>CM055973.1:29310000-29910000 GCA_029531755.1 Holothuria leucospilota | reverse complement strand
ATTTGCACGGCTGGCAACTTCAATATTCATATTGTTGCATGGGGGATAAATCCCCCGCGCAGGGCAAACTTTCCAATCTGCACGTTAGGCTAGGGATAACACAAGAAAGTCTGACCTGCAGGTGGCGCACCACCATTAATTCCTGCCATTGACTTACGCACTGAACTGGCCTTATTCTTCAGCCTCGCATTACTTGTCAGTTTCAACACCAAGGAGGTACACATCACCATGAAGCTCACAAGTTGAAGGTTACTGGCACACCAAAATTCCCATAGCATGACCATTGAAATTTTGAGCTAGGCCTAGCCCCTAGAGGCGCATGAATAAAAAAATTGTGATCTGCCCCGCCGTACAATGCACTAAGATATGGATGGCTCTGCTTTCTTCTGAAGCCTCAAAATCAAAAGTACAAGACAAGAGCAGTTTTGACCATTTTTGCACAGTTTAGTCTTCAGTCTAAGTTCTACACCCGGGAGGCCCAACCTTTTTTGACCCAAGTAGCCACCCTACTGAAATCTACAAATCATACACTGCCATACAGTTACACATAGGCCTAGCCTAGAAAAACTTTATTTTTTCATTTTTCCCTACACCCCTCGCGGTCAACTTGGGATCAGTGTGCGGTCTACTAGTAGACCGCAGTTGACTGGTTGGGCACTCCTGTTTTATAGTGTGTTGACCCGCCAACTTGACCGTCGAATGCGTACTTAAGGAACCCTACCATTGCAAGCATTTTGTATGGTATGTTATGCTAGATGTGCACACATTACACAAAGGATCCACTGTTCTCTTACATTAGGGTGTAAATCAACCAAAACAACAATTTTAGGCACTTTATGCAGAGGGCTCACCCTTTGGCCAAATTGGAATTTCTGTAATGGTGGAGCACCACCTGCAGACCATTAGGCTAGGCTAGGCCTATTTCCATGTCCCTGTACAAAAATACAAAACAGTAAAACAGCACAAAGAGAATTGTGCAGATGGACAAAATTCCTAAAACAGAGAAACTGGAAGCAAGGCTTCAGATATTATGCACATTCAGGGAATAATTTATCTAGTATCGCATCGCAATTTGCTATACAAGTTGGCCAAATTGCTACACAAATGCAAAAATGTGTAGAACTTTTGTGAATATAGCCATAGGGTTTTCACTGATATACACTTAAAGAACTCAGATAATCCTTGAAACTGCTACGCAAAATTGGAATACTAAATTATTCCCTGCAAGTTTGCATATTGTGCACTTTGAAAATGATAAATACGCTACTACATCGTAGTACTGTATAGTGGGAAATTTCCAAGAGGCTAATTTTTGGCGAATCTGTACCTTATTCACATATTTGCAGAGTGAAGAATTTGCTGTTGCAGGCAACCAACATAGTCTTTTACAAACTAACAAAAGTACTTTCGCAGGTCTTAAATTGGCGATTGGATACTTGATTGTGAAAAGCGTGAAAATTTAACCCCATGAAAACTTCCCACTATACAACTTGGTCAAGGCCTAGGCTTACATTAATGATTTGCCATATATCTCTTCTGAAGTAAGACTTTTGCTGATGATTGTTTCTACAGACATAAGGAATACCTTAGACCAGGAGTGTCCAACCAGTCGATCGCCGTCTACTGGTAGACCGTGGGCTGATCTCAAGTCGACAGCGAGTTGTGTAGGAAAAATGAAAAAATAAAGTTTTTCTGTTTGTAACTGTATGGCAGTGCATGTTTTGTAGACCTCTGGAGGGTGTCTACTTGAAAAGTAGATCTTGGGTCAAAAAAGGTTGGGCAGCCCTGCCTTAGACCAAGTTCACCTCCAGAATGACCTACACACCCCATTTTAATGGCAGAATGTAATTGGCAAATGCTTGTTAATGCCAAGAAATGCTTTTCAATGAGGATTACTCACTGGAGGAATCCTAAACATTATATGACTACTGTACTCGTGGAGTAATGGAATCCTGGAATCTACTGACTGCCATATTTACCTTGGAGTTGACATCTCTAACACTCTCACCTGGAACAAGCACATTAACCAATACCTCGTCAGCCAGGGTGCATTCCATGTAAAGCCGAAGTTATGCAAAGGTGTCAGTGTTCATAGGCCAACAAAACCAAAAGTTTGATTTATAACACACAATATTACATAATGTTGCCTGCTGTACAATGATCATTTATCATATGTACTTGAAGCAAAAAGGTTACACACGTTCTATCCTATTTAGCAGGAAATAATCATATTTTGTGTAGGACTCAGTGTGAATTAAGTTGAAACAAACTGCAGCTGAAAATTTTATAGCTGTGGTTTTGACTTAGAGCTAGTTTGCAGTACAAAATATAAACTCAAGAGGCAAGTTGTATGTCAACTCAAGTGAATCCTCATGCTGCTACATGGTAAGTTGTACATGCCAACTCAAGTGATTCTCATGCCACTATAAAGCCAAGCATATTCCTTCATCTACTCTGAAGATCTTTGGTGTATAGTATAAGGCTGTGGTTTTTTTAACTTATACCAATTGGCTTAATGGGGGTTCTAGGCATTACACACTCCACCAGCAAGATGTTCTCTTCTGTTTTGTAGTCTGACTTTATACTATCAAACTTGCTTAAGCTCCCATAGCTTAACCGGACCAGTATTGTGCGTCTAAGTATATACCTGATGTGATATACTAGCAAATTGTTGACGGAAAATATGGCCAAAATTCCAAGGTCAATTTTTGATTGCCTGTACTGAACACTACAAATGCTACTTCCTCCTGGTTTTTGGTACCAACATTAGTTGGCACAGTGTCAACATGCTGACAAGTATCAAACTTTATGAACATTCATGGCTGAGTCAGGGTGTTGAAGTAAAGTCACCGTTTCGGACGTAACATTTTCCGTCAACATTTGTAGCTATAGATCTGAAGCTTGCACAGCTTACACAAAATAAAGTATTGGAAGTCATTGACTATAGTAGAACAGCAGTGACTGTCAGTATGTATAATAAGTGCATTTGAATGATTCAAATCCAGTACTTAAAAAATTATGAAAAATTGAAAAAAAACTAAATTTTCCGTCAACACTTTTGTTACGTCCGAAACATTCTTATTTGGTTGATATGACCAATGCAACAAAATAAGTTTGATGTTTACTAACATTTTTTAAATTGACATAACTACAAACCTTATTTTCATAGTAAGTCAACCTACCCAAATTGTTTCCCCATCTCACCGTTAACAAAAGAAGAATTCCGTCAACACATGTTACGTCCGAAACCATTGTTACGTCCGAAACAAATATTTGAATAAATGTTCCCAGAATTTTTAGTGAAGATACTCTAGTAGGGTGAAAGAGTTCTTATCCATTTCTATCTTTGGAAAGTCATGCTCTACAGGTAATCATTCACTCCATTTTGTGATCTTTTGTACAATATGGGTGGAAACTTGTTTCGGACGTAACAGCTCCGGGTGTTGACGGAAATTGCAACGTTTTATGTTTGCTGTTTCATATTATTAAAAGCAATTCGTCATTGCTTTGTTATCTGATAATATTAGTAGGTATATTATGTGAATACATTGTAACCACCCTGGTAGGAAATGGTTTCCAAACATGAGGTGCACCTGTTTGGTCAAAAATGGGAATGATTGCTCTAACTCAATGATTTGGTGTAAACTTTTAAAAAATAGGACAAATGTGTCTTTTGAGACCTTAACAAAGTCACTTTTTGTTCTCTACACAAACTTGAATCAGATTCTTTGCAGTTGTTAAACTCTACATGTCTTACATGCACCAAAAACTTAGTATCATATTGTATGCCCGCCTTTGTTTGTTTCGGACGTAACACAAACTGTTGACAATTGTCACTGTGTGCTACAATCTAAGTGAACGTTACTGAATATAGGAATAATTTGGGCTTGAAATGAGAACTGTGGACTTGGTGACAATTTGTAAGGGTGATAGTCCACAAGATGTGAATAATATGGATGATGAGGGTTCTATTAGAATAGAGCATGAACTGTGAAACAATAAGATTTATGATGACCAGTGAAGTTGGTGATGACCATGATGAAATACTCATGTCCATGAATGCCGATACTTGGTGAAAATGTAACCCTTCCATGATTTTGATGCCTAGACATTAAAACAGCAGAATATAAGTGTATATTTATGTGCTGGGAAGGGGGGGGGGGGTGGATAATGAAATACATATGAGATCATAGGCAAATTTATGGGTTGAAAATTAAGTAAAGTCAGTTTACTGGACCAAATTACTTCATTGTGCATGTTGGTGAGGTGGAAGGGGATTTCATAGGGGAAGGATCCATGACCATTATACATGCCACCTCACCCATTACCTCTGCAATGAAGATGGCAATGAGCTACTGTAGTGCTGTAGTTGTATAAGTCTTGGTTCAGAATTGATTCTCTTTATGCCAGTTTTTCATTCAGTAATGAGATGATATTGCTCACAATGAGTAGTACGTGGGCTGTGGTACTTTATATGTAGGTTATGTTACTGTGTGTTACTGTATACCATGAATGCTACACAATCTGGTGAAGATTTTCCTTCATACATGTACAGCAGTGCACTATGCACATGATAAAACTGGATACAACTGAATTGCCACATGAACCCTATTCACCTGAACCTGAAAAAGCAAACTCTTCAAAAAGTTACTGTTCAGTAGATGACTGGTTGTTGGTTGAAAAGGTATACTAAACAGAATTAAAGATATTATTTTTGCCATGTACTGGACATGCATGGAACATCTGCAGATTGCCCATGAAGTAGCATAAAACTGTGGGATGGTTGGTATGATCATGGATAGGGTCCAGTCTGTTACAGTTAATGAAATTTTGACAGGAATTTCTACTGTAGCCTACACCTTCATACATTGAATAGAGGTACAGTATATATTGACATCTTTCCCCAGACTACTGTTAGGAAACCACATTACAGACAGCTGAAATGGCTGGGATAAGTCTACCCTAGTTTTATGGGCATAACTTGCTCACTGCCATTTCATCACATTTCAGATTAGAAGTTACGAGCAGTTTACTATAAATTTACTTCTAAGATTCGTGTTTACTAAAATATATGGTAAATATACCAAGCTCTGCAAGAAAAAATTGAATTTTTAATGAATGGATACCATGCAGGCCAGTTAGGTAGCCACAAGGCCAATTTGTGACCTTTGCCTAAAATGATACAGTTCATATTTTGCTCATTATTGTGACTGTACAGTACCCTAATATACTCTTCAGCCTCTACTTTAGCTGAAGCCTTTGGGGCCATCTTTAAAATATAAATTCCCGAGATTTCATTTTAATATACTACTCATTATTTCTTTCTAAGAATGATTTCCACTCTGCACAAGTTGCTACAGCCAGTACCACATGCTGCATGCTTAGAAGTAGAGTTGTAATGAAAATTGAAATAGCAGGTAAAAGCAGAACCTTTGATAAAATAAGATCACTTAAATGAAATCGGTTCTTGAATTATACTCAAAACAAATAATTTAAAGAAAACAATCTACAAAATAAAAATAAAAAAGAATGCAAAATGAATATTAGCTAGTGTACATGAACTTCTCTGGAATATTACATGAACTCAAGTTGAAATCTTACATTCACCAAACTACATTGAGTTGATATATACAGTAACTTCAAAAATACTGAACTGTATGGCACTCTGGAACATGTGTCAATTAGTTTCATGATGTTCAACAATTACTTTGTGCACAAAATAGTTGTCAGATATGTACCATTTTGCTACACTGTATGATTCCATGGGAGCTGGCCTAATTAAAACATGTTACCTGTAGGCTTAGTCACTTTACACAGCACTGAAAAGTCAGGCTCTGGTCTTACTGCATTGCAAAACACATTTTTTAATTGGGCATGATCCTCATGTACTGTATGCTCTCTGCCCCTAGAGTACAACTATGGCCCCACTTCAATACAGTAAGTGCAAAAAGGCATTTTGAGTGGTGGTAAAGTTTGTGTCTTGACAGATTCATATAATTTCTATAACCAGTACATGTTTACTATTCAAAAATGAAAAGGCCGCAGGGATTTTTTAGAGAGGGAAGGGGGGGGGGGGGACAGCTAATTGAGCATAAAGAATTAGAATAAAGAATAAAGTTTTGACAGTCTTTACCTGGACCTTGTACCACATTGACTCTGGAACAATCTGTATAATTCTGCAAATTGGTGGACTTTCTTAAGGATATTATTTTGCTCTAATGACAATCAAGGCATTTTCAAAAAGAAATTGTTGACAAAGTGTTACGTCCGAAACAAGTATGATCAGACACCATTATGTTGGCTCATTAAGCTGGTAAAACTGAATCAACAAGCTATAGTTTGTTCAGGATTTTAGAAGAACTGGGCAAGAGTTTTCCCAATAAAATCTTCTGATAAAGACACAGTTTGCACAATATAAACTGATGTGTGTAAGTCTTCGGGAACTACAACTAGTGTTACAGCAGTATGGAACATTATTAATATTATATTAATTTGAAATTTTGTATCTTTGTGCTTAATTTCTTAGTATAACTGTAAAACTGTGTTGATTTTCTTTCAACAGGAATGTTAATTCACCTTACAGACATTAAATATGGCAGAACTTTTGAACTAAGTCAACTTGTTGACATCTTGTTACGTCCGAAACAAAATTAGTGCTAAGTGAAAAATTCTAGACTTTAAAAGCTGTTCCAACTTTTTGTGTTCTGTTATATGGAGGACTCCTACATAATTACACAGTGAGAAAATAATCAACATAAACTGATTCCTGTGGTTTTAATGAAAGCTTCTTGATGCAGAATTTCCAAAATCAAGACAATTTAAGCTTATTTTTGCTGTAAAATGTTTCTTGTCACTATTATCAGTGAAAAAGATCACTTGCATTATTTGCCAACCTGTTTACCATTACATCAATGAATTAAAAGATGTTTCTGATTAGCTTTTACTAAAGCAGGCAAGCCTCAATTAATACAGGTTTTTGCATTATGATTGGGTATCTAGTAGCAAACCAGTATTTATGACAGAAAAATAGAAATGATTTAAGCTATGAACTTCTAGGTTTCTTAAAATTTAGTGTTTCTACTTTCCAAAAACAAAACTTTTGAGATGACAGTTGGATTTTTAAATTTTAACCCAAATCAGGAAGAATTGGTATAAGTTAAAAAAACCAGTGCCATAAACAAAATGTACCCAGGCTCGTCAGTAAATAGGTCCTTAGGTTTATTGAAAGGAATATATACTCCTGCCCCAGGTTTAAGGCCAGTGCCTATCTTGCACTTAGTCTGCCTTTATTGGAGTATTCCTCATCCGTCTGGGATACTTCAAATTCAATGGAGGCTGTTAGGTTTGTTTGTAATGACTACTCCGCCCACAGTAGCGTTACTGAAATGTTGAAGGATCTAGGGTGGGATAGCTATAAAGACAGGAGGTCTGTTAACAGGCTTGTTACTCTCCTTTAAAAAATTTAGAGTGGGCCTCCTTGCCTTGCCAACTGTCAACCTCCTACAACAGGGCAGGTGGCCATCTAAGCATCATTATTCAAATAGTTTCTCTATTATCCAAAGCAACAACGACTACTACAAATACAGCTTCTTTCCTTGACTGTCAGAGACTGGAACCTTCTCCCCCGAAATGTAACAGATCTTGAGGACCCCAAACAATTCAAGGACTCTGCCTTGAGGGTTCCTCAGATGGGATGATTAACTCTTCTTGTGCACACCAAACCCTGCACGCTTGACTCCACCTAGGGGTGTAGCATAACATTAAGGTTAGGCTTGAACTTCTAATGCTCTTGAGACGTGTGAGACATGGATGTGAAATATGCGTTTGAAGAGATAACCCTGACATTTATTAGTATGCTGTTTTATTGTCAAATAATTGCTTTTTAAAAGTTTCTCATTTATTTCACAGTCACCTTTCTTTTTAAATCACACAGTACAGAGTTCCCTCTGGTACTTAATCCAGAGGTGACAGCCTCACTACCATTTATAGCATATTCACATATGTGCTCCCTGAGGGGAGACAATACAGAAATCTTTTCAGATTATTTTCATGGTTATTTTGTAAGCTGAAACTTTCATTCAGCATTTTGGGAATGCAGGATTTTGCATACCGGTTGCAAAGAACCTTTCCAGGGATGCAGAAAGTGTTACTGAGCTGTGTCCGTCAGACGCAATTTTTTTCTTGGCCCAAATCACATTACATGAAAATGAACAAACTGAAAACAATTACACACACATAACAGTCACAGTGTAAAATTACTCAAATCTTACCAAAACTAGCACAGAGTTTATTCTTTACAACAATATCATGTCCTTGCATAAACTCCCTGAGCAGGTGCGCTGTAGGCATGGTGCACTCACACATGCAAAATGCCCCAAGATTTGTTCAAATTCTCTCATTTTTTTATTAAACTGGCACTTACTAAAGTTGCGTATGTGCATTCAGTCAGAACCTGTTTGAACTACCCACTGAATAGACTAGAACAGTTAATGATGGCTGATGGACAAGCAGACGTTATGTTGCTTCACAAGTGTGGAGTCGTACATTTAAAATGAGGTATCTGGGTACTCGCCCCCACCTGATATCCAATTCTGCCTTGTTCCAAATCTTTTTCACAAGTTTTTAAGAATGTAGTGCATGGAAGACATAATTTCCTGTTTGATTGGCTCAGGTGATTGTACCATACATTTCTGTATTTGTTAAATTTAGAGTGCCGTCAGATGGGACAAATATAATCAAAAAAATATCGGAGTTTTCACTTTTGATACATCTCGAAGTGCTGCCAGAAGGTCTTCAGTGTATGTGTGTATAGATTGGTGTGACTGCCTCCTGATATACAGTGTCTGATTTTAGTTCAGTGTTTGTGGGCTGTATCTTGTCCAATTTTTGAAACCTAAAGGTTATATTCATACTTGCAGCCACCAAAAAATATCATTGTTGGAAAATGAATACTATGTTACTTTTTATTCTTTCTCAAATTGATTTAAGGAACATTCTTGAAACTAGCAGTGAGCCCAAACTTGAGGTGCTCTCGTGGTAGCTTCAGCTAGTCACGGAACAGAACATAGGGTATTCTCTTGCATGTCGTGAAAGCATTTTAACTAGGATGGAAATACACGTGTTTTACTTGCTAAAACATTATGCAAGTGGTACTTACGAGTTTGCTTGCTACAAGACAATTTCTGTACTTCACCATTCATACTGCTCGCAATTTTGCAATTTTCTAATTAAGAATTTAAGGATGAAACTGCTTGAAGTTGAGCATTTCACCTTAGTCTTATTTTCAGTTTTAGGTCAGTCTATTTGCCTGGGTTTTTTTTTTTTCGTTTGTTTGTTTCCCCTTCTTATTTACAAATTTCTCCACTACCTTAGAAAGCTGTAAAAGTCACGCCCCTCTTTTATGTACATCATGGAGTTAGTTTGAGTGGGGCGTATATGTGCAGTCGTCAGTGTACAATGGAATAAGGCCAAATAAAGGACAATACAGTCAATTTTAGCGGATGCTTGGGATGCAAATATTTTTTCACGGTTGCTTCTCTGGGACACAGACTTTTTGCCTGGTATAAACACTGCCATTTAAACAGAATAAACGTCTTTGTTTCTTTCTTGACAAAGTCATGTAACAGTTACTGAATTTACCAACCCAGCTCATTCCGAAAATTGCAAGTTATCTTTGCTGTCACAACCCTAAAAATGACAGATTGTGCACCTACTGCACTGGTCCAGAACCACTGTTATGTTGTAGGGGTGGAATCAAATTTATTTTTGTAATATTGTTAAAAAGGAAGCACAAATAAAGCCCATTCAAGTGAAATGGTTTTCTATAAGTTTTCAAAAACATGCAAGTCTTGAAGCTTTTACTGAAAATGACCCCCAGCTCATTCCAAAAATGCATTTTTTATAAGGCTGATAGTTTTGATAGATGATGTCCTCAGAAAGGCCTAATGAATTTGGTAGAAAAATATTCATATTTCAGCCATTTGTTCACTGATTTCCATGATGGGTTTTTTTTTTTTTGTTCCACCATATTTTTGGCATGAAATACAATGGTGGTATGTTTGATTTAAAGGGGAATTTTCATGATCCCAGACAGTTCCAATTCTCCCAACTATGCATCTTCTAGCTCCTCCCATAACTGTATGAGGCTCTTCCTTGTGCAAGAATAAACCTGTTTTATTGCTTAAGGCCATGTCCTGGTGAGCACACAAGGCTATAAAATGTAATAAAAGTACTCTCTCTGCCTTATGTGGAATGTGAGCTACTCTGCATCTTTCAAATTTTCAAACTTTGATGTCAATCAAACAGCAGTCACCAACTGAGAATTTTGATATACATACACTAAAAATATACTTTGGGGTGATGACAGTCTGTCTTTAAAGCATTCATGCTAATTTTTTGATGTGGACGTGCTACCTTTTGCGACAGTATCAATGAAAAATAGTCTCAATTACTGCTGTACACTTTTTGCTTTTGTGAAGAATACTTGAAAGTCAGAGGAACAATCGCTTCCCGTAGCATATTAAATTTGTAATAATGAACCCACACAGGTGCCCAAATGTATTGTCACAATTCTTATAACTTATTTTTTGCTGATTGACTGAAATATTAAAACTGAATTGAGTGAACTGCTAACAAAATATTTTCTAGCCTATCCTGAAGGAATTCAATTCCTGTTCACAGTTTGCATATTTACAAGGTGTTTATTCTTACTGTTTTCACTGGCAGGAAAAGGCGAATGGTTCTGCAAAGTATCCAGCAGTAATTACAAGGGTGCAAACTTGCCTTTATACAGTACATTAATCTGAAAACTTACTATTTTCAACACGGCTGAAAAAATGCAAATTTCCCGGCAAGCCAGAAATTATTTCCCGTGCAATTATAATTCTTAGTCTTATTATTATTCTTATTATTTTTCTTCATATTGGTTTTATAATCCCTTCAGTTTCTCACATTGTTATAGATTTTTTTTTTTTTTTTGACACGGAAGGATTGCGAGTTGTAAAATTTGCCGGAAAGGAGCTTCCCGTTTTGCCGATTTTTTCCCACCGTGCTTTTCAATCTGTTATTTTTTGTCTTCAGGAATGACATAGTCAACAACCTGTTAAAGATGGAGGATGACCATAAAAATTCTGGCACCATTGTGTCAGAAAACCTCAGGGAAGATTTGGAAGAAGATTCAAATTCTGATATTACTTCAGTCACCCAGCAGAATACATCAATTACTGCACGATCTCCAATCACTCGTTCAAGTTCAAATCTTACCATAGAAAACCTTCGTCGTCATGAAGAAGCTATCATACGTGAAGAATCTTTGAAGGGGAGTTCTCAGTCTGGGAGGGGGACCCCGTTAGAAGCACTGATCAGTGGCAGTCCCCTAGTACCTGTAAGAACTCAAAGCAGGCAGAGTTCGGCTGGGCAGAAGTCCCAGAAAAGTGACATAGAGCCTCCAAATGTACCTAGTGAATCCCTCAGGATGGGTAGTGGCAAACCTCTTCCTCCTATCGGTGTTGAAAAAGATGAGAAAACAACTGAGGATATTACAGGGAAATCTGAAGAAGGTAGTGATGTGGAAGAATCTAGGGGAGGATCAAGTCATCTTGGGGTTAGATCAAGTGAGTGCATGACCATTATTTACTGGAAGCACAAAGCAGTAGTACATGCAGTTAATACTCCAACTCAGTTTTGAAACATAATTAGTAGCTACTTATTTTCAGTTGAACTTATTCCCTTCAAAAGTGTTACATCTTTCTTGCTTGTTCCTGGCAAACTGAGGAATTCTTCTATTTGTCAATTAGAAACTAAAAAGTCCATTAATGTATGAACCTGCTGCTTCATAAGTCCTTTGTTTTAGTTGTAAAATATTCCAATGGCTTTAGCATGATTGATATGGCTGCATGTACCCTTTAACAAGTTAATTTTGGGGTTCTGCTTACAGCTCATACAGTTCATTTTTCTTTTATGTACATAAAATATTGAAATGCACTTTAGAGCTTTTTGATTTAATGCAGTAGTAAAGTTGATTATTATTATTATTTCTGTAATTTACTGTTAAAATGGTTGTAGTCCATTGTCATATATAAGAAAAGTTTGTTCTTGGGTAGTGCCATGGAAAGCATTGAGTTCAATAAATGGAAGCAAAAGCAATAATTCAGTTATGAATACCCCTCCCCCCAGTACCCATGGGTAGTACTGTATCAAGTGGTGTTATGTGAAGCTACTTAAAGTACATACTGGAAAGTACAGTTATATTATATCCATGTCCGGAAGCTAGGAATGTATTGTCCTAAAAAGTTTTATTACTTGGATGCTCTACTTTTTAGGTCATCCATCAATTCTGCAGCGCCCACATCGACGGGAATCAACAAATGGAGAAGACTTAGATAGAGAAACGGTCTTTTCAGCAAAATCGATTAGATCTGTGACCTCACGATCAGAGAGGTCTGTGTCATTCAGAGAAGTCAACAATGGGTGAGAAGCAATGTTTTGTAGTGTTTGTTTAGTGTATTCTTTTATTTGTCTTAAAAAAGTGGATGCCCCCATACAGAACCATAGTGAAAGAATGATTGCAATGTTCAGATGATATGGACAGTTGCCTTTTACAAACTTCCAGTCCCAAAAATTAGTTAAGAGATGTTGAGGGAAGTCAGATGATGTTTTGCAGTTTCTGCTTTGCGTATTTCTAATAAGCAAATTTTTTCAACACTGTGTTAAACTGCTAGCTAGCATTAGTTTTTGTTTAACATGCAGTGTAGACCAAGCCCAGTATTTGTGTATGAAACCCATCAGAGTGGTTTTATTCATGTCAAACAAGTGCCCAACAACCCTATGGTCCTCATCTCAATAGCAGAATGCCCATCTGTACACAACTTTTTGTGTTCTGTGGTTTTGCTGTGAAACATAAAGGAATGGCAAAGTTGGGCTTTACAGTGAAACCATATGTAGGAAAAAGAATGTGACACTGAAGTGCAACAGCAGAGACAGCATTTATTGCTTTGTATTTTTTGTATTTTGCACATTTTGTGACAGGGGTGGTATGAATCAGCCATCAGAGAGGCATCAAGTCAAGTCCCCAGCTGTTAAAGAAATCCATCGCAATGTTGTAGATGGGAAGGAAAAAGTTAGTGTCTCCATAGCAACAGAGACAGAGTGGAGTTGGCTGGAAAGTTTGAAGATTGCTGGAGTAGAGGAAGGTATTACCTTGATATACTTTGGAATATATATGTTAAACCTAAAGAAGCATTACAATTGATGCATTAGCTATGTATCTTGATTTGTCCGTTGTTTCATCACAAGTGGATTGTCCCCATGTCTCATCTTTCTAAACAATTAAGTTGTCAAATATTTCTGTGAATGTACATTCCATATGCACCATGGTCCAGGCGAAAGACCCAAATGGGAGACAATGAGAGTGAGAGATGGGGACATCCTTGTGACTTTGGAGAATGATGACATTTCAACAAGCAAACCAAATATAATGAATTATGTATGGGATTTAGAATGTTCCTCTTCTTCCTTTTAGTGTACTGTAACTTTTACCAGAACCTTTTTGTCTCCTTTTTATTTGCTTAAGGTCAGTAGTGATTACTATGCCACAGGCTATTTTATTCAGCATATTCTTCTGCGTGGCTGGACTCCTTGAAGTTTTTTTTCACTTAGACTTAATGTCGTTCACTTCTTTTTCATGTAATTCTTTTAGTAATGTTTTATGTAATGCCATGTGCTTATCCTTTTTCATCATATTCAGCATCTGATTTTTTGCAGGCAAACCATTAACTCCTTCCAGCAGCCACTCTCAGCAAAAGAAAGCATTCCGTAAATCTCTGTCCACACCAAGTCATGATTCCAACTTCTCAAATATGAGTGCACACATGGGAGAAGATTCAGAGGAAGAGGAAGAAGAAACAGATAGAGAAGATGGGGAAGACAAAACACGAGTACCACCTCTTGAAATAGATGCTGATCCAGAGGTAAGTTGGAGTTGTTGCCAGTAATGATCTTATTCACTCCCAAAAGAGAGAGGCTGGCTCATTTCTTCTTGATGTTAAAACTTTTTAGCACTTATAATGCATTTTTTCAGTTCTTGTTCCCACCATGTACTGATTAGGTTTACCTCTCCTAAGGAAAATGTGGTCCACCTACCCTCATACATGCCTGATGGTGTGAATAGAGGTCAGTCTTTCTGAAATAAATTCATTTGCTGGCCCATCTTACATCCAGTGTAATGTAGCCCTGTGACTAGGCACATGATGAGAAAGAACAGTTCATAAATTGTGACCCAAAAATTATGCTGACTGCATTTTCCCTCTAATTCCAGGACGATGAAGCGGAAGTTGCAGACACTGAGAGTCTCATCCCAAGCATAGGTCCTCCTCGTATCATCCAGTATCAAAGGGAGACGGATCGGCCGTATCCAAATCAGAATATGGCCATGTCTGAAGATGATGATTATGATCTTGGTCCTATTCCTGGTGTCAGTGACACAAGCTTGCATTTGCCAGAGATTCAAGAGGAAGGGGCAGTATGTGAATATTGCCATGGGGAGGTCAAACACTTCCCCACACCTGAAATGAGAGATAACTTTACCAGTGAAGAGGTGAGTGCTGTAAATACAATGTTTCCTGAATTATAGTATTTGACCCAAATTTGGGTTACCTGGTTGTGTTTACTGGGTTGCTAGATTTTTAACAGTCCCCTTCTAATTTCACTCACCAACAATACAGCTTGGCATCTCGTAAAGGTCGTGTGACATGAAAGTAAGATAGTTGGATATTTGATGTAAAAAGCATTAAAAATCCAGAAAATAGCCACAGTTCCCATTAAAATCCATCCAATATTGACCATTTTACTGGTAAATTTCTTTTTCACACTTGTATCGTGAACAAACATGAGCTAAATATGCAAATATGTGACATCCAAAGAGGGACATACCATATATGGCACATGTTAGCCTTTGTTTTTTCAATCTTCATTTCAAGGACACTGGTAGCTTTGTTACTTCCTGAGGGGTTTATTATAAAAGTTGAAATTTTTTTCCTTGAAAAATATTGATATCACTCACCAAACTGTAATCTGTATGATCAGTAATTAAGAGATAATTTATATAGGGTTAACAAAAGAAATCTTCACACAATGCAACACTCTACATCATTATTTTTGCATAGGCAATTAGTTTCTCCAGAAACCATTAGGCCTAAACTTTGAAGACGTATATTTTAAGAACGGTAAAAGATATTGAAATAATTCCAACGGATCTTTGATTGGAGGACTTAATTCTTTAAGTGACAAGTGAAACAGCTCTTTTTGGTGGCATGTCACACAACCTTTAAAGGGAGCATCCAAAAAGTGAGTCTTGGTGCTAGAAATTTAAGACCTACTGCTTTAAAACAATCGCCCTGTTTCCCAAATTCAGCTGAATCCAACAATTCAGCTTAAACTTTGACTTAGAAGACAATAGACAAGCTGTAAGTTGCAAACACTTGGAGGCTTTTTTCTGAAAATGGTTACTTAGCATTGTAAGCCTGAATTACTTTTGTACACTGTTTGCATCAGAATGCATTATGTGGTGCTGCCACAAAATATGTCAAAATCCTTCATAAAGCTGAGTGTTATGTGAGAATTTCCCCTTTCTTTTTTTTTGGCTAGCCTAAATCAGCCAACCTTTATCCAAGCAAATAGAAAACTTTAAAGTTTCATAGAAGAAATCCGTCATCTTATGAAAGAGATGGCTAAAAATTTCAATTATGACGGCACACATGTTGGAAGATCAAACCTTTCATTTGCAACCTGAGGATTAGTTTTATAGACAGCGGAATAAGATGTCACATTATCTCAATATGAGGAATTCAGAGGGCAAGTGTTCAATGGATGTAAAAACTTATACCAAATCATGGAAGCATTTGTACATATCATAAGCACTTCTAGAAAGAATGTGTATGTTTGACCCCAACCCTCTAACAAAATGTATCCCATCTGACATGACCCTCAAAGCAAAACACTGGTCCTTTCCCTTAAACATATTGTATGGGTCATCATCACTGTGCTACCATACAAATGTTATGTGGAATTTTCTTTTTCAGGATGGGAGAGTGAACTTATGCACTATGTCACAATATCTGGCTGCAGCTGCCTCAGCAAAGCTGCAGGAGCTGCATCTTTGTTGTTGCTGTACACATTACAATGAAGGATTGACTAAATCCTACTATTGTTATTTATGTAGCAACAAAGCATTATGCAGCAGCTGCAGATTTGCTTGTGTGGAAGCTGCAACCTTGTTATTTGGATCTGGTGCCTTAAACATAAAATGCAGTCACCCAACTCAGAATTAGTATACCCCGTCATCCTAATTCATGAATGGCTCTTTTTGATCATGTGACAATATTTTTGTTACTGAGTTGTTAAAATCATGGAGAAATACTTCTTGCTTTACCTTTTTTTTTTGTAATATTCATGTTTAAAAACATCTTCAGAGGTACTTGCAAGGCAAGTAAGAGGAGGACTTGCTAGAGTTTGCTGATTTTTCAAAGCAATTTTAGGCCAACTGCCTATTGCCTTTAATGAGTTTTATAGCCATGCTAGTATCTTGTATGTATCATAATCAGTGGCAGAGGGAAAAGATAGCTCAATGAACCAGTCCATCTTTAAAATTCATTCTTTATAAAGAATAAGTCAGTGTATAAATATGTCATTGTGATAATTCATGTGGTAATGATCACAGTAATTTTACTCGAAACAGTGTGCTATTTTGGCAGGTTTTTCAAATTAATTTTCCACTGTATTTTCTTTTTTCTAGCTCTACTGCTGTGAAGATTACCAAAAGTTTGTGGAGTATGCAATAACAAACACACCATTGTCAGCTCAACCTAGTGATGAATTGATAGACATTGCCCCACATGCACCTTATGGAAGTAAACAAGCTCGGAGAGCAGCCAAAGAGAGGGCAGCAGCCAGAATGAGAGAAAGGGAAATTGCTAGACAGAGGGCAGCAGGAGCCAACCAAGCAAACTTTTATGCATGTGAGTTTGTCTTTGTGTTTAGTCAAAGAGAACTGTGATCAGGCTATCATGCTGTCAGTTTTGAATTGATATAATTACGTAAACTGCATTTATATTCATATTTATGTCTTATGTTAGGTAATTAATTCATTGCATGATTACCTTTGTTCGCGTATGGATATAATCAATAAAACCTGCTTACAGCCAATTTAGACAGCCTTTTTATTATTTTTAAAACTATGTTTACAAAAATTATAATGTGATGTGCAAATAGACTGAATCAATCATGTATTGGAGGAGCAGTGAAGCCACCAGGATTTTTTATAGAAGGGAGGGGAGTAAAGGGGGAAGCAGTAATGTTGGATGCAAAAGTTGTGAGTGTGCTTTGCTCCCGTAAACTATTCTTTTGTACAGGTGCTGACTGTGGGGCCAGTGGGGGCAAAGGAAAGTGAGGTGATGGCCAGTGGGGCAAAGGAAATGAGTTAGTGCCTCACCTGGGCCCAACCACTGGGGGGAGGGGGGGGGAGGACAGATTCTGGGTCATACCAAAGACTTTAAAAGTGGAACCTACTGCCTTTGTGCTTGGTGCTCAGCATTAACAATGGAGTAGGGAAAACAAGCCAGTGAGCCACAACTGGAAAAAAGGCCGTGGTCGTCTCGACTTGAACCAATCGGTTGGAAACTGGGACGCTAAACCTAATCTAACCTAACCTAACCTGATCATTTGAACATTTTGCTGGGCAGTTTGTAGACTCCTTCTAAATTCCATCTCATACAAAAAAGAGCTAAAAGAGCTTAAAGAGGTGCAAAGCAAAGGATATTCCTGTATACTTTGTTGTACATGAAATGGAAGAAGGCTTGTGTAATTGTTTGCATGTTCTGTAGGCTACAAATGGCTGCAATTGAAAAATATGTTTCTTTCCCAGAAAACAACTCAAAATCACAACCATTTTCTGCATATTTACATGTATGGAGAATGGCAAATTTATTTCCAATTTCCAAAATTCCCCTCTGCACACCCAAATTTCATCCTAGCCAGGCAGGGCTTCCCAGATTCCTGATGTTTTCCACTGTACGTGAAGTCCTCATCTATGGTTTTGGACCCCTACAGTAAAACCTTTACAACTATTGCATGAACTACTGTTATATTAACAGCATGATTATTAAGTTTTATGTCCTCAAATCTTGAACCTGCTTAATGAATTGTTTGAATTTAGCTATTGTCTATGTATCTCTCAGTTTAAGTTGTTATGAGTTAGTCATGTGACTCTTTAGCTATTGGTGGTGGTCTTATTAAAACTTCAGATTTAACTTGTATACTCCCATAGCTCTTGTTTCTTGGTGTTGATATTTACAAAATGATTCACTTAATGAACTCCTGTTGTTTATCTTAGAAGGATAAAAGCCATAACTCCAATTTAAATTAATACACCAGGGCCCTGTTTCATAAAGGGTTAAGGTGAATCTTAAGCTTGATTTCAACTTTAAGGGCAACGCATGGCAGATCAAACAAAAGATTGAACGTAACTCTTAATGAAAAAGGACCCTGGCCTTGCTAAATAGGGAGTTAATTTCTTTTTTTTTATGTGACAATTTTTTTTGTGAAAGAGACAGGAAATGTATCAAAGAATTTAACTCGTTGGTTGCATATGTTTAACGTCATCATTTGTAATCACATCCATAGCCTGGCCTCCTCGGTAATGTAGTTGATCATGTGTGACAATACTTTACATCTGTATATTGTACACAAATTTCAATGGGACTTTAAACACTTTTAATGTAACTTTCATATTTGAGAACTCGGCTGGAATGAGCTCCGAGTACAAGTCCAATTGTCGGCAAACACCGTACATCCATTTATGTATTAAATTTAACATGTATGGTATCTTATTTGATGAATCAAACGTATGAATTTAGGCTATATCATATTCTTTCAATGCCCATAACTCCTTACACTGGAATAATGGTAAGGTTAATATAAATAACAGCAGAATATTGAGATGGTCAAATGGCGTTAAAGTATCCTAACAAAGCTAATTGAAAGTGGACAGAAGTGTCCGACTTAAAGCTTCACCTGTTTATTGTAAAGCTAAAACAAAGCTCTCCCCTTTAATAGCCGCTAACCGTTCTAAATTATGATGGGAGTATAAAGATTTTCATCCTCAAAGAAGTACTGTCGTAACTGGAAAAGTTCTGGTTACAACCATATTCGTCTAACAAATCCTCTCATGTGCCCCTTCTTACAATGTAATTATGCCCCACCCCCTCCATTTCAGGTTCCGAGGTACCGTATATTCACCTTAAAGTAACTAGTTACTTTTGAAATGTAACTAGTTACTTTCGAGTTACAATTGTTACTTTTAAAGTGTAACGGGAACAACCCTGGTTGCATGTGGTATTCAGAAGAACTGCACTCTTATATATGCCTTATGACAAGTGAGATGTAGGAGTGTTGATGCTGGAGGCTGGTTGCAATCATCTGATGAGTAAACTAGTCTTAAAACAAAGAACAAGATGGCGGAGTTTCAGGTTTATTGAATTTGACGTAATGCTCAGTACTGCAGAAAAGTGCACCCCCTGGTGCTATTCAGTTCTAGTGGAATTATGTCTTCATTGAAACTTGCAAAAGAATACAAATTTATGCAAACTGTTTTAGATACAAGAACACAATTTTTACGCATGCATTGGACAGTATGGAAAATTGTCAAGGAGTCACAACTCCAAGGAAAGTGGGGCTACTACTTGACTCCCATCCAGCTAAGAGTGGTGACGGACTCTGAAGTAGAGTTGGATAATCTGCCCAAGCTTGATGTTCGATATATGAGGGAGGAATTACCCGAAGTACACTAGGGCTCTAATATGAAGACAGCTCTAATGGACACTTCAGATTTTGGGGATAGATTATATATAAGTGTTACAGTGGACCTGATTTGTTAACAACCAAGTTTGACATAAAAAACACAAACTGTTATTAGCAGTACTTTCTTTAATATTTTCTGATCAGTGTATTGTGGGGGACTTTCTTTTATGGATAAAGGCTTAAAAATCAAATTTCCTCATCCTACACAGTTAAAGCTCTCCCAACTAAGTTTTCTCCCAGCTCCTCCTCCGAATTATGTCTGGTGCCTCCTTGACATATGCCTATGACTATGGCAGTTTACTTTCCCTAGATCTAGTGTTCTAAGACACTGTGTGTATAACTGTAACCTTATAATCTGAGTTCTCTGTCTACTCATAGAGTAATATGAGATGGTCATTCAATGGACTGTTGTGAAACAGGCTACACAGTCATGTTTTACTGATCTGCACATCTAATTGTCCAATCAGTTTGGCTTATAATTTGAAAGCATAATCTAAATTTGGCCATTTTGATGTAGATTGAAGTGCATTCACTGATTGTTATTTTGGTTGCCCCAAACCTAAAATGTATTTGGGATGAAGAAGCTTCACCTTTCAGTCAGTGCAATGTATTACATTTGTACGAGTATAGTTAGCAAGGCTTTTCATGCACACTATTATGGGTATTCATTGGAGGGACTACTTCACATATGGGACATTTTGTGATGCAGCTATTCAATAGAACTAGTGGCACGTCTGATCAAGGAGGAAGTTTGATACAGGAGCTGACATTCTACATCGAAAGAATCTAAGTTTGATCCATAATGTTAAGTTTGAAATCACAGGTTAGCAGACGTCTACATTTTTGGTCACATGGTATCATCTAATTAATTTTAACCCTTTAACGGCTACCTGACTGAACTTATTACAGGGTGTACTTCAGTTATGTTTCAATCAAGCCCTGAGGATGTGACCATGAAAGTTATTCTTAAAAAACCTATGGCTCTAGTCAAAGGCCACCATTATCTAGAAGTTAACCTAAGAACCCAAACAGTAGACCTTCGCAAGTTACCTGACTCAGATCTACTTCAGACCCATAACTCTTGGCTGGGAGCATCTCAAACTTTGTTGCAATTGTGACTCCTTCAGAATATTCAGTACTGTCCAAAAAATGCAGAAAAATCAAGCTTGGGAGTACACATTAATGTTCAGTGGCAGGTTTCAGTGAGGTAGTGTAACACAACTGGCTCTTTGGGTCTTTTTTTTTTGTGTGTGTCAAGTTTTTCCTTCATTTGGCTACTAGGAATCTCTGACATTGGTCACAGAGTTTTGTTCTTCAGCTACTGAGAAGCCTGTAGTGTAAGCCAGTGCTGTATTAATACTCATTGATAGGCTGAAAATTGTCAGGTTATAGTTGTGGAGGTGCATGTTCCTGTGTCTATTGTGATAATTGTAAGAGTCAGGACCAGTAGGGCCAGGGGTCCCTACCCCAAAAATATTGGAGTTGCCAAAGTCTTCCAAACAGATGGCACTCTTTTGGTATAGATAAAGATGCATACAAAATTTTTATAAAATGGGTTTATACCCAGAAGGCAACACTTAATTAAGTGTTAAAAAATTTAGCAGGATGAAAAAAGAACAGAAAAAGACATAATTTTATCCTTTCCATACTTATGGTCATGGGTATAACTCTAAATTGATTCATTATTGAAGTTATTATTATTGCTGAAACCCAAGCTGTTGATGCCAACTTTCTAATATTAATTATGCTTGCAGTATTATCCAAATGTCTCCCTCTGTCTTTTCCTTTGCATGCTTGTGACATGGATGTCTGTTTTACCTTTCTGTGTCTCCCTCAATATGTGGCTCCCATATTTATCCCTTCTTTCTGTCTTGTATAAATACAGTGCAAGGTAAGTGCCATCCTTCCTTCTCTGTTCTTATTGTACACCTTACATCAATATTAATGATGCATGATTTCTAACAGAGTTTTTCTTTCAATGAGAGAGAAGCTGTTAAAAGTTTGCCTTTGTTTTCCATTGGACAAAACTTTATTTGTAGGCCTATGTTGCAAATAAAAAAATGCATTTCAGAAGACATACCTAGAAATTTTCATGTCAAGTCCCTTTGCAGTGAATAGAGTAAAATGTTCATCAGGAGGTTTTAGACACACTTCCAAGAACTGCAAATTCAATAACTCTGTAGGCATTGTTTTGGAGATGTTATAGTTTTAAACTTAGTCTACTCCTGTTTTCTTACTCTTGAACTTTCCAGTGGAGGGCAGGTGGGTGGGTGGTGGGGGTTAGCTTGGTCCCTTCCCCCCCCCCCCCCTCCCCAGCTTTCTTTAGCCATGTGGCTGGTCGGTAGTTTTGCAGAATTTAATTTAGTGGTTGTTGGACAGACTAAGGGATTACAGTTATCAGATTACCACATTTGAAGGGCCTTCTGAAACTGTCCTTAGTGCCAGCAGTAAATTGATGTACACAGATCTAGGTTTTTAAGTTCAAACTCTTAAGAATTAGAGTGCCCCAAGATTCAGATTGGGCTATGAATAAATATTTAAGTACTGTGGCAAGTGTAATTCAGAATCTAAGGAAAAAAATTAGTTGGATATTAGTTTTTTTTTTTAATCAGCTTTTACATTTCTAAGTATCTGTTCCTATAATATACTATACTTAGGGTATTAACAGCATGCTAAGTATAAGATCTTTTAGGCATAACTTTCTGGAAATGTTGTGTTCACAGGTTTTTCACAATTTGACTTCCATTGACCTCAAATGACCTTTGACCTCCACCAAAAACAATAGCATTCTTGAGTGTAGGGGAGAGCATCCACATATTCACTGTGAGAACTCTCAAGGTCACCCTTCATGAAATATCCTCCTTACAAGGGTTTACTATCTGACCTAGGGTGACCTCCTATGACCTCTGGCCTTCACCAAAACAGTAGTTATCTTGTACTTTAACATGGGGCATCCACATGTGTACTAGGAGACCCCTCACTGTTACCCTTCTTGAGATATTACAAGCAGTTTGAACATTTTTTGGTATGTCACCCCTGGTGACCTGAGATAACCTTTGACCTCTACCAAAAAACAATACCATTAATATGGCTGATCTATGCATGAAATGTGCAAAGTATCTGTCTTTGCTATGTTGAGATATTGTGTTTACAAAGTTTTGGTTTTTGACCTCTTGTGACCTCAAATGACCTCTGATCTCTATCCAAATAATGGTTGTTTTCCTGTTGATATGATGTGACAAATTTATATACCAAGTATGGCAGTAACCATGCATCGTTCCTTTGTTGAGATGTTGCCTTTATAAAGCATCACAAACTAACACACACACATACACACTCACTGACAGATATATGCACCTGCATAATTGCCTAGAGTCCTCATGTATGCCTTTGGCAAGGAATCACTAAAGGGGCAGTCAAAAGTTGTCTATGTACTAGGTAATCATTTCAAATTTTGAACCTTGGTATATACAACAAACCACTTATCCTAACTAGAACAGCAGTTTAAGAATCTTATCAAGTTGTATAACTTGGATTGAGGTATTTCATATTCTGGTTTTGATATGCCATCAAACATTAGCTCACCCCAGCTGAAGGGGAGGGGACGTTGGTACCATTCCAAACCTAATTGAGGAAGTGATCATTGTTGACATATTTAGAAAATTAAATCAATATGTGGTACTATGACGTTAAGATTTATTGATTACGATCTTGTTTTATGCCAGAATTATCATCGAGGAATAGGTTAATGTTTAAATTTAGAAAAACAGATTTGAAGTTCATCGATTTCGGTATCACTTTAAATTCACTTTGCTGAAAACTGTAAGTGGGTTTACAGATACAAATAACTTTACCACATTTTGGCATTTGTATAGCGATTTGATGGTAAGTTTGTACAGCAAAATGTAATGCACTACTACACCCATCTATCAGAAATAGTTGTAACGAAAGATTTTTGTGTCTTTGTGCAGTTGCCCGCCAGATGAAGACCATCAACTATTCCCTGTCTTCTCAAAAATGTATGGATGAGGGCTGGACACTAAGACCAGAAACCCCAGATGACTCCCCTCCACCTCCTCTTGCCTACGAGCCTGTTGAATCCACCACACCTCCTCTTGCAAGATCTGTGAGTTGTAGATATCCATTAATGGAAGAATTTTATGTTTGTTAATGTTTGTTTGTTTCTTACTTAAAGGGATTTGCCAGTGACAAAAATCAATGACTTCAAAAAATGCAGCAAATTTTTTCTTTTCTAGGGGGTGAAAACCGCATCTCAATAGCTTAGAGCGTTTGGAAGATAATGATTTTCAAAGAAATGCAATTTTTTCTCAAGATAAAGTGCATTATGGGAAATATGTGATGTCATCGCAGCACATTAATTTGACAAAGCATTGAATTTCTTTATGATACTAACATTGTTGTATGGAATATTTAGCAAATTTGTTTGTTATGCCGTACACATGGTGTAGATTTATGCTAAACCTACATGGAAAGATATTCAAACATTCCAGCAGTATCAAATTTCAAGGACAACAGGACATTCAATTATAAAGAAAAACAAAAGAAATCTGAGGCAATGTGCCCACTTTACATAACATTCTGTGACCTTGATGCAGGCCTCAATTTAAAGAAAGGTTTAAGGTCATCTATTGGACAACCTGTTCTGTGTCCATGAGAAAATTTAGTAGTCCACAAAAAAATTTCCAGTAACACTAGAAGCAGTCTATTAACTTGTTGCATGAACTTTGGTTGTCCAGTGGACAACCATCCCACCATTTTTTGGTTGTCCATCACAAATTTTGGTCATCACGGGCGATCGGATGACTTTTAAAATCGAGCCTTGTTGATGAGAACTGGAGGTATTTTTGACAAAAATAAGTAGTCTTTTATACTAGATATCTCAATTTAGGAAAAGAGTATTGCTTTTGGGTTTAGAGGGTATGAACTGAAATTTTTTTCTCTTTCACATGGGACCCTTGTGAAAAGCCACTGGAAAATGCCTTTAAGCAAACTTTCATTTTCCTTCTTATTAAAAATTATGCATTTTGAGTTAATAAATTTTGAGATAGGAATAAGCAAAATCTTCATTATGTCAAGTGAAGTAGTTGGTTTGGCTATAGTAAATTATGATATTCACTTTCTTCTTCTTGTACCCGATATAGCCTGCAGAGCAGATGTTGTTTACTTCACCCAGCTCATTATTACTAAAACCCTAGTGTTGGCACATTTGAGCTGAAACTTTTCCTTTGTATCAGTTACTGGAAACTTCATAAACAGTGACAAGGCAATTGAATATGTTAAAAGGAGAAGCATTGCTACCACTGTAAAGTGCTACACAGATCCTAATAGTGTTCTTGCTACCTCCCTGGTTCATCACAACTGCATTTATGACTACACACAGTACACCACTAAAATGCAGGGTTATTATACAGTATTAATGGTTGATAGTTGAAGTAAAGCTCATTAAAATTACTGTAAGGACATCTTTTGGACTCAGTGAAGGGAATATTTGACTGTCACCAACAGGATCAAAGGGGCGGTAGTCCCATTTGACAAAAGCCAAAGTGAGCTGCTAAGCAGGCTGTGTCTCCTGGAATCTGACATTTTTTAGTGTATATTGCTTCATCATTTGTGAGGGAAACACAGTTAACTTTAAGAAGACTGAAATGACACATGAGGAGTCTTAGATATAATATCCAAATTTAAACTACTTTTTTTCTTTTTGTGATTTGTTTTTGCATACAGTTTAAGGGTGAAAACCAAATACCAATCATGGAAAGATTCTACCCATCAGGTCAACGATTCATGGTGATGTTTGAAGATGGTTCTGGAACTGTCTTGTATCCTTGCTGAAAAATATTGTTGAAACTTCGGAAGAAACAGTGAAACAGTTAAGAATGTATGAAACCAATCCTTCAAGGGTTCAACATATTGTGTTTACAGTGAATCAACATGACTTAGAAAATATGTTTAAAGGCAGTAGGCAGTCACCCCAAACAAAGTGAGTGTATCCTGTCACTCTAGTTCATGATTGGCCTATTTTGATCATGTGACAATATGTTTGTTAGTGAATTGTGAAATTCAAGGAGAATTTCTCCTTGCTTTACCTATTGTTTGTAATAGTTATGTTCAAAACATCTTCAAATGTGCTTGTAATGCAATAAGAGGAGACTTGCAAGAGTTTGCTGATTTTTCAAAGAAAATTTTGGGGGGACTGCCTATTGCCTTTAAAGTGGCTATGCCACGTGTAAATTAACAGTTTAAACCCTTTGGTATCTTTAGGAATGCGTTTCCTACAACGAAAATCAACCATTCAGTTTGTTTACAACTTGTTTTTCCGCTCGAAAATTGAGAAAAAATACACCCTCTTCCAGTCCTGAAAAGTTAGTCTTCCCGAAAATTTTCAAAATCTTGTTACGTCATGTGACGTCACTTTAGGAACTGATTGTTGTTTGCCGTGGTATCCTTCGGACATTTGATACAGTGTTTGCATTCCATTGTACCACTTACCAAGGTCGATACAATGTAAAACCTGCGTGAAAAGTTGTAAATTTTAGAATTGTTACCCCTTTTCTCGTGCTTACCAGTTGTTTTAGTCAATTAAATGCATTTCACGCAGGTTTTTCGTCTTGGTGTCATGATAAGTAGCTGCATGTACAAGCATTCACAACGCAACAGCATAGGTACAGCATGGAAGTACTACTTCCATGGGTACAGTACACAACATACCTGATACTACACAATGTATCACCAGCACTGTCTCGTAGTAGGTACCATGTGAAATCAAATTTAATACTTTCTTTGGAATGGCGGATCTGAGCCAGGGAGTTGCCCTCTAATGGCAACTCCCTGATCGGACAGGAATGTTGGACTGTCGGTAAAGTGAGTTTTCTTGGATTTGAAATCAGAAAGGTGAAGGCGATACTAAAGACGTCAGTGGTGCAGATGGGGTGAGTAATTCGTTACGGCGCATAGGACCGTATCGATTTGAGACTGTTAGGTGAGGTAAAAGTACAACACCACAACAATTCGAACATGAGAGAAGCATTTGGAGCAATTGAAAGGGACTTTAGCTTGGAAAGTTTTATGTAGGCAGTCAAAATATGAACTTTAGGTTACTTTTGTGCAAGTGTCAGTGGAAATCGTGGAACTAGCATATGATCGAGTGTGCACAGTGTTTCGCTGGCTGCTGCCAGTCCACTCACTGTACGTATTACTGCAGACCAAACCGAACAGTACACTGCCGAGTTTTTTCGTTATTCGGTTATGAATCAAGATTATTTGTAATTATTCGTAATAGCCTACTGCAGCCCCAAAATATAACAGACCGACACCACTCTCCAAACAGACAGAATAAAGTTCAAATTCAAGACATACCGCGAATTACAATCATTACTATCTCTTACGTACGTATAGGCTATGTTGTACGCCAGGTTCGGTATATGGAGGCTGGTGTTCCTAAAATGATGTCATCATTTTGTTGGCTTGAAATCTCATTTTCAACAGTCTATTTTTTGGTGCAATTTTTTGAAACATTAATTTCTTTTTAATGCTCAAGGCTGTAAGGGTGATGAAAACAGTTTTGGAAAGACCTTTTTGTGTACTTTAGGTTAAATTAGTCTCCCGTTATTCCAATTTACGTGTCATGGCCACTTTAACATTCCTAGAGACAAAATTGTTGCATCATTGGAAAACTGGAAAGATTGGGTGAAAAATTATTTACAAGCTGCAAAGCAATGAATTTCTTTCTCTTTAGAACCTTTGGAGTGAACGCTTCCTGGCTACCAAAATTTGAATTGCCTAATTCTTCACACATAGATCGTTGGTTTTAAAGATGGATAAAACTTTTCTGTGCCACACATTCAAATGTCTTTCTGCAGTAGAAGTTATAATTTTGTTAGTCCTGGTAGGAGGGATCACTTGCTGGAGGACTATTGAGAGTCAGGGTGTGAGTCCAATGGCAAAGCATTAAAACAGTAATATTTTGGTTAAATTTTTTCATTGCACAAATTTACCTAAATGCATTTTTTGTTGAAAAAAAGGAAAACCTTATCATGTGTTGGAAAACCAAAAGCATTATTATTCATATAGTCTTTTGTTCAGTTGAATATCAGGGATCTTAAAGATGATCCCTGGTGAAGGAAGTTGTTAGTTTATAGTAATTTAATGGATTGTAGATAAATGTGTGTTTTTTGATATACCAGTAATCTTTATGCTTACAAAAGATTTTTTTCTCAGAAGAAATGAATGTTCAATCAGTTGAACTGATATGTCTGATAGGTTTGGGTCAAGGTATATACCATCTTTGGTGTGAGGGGTTTGTTTGTTGAGGTTGTACCATTTGAGAGAACAATGGTAGAGATAAGAAATGATGAGAAAAGCATTTGTGCAAGTTAAAGAAATTAGTATTTGAATCTTGAGGTTAAAGCATATCTTTATGCAAATTTTAATCTTGAACTGAAAGCATTTCTTTAAGCAAATACCTCTCAACATGATTCTTATGAATCTATCTTAGTAAAGGTTTGTTTTTTGTCTTGATTATATAACATGCTTCATGTCTCTTGATATTTTGTATTCTTTTTTATTTGCATCCATGAAATACTTTTCTTGACCTTCTTGTGACTCAGTTATTCGTCTGGGTATCCAGCCCTCCATATCATCTTGGTTGAGAAAGGTCAGTTTCTGTACATTGCTCAAGATGAGCCTGAAAAGGGGACCAAGAGGGGTCAGTTGCTTGCCTTGTTTGAACCACAGGGAAGAGGAACTTGCTATCACAAGAATGGGAATATAAGGTAAGGAAAATTGTGTTTTTGATAAATGAAGTACCAGTCTTTAGCCAAAGAGATATTGCTCCGTAAATTATCTATTTTAATGTCTCGGTTGTTTTGTTACATTTCTACCAGCCTTCATTGCTGATTACACTGTACACACATATCACCTTTCAATGAAGGATTGGGGATAGTGCTCTCATAACAGTTTTGAGCTGTGTCTTCTTTTCAACCTTTCATAGCATAGTTTTGGTACGGAACAGGATTCTTGAAATGTGTGTTTGGAAAACGAGAAATATTCCTATAGAACTTAAGGAACTTCACTGTTCTCTTCCTTACCGTCATAGCAGGTGTCGATTATATACTGCCTCTTTTAGCCTACATGCTCTTAACACCTCTGAACAATGACAGAGTTCATCCATTTTTGCTATATTCATGAGTCTAATGTGAATTTACTTCTCGATAGTTGATTTGTTTTGATGTATGGAAATTCATATTACACGATGACGCTTCAACTGTAACTTTGTTCTATGACATTCTCACTTTTGCAGAGTAAGTCAATGGGACTTCTTCCCTGTGAGTTTTTAGTGAGAGGAATCACACACTAAAAGCCCATTGACTTTGGTCGTGAAAACTGCGTGGTTATCAGACTTGTTTTAATCTAGTTTTCGTTGAATATTTATGATTTGTGTTTGTTTTGATCGTACGTATGAATAGTTAATAGAGCACAGTTTTTAGGTAGTTCAGCAAAAAATTTCTGCAAAAGTTTGCAGACGTTGGTATTACAAGTGCAGCCAGTGTAGATGCAGGAGAAATACATGTCTGCCTGGCAGGTAACTCCCTCCAACTATAAATCCACCTCATATTTTCTACCTTTCAGGCTGAATATGGATCAGAATGAAGGATCATTTGCAGACTCCAAAGGTGCAATCAAGAAGCGGTGGCGATGGTGGGATCACACAACTCACGTTCATGCTCCACCATTCCAACCTATCTGTTTTGCTCTCAACAGTGTGCTCAGTGTCCGGTGCTTGGCCCAGGACCAAATCTATTTAGCATTTTCTCAAGATAAGATGAATCTGAGGTTTAATGTGGGTGTGAAGTTGAAGGTGAGAATGGGAATGCTTAATTCTCTCAATTAGAAACTTTGATCATTTTTCACTAGAGGGAAAGGATGTAGATCAGGTAAAGGAGGAGGCAGGGCAGGAAGAGAAGGAAGGTATCTGAAGGTGAAGTGTGGTGGTATGAGGAGAGAGGAGGGGGGGGGGGGGATTCTAGAAGTCTTATTCTGTTAAAATGAAAGGGGACTTATTGTTAATATTGGCTTTATTGAAACATGTATTACCTTTTAATGTAAACATGGTGGAAGGGGACATGAGAAACAGGATGGATTGAGAATTAGAGAGGAGGAAACAAGGACGAAATAAAGTGGGGTAAGGGCCAGCAGTTATGTAAAACACGTTTCAACCAAAGGAGAGGGCTAGAGGTGCTGTTCAGTCATTGTTTGGTAACAGTAATGGTACTCTACACGTTTAAAAATACCACTGAATAACATTTGGAATCAGTCCTCCTGTGAGAAAAGTTTCTTCAGCTGTTCATCCACTGCTTATTTTTTTCCACAGCTTGTTGCTCCTGAAAACATTCCAGAGGCAGAAATAGATGAAGATGCCTTATATATTGCTGATGTCAGAGCCTATGTACAGTAAGTTTAAGCTTGCTAAAAAGTAGAAGTTTTTACTTTTGTATATTTATGTCACTGAGTGGGAAATCTTAAATTTTTATAGTTGCAAGTAAAACATTTAAATCCTTCTCCTTCACTTCTTTTCACAGACTTGTGATGGATCGCATCAGTAACCAACTTCACTTTTCAAAATCTCCAAAACTTGGAGACATCCAGCCGCCACGAAAACTAATAAATGACTTTATTCGCAATGACCGCAAGAAACAGGAAAATTGCCGCCGCAAGGCAACGGGCAAAGACATGCCAGTAGTGACTGTTAACTGATTCACAGAGAAATTTTAATGAGTCTGGCTAGTAACTTTTGTGGGATGAGTTTTCTGCATGAATTATGATTTATGGAGAAAAGAGATTGAACGTTTGTCAGCATTTTCGTTGCTCGAATAGGTATTCAGTATTTTTATCAGATTTCATAATTATATCTATTATAAAGATATGATACTGCAACAATAAACCAGTTGCTGTATTTTTCAATTATGATCATTATTTATCTTTCCCTCCAAAACCAAAGTCTTTCCATGTATTCAGGAATGCGATAGTTTGTTTTGAAAGTAATTCAGCTTTAGCTGAGGTAGCAAAGTTGGAATGGGATTTCCTTTAAAGGGTAACAGAATAGGAATGGAACCCTTTAAAGAGTAACAAAGTAGGAGTGGGATTTCCTCATGTTTAAGAGTAATGAAGTAGGAATGGGATTTTCTTTAGAGAGTAGCAAAATAGGAATGGAATTTCCTTAAGAGTGATGATAGGAGATGATGGTGTAAATGAGGATAGGCATGTCCCTGCATGTGCAGGTCATTGATTAGCAGAATGGTTTATTCCAGCTGCCATACACCAGTGTGATTCACAAGTGTGGGTTCCAATCTTGCTTGAGGTTCATGGGTTTTCCTCCTGCTTTCCCCACACTTGGCATAGGCTTGCCATTAAAATCGGTTGCCCAGCCAACAAAGTCAGTGCTGCGCGGACGTAAGGGCCCATGGTCAGACCAGTTAACGACCATAAATACTTGACTTTACTGTTGTTTGACCTGCATTGTCTGGAGGAAGTTTAACAAAGTTCAGAGCAGGAGATGCCTTTGTGCAAGATGCTTGATAGTTTGTGTTTGCTTCTCTCAAACTTTCTAAAAGCTGTTAACAGTTATTTTTTCAATTTTTGTATCGCTACTGTGCTCAGTTGCATTGCAAAACTGCGATGCGATATGGCTATTGTGGACCCTGGTCATATTGTAAATGAAAGCAAGAATTATAGGTCACTCTGAGTGCCACATTGAAATGCTAGTTTGTTGCTATAAGAAAGCTGGTTTTATACATTTTCAAGTGTTAAAGACAAAATTAAGTAGTTCTGATAGGTTGAGAGAGGTGCTGTTATTATGTGTGCTGTTTAGATTTCAGAATTAAGACATGCAGCAGGTCCAAACATAGCCCCATTTGACAATGTGCTATGAAAATACAAGTTTTCCAGTGCTATTTGGGTATGAACAAATTTTGGTACCTTAGGTAAAAGTGCTATTTGCTTTTGCTTGTCCTGTTCTTGTGTTTTAAATTATGAGAGCAAAAAAAATGATATTTGCATTTGAAGAAATGTGACTAATTTTATAGAAAACAAATAATATATAGGAAAATACCCATTTATGTATTGTTTTGGTTAGTTCTTTTTAAATTTTTATTTTTTTTTTTTTAGTGTATGCCATGAGGAAGTAAAGGGTGGAGGGGGACGGAGAAGGCATTTTCCCCATTGGCAAATGTTTAACTTGCACAAATTGAGATTTTTTGCACTGTTTTCATTTTGTATCATGTTGGAAGAAGCATCATATGTTATTTATGCTCCCCAACTGTATCACACTTAAAGGACATAGAAGTTAATCCACTTCAAAGACTAGTTAAATGACTCTGAGGCAATGTGCCCCACTTCCCATCACATTCTGTGACCTTGAGGAAAACTAGGTCATTCCTTAATTAAAAGGCATATCCTGAGTTACAAATGGAGATTGGGTGTGCCTTTGCTGATTTCTTTCTTCATAAAGGACAACTGTAAAATGCCATCCATAAATACCTTCAGAGGCACTTTTCACATGTTTCATAGCAGGTATATCAAAAATTCACCAGCATTGAATGAGGATATCAAACAAATTAAAATGTACAGCTTGGACTGGTAATGTGTGAAATGCATTTTGATGTGCTGCTATATTTTGATAAGCACCGAGATAAATCAATTTGTAATCAAGCTTTGCAGTCTGCCAAAATGACGACCTTTTCTCAACAAAAGAACATAACACAAAGATTACTTCTATAATTCTCACTTATCCCACCATGGGGCCTGTATTGTCTCTTTTAGTACAAGTCATAATACAAGTAAGGTTTATACAGTGATAATACAGTTGGACACATTTACAACTATATGCATGAACTTTTAAAAAGTGAACAAAAGAAAAACATTTTACAAACTTAATTTTTTTTTTATATCTTGCATGAATGATTCTATGAATCCACCTTTAAATGACAGATTACTTTCATTGACTAAGGCTTAGATCAATAGTTATTCTTAATTACCCTTAACAGAAAGGTTAATATAAAAGCTGTCAAACAACAGCGAAACTTACATACTTAGCATATGCAAACGAATATGCTTGGGAATACACAACACCCAAAGAAATAAATCTTTGAAAGTATCTCTTCAAGAGGTGTTGACAGCTAAGCCACTTCTGTATTTAACATTGCTTTATGAGAAATAACATGCCAGGTGTAAGACTATCAAAACCGAAACAAATTTCAACATCTACAGGCTAATATGTAAACACACTGTAACTGTGTAATAATAAAGTTGGTACTTATGCCCATAAAATAGTGAATTCTGCCATTACAAAACACCATCCTACTACAGAATGTAGTACAGAATATTTGACTGACACTCATGGTTTGTAAATCTGAGTACATGAACTCAGGTTTTGGTAGCACTGACTTGTACTAAAGAGTACACTGTACTCATTGTTTTTAGAGTACTTGTAAGAAATACCAAGCAGAAATTACACTTTGATATAACTTGGTCTGTAATCATTTGTAAAGAATTTTGAACTCAAAATTCTGAAACAGTTACATGATATTTTGATAGTGCATTTTTCACTACAACACATCTAAATTCTTATTCTCATCATGTCCTGCTGCCTGATGTCAAACCCCGCTGTCACTTACAACACTTACTGTGAAAGCACACAGGCATAAAATAGTGCTTTGAGAACAATCACCATACAGAGATACCTGAAAAAAAAGAATTCTACCATAAGGTAACAATATACTTAAACAGAAATTAGACATGCTTTTTGAATGGAGCCAGTCGATGGAAACTCACTTCCCATAGCAACTATGCACTTGAGTGACTAAAACATTGAGACCATGTTGCACATATAGTACAGTGCAGTACAGAAACTGTTGTCACTCTAGCTGTATAGTGTTCAGAGGGTTACTATGGTTAGAACCTAGAAATCTATTTTCAGACCAACTCCATTTTGTTAATGAGAAAAACCCACTGCCATGAAAAATACTGGATACAGCAAAAGCCCCATGTAATACAACATACTGAATTATATTTGTGGCAGAAGTTGACTGTTAAGGGAACATGATGACCAAATGAACACTTCAGCAGTTTTCACTCTCTATAACATAACAGCAGGGAGATGAGTAACTTCATTAAGACTTAATATTACAAAGCCAGAATGGATGTATCTTAGATAAGCTTACTCGTAAAGAAATATCAGCAAACCTCCTAGAGAAAAGACAATACCCTTGCAGACTTATGCTAATTAAAAAACCTTTCTGTGCAACCAAAAGCCATGATCTTGGAGTGCTACTGAACTTAATACAATAGTCCTGGAATGAAGTTGTGCCCTGTTTGATAAAAGAGTTACACTTGATGTTAAGTTTGATTTCAATAGGACCATCTCATGATAGATCAAACTTATTATCAAACATAGCCTTTTATGAAATGGGGCCCAGGATGTCTTCCACCTGAAACCAAGGTTTCAAGTGGTCCCACACAGGCTATTTGCAGCCTGCATTATGCACTAAAACAGCTCACAGAAGATTAAAGAAAGTCCAAAATTGAAATAAGAAAAAGCTATTTGATGAGGTCCTGACTTTGTCCTAACTATAACGTAATTCAGAGCAAATCTCAAGTAAATATGAATCTTGGCCTAAATCACTCATAAAGCCCTATCTAAAGCCTCATCCAGGAGAAATGTCAAAATCTGGTTACAAAATCCCCCCCCCCCCCCCGGAAGGTCTAGAGAACCAAAAATAATTCTCGTTCTACTGTATTTTTATCCCTAATGTTTGCATAGAAATAAACTTCATTCATTGCTGTCTCCTTGCTCTCAAATCAATACTTGTAATACCAAAGAAAAACTGATATACAAACCAAATACTAATGGAAAAAAAGCATCTTTCAAACTTACCATTAAATGACTCCTATTGAATACTTTTAAACTTAATGCATTTTTGGTGAATTCAACAAACGGGGAGCACTTTCAACCATAATCAGCATACAAAATAACTTGGCAGTGCCTATGTATCTAGTGGTATTCACAAATATCATATGTAAATTTGTACATCCTTGTTGTAGTGAAAGCTCTTATAAAATCAGTCATCTACTCCATTCGCACCTATTAAGCCACCTATTAAAGGATCATCCACTTTTGGCATCATTTTCACAAGAATACAAAACAAACATCGGGGGATAAAAGATCCATATTCATACTTTTGCAAAATATAACAAATGACTATCTTCTGCTGGAAATCACCATTTTTTACATTTTCTTAAGATAAGTCTGCGATGGGGTGGGAGAGGGGGGTGGGGGTGGGGAGACAGCTCCATAGGAAGTGAACCTTTGTTTTACTTGTGAAAATGATCAAAAAGTGGAAGACCCTTAAAGTACTTACATTTCACACCTACTGTTATCTCCTTATAAATACAGAAGTTCCTTTTAAGTATATATCACTTGACTAAACTTGAATACTTAAAATATTTGCTTCAATAGTGAATTAGCCTTACTAAATGTTACTTCATTTATGCACAGGCCTACTGAGCATTTCACACACAATATGACAAAAGCTACAATTATAAAGCTACTGCAAGAACCCTGGAGCTGAATTTAGTATAGATCAGAATGGTTTTAGTGCATTTTAATCCAGGATGTCTTTAGCCACAAAATTTGTGTCTTTTAAGCCAGGCAAAGGTACACTCAGAATTCTGTATTTTCCCTATTAGGGGGTGAGGAAAGGGAACGGAGGGCTGGAAATTTGAAACTTTGTGAAACTGGCTAAAATGGAGCAAGAGCAAATGTTAAGAGCACCCTACAGAGAAAATGTTACCTAAAAACAGCTTAACGTTGGCCAAAAACAGAAGTTCCCAAGTCTGTTACAAGCCCCCTACTTCTGTTTATGTTCTGGGTCCCCCTCCATGTTAAGGTCTCCATCAGGGTTATCAGTCAAAATTTTATGTAGTAAGACTGCCTGAATTTGCCTCCCCTCCCCTCCCTTCCCCACCCTTGGGTAAACCACTAAGACCAGACACCTTTAATGAAATATGCTACATGCTGCTAGAATTGAATAGGACATTTTAGCCAATATTACCCGAGAAAAAGGCTTTTTCCCGGGTGAAGCTTATCTCTATAATTGCAACAGTAATCCCTTTTACAAACAAACTTGCTCTATTGACCAAACAGTCTTTAAAGGGGTTCAACTTTATTGATCTCAAGATATCTGAACAGGAAGCTAAAACTTGCTATTCTTTTCTAGTGTCATGAAGAACAACATTGGACTCAAGGCAGCTTGTGACCAACATTTCATTACAGTTTAAACACTGTACCATACTGGAAAATGAAATACAAATGTGGCACCCAATTAAGTATCCTAAGGAGTCAAGAATCATTAGCAAGCATTTTTCCAAATATTTTCCCTAGTGGCCTATACCACCCTCCATTTTTCTGAGATGTCAAATGTCCACCTGTATTTCCACTTTCTTAATGAATGACAGGTAATATCACAAGCATTATTGTCTTTCCAATAGGTATTAAATGGCTGCCACAGATTAGGTACTAATGTCATTAACAGTATCTCCCTACCCTTCTTTCTCTCTTGAGACCAGGGCTGCTGTATCAAATTCACACTTTATGATCAAACTTTCCAAAATATAAGGTCAAATTGAATTCTATATGATTTTTACAGCCAAATACCTACATAAGTCCCTTTAAGACCATTTTGTTTAAATAAAGCCATAAGGTCTAATCTGCACATTCGGCCACAAAAGACCATATAGCAGCCATGTTGAGACCTTGTACAGTACTAAATAAATATCAATGCCAACAGTTTTTCCAGAAACTTCCCTACGTTAACATTTCAGGCAATGACATAAACTGTTAAGTTATGATGCAAACAAAACTGTCAAACCTACCACTTCTAAACTCATCTGCACTGCCAACTATATTTAAATTTGAATAATTACAACATTTGAAGACAGGTGATAGCCATAGGGTTGGAAGCTGCTCTCGGCTGGGTGGGGGATGAATGTTGTTACGGACTGCCGTCCTGGGAGAGGGATCTAAGGGAGAGGGGAGAGGACACCCCTTTGGAAAATTTTTTGAATATTTGAGGGTCCGTAGATGCAATTTGGTGCAATATTTGAGCAAATATTAAGAAAATTACCGCAAATTTATGACATTTTTCACACGAGGGAGCAAATAAGGGACTTCATCCTTGGGGGGGGGGAAGCATACTTCTGCCCTACCACATTTTTGGCTGGGGGCTTTAGTCCCCCACCCCAACTTCCTACACCCTTGATGAAAACTAATCTATATCCTAGTCTATACTTCACCTATACTTTTCAACTCATTTTCACACAATTAGTTTTGTAGTGAGTGCAAACTGTTGCATATTCATCAACTCTTCCAAGTATCACGTGTGATACTAAAGAAAATGAACTGTTAGATTTCATTCACACCTACACATGTTAAGCAGTAGCAGATACAGAATAAAAATCATCAACCTGACCATACTTAGTCTTTGCAGGTTAACTGTTTACGAAATTTGGACATGATTTGCACACTTCTATTTGTCTTCATCATGACCCTTACATGGCATATGTAATTGTTCCCATTTCAGCGGGGTGGAGGGGAGCAAACAGCCTTAAGTTTTTCACTAAATGATACCACGCAGTAACCAAGGAAGGACTTAAAACTCTCAAATGTCCTCCCTGAACTAATATTTTTGGGCCTATGAACATCACCCTCCTTCTCTACTATTACCTCTAACAATATCTCATGCAATACTATCTATTAAATCAGTTATGTTATGCAATGTCTAGCTTCCTATACTCACAGAAAAAGTTAATTCATTGGGAGGCAACACACATCCCAACTTAGTCATTCCAACTGCATCAATAATTCAATTTGGGGCTACAGCATCAAATCTTTCAAACAATCTGAAAGCTGCATTATCTTGTACATACTTAGATCTTTTTCCAATAAATTTCAAAGCAAAGTAAGTAGCACATGAGCATGCAATTTGCTAAAATGACAAAGAACTGCTGAATATGCAAAGGCATTTCAAGTATGGAATGGAAAAACATATATATATATCAAAGTATGCTGCATGTTCTGTGCACCACTGACGGACTTAAAAAAGTATTAAACTTTATACAAAAAGATTTTGTCTCACACACGAACCTGAAGATTGACACAGATTGCTGCGTAATATTTTAGCCTTGAACAAGAGGCAAAAATGCCAGGTTGGTCCCTGCTTGTCTGCTTAGACCTCTTATCACAACAGCGCCCTCACTTTCTAAAGACGAAGAGTGTGAGCTGCCAACAGTAAAGTACGATAATTTCAAGCTATTCTTTAAACAAGAATTAAATATGACTGACATGAAAGGTGCTTTAATTTGGTTTATGTATGTGTCTCAACAATGAACCTTTCAAATCACATTCAAACACTGAGAACCCATGATAAGGAGTGCCCAACCAGTCGATCGCAGTCTACTGTTAGTCCGCAGACTGATCCCAAGTCGACTGCGAGAGGTGCAGGAAAAAATGAAAAAATAAAGTTTTTTTATGTGTAACAGTATGACAGTGTATGTTTTGTGATCTCAGGAGGTTGGCTACTTGAAAAGTAGATATTGGGTCAAAAAAGGTTGGGCACCCCTGCCCAAGATGATGGGCCTTACCTACTACTGAGATACTCAACACATGATGTCATGCCATTCATTATCTTACAATGTTTGATGCAAAAATATTATGCAATTCTCGTCTTTCATTCATCTTCTGTGTCTCAATGAAGTTTTAACATGGTACTCTATGGTTTTGGCAAGGATTTGAAAATTGTCTGACATCTCAATTTTAACCCTATTTCATGCTTTTTATGTTTTTTTACCTTTTCTATGCTATTTTAAGCTTATGGTCAATTATCATAAGCATTTCATCACTTAAGTGATTTCACAACATGAAAGGAGCCCCTAAGGCAAGGTGACCTGTTCAATATATTGTGCATGCTCTATTCAGTAATAATCAAAATGCAACATGGAAGAGTGGTCCAGTGAATTTATCCTGAAGGTGTTCATCATAGTATTATTCTACACTATTCTCTACCTCCATTACTTTATCATCATTCTATCGACCAATGCTTCCCATGCTCTTGAAAAAGGCACAGTCTACATAAAGCCATCACCAAAATGATATTTGTACTTACTATTAAGCTAAACTTTTGTGTTTCCTTCACCATAAGCTCTCCATACTATCATAGATGCTTTTTTTAAGCAAATAATTGTAACGTAAAAAATTTCTGTTTATTCCAATGCCTAAAATGGTAATGCAGTTCACCTGAACCAAGTGCAATGCTTATCATTTACTTCCAAGCCCCTGGTCACAAGACAATTCAATAGACTCACTTATGTTTACGAACAAATGACATCACGACTGGTTGGCAAAAGAGTTGATAAGGCATGCTCCAACTTTTGTCACAATGAAAAGTAGATCTAATTTGTCTACTTTCTGTGGGCAACAACAGCCCCAGCATTTACATGCCCAAAATCTAACGTGCACGCATATATGTTCTTGCGCAGTTCTTACAGTGACATGACCGAGAATGCTCTAATACACCTTACTGTAATTTTTTCCAACACCTAGTGTAAAAAGAGCAAAGTTTTTAAGAGTAATAGTCTCAGGTACAGTATTCACCCTTGAATCAACGCTTCAGCTTGGTCTCCCTCCACAAGGGATGATTTGTTGGACATGTTTATTGGTCAAACATTCTTTGTATAACAATTGTATCCACTGTCTTTCTGTATACAGGTACAAACAGTGACTGACGGCTTGGCAATAGGACATGCAATCACAGCACAAGGAATTCCTTTTTAAAATGGCAATATGGCTTAAACTTTTCATTGCTACTGGCACAGATGTCTTCTTCTATGTCTGGTACAGACTTGTGGTTAATACTGGCACTCATGTCTTACACATGTGGCTGTACTCATACCTGTGAGAATATATTTGTACTCATACTCACATAGAGAGACAATACTTATGACACTGTACTCACACTACAAGTCTGATAGCTACCGATAAGCTCTTTCACCTTTAAACTACGAAACAATGTGCTTCTGCTCATGTCTCAGTTTATACATTTAGTAGCAATATTAAAGACATCTGTTGACATAAAAGCTGTGCAGCATTGCACCCCAAAGTACAAAACCTCATAAACTGGATAACAGATGCCTCCCCACACAATGATGCCTACTAGGAGCAGCATGCCACTACTGTGTCCAACCCAAGTATTGATCCTCATTTGCATACTTCCAATAATCTCATCAAAGAAACAAGGAGCCTTTGCAAATCTGCTGCCATTATTCTGATGCCCCTAGTTACCATTCTGATGCCCCTAGGTAGCATTCTGATGCCCCTAGGTAGCATTCTGCCCTTTTCTACTCAGTGTTGAAGCCTTCCCCACTTCTTTGGCACTTATACATAAATATCTGTTCTGGTTGATGTCCTTCATAGAGGGCTCACTCCTCAGTAACTTTTAAAACCATTTTGAAGTGAAACCATCATTGAGTCTCTTAAATACATTATCAGATTTGATTGTCATTTGTCATTCCAAGTATCTCCTCAGACACTTTTCATTTTTGAAGGCACCAATAGTCTTCCACTTCACAACTTAAAGGTCGAACTGAACCTCAAGCATGCAGGTAATTCCATACACCAGGATTTCAAACCGTGTCTGCTCTCATCGCAGGAAGTCACTGCAGGATTTAATCATGCCTCCTACACATACAGGGATGTCCCTCCACTACATACAGGGATGTCCTTCCACTACACCTGCATCAATTCTAATCCTTCTAATACACCAAAGGACCAGATACCAATCAGAGCATACTATATCCATTCATCATAATTCATACATCCAGAACACCCTGAATCACAGGAAGCCTAGAAGCATAACATTCACCGAAAGATCACCGGAAGGTTGGCTTCAAGAGTTCCATAAAAGATGCAAAACTTTAAAGACAGCTTTCAGAAAGACATAAGCTAAGATGCAACATAGGAAGATCTACTTGAACCGTGTATTTGCATTAAGGCAATAACAGTGAGTGCAACTTTGGCCAAGCCCTTCCCTTCTAGGATGTCAGCAGAGGTACAAAGTTTATCCTGAAAACAGAAATAAGGGTGACTTGTGACTTCTCTGAAAACATGAAACATGTAGAAAAAAACCTTTCTGGATGAGAGAGACACACCTACAAGGTAATAAATGCATGAACCTTACTGACTATAAACCAAACACTACATGAAACTAACATTGCATTTGGCTCATTTTCTTCTCCAATCTCTAGATTTTCCTTAGTTTTTCCATGATGACACATTTTTATGATCATTTATAAATTTCAGACTTTCTCAGCTAGTTCTCTTTCAAGCATTTTAATCCTTACTGAAATACTCGCACTGGTTTCAGAACAAAACCACTAAAAACAAAAAAAAAATGATCTGAACTGTTATTAATTCTTTCTAAGCTGAATCACTTACAAACTGTTGTTGGCAATACTCAACATATGCTAAATAAATCTTAAAATTTTGAATGATCTACATGAGCTACATTTATACACATGCAAAGAAAAGTACACAGTCACCTGATGTGAAAATGATACAAATTAGCTCACAAATTTGGGAAAATGAATCATTTTACACCAAGAAATAAAACAAACACTTGTTATAATCGGTTACACAAAGAAATGTTAGAAAAGAAATCCTACCTTGGGTACTCCTGCCTGTTGACATGCCTTCACAAAATTGTCGACATTTCTTCTACATTTGGCTGCTGTAAGTTTATTCTTTGGGAGAAAGAAACAAATTTACTCAAATCTCAAACATGACAGAATTCACTCAGGCAGTTATATAGTACTAAAAGCAGAGGTGGGTAGTGGCAGCTGCATTTGTAGCAATGACATTTGGCTGCAGGGAGTTTAAAGGGGATGTGGCATCCCCTCCCCCCCCCCCCCAAAAAAAAAGCAGGGTGTTGCTAGCAACTCTACCTAAACATATTTAGAAATAGCCCTAGAGTTCTGAATACAGTTAATAACTGTACTTTGATTGACATTCATTCATACAATACAGCTCCACTCTGGTTGGTCGACAATGACTTGTACAGTCAGCTGTGTTCCTAATTAAGCCAACACACACACTTATGTAACAATACTGCCTTGAGCAATTTAAACTCAGTGGAGGCTACTGTGGCTAGTCTGTCTTGGAGGTGTACTGGACAGTTGGTATGGTTTTCAATTGGAGGAGGGGCTAGAGGTAAGCTTAGTAGGGAGAATTGTTACTGTCTGGAGTGAGATTAGAGAGCCTTTAAGAATACTATCCCCTTTCAGGTCGAAGTAAGATGGGTTTTTCATCCAAGAAGATTTTAAGGTTTTCACATCTGACATTTCAAATGAAGAGATTCTTAATTTCATCTATATTGTTGAGTAAGTCAGGTACTCAATGTGAATTTAATAATATGAAAGCCATGGGCTTCCTTCACATTTGATGTGGCTTAGGGTCATAAAGTGACTGCTCTTCAATGGGGGATCACTATCAAATCAAAATTATTTTGACAAAGAGTTATACACAGATAAACACAGGTGTAAAGTAAACTTACTCAATTTTGGTAACAATAGTGGGAAAGGGGGCACTACTTGCCCTGGAAAAGACCATAACTCTATTCACAATTCAAATGATATTTGAACTTGAAGATTAAATTTACTGCAAAAACTTGTTAAGTGTCAATACCTTCTTTTGATGTTTTATGTAATTTTGGGGGCATTTTTTTGTAATATTCCATACTTGATTCTGTAGCTACCTAAACTGGTAGGTTTGCACATTCCCCAAATCTTTCATTTATCAGCATTTATGCAATAAGCTGCACCTTTGCAGAATTTTATGACATGGCTAGTGATTAATTACAATAAATGTAAGGAACACTCAAGGAAAGGAGTGATAGAATATACTATATTACACAACATTTGTAACTACCAGACTAGAAACACTCTTTTATCAAAATTTCAAGGTAAATACTGACTCACCGCCCCTGCTGGTAAGTAAATCTGGGAGACTGCATGTGGTCGCACATGGTTAATCAGATGACACAGTTTAACTCCATCCATGAGCTCTCCTGGTAAGTCTTCTGATAATGTCATCTTTAACCTTGCTTCTATATACTGCACAATGGAAGGAAAATATGAAGGAAGATTAGGTCACTAGAATCAACAAATAGGGGTCAGGTGGGAGGAAGACAACTTGTCTTGCATTAAAGATCTTTGTTAGAAAAGACAGTCTTTGTGGAAATGCTAACTGAAGAGATTATACAATTAAAATAATATTAGTTTTGGATGGTCAATGAAAAAGTAAGTCCAAGTTTGTACGATGACACTGTAATATGTATTGGAGTATGTTGGGGTGTGTGATAAGGACACTTGTACGTGTTACAACTTTCCTACTATCAAAATTTTCTGTCATTCACAGATACACCAAATAAATTTCATCTATTCTGCAGCCTACCCCCCCCCCCCCCACACACACACACACACTTTAACTTCATAAGGTTGAGGTAACAGCAAACAATACTAGACTACATGCAATGCTAAAAATCTAACCCCCAATCTCTTTTCAGTCAACCCCTCCACTCCACCCAACCCATCCACTGAAAACATACAGAAATTTTGCCAGCTACATGTAACCATCTGATTTATTACGAGCAGACTTTCTGATGAAAGTTTTTTCCCTTCATGAGGAAAAATTATTGAACATGAAAATAAATTGGAAAACCTAAAAATCCTTTTCCAGTATGAGAAAAAAAAGGTCCATGAGGTAAGAAAAATAATTTGTAAGCTTTGTACGGTAACTATTAGCAGTGCCTTGAAGTAGCTAGGTACACCAAGTAACTACTTACTATCACACCTTATTTTTTAAAGTACTCTGAACTCTTCATCTAGTTCCCATAACCTTTCAATTTTCGTTTCCTTGTTTAGTCCAACTATAAAGGGATAGCTGCACTTGAGGGAATCCCCCTACTATATAATTTCTTGGCAGCCAATCAGAAATGAGATAGCTACTTCAATTTATACACAAACAGTGATACAAAGACTATTTGCAAAATGAGATACACAAAAACTTTACAAATTTGTGTAGCTAATAATGTGGAGATCATGAATTGATATAGGAACACACATAGTAATATATACTTCAGATAAAAGAACATACCACCAAAAAATCTAATATTACCACTTAACTCACTGCAAGAAACTTTAAAGAAAACAGTGGTGCAAAAAAATTGCCACAGAAAGTGAGAGAAATGAAAACAGTGCAGGAAATTCAAACCCCTCTCAAGTCAATTTTGACAGCAACTGAGGTTGGACGGGGGTAAAGTTATGGCCCAAAGGATGGAAGGACTAGCTCCCTGCCAAAGTGATGAAAGTAGGATATGAAGAAAGTGGAACAGTCAGGATCAGGTCATTCTGAGGGGTACCAAAATGCATGCAACGGCCCAAGAAATACCCTAGCCAATTGAAAAATATGCATGAAAGGCCATAAGAAACACATAAAGTAGCAGAACACGGGCAGACATTTCAACCAAAAAGCTCAGGCAGGGTCATAACTCAGAGCCCTTCATATATTAGCAATGATTCATGAATCATTCAAGAGAGGTTGGACATATAGTCATGAATATGCAACAGCTGTACTACAACACTACATCCACTCCAATCTAGCAGGTCATAAAAGATGAAGACACAAAACACTTCATATGCATACAAGAATACTCAAAAATGGCCTATGAAGTTTTTGGTGATGCACAGCAGCACCAAAGCTTTAACATGGAATAATATACATAAACCAATTACACCTCACTTTATGTCATCTCAAAAACTTTCCCAAGGTGACAAGTACTTGAGGCTAGGAATGCAACCAAAAATAGAATTCATGTCATATGGTATTCAAGGGTCAGGGCTGCTACCTCCACTCTGCCATTGACTTTGCTAGGTCTTAATTGCGGGCAATTAGGGTTTCATGGGTAAAATGGGGGTGGAGGGGGGATGCAGATTACATGTTATCTAAAGTATATATCGCTTTGGAAGGGAATAATTTAAGGATACCAAGCAATTACAACAGAAGTAGATACTATATTTAATACTTACTTTCATGTACTGTATGTTACTCGAGTCCAAAGTTAAAACTACTCTAACTTTCCTATGCCCCTGGGTGGAAAATGTTGGGAAGTTGGGAGGCTCCTTCCCGGGAAATTTACACCTTTAATGTGTATGAAAATATGGCAGGAACTGAGGAAAATTTGACTCTCTTCCCGGGAAATAAACATTTTTTCCAGCCCTGCCTATGCGTGCAAATTTTTCTACTGAAAAGTGGAAAACCTGAAGTTTATGCTTCTCTATTCCTCACACAATCCATTTACAAATCTTCATTAAGTGCATTTATCCCAACCACATAACTTAACCATTTGACATAACCAAAGCCTAAGTAAATGCTTGCCAAAAGATTGTAAACAATTTACTAATGAATCCCTACCCCACATTTTACACAGCATGACATGTTTTAGTAAAAGGGTGGCAAAGTTCTGGATGCAAATCTGTATGTGAAATCAGTTTATGGTTAGATCAAAAACATTTTTTTTTCACTTTTTCAACAATTACTTTTTACATACTGATATAAAAATATGTCTCATTGGTTAGCGGTCATTCAAATTGATAATGAAATAAGAAATTTTTTGGGGCATGAATTCACTGAAATAGGAAAGATAGGGTGAAAAACGTAGAAAGTCTCCACAGTTAGGAGTAGCAAGTGGGATGGTGGTAGTTTACAAGATGGGTCAAACCTGAGGGCAGTGTAAACACAAGTTATTAAGGAAAATGTCAGAATGCATGAAGAAATAAAGTCTGGGTAAGTTTGAGATGGAAAAGCCCTCTAGATATTGTTGGATGCTGTGTTTCATGTGTTGCTGAGGGCACTACTCAATGTCTTGTATCTGTACACTTCAAGGAGTTACAAGATTGAACTGCTACAGATCAGTGTATAACAAAGGGAAACATCAAGCCATATAGTAAAATATGCCAAACCACATGCTGCATAAATATTCAGGACACAAAATAAATATGGATGAAGGCTACTAAATATTCATGAATTTATTAGCACCTCCAAAGTTTACCTTCTTTGCCTGTTGTACAGCTTTAATGTCATCCTGAGAGACCACATTATTTAAGATGTTACTTTGCTGAGACTGAGGTGGGGGGTGAGAAGGCAAAAGTGGACAAAAATAAATAAAAAAAAAAAAGATGAAGGATGAAAATTCACAAAAATCTGACATTAATACATGAAAAAAATGCACCAGTGCTAAGGACTCTTAACTCAATGAAAACCATCTTAACAGGGTAGACAGTAATTTTGTCACATGTTTAGTTTCTCCTATCTATCAATCTCCCATGTCTGGCAGTAGGCACTGATGGGAATTTTCAAAATGCAAGTTCACATCATAAAGATCAGAGAAGAACTGAGAAAATATTTATGAAAGCAAGGTGTCAAACAATTTGAAGGTCATAGTACTTGAAAAATCCACTTGCCTCATGTTAAAAGATGAGAAGCAAATTATACATCAACACATAACATAAGGAAAGAAAGACAGTACTATGATCAAATAGAACCATGTTAGACTCATGTCAACAATGAACTGCTGTAAGAAACAGAGGGGCACATTTCTTCTTATCAAATATGCAGGTACTAACTGCAATGTATGAGCCTTGGATGTGACTGCTTTATTTACAGAACTGAATTGTCATACATGTTTATAGTACCTGTGCATCACATAGTGTTGTGTATACATGTGCACAAGGGTGAACAGGTCACGTAGTTTAAATTAAACTGGGCAATAATATTTGCCGTACAAACACACCCAGTCGTAAAGTGTTCACACAAAATGTGGAAAATGCTTGCAGTGTCCTTATCTCCACATGATGTGGTAACCTGTAATACTGTGATCACAAAACTGCTTGTCTAGGCTTCCACTCAAAATGGAAGCTGATCAGAATACTACAAAATCTTTCAATAGTAGCAAAATTTGTTTGAAACTAGTTTTCTTCCTGTTCTTTAGCACTGCTCTAAAAATGTATTTTCAAACATACCAACATTTCTGGTTCTATGGGTAACTCCTCTACCACCCATCCCTCCCCAGACCCCATCCCTGACCCCACCCCTCCCATCTTACCTTTTTGAGTTGTTCTATTCTGTCCATCTCCTCCTTGAGCTGTCTCATTTCTCTCTTTACCGTAAAGTTTGTTTGTTGCTTCTCACTGGAAGATTTATTTGAGCTGATACTGAAAGCTACAAACAATCAATCACACATAAAGAGATAGTACACACTTTACTCCCAACATATTGATACAACAAACTTTACTTTTCTCACAATTTCCCATTCAGGGTAGGGCAAGTATAGACCTTGTGAATATGATGTTACAGAACAGAAAGTGCACCCTCAACCTCAGCTAAGGGGATGGGGGAAACCATTAGCATTACAACTTACACCAACACAAATGCATACAGCTAATTTTTGTAACGGTCCGATATACGCCCACCTCTATGTACGAGTGCCAAGACTACGATGTGAGTACAGTGTATGCAGTCATGTACCTTATTTAGCTGGCTTCATCATTTGCCCTCTTACACGACAATGGCATGACATCAATGCATACAATTTATTAGGGAAAGCAGACTAGTAGTAAGTAGGCCAATAACCCACCCTTGAAGGTATCACTAGGCATCACACACCACCACAGAGAAGACGAACAATGAGCACTTCCATTTAGTAACTTAACAATAAAAATATGCACATTCACGAGTAATGTAAACTTAACCAGGATGCTAAAATTCATCGAGTCCGATCATTTTATTGCACTAGTCTTACTTCTTCACCACAAGCAAGTTGTGCATGTACACACATATGCACACATATACATGCATGCCATCACAAATGCGTAAGTTTCTCTTATCATCAAAACCAATCAGTTAACATGGCTGGGGATGTCAAAGAGAAATGTGCTAAAATATTCTGCTAACATACTGCATCACATGCTTTACTTTTCTCAAGTTTCTCACAGGAGGTAGGGCAAGTGTTGGGGGAAGCAATCTTAGGACAGAAGTGAAAGGGAAAAGGCCTACCTTGGACATGACCCCCTAAAAATTAACAATAAACCACAACATTGATTTCTTAGACTTTTGTGAAAAATACACATTACGGTAATTCGGATTGTAAATAAAAAAGCTGCTATGGAAATTCATGAGCAGTTTGGTGCAATGTATAACTCTGAGATATCAGAATTATACTGGGAGGGGTCACATTACCCTTGCATTTCTACAAAGGATGACACTAATTTTTTATTTCTTACCTGATCTGGGTTTGATACTGCCGAAAGCTGAGTCGGGATAAGAAGAGGAGGATGGAGCAGTAGAACCACTACGTTGTGACGAACTGGACACGGAGGATGAGTTCGACAATCTCGAAGAGGGTCGTCCTCCTGAGTTCCTTCTCTCTGTTGATGATGTTGTCTTTTGGGCACTACTGGTGGTTGAGGATGCAGGAGGTGCTGTTTTACTAGAGGCTCTCTGGAGGGTGTAAAATATAAAACATCTCCAGACATGAGTGATGATAAAAGACATCTTAAACTAGATTTTTATCACAAAATGTCTGAAAATAGCCATCTTTGGAAGCTAAATATATAAACAGAGCATACCAGCTCACAGCAGAGAAGTCAGACAACTGGAAAAGAATTGTTCTACCATGCAATGACTTAAGTTAACCTAAGCTAAAGAGGATTATGAAACTTTTTTTTTATCATCATCAGTTTTTCATTTACAGTCCTAAAATGCACATATTCAAAGACAATTTTAATTTACAAAGGGAGCAAACCTCCCTTGACTTGGGGTAAAAAAGTGAGAATGTGATGTTCACAATTTCATAAAACGCTTTCATTTGTGGAGAAATGTTCATCGTGGATACATGAGAAGGCAGGTCAGTCCCGCACCCCTTGACAACTTGTTACCTTAACGTAATTCATAACTGCATCTTTCTGTTGTTGTTTCACTTTCTGTTTCTCTTCTTCTTTCTTCCGCCTGGCAAGCTGGGCTTCATGTCTCTCCTGACTGATAGCACTGCCCCCTATTGTTACTCCATCAGAAACCTTCCTCGTAGGCCCATTGGAAACCACCTTTGTTGTTGGTCCACTAATGAAAATTATTCAGAGATTATAAAATACACTTAAACTGATGATAAGCTTTGGAATATGGGGACTGGAACTTACTCTCTTAACCAGAATGCAAAAATGCATTGAGGTTTCGATGATATATGTTCTATTCCACATAATGCCATGATGTCCCATATCTTTCAGTCACTGGTCAAAATTTCCCAAGAATTCCCAAGATCGTCATCTGGGGTTACGAGAGGTCAAAAAGCAAAATTTCCCAAGAAAGTCATCAGGGTCACCAAAGGACAAAAAGCAAAATATCCCAAGTATTCCCAAAGCCTAACGTTACAGTATAGCTAAATACTTGGCAATGCCCTAAGTAATATTAGCCTAGGTCTAGCCTAGGCCTAGCTATAAGTATAAACCTAGCCTAGGCCTATGCACAGCTGGTCACAGAAATCTCTCTGTAAATACTACAAACTTAGATGATGGGTACCAACATTTGACAGGCAATAACTGCTTTGATTAGCCCTAGCCTAGGCCATAGCTATTACAGTAACCTACCTCTATTATCAGCCCATACATACTGTAGGCCTACTACAATTAGGCCTAGGCTAGCCCGTACTGTGGCAGTTAGGCTAGGACTTAGTCACAGGACTAGGACTTTGTCTAGGCCTAGGCCTAGCCCATAAACCTGGAACTCTGCATTAGATTTATGTACTGAGTCTAACGTTATTGTGTGTGTAGGCTAATGTTTGTTGTTGGTTCTGTAACAACACTTAGGCCTAGGCCCTAACTGTTAGGCCTAGGCCTACGTTAAAACTTGATCTGCCTGGTAAATTTTCCACTAAAGTTACTCATGCTACTCTGCTACCATGCTACTCTGCTACCATGCTACTCTGAAGAGGAGCCATATTACAACATACTGTGATATTCCTGCTGTAAGTTTGCTTATTCCATTTCATGATGCTAATTTTCCAATTCAGTTACAGTCAAATCTAACATTAACGTTGGGCTACTCAGCCAGCTCAACAGACCTTGGCAGGCAGGCTATGTGTGATAGTCAGTCACTGCACTCAGAAACTAGCTTTTAACACAGTTTCTGATTGGTTGAAAGTGGATCTGTTTACAACTGATCAACCAATGATACGGTAGCTTATGGATGTCATGGATCTGCTGCAAACTATCTTCTGATTGGTTTAACATCAACTTGTTGACAAAAATTTAACCAATAACATAACAGCATAGATTACTGGGCTCAAATAAATATACCACAGTACCGTACAGACAAGTGAAATACTGTAGTCTGTTCTCAGTCTTTTGATATGTTGGCTACAGAATAACAAAGTTCGTGAAAGGCCCTATTTACTCATTCAAAATTTGGATTATCAAGGAAAAATCCGTATTCCCACATTTACAATGATTTTCTGTACTGAATATGGAAAATCCATGCTGGTTGGCAGCTCTGTCTCAGGGTTTGACCCCAGATGACCTTTGGCCCCCACCAAAAATGATAGAGTTCTTCCTCTTAGTATAAGGCATCTAAATACAAGGTATGAAATTAATCCAAGCTTCCTACCTCGAGATATCGTGTTAACAAGGTTTTCAGAGTTTGACCCCCGGTGACCCCAGATGACCTTTGACCTCCACCAAAAATGATAGGGCTCTTCCTCTCACCATAACGCATCTACATACAAAGTATGAAATTCACCCAAGCTTCCTGCCTCAAGATATTGTGTTAACAATGTATTCAGGGTTTGACCCCAGGTGTCCCCAGGTGACCTTTGACCTCCACCAAAAACAATAGGGTTCTTCCCCTCAATATGGGGCATCCATGTACTGCATTTGAGAACTGTCAGAGCTTCCTTTCTTGAGATATCGTGTTAACAAGGTTTTCAGAGTTTGACCCCCGGTGACCCCAGGTGACCTTTGACCTCCACCAAAAACGATATGGTTCTTCCTCTCAAAATGGGGCATCCATGTACTACATTTGAGAACTGTCAGAGCTTCCTTTCTTGAGATATCATGTTAACAAGGTTTTCAGAGTTTGACCCCCGGTGACCCCAGATGACCTTTGACCGCCACCAAAAATGATAGGGTTCTTCCTCTTACCATAACGCATCTACATACTAGATATGAAATTCATCCAAGCTTCCTACCTCAAGATATTGTGTTAACAATGTTTTCAGGGTTTGACCCCTGGTGACCCCAGGTGACCTTTGACCTCCACCAAAAACAATAGGGTTCTTCCTCCCAATATGGGGCATCCATGTACCAAGTTTGAGAACTGTCAGAGCTTCCCTTCTTGAGATATCGTGTTAACGAAGTTTTCAGGGTTTGACCCCTGGTGACCCCAGATGACCTTTGACCGCCACCAAAAATGATAGGGTTCTTCCTCTTACCATAACGCATCTACATACTACATATGAAATTCATCCAAGCTTCCTACCTCAAGATATTGTGTTAACAATGTTTTCAGGGTTTGACCCCTGGTGACCCCAAGTGACCTTTGACCTCCACCAAAAACAATAGGGTTCTTCCTCTCAATATGGGGCATCTATGTACCAAGTTTGAGAACTGTCAGAGCTTCCCTTCTTGAGATATCGTGTTAACGAAGTTTTCAGGGTTTGACCCCCGGTGACCCCAGATGACCTTTGACCTCCACCAAAAATGATAGGGTTCTTCCTCTTACCGTAACGCATCTACATACAAAGTATGAAATTTATCTAAGCTTGCTATCTCGAGATATTGTGTTAACAAGGTTTTCAGGTTTTGACCCCCGTTGACCCCAGGTGACCTTTGACCCCCACCAAAAACAATAGGGTTCTTCCTCTCAATATGGGGCATCTATGTACCAAGTTTGAAAACTGTCAGAGTTTCCCTTCTTGAGATATCGTGTTAACGAGCAAAGTGTCACAAACACACACACACACACATACACACATACATACACACGCCATCATGACTGCATAGGTTTCTCTTTTCATCGAAACCAAAAAATGATCGGGATTGTAATCCATAAATCACGAAGCTGCACTTCTCAAAACTACTTAGTTTAGGAGTCCATGCACATACTTCATATTCACATCTGTATCAGGACTTATGCCACTAAGAAGTCCACGAGTTTTTTTAACTCTCGGGAATCTTGGATTGCCTAACATTTTTGGTACATTTCAATGCAACTAATACAATATCACTTACTTCACCACTCCCCTAGTTTACCACCACATCAAAATCCCTAATTTGTATTTCCTAATATGTCTGCCATTAATAACTGTTTTGCCATATGGCAACTGTAGGCAATCTAGGGTCAAAAATAAAAATAGAAGGTAAGGATAACTGCAACAGCATAGCCTATAACTTATTTCATCACACCAGAGACCCCTTATTATTTCCTGAATGTTTGTAATAAGCATCTTTGAAATTTCAATTCTGGTGCCAAAAACCCTTCTTAAAAAACTGATTAGTTTTTAATGCACCTTTTACCTCTATCCGTGACATTCTAATACATCATATAAACAAAGTGATTAATGGCTTGTGTTACATCTGTGCTGTGAATGAAATAGATGCTAGATGTGAAATGGTGTAAACAGTGTACAGCTGAAGAAAACATTAAGTATTTCTAAAGGGTCTGTCATCTCAACATACTTCCTGGTTTGATGGAAATGAAATACTCTTAACTACCAGACACTTGAAGCCTTTAAATGTTAAGTAATATTGAGAAAATCATGCTTCAAGAGTTAACAGCCTGGCAGAATAACAAAGGTCCTGACGAAAGGCTTCTCCACTACCGTTACGATGGAGTTTCCCAACCCTTTTGGATCTACTCCTCAAAATGTCCTCTTCTTCAGAGCCCGCTACCCATAGGGCTGAGAACATGAGATTGATATCCTGGGAAAGGAGTCCCCTTCCCCTCTGACAACTTTTTGTATATACTTAAATGGTGCAATCTGGTGCAATTTTTGGCAATGTTGCTGTAAAGCTATGTGAAACTAAGAACATATTGACAACTGTTTTTGATTGACAGCAGGGCCAAAACCCCCAAAGATTGGGTAAATACCCCCTAAGGGTAAATTAATCTACAGTGTGGATAAATCTGCATTACAACATCCCCTACAATTTTAACATTCTGATTAACTAGCTTCCCCAATCCACTTGTCCTGTTTTACATATTATTTTGTCCACTCTATTCCAGATAGCCTGATATTTTGCAAATGAAGTACTAAATTTTATTCTTTCATGAAAACTAAATGAACAACTGGCAGGTGAAAGATTCATATTTCAACTGAAAACAATTTAAACCTGTGTCCCAGCTTTACATAAATGGTTCATGTTTATTCATGAAGGCAAAAAACTGTAAAATACATAATCCTCTTAGACATTCATTGCAGATGGTTTTTCATGTGCATATCAAAGCAGCATTTTTTTTTTTTTTTTCACAACTGGTGAAAATTTCCTGCCTTTTTTTTGCAGTTTTTTATCTGAAAAGCTTTGTTTTCCATTGTCACCATTTTAACTCCATCCCCCCCCCCCCTAAACAAATTACAAAAACATACCTGAAGATGTATCTCAGCCTCATCATTATTAAGTAAAAGTTAAACCAGAAAGCCCAAAGGCTTAGTGATTCCTTGCCGAATGGGGATGCTTTGTTGCACTGAGGTTTATCCCTCAAATTAAACTTTCTTGACTACATCATTTTATGTTTTAACAATTTGACCTCTGCTGACCTCACATGACCTTTGAACCCCACCAAATATAACAAAAAAGAAAATCTGAAGTGTCTTGAAAGGGATTCAACTCCAATGGATCTTGGATCTTGAAATTCTTGGAAAATTTTGCTTTTTGACCTCTGGTGACCCTAGATGATGATCTTAGGAATACTTGGGATATTTTGCTGTTTGACCTCTGGTGACTCCTGATGACTATCTTGGGAATTCTTGGAAAATTTCACTTTTTGACCTCTGGTGACCCCATATCATGATCTTAGGATATTTTGCTTTTTGACCTCTGGTGACCCCATATAACAACCTTGGGAATTCTTGGGAAATTTTGCTTTTGCTTTTTGGCCTCTGATAACTCCAGATGATGATCTTGGGAATTCTTGGGAAATGTTGATTTTTGACCCCAGTGATGCCAGATTACAATCTTGGGAATTCTTGGGATATTTTGCTTTTTGACCTCTGGTGACCCCATATAACAATCTTGGGAATTTTTGCTTTTTGACCTGTGGTGACCCCACATAACAATCTTGGGAATTCTTGGGAAATGTTGCTTTAGACCCCAGTGATGCCAGATTACAATCTTGGGAATTCTTGGGAAATTTTGCTTTTTGACCTTTGGTAACCCAAGATGACCTTTGACCTCCACCAAAAACAATAGGGTTCTTCCTTACATCATGACAAATCTATATACCAAATATGAAAAGTGTCGGTCATTCCTATCTTGAGATATCATGATTATGAGCTTTTCAGCTTTTTACCTCCAGTGACCTCAAAGGACCTTTGACCTTCACCAAAAACAAAAGGCTTCTTCCTCTCAACATGACAAATCTATGTACCAAATATGAAAAGTGTCGGTCATTGCTATCTGGAGATATCGTGTTTACAAGCCATTTACAAGGTTTTTGCAGTTTAACCTCTGTTGACCTCAGATGACCTTTGACCTCTACCAAAAATAATCGGGTTCTTCCTCTCAACATGACAAATCCATACAGGCCACTCCTACCTTGAAATATCGTGATTTCAAGGTTTTCGGTCTTTGACCTCTAGTGACCTCAAATGACCTTTGACCTCCACCAAAAACAATAGGATTCTTTCTCTCAACATAACAAGTCTATATACCAAATATGAAAAGTGTCTGTCATTCCTATCTTGAGATATCGTGATTAACAAGCTTTACGGCTTTTTAACTCCAGTGACCCCAAGTGACCTTTGACCTTCACCAAAAACAATAAGGTTCTTCCTCTCAACATGACAAATCTACATACCAAATATGAAGTGTCGGTCATCCCTATCTCGAGATATCGCGATTACAAGGTTTTTTGGTTTTTGACCTCTGGTGACCTCAGATGACCTTTGACCTCTACCAAAAATAATCGGGTTCTTCCTCTCAACACGACAAATCCATACAGGCCACTCCTATCTTGAAATATCGTGATTTCAAGGTTTTCAGTCTTTCACCTCTTGTGACCTCAAATGACCTTTGACCTCCACCAAAAACAATAGGATTCTTTCTCTCAAGATGACAAACCTATATATCAAATATGAAAAGTGTCCGTCATTCCTATCTTGAGATATCGTGATTACAAGCTTTTCGGCTTTCTACCTCCGGTGACCTCAAATGACCTTTGACCTTCACCAAAAACAATAGGGTTCTTCCTCTCAACATGACGAATCTATATACCAAATATGAAAAGTGTCGGTCATCGCTATCTCAAGATAGCGCGATTACAAGCCATTTACGAGGTTTTCGCAGTTTAACCTATGGTGACCTCAGATGACCTTTGACCTCTACCAAAAACAATAGCGTTCTTCCTCTCAACATGACAAATCTATATACCAAATATGAAAAGTGTCGGTCATCCCTATCTGGAGATAACGTGATTACAAGGTTTTCGGTTTTTGACCTCTGGTGACCTCCGATGACCTTCGACCTCCTCCAAAAACAATAGGGTTTTCCTCTCAACATGACAAATCTATATACCAAATATGAAAAGTGTCGGTCAATCCTATCTTGAGATATTGCGATTACAAGCAGCGTCACAAACACACATACACACACATACACCCACACACACGTACACACACCCACACGACATCACCATCGCATAGATTCCTTGCCTGCCTACGGCAAGGAATCAAAAAGGAAGGAAAAATATTCATGGGAAACACAAATCCCCCCTCCAATAGACATTTCAAAGACACACCTTAATTAGATGTACTGTATCTCTTTCTATTACATTTTAGTTAAAATGAAAAGGGGAAAGAATAATGCTGATGGGAAACAAAAATCGCAAAACAGGTATTTTCACTGTCATGTGACCAGACAAATATAAAATGGAACTAACTTTTGTACTGGTTCACGTAATGAAGTAATTCCAGTTGTTGCTCTTCTCTGTTGACTTTTCGGTGGACTGTTGAATGTTGGGGGAATAAAAGGGACGTTAGTTAACAAAAACAAAAGGGATTTCACGAAATAAACAAAAAAGGTAAAACATCCTTCTACGGTGAGAGGGTTCAAAATGATCCTTTACTTTTTGGTTTCCTGCTCCTTCCTACCCCCTTTCAGCCCCAAAAATGTGAAAAAAAAGCTATTTCCCCAACTTTCTTCTTACCCTGGACATTGTTCTGACATAGAACCTAACCATTGTTTCCTCATGTAACTTGTTTCAAGTCTCTTGTTTTCTACAAAATTGGTTGTCATGATGAAGTCTGTCCCACTTTACCAATACTACAGAAATCTCCTAAAACTATCACCCTCAAACTCAAAAAGGAGTCATTGTCTGAAAAAAAATGCATTTTAGTTAAACATAAAACTGGGAGAATGTTTTATGGGATGGGAGATGGGATCAGTGGTCTGTTACAAGTTTGTAAGGTTGTGATACTTGAGGAAAGAGAAAAATGCATTAGTGCTGAAGTTTTGTAAGAAATGCTATTTCTAAAGATGAAAGTCAATGAGCAAATTTGCAGATGAAATTTTTGCTGAAGTGAGAAGTTTCTATGGTTGAAGGAAGAAAAGAAACATTAGTTTGAGACCTGTACTGCCTACAGGTAGCATAACCAGGAATGTTATGAGAGGTATGAGCTCATTTATTGCATAGCTTAGGCATATCTGCCACTAGCATGCTCATTCAAGTATAACATTTTATCACAACTTCCCTTTTTGATTGGACTTTGCCTCCCTGCTTCTCTCAAAAATACAAGTCCTGGTTAGGCTTTCTTTACTTCCAAACATAGTAATGAAGCATTGGCTGACAGGTATACAGAAGAGATTAAGTGCATCAAACACTGAATCACAGACAAACAAGCAATATGTTTATACCTACTTGTAGCATAATTATTATTTATGAGGAATTCCATAAAAATTTCATTGTAAACAATAACTTCCCAGTGACACCAAATCATAGCAGTACACCAACATTCTTCCCCAAGAGGATTCATAACAATGTTGTTTAAACCCTTGACAGTTTATAAAATTGGGAGAAACACCACCAACTCTACAAAATACCACATAATGTGTAGATTCTACTAAACTTGCATGTCACTTCTTGTGGCATAAATTATTTGATCTAAGAAAATGACAATACCCGTCGTAATCATTAAATGAACCTAGCTCTAAAGCCTTGCTGGATGAATTCAAACAGGTAATCTCAATTCTGTGATTTACAGCTATTGTCATTTTATCACACCGTGATGTAAAAGGATGAACAATAGCAGTGGCGTAGCTAGAGGGGGGGCAGGAGGGGCAGTCGCCCCCCCCCCCCCACAAAGCCTCCGAAGGCCTCTGTTGGAAATTTCTAGTCTGTCGGAAATAAATAAAATCAATTCATTTGAAACACAACACTTCTTATGTTTTTAAGCAGAATTACACATCGATATGTCAACGTGGAAATCGAAAGTCGGTCTCAAAACTCAAAATTGCCCGGAAAGCAAAAAAAAAAAAAAACAAACAAAAAAAGGTCTCCAGAACTTCCAATCATACAACTAACAAGATAATAATCTGTTGGAATTTTTTTGCTTTTGGCCCCCCACAAAAAATATCTAGCTACGCCACTGAACAATAGAATGATGAACACGTTTATGGTCAAGTCCAATATCACTTGTGTTATGGTTTAACATGTACCTAAAAGGACTTGTGAACTAATGCCGTGCCTGTGATAAGGGACTTCCCCTACATTGTGCCTGTGAAAGGGACTTTCCCTACACTATATCAATAATCAGTGCTTCTACTTATGGGTGAAACATTTTATATCCTTGTCTACTTTTATTAATAACAATTGCTTATACTTATCAAAATTATTGTTCCATGAAGTGGGAGTTGTTGGTAAATTGTTGAGATATGGATAAAAACTTGGACGATATGACAATGAGTGAATTGATAAAATATTAAATATGACTGATTAGTTCCTCTGTGAGTGCATATACTTATGAGTTTTTACAATCCTTTTTTTTTTTGGTTTAGTGATTTATAAGAGCATCATACAAGAAAGACATTAATTATCTTCAATGAGTCCTCTAAAAATGACACACATGGATTCTACAGAAAACTACACACAATTTATGCTACAAAAAGACCACGGAAGGAAAGCTGTCTGCCAGGGAACATTGTGGTGACTGCTAAAAAGATAATCACATCTTGTCCAGGTTTCAAAGGCATTTATTACTACCTCTTTAAAAGCTACAAAGACAAAAATTCTTATAATGCATCATGCAACAAAAGCTGTAGTTATCCTACATCTCACCTATCCCCTATTACCTCCACTCAGGAGAGTTCTCCCCTCCCACATTCTACCTTGTGGACCAGGTACCATCAGTTTTCACCCATGAGTAAAATTACACATGCAAAGCTGCCATATTTTTGTTTTACTGAAAAAGAAGCTGCACACACCTAGAAGCAAGGTCACAGTAATAAGAACAAAACTCATTCAAAAAGAATCCATCCTGTAGATTTTATATGCTAAGCTGCAAGAATATTCCACAACCATTAAAGACAATCAAATTTTGTTCAAGGAGGCACCACATACCTAAAAACCAAGTTTATAACAACACAACATATCATCAACATATCAACAACATCAAAGTGGCAAGAACTAACTTTGCAAATCATCAAAAAGCTATTTCTTCCAACTCAATGAGCACATCAGGTTTTAACGCTAAAGCAATTGAAAGACCCAGAAGACGCTAACTTCAATTTTACGTTCACCTGTATGTTTGAAATTTTCAAACTAAAACCAACCAAACAAAGCAGGTATTATGAGCAAAACACTTTCAGTTTACAAACAAAATCACCAAGCCCTCAACCATGTAGGTAGGTTTAAATTAAGCTGAGAACTTCCAAAAATTTGGGGATGTCTTCTTCCTACCCACAACAGTTTCAATTTATCAAGATTGTATCTCCAGCAGGCAACTACTGTACCTCCCTGCAAACCAAACCTTTTGTGGAAGACTGGTGAAAATGAACTACTCCCTAAAAGATTCAAATATCCCATACAACAACTCGGCCACTAAGGGAAAAATATTATTTGCCCATGGAACAAACATTGTCCTCATCTGGGGTCGGGGGGGGGGGCATTGTTGTACCATTAAAATACCAAAACATTACAATTTGAACATTTTGACATTTTGAAAGGTCTTGTTTACAAATAATTGGGGCTATCTGGTAACTTCACATTTCAAGATGCAGTATACCTCACATTGACAGAGCTTGTCCATAATTCACAGCATGAGTAACACAAGTTGCAGAATAGTCAAGGAAGTATACACTGCACGCAACGTAAATAACAGTGAAAGCTAATTTCTCTGAACAAGTTAGGACTGATGAAAGTCCAGAAACAAACCAGAATGCAAAAATGCATTGAGGTTTCGATGATATATGTTCTATTCCAAATAATGCCACAATGTCCCATACCTTTCAGTCACTGGTCAAATGCTATCTTAACATGTTGGAAAAACAGTTTGTATTCCTATTTAATCTTGGGAATTCTTGAAAAATTTGAGTTTGACCTCTGGTGACCCGAGATGACGATCTTGGGAAATCTTGGGAAATTTTGCTTCTTGCCCTCTGGTGACCCCAGATGACCTTTGACCTCCACCACAAACAATAGGGTTCATCTCCTCACCGTAACACATCTACATACTAAGTATGAAATCTGTCACAGCTTCCTGCCATAAGATATCGTGTTAACAAAGCTTTCAATGTTTGACCCCCAGTAACCCCAAAAGACCTTTGACCTCCACCAAAAATAATAAGATTCATCTTCCTACCATAACACATCCACACCACTAAAGTATGAAATCTATCCAAGCTTCCTACCTGGAGATATTGTGTTAACAAGATTTTCAGGGTTTGACCCCCGGTGACCCCAGATGACCTTTGAAATCCACCAAAACGATAGGGTTCTTCCTCTTAATATAAGGCATCTACATACACAGTATGAAATTTATCCAAGCTTCCTACCTCGAGATATTGTGTTAACAAGGTTTTCAGAGTTTGACCCCTGGTGACCCCAGATGACCTCTGACCTCCTTCAAAAATAGTAGGGTTCTTCCTCTTACCATAACGCATCTACATACTAAGCATGAAATTCATCCAAGCTTCCTGTCTCAAGATATTGTGTTAACAAGGTTTTCAGGGTTTGACTCCTGGTGACCCCAGGTGACCTTTGACCCCTACCACAAACAATAAGGTTCTTCCTCTCAATATGGGGCATCTATGTACCAAGTTTGAGAGCTGTCAGAGCTTCCCTTCTTGAGATATCATGTTAACGAGGTTTTCAGGGTTTGACCCCCGGTGACCTTAGATGATCTTTGAACCCCACCAAAAATGATACGTTTCTTCCTCTTACTAGAAGGCATCTACATACAAAGTATGAAATTTATCCAAGCTTCCTAACTCGAGATATTGTGTTAACAAGGTTTTCAGAGTTCGACCCCTGGTGACCCCAGATGACCTTTGACCTCCACCAAAAACAATAGGGTACTTCTTTTTACCATAACACATCTACATACTAAGTATGAAATTTATCCATGCTTCCTACCTTGAGATATCGTGTTAACAAGGTTTTCAGGGTTTGACCCCTGGTGACCCCAGATGACCTCTGACCTCCTTCAAAAATAGTAGGGTTCTTCCTCTTACCATAACGCATCTACATACTAAGCATGAAATTTATCCAAGCTTCCTGTCTCAAGATATTGTGTTAACAAGGTTTTCAGAGTTTGAACCCCGGCGACCCCCGGTGACCTTTGACCCCCACCAAAAACAATAAGGTTCTTCCTCTCAATATGGGGCATCTATGTACCAAGTTTGAGAACTGTTGCAGTTTTCATTTTTGAGATATCGTGTTAACGAGCAAAGTGTCACAAACACATACATACATACACACACACGCATACACACACGCCATCATGAATGCATAGGTTTCCCTTACCATCGAAACCAAAAAGAAAAATATATAAGAAAAAAAAAACCAAATTCAAACAAATGTAATTCCAAATGCTAGGTTTAAATATTGCATAGAAGGCCCCACATAACTGCAAATGTGTCTGTGGATGCAGTTTGGTACTAGGAGGAGTTGCATATCAAGCACTCAAACTTTTAGTCATTGATCCTGAAATTTCTTTGTCTGCCATGATGAGTGCTGTTTACTGGAAGGGGGTGGGGGAAGGTGTGGGGGGGGAGTTACTAGTGGAGAGTTCTGATACCCAGTTGAAACTGTCTAGCCAGTGTTTTGTATGAACTGTACTGAAAACTTGAAAGGTAATGCGCTGGGTACCTGTTGAGTTATATCAAGAGGGTGCACCAGAGAAATGGGCCTTAGATAAAAAGGATGTTACCAAACTACAATACAGTGGATTAAATGTATTATTTGCACATTTCTATACTTTAAGGGAGACAGCTGTCACCCCAAGTTTATTTCAAAAATCTTCTAAATCTTAAAAATCTCCTCTGATTTCTCATTCACAAGTATGTACCTTTCATTATGTTTCTGTATAAAAACAGTGAATACTGAAAGTAAACCAACGAGTTATTCTCCATGAATTCAACAAATAGGTATTAACAAAAAAAATTGTCACATGATTCATAGGAGCCATTCCTGAATTACAATGGCAGGGTACACTAATTCAATTTTTTTTTTGAAGGGGGGGGGGGGGCTGCATCTTCCCTTTAAATGTAGTGTTAGCTATTTGATGTGGAGAGGACAGATATATTCAAAAGATCCTGTGGAGGGATACCTGGAGAGAGTTGATTAAATACTGTTGGTGCATTTTTGCTGAAGCACAAGTCAAAATCATGTTATGAGACATTAGTCTACCTTATTTTTTCTACCTTTGACGTTGGGGAGAAATGAGAAGAAGAGAGTGCTAGGGGTGGGGGAATAAAGCTGTATGGAGTCTATGGACAGAGCAAGTAAAAAAAAATCTTTCGCACACCCCACCCACTTAACCATGATTCATGCACAATACCAATTAATCTGTGTGATCTCAAAGATGTCAGTAAACCCTCAACAAAACATAAAAACGAAAAATGAAAAATGAAATTGCATCATCCAGCAATAGATTTTAAACACCAAAGAACATTTTCAGACATCCCAGCATCTTTCTGAAAGGAATTCACAATTCTGCATTAACCTTGAAGCAACTGAAGTTAAAGAAAGCTTTACGAAGAATATTTCCAGCTATGAACCCATGAAAGAAACTATAGACACTATCAGATGTTTGATCAACTGCTTTCACCAGCTCATGATTACATTTAACAGTTATGTTGAACCTCTTTCCAGCTTAACTCCCATCCTTGAACTCCCCCTCCCCCCCCCCCAATCCAGCTTCCAAACACTCACACTCAAACAAATTTTTGGTAAGTTTCTTTTCTTTTCTTGAACTGTTTTTTTCATTTAAACATCCATCAACAAAAGGAAACACACTCCATTCCTAAGTTACAGTACGTATTTCCTACTTTGTCCAGCTATTATTCTCATTTTTAAATTGGAATGCAAAATGAAGACTTCTGAAAACCAAAGCGAAAAGAGCAACCTCTCCACAAAAATTCAAGTTTGCAATAAAAAACTGCTCAAGCTGCTTTGATAAACTAATTTCAACACAAGCAGACCATGCCACAGCTACTCTTGTATTGTAAATAGTTATCAGGATTGTAGCTTGCTTTCTAGAGTGGCTTTCTGTTTTTGAAGCTTAGAATATTAATCAAGCCCGCAGCAGAATACATACATACAGAATTTCAAATCAACTGAGACATTTTGGGATCTTTAATGACAGAGAGAACATGGTGTTTCCGACTGGAAGTTTCTCTTCAATGGATCATGTTTCTGTCGTGATCAATCCAGAGTTGTAATCAAAGATCACAGATTACAAACACCACTCACGATGCACTTAAATTCCTTCCCTGCCCCCCACATTTAAGATTCTGAGCATCGTTACAATGGACATTGAGAAAAGATGCAATACAATTAGGATAAATACAGCGAAGGGATGCAGAGACATTACAATGAGAACGAGGAAAAAAGGAATAAGAAGGAAATAATGAAAAAAAAAAAAAATACACTTTCAGTCATGAAACTCAAACACTTGTCCTCACGTTATCTTTGACTCCTTTGATTTGGCTTTGAAAGTTGGCGTAACGCCAACCGGGGTTCTTCTGATGACTTTCTTTCCACTGAAATAGATAAAGAGTTTTTGTCTATCATGCAAGGTTAAGAGAAGCAACAGGAACTACACACAAAAACACCATCACAACCTACAAGAAGATTCCATGGATATTCCCCACCCCTTTCTTCAAAAAGTTGCTTTTTTGGACAGTTTGGAGATATTGGAAATAAAGAACAGACACAATGAGACCAAAATAGGTCATCAACCTCTGGCATAAACAGAAGCTCTATTATGGCACATTTTAGTCACTGAAAGACACTGTTAAATTCCACCCTTCACCTTTTCAACAATATCTTATGTGAGCCCTTCATCTACCAACCCCTAATGTCTCTCCCACCTCAACCAAATTTGGAGTCTTGAAGGGAAAAAAAAACATATGTCTAAATATCAGACTCCAGAACCAAAACCAAAAAGGTGCAGTGTATTTTCCTATATATGAGCATCTACTTATGATACCTTGTTTGTTTTTGTTTTTTTTTTTTTGCATTTTTCTTTTTGTCAAAGTGGGAAGAAAATTCTTTTAAATGAGCACCAGATGACAATGTTTCCCAGCTATGAATAATAATGCAAAGTGGTATGCTCTTTGAAAGTTGGTGACAGAAGAATGATCTTATGATGCCATGCTTCCTTGCCACAGTGTCCTCTTACCCGTGAGGAAAGCTTAGAGCAAGTGCCATAGAATTGGGTGCAACTTGTCAATAGAGCTCTTTTTTATTTGCTACGAAAAAGAGCTCTTTTTCATTTGCAAAGACAAAACTCTTTTAGCAACATTCTGAACAGTATTTGAGCCCAGACCCACAGAAGATGGCTTCCTGACACTTTAAGATATTTTCACAGATTACTTTGGCAATTGATGGAAAGTTCACAATCACAACTGGAGACAAACTGACAGACGTACAATTACACTGCACATAAAATTAAGGTAAAATATACGGAAAAAAAAAAGACACAGATGGAGAATGAGATATTTACTCAAATAATTACAAAAGCAAAAGAAGAATCATCAGGGAAGCGATGATATGACACAGCGTAACACCGATTAAAAGATGAGAAATTAAAATTTAAGCTATCGATGAAATCAAAACAATATTAATTTATGAGACACACCTGTATGTATACCAGCTAGAGATTAAAGAGTTAAAATGAAAAGAGAAAATTGCATTAGGCTGTGCAAACAAAAAGACCAGTATTAAAATTATTTTAGTACTCCCACATGCTCCAAATGAGACTACCAAAAAAAAAAAGACCGTTTCTGAAGTTCAGAGAGTTAGAAGGTTATTTCGTACTAAATCAGAATTTCACAAATCAGCTACAGGATTGTTGCTTAAACATTTTAGAAGACACTTTCTAGAATTAAACTGTGAAATTTGGAAGGTAATTTAGTAGTAGATCAAAATTTCACCCACCAATTAGAAGAATGTAACCCCATAAACTAAGTCCCGAACCTTTAACATTATTACATAGCATCAAAAGAGGAGGGCAAAGGTTAACTGAATTGAAACATAACTGTCAAGTCCTGCTGAATCCTAAGTAGGAAATGAGTTCAATAAGGCCTCTCAATGTTTTCATGAAGAAGTAAAAACAATTATTACTACAAAGTGGTTTTCTGGCTTATGGACTGAATGAAAGACACTTCAAAAATATTTCTTTTGATATAACTGTACAGAGGGAGCATCTGGTGTCATAATAAAGTAGCTTTTAAAGGATGAAACAATACAAGCAATCCCAACTTTCTTTGTAACAGTCCCACAAGTAATTTTTTTGACTTTCTAAGATATCACTTAACACCAAAATTTTTATACAGGCATAGACCAGCTCCTGTTTCAAAATGTACTGCAAGGGTTGAATCCTGAAATTTAATTTCTTTGCCACTTTTTACACAATAATAATGTAATGCAAAGCATACAGCTAACACCTGTTTCACACAGCAGATGGCCTCTCCCCCACAAGTAACCCTCTTTTGTTTTTCCCAGGTCTCAAGTTGACCCAGACAGACTCCTTATATATAAATAACCTATGGAACCTTAAGGTCAAGCTATTCACAATAAAATTACTCAACATAACTCAACTCAAGTAAACACTGGGGGAAATTTAAAATCATTTAAACCATAACTACAAATAACAGTACACAAGAATAACTTACTTTGTGGAGGCATTCGCTTTCTTTGCTGGTTCAGATACAGCTGATGTAGACATCGTTCTTCTGTGAAAATTCAAATATGAAGAAAATGGTTGGTTCATTAAAACATAAGAGAAAAAGGCCCCCAAACAATACCCTACAAAGGACTTGCTTTCAACCATTTCCATACAATGTCTCCCTTCATAAAATCTACAGATTCTATCTTGTGACTGGTTGGCAAGGGAAAATTGTTTGCCTTCACAATGAGCAGAGTGACTCATACAGAGTGATCTGAGGGTATCTACATATTAAGGGCCACACTGTCACAGCAGTTAACCAATATTTACTGACTGAAGCTATGAACACATGTTACACATACTGATAAGTCCAACTGAAATGTTTCTTTTTAAATAACAAAAACTACTAAAATTTGACAATTCAAGGCCCACCTGAAGTTTCACAGGAAAGTGCCTCTTTTATCAGTTCCAACACTTCAACTTTAACCCTTGCTTTATCCCTGCACCAAGAAATGACTGAGTTGACAGGACACTGGATTACATTTTTATAGACTTGTACACCTCTCTCTGAGACTTTTTCCCCAAAAACTGTTGGGTAAGGGCCTCCAAAACCAAATGGGAATGATTCCTTTGAGTAGCAAGGGAGTGGCAAGGTTTCTTTACAAATCTTCATCCCAACTTCTAAGTGAGAAACAGCAGCTTAACTAACACACTATGTTTTCACCTCTTCCAGAATTTTAACAATTTGGTTGTTTTGTTGTAGGGAATTTTCCAAAACTCCCTAGTTTGGGAATCTACGATCCCCGATACTTCAGGGCCCTGATACTGGAGCCACTGTGCTATTAAAAGCTTGCCAGTAAGTGTGGATAACAAAGCGTAAACAGGAGGTAAGGAGGGGCGAAGTAGATTCAGGGTCTAGGAAGCAACTTGGGCTTATCCAAAACCCTTAACCAAACTGAGCATGGATAAAAAATGAAGAGGTTGTCCTTCAAATTCAACATTTAAGTCACTTTGCTACCTTTCAATTAGGACGGTCATTTCATTTTAAATTTGTAAAACTTACTCAAAAAAAAAAAAAACCTCATCTACTATGATCAAGCTGGAGACAGAACCCTACACCTCCCAACTGCTAACCTTCAATGTTTCAAACCATTCACATTTCTGTGTACCAGATAGTATGATAATTTACTAACCTTTGCACTAGATTGTTATTCAAGGCACCATTGGTTGTTCCATTCTGTGGTTTACTGATGGCCGTTCTGGTGGTATCATCTCGTCGCCTCTCACTCAAAGGTTTACTACTGGTTTCATTGACTGTATTTTCCACTACCAGTGCCTCTTTAACTACTGTTGTACTTATCACTGGCCTTGTCTGCGTGCCAGCAAGGGGTGTCCTTACTGGGTCCACGGTGGGACCATTTACTTGTCCATTAACTTTGATACTAGTTGGACCATTGGCAAGTTGACCATTAGGAGAAATGACGGTGGTTGGACCATTCATGTGGGAGGGTGGTGATCCCTTAGTGGGACTGTGGATACCATTTACATTTGGTGGTATGTGATTCACCATGTGTGGAGGCATCTCCAGTCTTTGCTGTGCCTTGGCTTCCTCCATCTCCTTACGTAGCCTCTCCTCCCGTGCCCGCCTCTTTTGGTCTTCATAGTTGGCCTTCTGGCGAGCTAGCTCCTGTCAACACAATACCAGAGTGAAACTTCTGTCAAATAAATTCTTAATTGCTGATTCACACCATTTTTTCTTTACAACATGAAGTAACATGTGATTGTACCATTGTCAGAAACAAATTAAACTTTGGACAAATAGAAGTTTGTAAACTGAAAATACATCCTCCACATTTTATAAGTGTATACATCTTAATTAGCAAGTCTTTTTACAACACTTATTTGAATCATTATTATTTGAATCATTGAAAGTAAGGCCTCAATTTAATACTTTCATCATCTGCCATATCCTTGCAGCTTTGATAAAATATCCTTTCAAGTCTCTTGGAGGGATGGAGATGGCTATTTTTTACCCTCTTTTCACATATATGCATGCTGAAGTAGACTTAAAGATGCTAATTATAGGAATGTATATGCACTGAAAAGCTTCTTTATTCTGTGTTTAGTACTGATGATTCTTCTCTATGGGATATTCCAATTACAAAACACTTCAACAAAAACTTATCATTATGAACCAATTCACACTCCCTGATGATCACTTTTACAAAGGGTAAAAGAATTTTGCGAACAGTAGCTTTACAAAAAACATTTTGTCACGTACTTCATCACATCTTATAAGATATTCCAATGTGACGTTCTGTGAATGTGACAACAGAGGAAAACTTTGGATGAAAAATTTATATTGCGTAAGTCCAAAATGTCTCTGGTGAAAATATGAAATGATGAACAGTTCTTGTCACATGTCACAAGGAAGAAAAAGTGTGATGTGCACTGTGTTTTAAAATTTTGAAATAGCTGTGGAGGCATTTTGAAGGAAACAAGAAAAAATTGCTAAAGAGAAGAAGACAAAGGAATGTGGAGGACATCCGCAATAGAGCAACAAAAATGTTTTGAGCAAAAAAAAAATCACTTAACACCAAAGTTTCTTTCTGAAGGTCCATAGATCAAACCAATGAAATAACTTCACTGCATTGTCTAATCTGACAAAAAACTTTTTGACTATTAAGATCAAAATGTCCATACAAACCCTACCCCCTCCCTCCCCTCCATCCTGACCTGACAGGAAAGCAATTAACGTCAGAAATTTTTGTGCTTCTCCACCTAGTACTCCACCTGCAACTTCATAATGTCCACAAAGTGTTCCTATTGGGACTTTTAAATAATAAGCTTCGATTTATATTAAATTACTGTACAAGAGTTGCTTTCATAACTTTTACCATCTGCATATGTTTTACAAAACCAACAATGAAGAATTTAGAAACTTGATCAAATTGTCCCGTAAGTCACCCTTTGAACTGATTTTGTTACAGTACAAATTTTGCCATCTAAACATCTTCACCATATAAATCCTTTTGGGATATCTTTTGGGATATGGCTTGAAACATCACACTAGCACTGATTACTAAGATTTCTAGAAACTAATTTATTAAAGGCTATACAATCTCACCCCAGACTGTAAAAATTCTGCTTACTAATTTTACTTCTAGCCCCTCCTCCAATTTAAGCAAAAACACCTGTCTAGTACAACTCCAAGACAGAGTCACAGTAGCCCGCACTAAGTTTCAGCAGTAGTACTGTACCCAAACAGCTCACACACAGCCTGTTGTTGCTTTGTCTGGGAGGTGCACTAAACATGTTTTCTCTTCGAAATTGGAGGAGGGGACTGAAGTAAAACTTAGTTGGGAGAATTTAAACTGTTTAGGGTGAGATTTGTTGCCTTTTAAAGCAAATGCAGTCATCCCTATTATGTTTACCACTATATTTACCCATTCACAAATAGCTACTTTTGATCATGTCATAAAATTTTTGCAATTGTTCTGTTGAATTCATGCACAAAAACTCATCACTTAACTTACCATTATCTTTCAAATGTTTCAGGACACAAATTTGCATATTAAGGGAAATAAGGAAGGATTTGAAAAATTTTGCTCATGTTTCATAATATTTAAACAACTGAAAATATTGCCTTTCAAAAGTCTACTTAAACAATTTCTTCTATGTGAAGTCAAGAGATAGAACATGAATCCTCTGGCTATCCTGTTACCTACGAACAGTTGCATTTTCAATACAGTTACAAGGGGGAAATACCTTTATATATTACTTTGTTGTTGTTGGGGGGGGGGGGGTACCAAGCATACAGATATCTTTTTTAGATACATACTCTACAGGTTTATGAAGCAAATGACTCCATTCTATTACTTCATTCAAAACTAATTAATTTGACAGTCACCACAGGATTTTCTAGTAATTACTTATATACCCACCATTGCACATAATATAAACATTTACCAACAGCTTCCCTTCACTCTTACTTACCATTGTGATAAGTTACAGCAACTATGAATGAACCTCAAGATTACAGTTTTCCAGCAGGAGTTTACCAACATAATTATTAAAAAGACCATTAAAACCAAACCAAAATTTTTGATTCCCTTTTCCAAACTGCAACAAAAACCATCTTGACATTGACAAGAAATATGACATAGATTGAAATAATAATCACTTACTTCAACCAAATAAGAAAACCCACAGACAGTATCTTTATATCTTACTTTGGTGAGGGGGAGGGGGAGCTACAAAGGAAACAGAAGATCTGTTTCAGTTTCACTAGGTGTTACAATTTTAATGTAATATTATTATAAAGTAATCAACTTTTGACAGACTATCTTAAAATTTGTCAACTTTGTAATGACTTAGGGACACAGTTTCAAAGCTATAAGTAAATATACAGAAACAGAATAATAGAACATGATGGACGTGATGCAAGATAGATTTGAAGGAATAAATGTATTAATCCAAACTGTAAACAAAGAACTGAATGGGAGCCTGGATTAGAGAGAGAGAGCTCTCTTCCACTGTGTAATCGACTTACTGCAGGTAAGTAAGGTATATGTAAAGAGAAGGTATGGAGGTGGCCATGTAGACAAACTGATAAATGACTCACGATGAACATTACCACTGACAATGTCACAGGATAGCCTCCTCATGTGAAGCATTTCAGTTCCTAAATCTTACACTTATGGGCAAATTTTCCCAAAGAATATTAATGATTTTCAGCTTCATTTTCCAAGATGCACTAATGAGATATTCTTCAGCAGAGTACATTTTCTATAACTTGCTCATCTGGGGTGGGGGACGGAGCTATGTACAAAAGTGACAAACATACAACCCAAAGGATCCTGTATTCACAGGGTGATGGATGAAGTTAGATGAAATGGAAACAACCCCACATTTAAATGAAAAAGGGTGTACTTCTCTCAGTCTTAACAAATACAAGATCTACAGTATTAATTCCAATACCTCTCAATTCCTTCCATTAAAACAAAATATCTCTAGCAACTCGAAAATGCTAATCCCAAATGATCTCAAACCAGATGATTGATAAACCTCCTTATAGGATCTGATTCATTTATACTATTACCTCTTTTCATTTCCCAGAAACCAGTGCTGTTAAAAATACACAAAGGAATGACAAAAATCTCTCTGGGTTTATCATTTTTATACAAAGAACATCATAGCCAAAGAAAACAGTTCACTGGGAGCCATAATTCATGCCATCAAAATAGTCCAACAAAATTTTTGGGTGCAGTTAATGCAAGCTATCTAGAAGGCATGTTAATTAATCATGAAATGAATAAACTATGAGACTAGATGTTAACCATTAGCCATGCTTCATGCAAACTGCAATCTGCAGTAGAAACAATCTAAGTCAGAGGAAGACATCAACAAACTCCTTATACAGGAAATATCACAGCCTAACATGACGGATGTGAGTTCCAAGCTCACAGAACATGTGACAGCTGCTATAGAGGCCTTTAAAAAATTTAAGGGGCTGTGGGATGGTGATAGTTTCTTGTTACCTAATTGTCAGCTTTACTGCATCTTTTGACAAAAGGAGAGAAAGGTCAAAGATCATTTTTTCCTCTGACTTTAAAGGGTACTTGAAAGTTGCCTTCCAGTTACACAGAGTAACATCAAACAATATTTCTTGAGGGAAAGTAACATTTCCTAGAACAAGCAAATCACTCACAATGTCTCTGATTGGTATTTAAGCAGAGATAATTTGACAAGGTACTTGATAAGCCTAAGATAACCTTCCTCACAAATAATGTTGAATACAACTAAAGAATTTCAAATGTGCTCAAACAAATTTCATCTCAGCTGTTTGATAACAAAGACTTTCAAGTACTCCAAGATATTCCTTTAGGCAATGCGAGGTACATACAACATATGAGGGGTGGAAGGTAAATTTTTCTTTTCGTAGGAGGGAGTGTTGGAGGGTTATGATTATTTTTCTTTTTTGAAATCCACAGTTTTTAACTTGTAGGCAAAACGTTCTGAAACCCTCCAATAATGACAGGGAGTCAACACACATATCCACTTTTCAGGCAATGGATTCATTGTTTTTCTTTTTGAGTGGGGAATGGGATAGATGATATTGGGGAGTAGGCACTGATTTTACAACAGCAGAGGAATCATTCATCATGCATATTCATATCCTTTTGTGGTGACTGAGCATTTACCACATGGAGCCTACGGTACATCCTGAACATGAAAAGATCACCACAATGAAATGGATTACAATGACACAGGAAGGTGTAGGATTTGATTATCCTATAGAGGCTAGAGGTGTTTCTTTCTTAAAAACCCTGAGAAAAAGAGAATAAGCTAAATTTAAGCAAGTGCATTTCCCAGAAGGCAAACTAAAACAAAAGTTTCTCGATATCTTAGATCTAGCAAGCTGCCAGCTACGACCAATCTACCTTACGACAATCAATCATATAATCTTAACATGGTACTCTTCTAGTGTAATCCAACTCAAGACAAAGTGAAACACGTACATCCTCACAAAGGTGACTGAAAAGTTGTGAAAACTCATGATAAAGGAAAAATTAAGATCTAGAATTTGTTACAGATAGATCTGTTGAAAGAGACTTTTGAAAATATGTGAAAGACACCTGTCTAGCTACTATTTACATCACAAGCAATCCTTCACAAGTGAAACAACACAACAATCTGCTTACAGAAAGCTGCTACCAAATTATGTCACCTGTGCCACTGGTTTTTTATGTGGACAAAATGACCACATTCATATGCAAACAAGAGTGCCATCACTATTGAACAGAGAAAAATCAATCAAGGGTGACGGATCACCCCTTAACTTGACAATTTTTTTTAATTTAATTTACATATGAACAGAACAATTTTCGAAAATACTTTCACGACACTAAAAGCAATTTCAAAAAACACTTGTAATTCAGTTTGTTTCTTCGTTCTCCTTTGTTTTAAAGCAGCATAATTTTCTACTGCACACATGATTTGAAATTCAGTGTAGATACCGTTAATGCACATCACTTTTGCAGTAAACTTTAAACAGGAATCTTAAACATTCTTCAATACAACAACCAGTGTGTGGTTCAAGCAGTCTACCTTTCACATAGTACTTGGAAGTAGCCATGTACCCTGAGATTTTTAAGACACACCCAATGTTTTCTATCAATAATAATAAAAATACAACACAACTGGAAAAAACTAAGAGCCTGGGTTTGATCAGATGTATCGTGTTTCACTTTCTCTCGCTACTACTCTACATTTAGTCACCATGAACAACACAATCTCTAGCTTTACCATGAATATTCATAAGCAGTGAGTAAGCTTTACTGAAACAATGTTTCCGAGTTGACCTTCTGAATAATGACCAAAGCCACACCCTTGCAATGGTATGGTACATGAAAAGAACTTAGAAAAATGTAAAGATAAAACCTCTGAGAAACAGGAAATTTGCAAGAAAATGTCAAGCGCTGCTACGAAATATTCTCAAAAAGAACTGAAAACTGAGGAGAGTCTAAACAAGATTGAATACAATGCTGATGATTGCATAGAACCCATTATAGTTCAATATCATGCAGATCTTCTTTGCTGATCTTTCACAGGTTTTCCAAATGCACTAACTGGTAAACTATTAACAGAGACTAGGGTACATTTTGAGGACAAAGTCCTTTAATAGCAAGACATGACTATGACATTTTTTTTTTACTGACTGTGGGGGTTTTTATATGCTCTTTACAGTTATCAGTTATCAATAAACAAATCATGCTTTAACCAGATACTGTACCCTTATTTCAAACAAAATTGCAGAAGGCATAGCTTCTGTTGATGGAAGCACTGCCAACCCCCCTTATCTCCCTCCCAAATCTTGACAACATGAGAATGGTAATGTCATCTGAAACTTTACTCCCGGCAAATGATAACTGTGCATATTTATGACCTTTCCTGCATCCCCATCACAATGAAAATAACTAACACACCAATGGAACATCGAAATGAATATTTATTATGACGAAAAGAGTATTCCATGCATAAGCAAGATTTACTCTAATAAATTTGTTCCATCTACTGAATGTGTTGAACTGAAACCCTTCCCATGATTTGCTATGAATATTCATGGTATAGATTACTTGCCTTTTAACTCTAGAGAGCAGCTTGCATAGCAATGAGCAGCTCTGAAGCATGTCAGTCAGCATTTTGTGCACAGCATTCGAAGCTTGAGGGGTGCACAATAATTAAAATATAATACATACTTCTTCAGAGGTGTTCACCTTTGTAAATGGATCAACGTCATTTGACATTGTTGGTGTCTGTATTGGGGTTGGCTTGGGAGTGACTGTGGGTGACTGGACTGGAGTTGGCTCATTTTCTGACGTCCTCTCTTCCACTCCAGCATCAATGAAGGTGATGTTCTCTTGAGGCTGGTAACTCCTGGAATCTATAATCTTCTGCTGCCAACTGCCTCTGTTCTGTCGCCATTCCTTCTGTTGCGCTGCCCTCTCTGCCAGCTGACGTGCCTCTTCATCCTCATTGCTGGCCTGAAAGGAAAACACATCTCCAAAATGAGATGATGGACCACTTACAATCAGTTAGACCCTATTGATTACAAAAATGTGAACAAATCTGTTGTCGGTAGGTTATGGTGATAACTGTGATTCATCACAGCAGATCAGGTATTACGTATAGAAATTGTACAGTCAATCTACGAAAGTTTCTTGTTATGCTAGTACATTAAGAATAGGCTGTTTTAACCATTCTATCAAATATATTGATAAATCACAACTTAACATATTAGTATCAAAAGAGGGTTCTAATATTTTGCTCTTTTCATTAGTCTATCTCTGATATTCAACCTTGTATGCGATGGAACAATACAATTAGTACCAATGATCCAATTGGCATACCTGCCAAAACCCACCACACACTGAAACTCAGGGAGTGAACTATGCTAGGAGTCACCAGTAAGAATTCAGATTCATAGATCATAACATAGATTAGAAACGATGGATGTAACATGCCTAGAAATCTGTATACACCTTACTTTCATTACATACAGTCAACTCATTGGGAAAATGGTTTTCTAACGAAAAGTGCAAACAGACAGGAACCAAAAGGCACAGCTTTGTGGGGGTGGGGGTTGGGGTGGGGTGGGGTGGGATGGAAGGAAGGTCGAGAACAGACATTCTGTACCATGTACCTACAAACTTGCATTCACCTTTATTTATACTACACTAAATTCCTCTACGTGATGCTTTTCCAAAAACAAGTATGGGATGGCCAAACAGATAGGAGGGCAAGGTGGAAGGGAGAGAATTGATTTGGTCTTAGTCATTTTACCTCTGATGAGGACCACCTCTTGTCTCCTTCGATGTACCCAGAGTCAGCCCCCGTCAGACCTCTCCTTAGTTCACCCATCTTGTCATCAAAGAAGGCCAGCTCATTAGCCATGCTGTGATAAATACAAAACAATAAAATTTAACCTACAGGAACTTTCATGTAAAGCTATTTAAACCTAACCAGTCTACCAGTACTCAATGAGTGCAAACTTAAGTGTAATTGACTAAATAAAATGTTTTCCTCATTTCCCCAATGTTTCTGCTAGGGACCAAGTATTATATATTGTTTCATGTCACAATATATATCTTCATGCATTGGTGTTTGTCATTTCCCTTTGGGAGAATAAACCCATAAAAGTGGGGTTAGGTCAATTATAACAACCCAGGTCCATTATTCCACAAACAAAGTAAAATCGTTATCCTATCCTGGGGAAATCTATCAAGCCATGAAAAAGTTGCATGATACACTGAACTTTATGGCTGTAAGTTTTACAGTAATCTTTCCAGCCACATACTGCAAAGAGATTTATGCCTCAACTCTAAGGCATAATGGGGAAAAGTTAAACAGGATTATGAAAGTTACTAGGATAGGGTCAAATAATGTCTAAACACTTCACCAAGGAGGCTGCATTTTCTCTTTCAAGGGCACATTAAGTCACTATGATTTAAATAAATTTACCCTGGAAACTTACTCATATATAGCTCATTTTAATCAATATGATAACAGCTTTATTGCTGTATTGCTAGATGTCTGCAGGAAAAATCCTTGATTTAACCTCTAATATGAAAAGTTTATGTTCTATAAAATCATGAAAGATTCTGTCAATGGGAGTTAGGGGACATGTGTATGATTTGGCACTTTCCAAGTAAGGTTGGAATGACTGCTTTATCTCCTATACAGATTCCTTTAATGCTTCCTTGCCAACTATACACTTAGAAGACTGCCATACTGGATTGCATACAGGTAGGCATTAATGTAACTGAAAAAGTATAAAAACACAAAAGTCAGAGTAAAATAGTGTAATGCTTCAAAGATATGCATTTTTTTTTCTGGCTCTCACACCTTGCAGTAAAAGAATGTAATTAATGTATGGAAGAAGAAATCCGAAAATCTTCAAAATAACACCCCACCCCCTTCCCTTCCCAGTGTTTACACTAGCACCAAAAATCTTGGGGGGATTTTCCCCCTTTCTTAACTTTTTGGTGGAGATTTCCAAAATATGGAGGCGGGGGGACAGTTAAAATGTTGAAATATTTCAAAGTTTACATGTCCTTCCATATGTTGTTACGATATTATTAGTACTTCGACATGAATCGGGTATCGTAATGTAATTTCTGAATGAAATTTTGTTCTGTTTTTACTGTTTTCCTTAAAATGTTTGCAATATTTCTGGTATTAATTGAAATGTTTCAAATGCTGCTTTAAATTTTTTGATTTCTTTGTATCAAACATATTGTGGGAATTTCCCCACAATGAATTATTTTTTAGCGAAAGTCTCAATTTATTTTGCGGGAATCCCGCAATCCTGAGCTCTAGTGTAAACACTGTCCCTTCCCTTGCTCCAGGTTTGCACCCAAGCAAACAATGAGATGCAAATAGCAAGTCACATCAGTGTAAGAACATTTAAAACACCAAGATAAACTTACAAGTGTAATATCAACATGCAGGACTAAAATCACTGAGATATATCACATCACCATGGCAACCAAAATATAATAAGCACTAGACTGGATACCTGAACATAAAGCTTTCTTTACTCAAAGTAAAAAGGAAAGGTTGACCCTCCTAACCTAAAATGGAAAAAAAATTCTCAAAGGACTTTGAGGGAAAAGCCCCCAAAAATTTAAGTTTGAGAGTGACTTTGCATGGCTGTTAGTGTTTTAAGGCTAGCTTACAACCTAAAATTGAAAGTTTTGTTAACAAAACAGGTACAAGGACAATGACTATGGCCTGGTTCTACACCCAGGGTTTCCTGTATGTTCCCTGCTGAATTTATGGATAGAAATATAATGGTGGTTTGAGGGAGGGATGAGGGTAGAAGAATGGGTCGAAAATTTGAATGCTGTGTTAACAAATTACTATAAAACAAATACTCCAATTTTTAAATTCACAATTTTTCATTCTTTAAGGATTAGAATTACTCAGTAAACTAGTCCAGGCTCAAAAGTCCATTTTGCATCATACATATCACTGCACCACTACTTTATGTGTTGCCCTTACAACTACTGTACACAGTTGTAACATGATTTAAAATAGCACTACAGGCTGCTCTCTGTGGCTATCTATGTGATTCAGTTTATATTCAGGGATGTAGAGTTCAAATATTTCTGATGACACAAGGAGTAATCTGGGGAAATGAGGATGTGAATGATGTATCAACTGATTTGATCAGGAAGAGGGTAAAATTGGCAATTTTGTTGACTATCAAAATTATTATCACAGATTAAAACCTCTTAAACCTTTATCATAGTGACAGCAAAATCAGGTTAGATGCATAGGAAGTTGAATTGACACTGCATAAGAGTGTGATGTCAAAATGCTGCAAAGTCTCTGACACCAGGGTAGCTTCTTTACTTGGTTAGAGGGTGAAGCCCCCTGAGACTATTGCTTTCATAATGACAGTAAAAATGTGAACAAAACTCATTATGTGAAGGCATCCACACAGTTTTCAAGCCTAAAATGATTGGCCACATTGCCAACAACCACTACGGCTTTACTTTGTCAATTTTCAACTTCGCTATGGCTTTACTTTGTCAATTTTCAACTCACATCTGGGATTTATGTTTCTCCATCTCTTGGCACACTGACTACTAATGGTGTGATGGCCACAGTCAAGGAACTGTAACTCACAGGAATTACAAGTGAGAAGAAAAAAAAAGGCGGGGGGGGGGGGGGGACTGTTTTGAAGGAATAAAGACTAGGTCACACAGAAGGCTACACTGGAAGGGGGAAGGTTCAAATATGCAGAGATAAAGAAATTACAACTGGGTTTATGCACACACATCAAACCATGATGGTTTCGATATTACCACTTCAAACTGTGCAGAATGCTAAGCATTCAAACCTGTTAGTTCAACAATGTTTTTTCAAACTAATTTATAGGGATTTATAGGGATTTACAGGGATATCAAAGTATTAAAGCTTTATACAACAGGAGCAGGGCAATAACAAAAGAAAGTTCCAGCCATTGGGATACACTGCAATCTGTCAGAATCTTCAGCTGCTTCTACAGTATAAATCAAATCGTGCTTGCAGACCTCAAAATACTAATAGCATGCTTAAAGGGAACTTGATACTGCAATATCAAACAGACATTTTGGAAGAAAGTGATGTATCATGGGAAGGAAGTGAACATACTGAATTTGGACTCATTGGTGAAGTTTAAAGGTGAAGCTTTAATGGACTATCCTACACTATTAATGTTAAACAGACTGCAAGAAAATTGATTCATTTTTCTTCAAGTTAAAAGTATGATACTACGTTGAATGCTACAATGTTGAATTTCAAGTTTCCAACAGTGTCTTGTTTTTCCTCCTTTTTTTTAACCATATTTGCTGGCTTCTTTCTGTGGACAAAGTATATACCCTTGTAACCAAGGAAGTAGTGGCCATCTTCTAAACCAGTCATACTAAACCTTTCTGGCCCAAGGGACCATCCAGAAATTTTGCATACCATTCAACATTGGGCCTATAAATAGCTCTCAAGCTTTTGGGCAAACCAACATTTTTTTTTCTGCTGACCAACTGATGCATAACAAGGTTCTACAAAGTCTATTATCATTAAGAGTGAACTGCTTTAAAAACAATTCATACTGCCTTTCCCGAAAACTCCCTGATTTAGAAGTCTATATGCTCCTACTATTTACACATACATTTCTCTTCCACCTCTGCCAGGTGGTAATTGTAGGCAATAAAGGGAAATTCTGTACATATGTAAATAGGAGGGTAAGAGAAGCAAAAAGACTGGTCGTCAAATGGGCAGCCAGCAGTTTTGGTATTATCATTCCAATTATCTTACTGTTCATTAAAATAATGACTTAAAGCAGCACAACAAAATATGTTTCAGACATTCTAAGTTCAATTTGCCATTTTTAGTTTACATGATATCCTTCCCACTTTACATGATCCCCTATCCCCTTGAGTAAAGCTATTAAATTGATCCGTGCACCTTCCAAGGGAAATGTGATGACCAGTCATGTGTAACATACTAAAGCAAAAGATGTTTTGATTTGAATGATAACAAACTTGTGACACAAACTTATATGTCTTAATCCATCTCTTTCTTCCAACATGTCTTTACTGTGCCTTTTTCAAACCCACACAAAACACGAAAGGAGACACATCAAATATTCTGGATACCTAGCAATAGAGTCACTTCTGGGGGGAGACCCAGGGGGGTAGAACAGGTTACTCTGATCTGAGTCTATTTCTGGGAAAGTACGAGATTTGATGTTCAGTGATGGAGGGCTCTCCGATGATGGCTTGATGAAGAGCCAGTTTGGTCTGTACAATCGAGGCAATTAAGTCAAAATAAAACAGAAAGAGAGCAAGAAAAAAGAAAAATGAATAAATTTTGATATTACGGACAAATACTATTAAAGACCGTGTTAAAGCCAATTTCAACACACTCCTAAGCATGACAATTAAAACTGAAATACGTTTCTTTGTGAAAAGTAAAAATTACTTCTGAAGACGTATTCCACACACAGAAATTTCACGATACGAAAAATGAACAACTGAGCTAACCTAGGCTTCGACAAATTCTGTTTTCATTCTTTTCCATCAGGTAAGCTGTTCTCTGCATCTAATTTCTTGCAGGAATATCTCTACTAATTTGGTTCAAATCTGCCTATTAGCCTTTGAACTCATTTGTGGAGGAGACTTCACTGGGGTATTTGTATGGTGGGCTACAAGACCTAGGTAGCCTCTATGGACAGATAAATCAATTTCTTCCTACAAATGACAATCTGTTGAAACCCAAGAGGACATAGCCACCCTCAACATTCATGAATGATCTCTATTCTACTTTCTTCAGACCTAGGACAGCAGCTATTAGCCAATGACAAACTTGACAAATGTGTGAAACTGATATTCAACAAAACCAAAAAAAAAGTAAAAAAAGGTACATTTATACTCTCTGTTATTTCAAAATCATGCACACTTTATAACCTTTGAGGATATAAAAACAGCTCTTTCCAGAATAAAACACTCTTTTATCATGGGTGGTGCCAGCAAGGGGCAGGGGGCCATGGCCTCCAATGTCCCTGTCAGGGAAGGCTGGGCCCCCATCAGGGAAATTTTCCAATTTGGTTGGAGAGCCAGACAACAGTCAGTCGCCCTGATGATGTGCTTGATTTTGCTCTTAGGAAGGGCAGATTCTCCAATAAAACCACAAAATTTCCAATCTTCCTCAATAACAACCCATAATTTCAAATTTCTCCAATCAAAATCCAAATTTTTCATCAATAAACCCCCAAAGTTCAATGTAAAGAGATGTCAAAAATAATGCGTGATGAAAATTTTGTGTTCAACATCATTTCAGAAACCTGTGGCCCTTGTTGGGACTTCAGGTTGCTGGTCCCCCTGCCCCCATGGGGGAACTTGGCTTCTCTGTTGAGCACAACCTGGTGCCACCCGTATTTTGTGTCTATGACTGATTAACTGGCCTTAGAAATTTCCAAAGCATTCATACTATTTCAGTCAAAACTGCCCCAAAAGACTTCTTTTACAACCAAAATATGAGCAAGAAGGACACATATTAGTAGCAGGATTTTTTAGGGGAAAGCTTTTAAATCATTTTTACACTTCATTCATTAGTATTTGTCAGTGTCTGGCTGATTTTCTTCCTCGCAACCACTTACGTGCCTACGTCTTTAGTTGCTGGGCAATTTGAATGATTCTCTTCCTTACTAACCATCCCAGGCCTAGATAAAATTGAAGTAATGACTGACAATAAAATGAAGATTCTCTTCAAATGAAATGATCATAAATTGAATTTTAAAGAAAAAGAAGGTACCATCAAAAAAGTTAAAATATGTGGAAAAGAATGAACTATAAAGCTCTATGGCATAATGAATAAACATGAACATGAAAAGGGAGCAATACTCTTGTCCTGCAAATGATAAAGACTTTTTCCAATGAAAACCAAAGAAAAACTGAAAAAATAACACTAAAGTTTTCCCAACTTCTGATTTCCAGTTGAGTTTAAAGACGTATTTGTGAACTTACCTTTTAAATTAAGAGCGCCATGTAAAACAGAAACAAATAAGACCCAACTACTAATTTATTCATTTTTTCTTTTCAGGACGGGGGTCATGTTAAGACTGCAAGAAACTTTGGACAGTGGTCACTGCTCATTTGATAAAGGAATACAACAGTCCTGTGGACAATCAAATGAAGTCCCAAAATACTTTGATATTTTTATCTTCATTACAGTCACTATGATACCGACTGGAACCATTCAATAGGGAAAAAAATATGACAAAAAGGAATGTTCGTCTTTCTGGTGCCCCTGTTGGTGAGATTCCATTTAGTGAATATTACTAAGGTAGGGGTGGGGGAGTGCGACTCATCAGGAGGTACTGTCCCCCATCCCACTTTCCTCCCCATAATGTCACCATTTAACATTGCACGGAAGGACTACATAAATGTTAGGGCTAGAAACTACTAACCAGCTGATACTTCCCACACAGAGGAATGACAATGTCTCATCAATGGGCAAGTAGGTAGAAATCACACTTTCAATCTGAAAATATGTACCTCTTGATGAATGGCAAATAATTCTATAACATTTGATCACAAAATAGTCGCAAAGTGCTGAGGACAAAATGTCCATTTTTCAAAATGAGTGAGAGGAAGCATGCAAACAGAAACAAAAATGATCTTGGTGCTGAGAAGATAAAAGAGGGAGCCAGTCAACACTGACTACCCACCTGATATACCGTGGGAATAGCCTCCGCAACAGGACACCCGGAGGCCTGCCAGTTGCATTCCAAAATAATGACAAAATAATGAATATTTTTTGTAAAAACAAAGAGTGAAAATTAGTTGTGAAATCAACACCCCGAGCATAGATTTCCAAAATCAATGCATACATGTGCTAAAATGCCCATCACCCCCCTCCCCCCAACTCTTACATTTACTGTTGAGGGTGCTTTAAATGTCTTGTATGCATTGTGAATCCTAAATCTAATCATACCAAATTATCCCTTTCTAGCATACTGACGAATGGCCAAAACCTGAATTTCACGAATCTGTGGTGTTTCCATTTCACATAATGATGAATGCTATCTCAGTTGGAGGCTATTTGCTTAATGAATCGTTTACATATTTTAAATTGTAGAAAATAAAATATATGACATTGCCACTTCAACTTTTATTGCCAAGATATACAGATCCGGGCAAAAACTGCATTCCTCACAATACCAGAATGATCACACATACACATTCCTCACTATGCCAATTTGGGATTGGTCAGTATGCCAAAAGGAGGACGAAATGTGAAAGAGCAGTAACACATGCATACATTTGTCAATCTGATTTGATTTCCTGAACAGGTTGTGGAACGATATGGTATCACTGTAAGTCTGTAAGGTTAAAAGCATCACCTCTCATCTGAGGACAGAAGTATGCACACACACTAGGAGGTGACCTACAAATACTGTCAAATCAAATTGAAGGTTCCATCCTAACTCAGGTGCATATTGTTGCCATACTACTTACCTGTGGGTTCAAGTGACATTATTAGCTGTGTAGTCAACTGCGCAACTGAATAGGTCTATAGATGTTTATTCAGCTGTAGACTAAAGAATAAAATAATTGCTCAATACTGGTGACCTACTTCCTCGCCCCTTCCCAAACCAACAGTAACTCTGGAACATGCATGTAAGTTAGGTCCTCCTCCCACAGTTGATTCATATTAGACTGACTATACAGTAACTTTTACATGCAGTGAGCCTCCTCCCATAGTTAAACCATTCACCACCTTTTTTGTCCTCTCACTCACCTTCCACACCCTACCATCGACCGACCCCTTCACCAAAGCCCCACAGGCACATTCACTCTCAAAATAAATCCTCCCAGCTATGACTACCTTCTCCACTGGAGATGAATATCCAGCTGTAAATGAAGTCATTCCTAACCATCCTCCCAGTTACCTCTCTGCCTTACTCTTAATGATGGCTAATCCAACCAAGATGGAAAGATAACAAAGGGACAGGGGCCAGGGGTGATTGTATACCCACCGTGGATGGTTGTGGTTCCTTCTTTGCCAGCTAGTGGTATCCTGCTGATCAAATATCCCTCTGTGTTTATCATCTTTCTGGGCTTTCTTGCTCAAAAACTTGAAGATGTGTATTTTACCTCTGATGCAAAGCTGAAAGATAAGGGAGAGATAATGATATTTCATCAAATTTTGCAAATGCAGAAGACAGGGGACAGAAAAAGGGGTGGGGCAACTTTTCTGATGAGGGGTATGCTGCTTTTCTAAGGAAATTATTACTCCTTCTGTAATGGGATATCACAAATTTGCTAACAATTTTCCAAGTCACCCATCAGCACTGACTTCTTACCACTCCACAAATGATCAACTGACATTTTACTCTCAGTTTTTTCCTTTTCTTTCTTTTACAGGGTTCCTGCACTTTCTGGGGAATCAATTTTCATGACTTTTCCATGACTTTCCCAGGACCAAATAAAGAATTTCCACGACCTTTTTCAGCAATTTTCGGCAAGCAGGTAGTATTAAATAATTTGAGGTGAAGAGAATAAATTTTGATATTACGAGTGAGAAAACATTTTGATTTAATGAGTAAGAATGGAACTATGTCATTTTGTGAAAATTTCCATGACTTTTCCAGGACTTCAGACAATTTCCCTGAATTTCAAAACTTTTCCAGGCCTTGAAATGATTTTCCAAATTTTCATGACTTTTCCAGGTTTTCCATGACTGCGGGAACCCTGTCTTTTATATTTTTTCTTTTTGACTTGGAGAGAAAACACTTGTCAGTAAAACCATTGTCACTTTTCTTTGTAGGACACTGATTTAACTTGATTTTGCAAGGTTAATTCCTTTCCTGTAATTTGTTCCATAAACACCTTAATTCTGCACAGATCATTTGATTTGAAAGAATGTCCTCACAATGCAAAGGAAAAGGGACCCACTCACCTTAATTACACATTTCCAAGGTTCTTCCCGAAGATTTCAAAGTAACAATTGACATTTTCTTCTACACACTATTTTCAAGGACAAGGTTTTCTGTTCTGACAGCTATCTTAAAATACAATTACCAAATGCTCATTAACCCAGTTGAAGACTTACAGCTTGACCATTCAACACTAATGAAGGTTACCATCATGAATATTCAAGACTACATAAGGCACATGAAAGCATTTGCAACAGAGAATAATCTAATTGTCACAAATCAAAGAAAAAGATGTTCACACTGGGACTTGCACTAGCAGGTTATTCAAGGAGACATAATTTCTCTGATGTGGCAAAATTTCAAGTTTAAACAGAATCAGACTAAAACAGGCTTTAACTTTAGCAGACAATGATGCTGCCAGGATTGTCTTCATTAATCGAAGCCTACACCTTCGATTATTGGATTTGCTCAGTTTGTCATGTTAATTTGTGCCTTCTTTTGCAGCTAGGAGTATGAATCTTTTCAGTGTAATAATACTTCTCAATTTGAACACGGTTATTTTGACTATCTCATGAAGTAGAAATTTTGACCATTTCCCCAATTTCACCACTTTAACCGTGTTCACCATTCTGGTATGAGTAATCAGCCCCTTGGAGAGGGTTATCTCGAAGGATGATAAGCCACTATGCAGTTCTGTTGACTTTCTTTTCAGTATGTCAAATACTTAGTGTGATCTGTCCAAAAATAGTCCCAGACTTGAACACCACACTATGCAGGCTAAGTGTGGCAGTGAAGCTGTGACAATGCCTTTGACAATCTCTGCCTGTTTAACATGCAGATCTGTTTTGAACAAATAAGTTCCAAAGTTTCAGCTTTAGCTGAGCATGTGTAAATGCCCAAAGCTGGGGTAGGAACAGCTTACCCCCATCTGTTGCCTGCTTAGAAGATACCCTTCTTACACTGTGGGTAAAGTTGTGTTTGAAAATTTCAATTTGGCAGAAGAACATTATTTGTTCTCAGAAGTGAGGGCCATTTGCCCGTTTGTACCTCACAATATTTATTCAATCAAGAAACCAGGTGGCACAAATATTTGGACTTTTCATCTTCAGTTCATACCATCTTCAGGGGATTCGATTTGTACTTGCCTGGAAGTTAAAACCGTATAGTATTTAGTTTGAATTTACACTAAAAACTTAATGTCACAGTAACTATTTAACATGCACAGTCTGTGCATGGCTAGTTCTGTAAACTGTTCTATCTCACTAAGTACTAAAAGTAAAAATGCTGTCAACCCAATTTGGATAAGTTTACCCAGCTATACCCTATCATGAATGGCCCGTGGGAATCATGTGACAATATTTTTCTCACTGATATGTGGAATTCACACAAGGTGATCCTTGGTTTACCTTGAAACTGCAATATTCATGTTTTCACATATCATGACTCTGATGACAGATACCTGAAGTGAAACTGAAGGAAGGCTGTTTGTGAGATCCAGCAGTTTTTTCAAAAATATGTTTAGGGCGGCAACTTTTGCCCTTTAAAAAGCAGTGTACAAAGGTGAGGATGTCTACTAAAAAGATGGTTACATGGATGGGTAGACTGGAACCTAAGCAGCAAAAGGTTTCTTGCACTACTAACTCACAAGAGGGTAAAATGATTCATACATTCAAGGTTGCACAGTACAACCATCCATAGAAAGGGTACTATTGTGAAGTTGTCCAAGTTGTTAAGTTAACTGGCCTGCTTGCATTTTACTTCAAACAAATAAAAAGAAAGCCAACCTTTGTTTACAACTTTCTGCGATAATAACTAAAAGTTCAAGTGCTATACTTGACCATCAATACTCACTGTCCAATGAATTTTAATCAGAGCAAAATATTTCAGACAGTGCCAATGAGCTGTGCAACTAGTCTGCACAGTAATGTCACTCCCCATATTTCAATCTGCACCTTCACAATTGCCTGAGATGCTTTCAACATCACTTATCTAGATTAAGAGCAAGTTTCATTTGATAGAATCTAACTGCAGAACTTAAATATTAAATACACAAAACTTATGACAAGCCAAAGGTCAGACCTAGTCATATGTTTGGAATTAAGACTTCCCCAGGAGGCAACACCTGTAAACTTATTGGTGTATTTCCCTTCTATTGCAAGGTCAAGGCTGGGTCAAAAGTTTTTACACAAAATTACTCAATTACACTTTTTTAGAATTGCTAGTTGGATATTACTTTGGCTTGTAACCAACTCCCTTTGAAGGTCATTGCTAGGAAAATGGCTTTTAGCTAAATAAGTCAATGGAGGGTCACAGGCCTAACTTTATGTACCTACACATAATTTTCATAATTATAGATGGATGAGAAATCATACATCTAGATACATCTTGATAACATATCAAAAAAATTGAAAGGTCATAGGTTATTTTTTGTGAGAGGCATTACAGGAAAGTCCAAAGCTTTACAAAAATATATCGTACAATGTAACATGTCAAACTGAACTTAAACTGTCAGAAACACATTTCGAAAAAAAAAAAAAAAAAAATTGCAAAGGGTCAATATTTCTTGAGAGATGAGATAAATTATAATCACTGAAACTGCTGTCTGCCAAAATGATGACCAGTACCCTTAAATATGGAGCCCCCCCCCCCAAAAAAAAAAAACAAAAATAGAAAACAAACAAACTGAAATTATTACACAGTCTTTCATTTATTACAACAAGAACATTAAGAACAGTGGGACATAAATTAGAGTTTTTCAGGCCAGGTGTTTACTCGAAACTAACTATAAATATTCCCCCATGATCTAAAACTGACATTACATCCACTTGGGAGTAATAAGAAGTATAGATCTCCATAACTGCTATTCATGAAATCCAATCTATAGCAAAGCCAATTTTGAGGTGCATGGAACTGAAATGGTTTCTCAACATTTTCGACTAGGAGAGTAGGGAGATGTCCATGTACATATTACAATAATTAATAAACAGTATCAATATGTAGCAGGTATTTTCATAAATCTTAAAGGTCGTGACATGCCACCACAAAGAGCTGTTTCACTTGTCAGCTAAAGAATTAAGTCTTCCAATGAAAAATCCTTTGGAATTATTTCAATATCATTTACCGTTCTCAAAATATGTCTTCAAAGTTTGATAGTTTCTGAAGTAACTCATTGCCTACAGTATATGCAAAAATAATGATGTGGAGTGTTGCACAGTGTTAAGATTTCTTTCGTCAACCCTTTATAAATTATCTCTTAATTACTGATCAGAGAGTTTACAGTTTGGTGATATCAATATTTCTCAAGGAAACAATTTTAATTTTCATGCTAAACCCCTCAGGGGATAACAATACTACCGGTTTTCTTGAAATTAAGGTTGAAAAAACAAAGGCTAACATTAGCCATCCATATATATGGTAAGTCCATCTTTTGTTGTCATATATTTGCATATTGTAGCTTGTGTTTATTCATAATACAAGTGTGAAATAGAAATTACCCCGTACAATGGTCAATATTTGATGGATTTTAATGGGATTGTGGCTATTTTCTGGATTTTTAATGCTGTTTACATCAAACATCCAACTATGTAATTTTCATGTAACCAGACCTTTAAAGTTGTGGTATGAATATTTCATTTGCTAGAAGCTCGACAGGCTCCCCATCCTATTGGTTATAAGGCAGTTTTTTGGAACACTTGCATTGTTTCTGATTCTAAAGAGTTCAAATTTCAAATCTGATTTCTACAAAACAAGACAAACAGGATGTAAAACATGTCTTCCTTGGCTTGCCACCAGCCAACTCTCTAAAAGGTGAGATTTGCAGGCAATTCCTGCTACTCCACAAACTGTCAAGGACAAAATGTGTTTGCTATTTAGAAATTCAAGTTTTTAGGTCAAACCTGGAGTATTCTCTGTATTTTCAGGTCTAAATCTGTAAATAATTAATAAGACTGATTTTGGAACTGGGTTTCAATGTCACTTTCACTCAGGGCCTTGAGTGGGTGACAACTCTCCCCAATGCTCTGCACAAATACATGAAGTTTTAAAAATGCAATTTTGCAGCAAATGGAAAGTACCCCTTGGGAAATCAATAAATGCACCACATTCTAAGTGAGTGCACTACAGGAGCATTAGAAGTACTCACAGTTCTGAAAAGATTTTGTTAAATATTTTTATCAACAAAGTGGAAAGAGTTACACTAACACTACAGTTGCTCAGACTCATGGGAGCACTCAAGTATATTTTGGCTTTTAAAGGTAATGCGGTTCTTTCATAATGAGATCCATACCTAACAAAGTTTTTAACAAGCTATATGGTTCATTTTACCGCAGATATTTTTCTGGCACTTCATTTAAAACTTGTGCACTACCATTTCATCCCTAAACTACTGCAACAGCTATCATGGAGCAGTAGTTTCATGGCAGCAGACAGGCACAGAAGGATTACCAAACTGCTATTTTTTCAGATGTTTCACAAGTTGTGGCAGGAGAACTGCAATAATAGCCTGCAAAGCTGGTTGTAAAGTATAAACTGTACAGGTCTAAATCTGTACTCCTATGTGAAGGACTTCAGGACGCCTATGTAAACCTAGCAGGAACAGCCACTTTGACAACTAAATTCTGTTCCTCGGACTGTTATCAGGGACAGAAATGAAGGTTGATCAATTTCCTATTGAAAAAGAAAACACTTTCTTTTATTATTTTAGCTAATTCCAGCTTCTTTTTATGAAGCAGCATTCCACAACTCATAACAAAAACATACTGTATAGTCAAAAAGAAAATGAAGAGCTTGCAAAAAAAGAAAATCCCTCTACAGGACTGATCATGTTTCCAAAGGGCAAGTATCTGACCAACCATTATAAAAATCCATCATGACTGCACCTGCTATTTTGTTACAGTGATTACAACTCATTTATTCAGACATATCACTAGTTTCAAAATAACCAGTTTTGGCAGTAAACACATGACTACTGACAATCATCCAAACGGCGGTAGTAAATACAAAAATATAAGGGGAAAAATACATGATGGGAAAGAATGAAAGATAGCATAAAAATATCGTTCCAACGTGTCTTCAAGTCACCCTGTCTAATGCTTGTTTAACTTAAGCAGCTGTTTTTGTGTAATGAGAATTAAAATGGGAAAAAATGTATATTAAAGGAAAACATTGCTTAAACTGCATCAAAATGACACACACAGATATGTTTTATCATTCTGAAATCATTAAATCATGACAAGAAACTCTAGGGACAGCTTTCCTCCCAAAAAGTTTATGCATTACAGGAGTTATGAATGCTGCATCATTTGAAAGCAGCAAAGTCTGAGTGAACAAATTATTCAAGCATTGATACAAGCAGTGGTTTTCTTCCTGTGAGTAACGTATTTCTGAAAACATCAACCTAGCTTATCTGTCACTCCTTTCTATGAATGATGGTTTCAAAGGCATGAAAATTTCCAGTGAATTACAAATGCAGTGTTTCCCTTTAGAATCTTGCAAATACTAAAGTTTGTCCTTGGTTGAGTCCTGAGGGGAAAAACACATACCCAGGTTAAGGCTGAAACAAATCTTTTCATGAAGACAGACTGGGAAACGATTTCCTTCTACTGTGCTGCTTTTTATAGGCACTTTCAAGACTCTTCTGAGCAATTACATTTCAGAACAACATGCCTGTTCAAAGCCACTGAACATGAAGCAATTTTGAAAGATCCTGTAAGAAACCTTTAACATACATTTACTAGCTGGGTACAATAAAACCATGAGGCAAACTGGATACTGAACTGTTCAATGTCCTGAGAAAAGTACACACTACCAATGACATTCCAGTAATTATGCCAAGGAAGAAATGGTCCTTCCTCTTCAAAGATAGGTAAATGAGGTTTTACGGCTCAGTTTCCCCTAAACTCCCTGGATTGGGATTCTATGAGCCCCTCCAAAGGAGGGTGGCCTCCTGAAGTTCTCTTCCGCTTGAAGGTCAGACAGATCCAAAGGCCAGCAGGCCTTTGGAGGGTGCCCTCCTCCACTGTGCTATTGGTTTGCCAGGGTCTCACCGCAGGTAAGTGGGGATTACATATGTAAATAGGAGGTAATGAGGGGCAATGTAGATTCTAACCAACTGGTTTACGTCGGGCCGGCCATGGCCTTTTTTCCAGTTGTGGCTCACTGGCTTGTTTTCCCTACTCCACTGATTATGCTGAGCACCAAGCACAATGGCAGTAGGTTCCATTTTTTAAGTCTTTGGTATGACCTGGCAAGGAGTCGAACCCCAGCCTTCCGGCTGCAAGTCCGATGCTCTAACCACTTGACCATGCAGTCGGTATAAGATGTCCGTCCATCTGTCCATGCATCCCTAGTGGACAGTCATTATGGCCAACCAGTAGATGCAAATCAACTAGTAGATGCATATCCTGCTGACCTGCTTCAACTCATGCACAAAGTCCATCAGACTCAAGGATACCTATCTGCATGCTCCAATGCATCCATCCCATTACTTGTACCTAAAGCTTCCAGTACAGAAATGTAGACATTCAAGGCACTACCACTTGGCCTCTCTTCCTACCAGAGGTTCACCAGTGTGACCAGGGTGATCCTTGCCTACCTTCACTGGAAAGGAATAGCAGTCTTCCCATTCCACGACCACTGGTTCCTTCAAGACAACATCAGACACAAGGCTGTCATGGAAGTAAACATCGTGGTTGATCTGTTTGAAGAACTAGGTTGGATTGTAAACACCAAGTGCTCATGTTCAGGTCTAGGGGTCTCCATAAATTTCAGATTGGGAACAGTCACACCTTCTCAAGATCGGGTCACATCTTTGGCCATTTTGGCCATCAGACGGGAACCACCCTGCACTCAGGAGTGATTCAGATTGTCTACAGGTCTCACGGCACACCTGGTCGACATGCTCCTGCATGCCAGAAACCTGCATAGACACATCCTTCTAATGTGACAAAGGGTATGAAGTTCAGAATGTCTTGGGTCTCAGGAAAACATCACCACAGATGTCTCCCTCAAGGGGTGGGGGGCAGTGTGGGGGACGGAGACTACCTCAGGACAGTGGACCACACAGGAGACCCCACATCAACTTGCTCAAGCCAGAGGGGATCTCCTGAGCCATCAAACACTGGGCTCAGGCCCTAGCACACAAAGGAATACTAGGTCCAAAGCCTTCTGTACCCAGACTGGGACTCCCTCACTTCTGCATCCACTGTCCACCTGAGAACATCCCACCTGGCAGAGGACCTGACAATGTAATGGCCAATGCTCTGTCACCGAATCAATACAATGAAAATGAGTGGAGCATCCAGCAATCGTGGGCAGACTACATCTCAACCTCATTGGATAGGTACCGGTGATGGCACAAGCTCCATACGGATATGCAGATAGGCATCTTTGAGATCAATGCATGTTACCCACGAGTCAATCGGAAGTGTGGATATGATGAGAAGGAGGGTTTGGACACTAAAACTAATGGGACTGCTAAGGGGCTGTACATTCAGGATAGGGCAGCAGTTGTTGGGCTTGTCTGAAGGCAGACATAATACCAATTTGTTGAGTGGCTTGCAATGAGCTTGTTCAAGAGCCCAGATGGCTCCCTTTACCAAAAAGTCTGCCATCTCCTATTCTAAGGATAGATGCTTTCCATGGTCTCCCGGTTCAGGGGTCTGGCATCAGACATCTTCGGAGGGAGGAAATGAAGTAACTCCATCCTGTATCCATCCATTACCATGGCACTATCTACTGACGGAAGTGCCACATGCTGGTGCTGACAAATTATGCCAGTTGGCAACTGCAGTCATGGATGGGAATTCCATACATAAATCAGGGGGTAAGGAGGAGTGAAACAGACTCAAAATTTCATAAAGGTGATAACAATTGAGTTTTCTGGTGATCTCCCCCACTGTCTCCTTCCTGATAGCAGTGACTCTTGCACTCCACTCCCTTTCATGAACAGATCTTCAATTTTTCTGTTGGCAATAACTACCTCTTTGCTTTTCTTTCTATTCCTCAACTATTTCATAAAAATAACTTCTACATATTATCACCAGATGAAGTCTTAGTTCATGATAAGGTGCATGATTGCAGGATTCACATACCTGAGTTCATAATCCTGTTGTTCCAATATTACAAACAGAAGATTGCAATTATCAGTATCAGCTGATACTGATCTGAAAAAAATTATCTGAGAAATAACTACCAGACATTACATTAAACCATAGGCTATCGTCATGAGGTAAAATAATGGGACTTACAGTCAAAAATACCCTAACAAAGCTATATTTTTATGAAGTACAGGGTGAGAAATATCAGTCAATCAGTCATGTAGTACCAGCATTTCACCATTACTGATACACACCAAAAGCAGTGAATATCAGCTGATACCATTATTGAAAACCCCTAATCTGTCCTACATCTTTTTAGCTGACTACATTTGTCAAATACCTACAATCTTAAAAATCCTACAAACCTTTATAAAGACTTCCTACACAATAATATTTGAAAGACAAGAAAACCACCTTTGATTTCACTTATAACCCAAACACTGGTTCACTAAAAAAGGAAATTGCACAAACAGATCAAGACATTTCTTTAAGTTCAATAATTTTCTTTTACATTCAAAATCTTCCTCATAAAATTTCTTATTTAAGCATTTTTCCAGACCTATTTCACCACCCTACATTTCTTTGTCTTTCTGCCTACACACAGTTTTCCTAATTTATTTTCACTTGATATTATTAAGTCTCCCCTTCAGCTTAGTCATAACCTGTACAGTCCTTCAGTGTTAACATTTGATAATATTTCTCTTGCCCACATCATCCATTGATAACATGATGGAGCTTACACATCTCATAATCTGGTTTCTTCATCTTTTTGCTTCATGGTCAACTTGGAGAACTATGACGACTTTCATCTGGTTGTCAAGGTAACCCAGTCACAACAGACATACATCTGTTCCACTTTTTGTTTTAGCGTCATGGGGGAAACACGTGTGCTGGCCATGACAATCACTTCAATAACTTTTGCTGGCAGTAATGTCAATTACCCTTTCACCCTTCATACTTGGGTGAAAAAATGAACAAACTGGCAATAGGCAGCAAGCTGCAGCCTGCTAATTATACATTAGTGTGAGTGGGTTGCTGTAAGACAGAGTGGAACTAGTAGAAAACAGTGACGGCAGCTCATCCAGAATCACTTTTTCCCTATGAAGGCACATAAAGTAGCCGAAAAAATTACAATTCTGAAACAGAATTGGAGCATGTGGACAAACACAGAGCATAAGTTTGTCACAGAGAAATAGGAAGTGAGAGAGGGGCAATGCAGATGACAAAGAGTAGTCCAGTACTTATTTCTACATTCACTTGAAGGGAGTTGGTGGAAGGAGGTGGGCTAAGAATCCTTTCTACCTTGATGGCTGTTATATCTGCCCCATAATACTAGGCCTCAAAGAGGACTTTTAAAACGATGCTACAATCTATTGTTCTTCTCTTTTTTGAGATACCTTACATGACAACAATAGCATGGACCTTGCAACATCCGATGTGACCACTGACCTCACCTATTCAACCATACCCTGAGCACTGAATACTAAGTAAGAATCAACCAACAACAACTCTCATAAGACTCTTACGCAAACCTATTAAATCTTCAACAAAGGAATTTTGAGAAATATTACCTGAGCTGGTGGGTTCTCCAGCGGATTTTCGGATACATTCAGCTCCTCTAGTGTACTGATATTTCGATAAGATGGTGGTAGGAGAGTGATCTTGTTACAGGAAAAATCTAACTTGACAAGGCTTAAATTGGAAATTTCTGTGGAAGCAAAAAGACACGATATCTAAAGATTAATAAGGTAAGAAATGAAACTTTCATTTGCAAATGCAAATCAGGGGGCATCTACATTTTGTATATCACCTTCAAAAAAAGCTTAACTGCAATGGATGAGTCCTGTCTAAATACCAATACTGCAACATCAACTTTATGCATTCATTGTTTCCTGTTTCATTTGGGGGGGGGGGGCAGGGGAGAGGTGTTTGATCAAATGTAAGAACACCTTTATTCTCCCAACACTTTACATACACATACATACAGCAAGACACACAGAAATCTGGGTAAGGACCTCTTCCATACAAAAAACCCCTTCCCTCTTTCTCTGCTTAATGTACACACCTTGTTCTCCCTTCTTACTTCTGATCATAAAGATGAAAAGGAGCCAACAGCTTCTCATCTTATTGTTTGATTTGGATGGGGGGGGGGGGGTTGTGATTTAGTCCAATTTTCGAAACAACAACGACTGACTTCGAAAAATTAACTTGTGTGGGAAATTTCATGATTAGCACACTTACTTCAGTGCAGTTTCCAGCAATTGGCATCCTAATGCAAACATTACTACCAATTCAAGGCACTTGATTTTCCACTTTGTCTAACAATTTGGTACCTTAGTTCAGCCAAGGTTATGCACTCAATATACTTGAGAGTAGTCACCATAACAAACTGTATCCTCTCTACGTTACATGCAAAACTGCTGGTTCTGAGTCCGACTGTGACCTATGTATCTTTGCGATAAGTGCTATTACTTGTTAGTTTTGATGATTTCCTCTACTTATCCTCAATTGGTTCAAAGGCCAGTTGTAATGTTTCCAGTTTTAAGGGATGGACGATTCCAATGAGGCAGGTCTTTAGCCTAGATATACCTAGCTATACCTAGCTATATGGTAACAAAGCGTTCTTTATGTATTCAAATGCTCTTCTTGCTAACAACAAAATGACTTATTTTTCAAAAATTTCATCAACGGCATTAAAGGAAATCCAACGAAACAAAAAGCAGTAATTACTGTCCTTGAGGAGGCTTAAAGGAACACTCTTGTTGTTCAAACAGAAAGATCAACTTATTTATTTCCATTCACGTCTCTACATGAAAATGCGAGCTACATATGGCATTTCCCACACTGTCCATAGCACAAAATATACAAACCATGGAGTTGTTCCAACCCCTACGCAGAATTCAACAGTAGGTAAGGGGTAAGACAGAAGATCTTCCGTACAATTAACTGGGGTTGGGGGTGGATTGTGTGGAGGGTGGGGCATACATCGACTTAGTATCACTATAAAGACTGTACCTTAAACTGATGATACAAAATGTTCTATGCAAACAACTGACGTTGGAGGTGGACTGGGTGGACGGTTGGAGCATACATTAACTTGTATCACTAAAAAGGGTGTATCTTAAACTGACAATGCCAAATGTTCTAGATCTGCAATCAACTAGCGTTAGACAGAGGTGGAATGGGTGGAGGGTGGGGGCATACAGTACATTAACTTGGCATCACTATAAAGGGTGTACCTTAAACAGATGACCAGAAGCAATATGCGTTACAATTGCTTCGTCTTGGTATGTAACCAAAATCTCCCTAGAACTGTAAAGAAACTATCAACATCCTCTTGCTTACAACTGAAAAACTCATCCTATGTTTCTTCTGCATGTCAACATGTGAACTCTGACACTTCACTTTCCTGGACATGTTTACAATTTGTCAATTCATACATAAAGAACAAAACAAGTATTACTATTGTTCATCTGAAGTATAACAAGCTAAAGCTAAGGGGAACTTGAAATCAAAGTTTACTACATGCTATACTTCCAGCCATGTGTCTGTCTTATGACAAATTTCACCAATTTTGTCTCAATGTCACTTCACATGTCCAACGAGCAACATAAAACAACTGGAGGAAAGAGACAACTTCCTTTGATTTCCCCAAACCTTTGGAAACAGAATGTCACTCCAAGGTTATTGTTCCATTTTTAGTCAAGTTTCCACTTCCCCCAGGGATAGAAGCAAAATGTAAACAAGCACATGCAGTACGCATATAATCAAGAGAAATAACTAGCAGGATGGTGAAGTTCATTTTACAAGATCATCGTCATGTAAATCCCGAGCTTCCAACTCCTAAGTGGATACAAACTTCTGACATTTGGAGCGGGAGGCGCCTACATCCATAATCTGCTCCTGACATTTACAACATGACTTGAAATCAGAGGCAATGTTTCTCCTTAATTGACCATGCAACCACGATTGAGGGTTGTAAGTCACAATGTTGAAGGGTACTGCCAAAAATACATTATAACATGTAAAAGGTGAAGAGGAGGGGGAGACGGGAGGGGGAATGAATTGGTTCAGTAACTCGTACATAATGAAACTATAGGGCACTGTGTAAATATATTGCAATGCAAGTTGAAAGGGGAAATAGTTACTCCTCCATAATCTGTAGAATGTCCCCTTTCCTAGGTGTAGGCAAAATGGCTGATTCAATTCAATGAAGAATTGAGTAAAAGTGGAACCCACTCATGGTACAAGGGTTGAACAACATTTACTCTATTATGTACACATGTATCTTTAAGTGTAAAGTATTCCAAGAACTTCCCCTACACCATGATCTTGCAACTCTGTCAGTTCTCAACAAACATAACTGAGCAAACTCAAGAAAGTTTTATTTGACCAGTCACACCTTTAACTTAGCAACTACAATGCCAGGTATAAAACTGCTTCATTTCGACTGGTGTTAGCCATTTCCCCTTCTCTTCAATGGGCAAAAGCAGTCACCCCAAATTTTAAAAAATCAGCAAATTCTGGCATTTTCCTATTATTTGCCTTCTATTAGTACCTCTGAAGATGTTTTGGAACAGCATTTTTACAAACAGGTGGTACTATATAATGCAAGGAATTTACTCTTGTTGAATTAAAAGTATTCAGTCACAAAAATATTGTCACATGTTTAAAAAGAGCCATTCTGAATAAGGTTACCAGGGTAAACTAATTATTTATGGTAACTGCATTTTTCCTTTATTTCCCTAAAGTTTGCCTGTAGTCTGGAAATTTATGAACAGTACATGAACAACCCTATCTCCTGAAGAATAACTATGCCAATGTTTTGTTTATCCCATGCGGTGGTGCCTTACTTCACTGCAAAGATATTACATGCATAGATACCAAACTCCTTTACCTACAGTGTTACGGACAGTGACTTCTCATGAAGACACAAATATCGGGGCAGAAAAGTGAATTTGACATGCAATCTATTCTATTTAGCGATCTGCCTACAAAAGTAAGACTGCATTACAGAAAATGCCACTGTTTAAAGAGACTGTTTAAAGGTACATGTGATCTTTTACAGCATACTGTGCATATGCAAAATACATTTCTCTGTGTATATATATCCAAAGTATATGAATCACGCTAGTATGACCTGTATGGGGAACCACCTGAATTGTGCAATCATTGCTTGTAACATTTAGTGGACCTACTCATTATCCACACAAATTTTTCTCTGTCATAATGACAGTAAAAATTTACAATTTATCTAAGCCCACTCATCTTGGTTTTTGCAACGGAGATACCCTGTACAATGTCATTGTAATATATAGCATACACTGTACAATATAGCACATGTAGGAATGGGTTCCAAACTGGCGATTTGACCCTGTCAAAATCGCCAAATTGTAGTATTAATGAAAATGGGCATTGCACAGTTTGCACTTCATATCCTAATATGAGTTACGTATGTTCTCTACCCTATGCTGAATACGTGTTACTTTTAGCTAACTTATATGCACATGAATGGCACACTGTATGCACAAGATCTGAACTTAAATACTGTATGTCCATAGGGAAGCTCCTAGGATCACATAATGCAAATTTGCAAGTGAATTTCTATCTTTTTAATCTTTCTTTTTTAATCTCCAACCGTTTTTTTGAAGTTGAGACCTACCCCTATTTGAATGACGGACAATTTTAGTCAAGACAGAGTCAACTTTTGTGTCTACATACTTCATTTCTGAGGGTAGTATCTTCCTGTGAAAAGCACTGGTAACTGTGTATACCTATTTATTTTGTTAGTTTATCTAGTCTAAATGCAGGTGTACTTAGGGTGTACATATTTAGCAGGGGTGGCGCCAGGATTTGCCAGACAGGGGGGCCAAGCTCCCCGACGGGGAGGGGGGGACCAGCAGCCCAAAGCCCTGACAAAGGCCAAAAGAACTAAAAACACAAAAATTTTGTGTGCAAACGTGCAGAAAAATTTTTGGCTTTTTTTACAAAAAGTTGAAAATTTGGGAGTTTTATTTAAGAAAATTTGAAAAATTTGGATTTTTATGGAAGAAAATTTGAAAAATTTGGGTTTTATGGAAGAAAATTGAAAAATTTGGGGTCTTTATTGAAGAATCTGCCTTTCCTATGAGCAAAATCAAGCAGATTGTCGGGCGACTGAAGGTCGTTGGGACTTTATATTTTATCGTATGGATTAAGGCTCCCCGACGAAACTGGAAAAATTTCCCTGACGGGGGGGGGATGCCCCCCCCCCCCACTGATGCCACCCCTGATATTTAATATTGATGAATCAACTTGAAACTTTGATAAAATTTCAATTTGTTGATTTTGAGATACTTCCAGTTAAAGATACCCATTTTCCTCTCACAACTGAACTTGAAGCAAGCAGGATTGACATCATCCCCGCACATTGATAAAGCAGTTTTTGCTTTTCTGTAATACGTACTCCCAGTTTAGTACTTCAAAATTTGATGCCATCGTTAAATGCATGGGGTGGGGGGGCAATCTTTTGAAACCTTCACATACCCTGTTGTTGGGCTAACCTCTACTGATTTCAAGGTAAAAAAATCATTCCAGTATCCATTATTAACAAAGAAAACTAAAAAACTTTTCACCAATGTGAGGAGATGACACTCATCGTATTAAATTAGCCTGCCAGTGTCAATATCTCAATTGATTAGAAACTGAGCCATAAAACCTCATCTAACTCTTAAGTCTAACTCAAGAACCATACAGTACATTGGGTAGACCTTCAACCAAAATGGTAGGAATTAACAGGCCTAAAAACATATTAAGGCTAAATTTGTGGCTGGACCACCCTTTTGACCTCTATGAAAAATGTCACAATGTTTAACTGCAGGTCATAAAAATCTTCCTGAACTGCCTGGAAAGCAGTGTTACTAAAGCAATAGTGTCCCGGGGAATGGGAGGGTGTGGGGGGTGGTTGAGGGGTTCACCAATGATAGTCGAAATCTCATCTCTGGGTAAGCAATCAATTTCATCTTTGTTTAGGCCATACAAAGCATTAGGGCAGGATCGCTTAGAGTTGACCTTTCCTTTGTTTTAAGTTTCATTATCTGGATGGATTAATTGCCAGATGGGAATGCAAAAACTGACATTTTTCAGACATCTGAAAAATATGGATTTCATATATGTATGTGCCTCATACAAGTACAGTTGTTGTGTGTGACATTCACAGCTTTCAGGTACTGTAGTCCCTAGGAGTTCAATTGAGTTGGTTTGTCCATTTTTGTTAGTAGAGTATTTTACCAGGTTCAGAATGTTAACCTAGGACCATACTGATGGAAATATCTGAATTTGTCAAAATGCTTGTCCTCTCCGACATTTAAGGAAAAGGTACTCATGGCATTGAATCTATCCACTAAGAAGGCAAGAAGGACCACTGCTGATATTAATGGTTGCCAAAATCTGCACATCTAGGCTACATAAACTAAGCAAAACTAGAGCACCAATGGTGCTGAAGCTCATACCTTCAACCAATTAAGGGTCCCTGGCTTCTAGTCTTTGTCAGTGCAAGCGTCATATGACTTTAAATAACGTCAAATGGCTTACGACCCCAAACCTCACATACCCTGATGGCACCTTCCTGAACGTCACAAAAAAATTTGTCATGCTATCTTTGCTTTGTAAGTTGTTTCACGAATATAATTTAAGAAAGCAAAAGCCCCTAGGGCCCATCTTCGGCCTTGGACCCCAAATTTCAAGTATCATTATGACAAACCATCAACATTGTACAAGAGAATCTGTAGTTGAAGATGCACTTTTGCACACATCATAAAAGAGCCATAGGGTCCACATGGGCTTTTGGACCAAAATTCCACAAAACCAGAAACAGATCACTAGCCAAGCATCATTATAACAGACCGTCAACACTGTTAAACATTAACTAGAGGAAAAGTTCATCACTTGCAATATACTAAACAAAATGGACCCTATGGTCCATCTTGTGCCTTGGACCCCAACTTGTTAAACACCCTGAAGGTGCCACTACCCGAATATAATTATGACAAACCATCAACATTGTACAAGAGAATCTGCAGGAGTAAGCAATTTGCAAAATGTCATATAAAGGGCCATAGGGCCCATATGGGACCTTAGACCCAAACTTCCAGAACACCATAAACAGATCACTAACCAAACAACATTATGACAGGCCTTCAACTCTGTTTAATATTAACTGGAGGAGGAATTGACCATTTTGCAATATTTCACAAAATGGACAATAAGGTACATTGGGCCTTGGACCCAAAATTTCTGTACACCCTAAAAGAACCATTAACCATTAACAGAAGATCACTATGACAAACACACCTACGTACTCTGACAATTCACACACAATGGAAATACCCAATGGAAATCCCATTAAGCAGCTCCCTTTAATCTAACCTAAACAACTGCACAGGATTGACCTCTTCTACACAGACAGTTTTAAAGAGGATGCAGTACACAGAAAAATAGATAGTAAAGTGTTTTTGTGAGACTGGTAAAATACAGGGGTGGCACAAAATTGGTTAGAAAGGTATCAAAAGTATTCTTCATCCCAAATTGGAGAAGTAATTTGTAAGGACCATTAACAGAGCTTCATTATGACAAATCATCAACACTGTACAACACAATTTGTAGGAGAAAAAGTGTTTTGTAAAATTTCATAAAATGAGCCACTGGGGCCCACATGGGACCTTAGACCAAAATTCAAGAACACCATAATGAGATCACTAACCAAGCATTATAATGACAGGCTGTTACCTCTCTTTAAACATTAAATAGAGAAGAAGTTAATTACTTTGCAATATTTCACAAAATGGACCCAACGGTCCATCTTGGGCCTTGGACCAAAAATTCCTGAACACCCCGAAGGGACCAATAACAGAGCAACATTATGGCAAACCATCAACATTGTACAAGAGAATCTGTAGGAGGAGAAGCATTTTGTAGAATTTCATAAAATGGGCCCTAGGGTCCACATTGGACCTTGGACCAAAAATTCCTGAACACCCCAAATGGCCCACCACCCAAGGAACATTGTGCCCAAGTTTCAAACAAATCCATGAAAGCATGTGGGAGGAGAAGCATTTTGAACAAGTGTGGACAGACAGACAGACAGACAGACAGATAGAGTGACGCCGCGTGATCACAATAGCTCACACCAGCATGCTGGTATGAGCTAACAAAAACAGGGTGAACTTAGTCTTTAATACCATACACTTTTCTGTTAGTTCGAAGATGATGTACATAAGAATACCCAGAAACATGACTGTCTCTTGGACATATCCCCCCAAGCCTACTTAATTAACCATGTTCTAGTGTAAATTATTACACCATGTTCTTATAAATGGAGAGCCCCAATCATACAAAGGTTAATTTTGATATAAATCTGCAAATATTTAACCCCTGGAAAACCTCATCTCTGATTTTCAGAGAGGACATACTTTTTGACATACATAATGTATTGAGTATACTTAAGTGAAGGAGATGTAATTATGCATTTATGATGGAACAATGTTAGTACTTTTAATACCATAAGTGGGAGCTCAAGTGCTCCTCTTTCTTTAACAGAAACACAGAAATCCCATTTTTGTCGGAGAGGAAACTTTTTGATGGAATTGAAACTGGTTCCATATCTCAACTGAAGGAGTAAACATAATATCAGTACTACATCTTTGTAGGATACAAATTACTGATTTGTGAGGCAACATTTTTTTTTTACTGGGCCATATTTCTGTCAGCTTAACTTGCATGATTTTGGAGAGGACATATTTTGACGGAAAATACCACCTCCTTTTCATGCAGTTTTTCATTTACTAAATTTGTTTCAATCATTGAAGGGTGTAGGCCTTTGAACAACCTTGTTGTACTGTCCATGACGTCATGGACAGTACCCTAGGCACGCTTCTCATTTTCGAGAAGCAGTTCTTTCGTTCAATGTTTCTTGATTCTCATTGAGTGCTTTGTTCTACCATTGAGCTCATTATGCAGAGTGAATCATGTAGATGGGAACAAGACTTCTTGGTCACTTTTGGTTGGAACAGGGCTGAGCATAATTGGTTTTTATTTTGGCAGTATTGTATTTTATTGTTTTGTTGAGAACGGCTTGAGTAAGTCGAACTACCTAAATAGTAGTACAGTATATTGTGGCACATGGTCGTACTGTCGTATTTCGCACAGTGCTCTACGCACGCTTCTTATGTCGTAAAACACACACTGTACAGATATAAGTGCTGTGGTGTTTGCTGATTGGTCGATTGCTCGGAGTAGGTAGCTGGCAAGGTCAATCACAAAAAGTGAGATTTCTTGAAGCATTTTGTAGCAAGAAATGAAGCTTGCAGCCTACTATAAGTCCAATGTGATGATATCTGCGAAGAAGTACAGCTAGGCTCATTGGCAGCTCTCTGCAGTACACTAACACTGGCGCCTAGCTGCGTCGCGGCCATGCACTGGGCTATTATAGGCCTACAGTGCTTACTGCATAGGCGGTCCCTCGTTATTAAGAATGGATGAAGTATATTGTATGCACGTGTCAGTATGTGGTAAATGTCTCAAAAAGGGACAATTTGTTTCGACGGCCTGGAGAGTACCATTTCCTGCATGCAAAGTCAAAAATTTGTGCTTCTCAAAGTCAAACAGTAAAAGTAAAGTGATCTGTCACTGAAATTTCAGTACATGAAGAGGATTTAATTAAAAGGTTTCAAGTACATATAGGCCTAGGCCTATTGCAGACTTTCCAACCTTTGGGGAAATTTATGTGTGTGACTATCTAAGCAGGGCGCCACCATCGGTTGGCTCGGAGCGTACAAAAAAATTTTTGGTTTTACAACCCCCCCCCCCCCCCCCCCCCCCCCCCCCCGATGGCCGGAAACGGCACTTCCTGAGTGTTCTAAGCTACATGTACCTAGCCACGAAATAGGTCTCATGTCTGCAATTTCTCAATTATTGATAAAAACTCAATGTATGAAAAATGGCAATGCATATCAGATGGGTTTTGAGACCGTGCGCAAATTCCCACTGGGGGAGAGCACGGAGGGGGAGGGGCTTCACTCCTTCGCACCCCCAATTTTTTTTTTTTTTGCTCAACACAATGATGACACTACACAAACTACCAGTATTTCAAATCCATTTGACGTGTTTTTATAATCCTCTTGTTTCTGCTAGTATGAGAAGTACAGCCAAGATCAAGGATGGATTTACCGTTTGCTACACATGCCCAAACTGACTTTGCCTTTTTACTATCAACCTAATTCTCGTAAAAATTAAATGAAGGTCAACAATACATACAAGTGCAAGGGTTTATATACTCTAGACACTGGACTAGTCATCTTGTCTCACACAGGCCACATGCCATGTTCAATACAAGTAGGTATGCACGCCTGGGGTATACTCTGTTTTTTAGGCTCAGGCTAGCCACTTTTGTCAGCATTGTACATGCTTGTAGCATGTAAAGCATCATTGCTTCCACTTACCCGCCCGGCGGACGTGTATTACTCCTGCACCTATTGGCTGCACTCGTAATACCACCTTAGAGTATGTACGCCAAGGAGGAGTACATATTCGATACCTGCTATGAAGGTAATGCTTCCACTGGTTACGAAATTAGATGAGCAAAACGTCGCGGCGAATCTCTTGTTCTTCTTTGGCAAGCACAGGAGTGTGTGTGATCGGTACTGCTCTGCGTGTGAGCGTGTGAGCGTGTGAAGGAGTTGAAATGCGAGTGACTTGGAAAGTCTGCCATTGTCTGACGGATTTGGTCGAGCTTTCTCGATCTTCACTGTGCCAACACTGAAAATTGAAAGCCTGCGATATTCTAAAGCTAGCATAACCGCGGAGGACGTTTCCAAATACCAGCACAGAAACAATCATGGACAGTTAAGTGGTTACGTCTTTCGTAACCACATTTTCTAGTTGTAGTTGTAACTCCCAAATCAGTACTTTCCGTCAAACTGTTTTCTGTATTAGTGATCCATCTGGTCAAATGTTTGCAAAATTCAAATGAGATGGTGGAATTTGCCAGAAACGACACTATGCTGAATTATTTTACACCCAAATTGTGCTTTAAATACATTTAAAGTGTACCTGAAGTCTGAAAATTCAAAAATGTATATTACAGAGCATGAAAACTGAATTCCAATGGTCCAATTCCCATCTTCACAGGACTTTCTTAAGCTGAGATATAAAATGTTGAAGTTTATTCACTCGATTTAAAAAGGTAGATTGCGCAATAATTTGTGATGTCATTGTTGTACTACTCAAATTACAATCTTTGTATTTCTTTGTTTTTCTGAAAGCCACCGCACCTTGTGCCAAAATGTGATCGCATTCTTACTGCTTTGGGGTGACTTGACTATATAAGCCCTCTCTGTACAGCATGTCATGCAAGAAAACAGGAAGCGTTCAAGGTCATATAAAAATTTTTAATTTTAAAAGAAAACAAAGCATTTAATGTGAGTTGTACAACAAGAATGTCAAAAATTATTGCGCAATGAACTGTTTGGATTTAAGTGAATAAATTTTAACATTTAATATCTCAGCAATGGAATAAGCTATGACAATGGGAGTTGGACCAATAAGATTAATTTTGTAACCTCTAAAATATATATTTTTGAATTTTTAGACTTTAGGTCCACTTTAATTTACTATTGTAGACAGGACATATACTGAACTTTTACTTAGTGTGGTTGATCTTAATGTCAAGTGTACACATTTTTAGTATGTGGGCAATAAAGTGAATTTCTTGTCGATGTACCCTGATTGTAAAACAACCCTGGCGTTCATTTAAATCAATGATGCCAGAAACATGGAAGCCAACTCATGAGAACTGGCAACACCAGGTGCACAGTCTATTAAAAGATCATCAGTCATCAGTTGGATGAGAAAAGCTGTGACTGATAGTGCAAGAGAATGTGGGGAAATGGAGTTTACAGTAGTTTCACACTGCCATTCCAAAACGTACCCAAATTCAAATCCGAAGCAAGGTGGAAGTATCACAACAGAAAATGGGTAGGGAAAGGGAGAGGGGGTATAGGGATTACAATAAGGATCAGTAACACCTACCTTCAGGCACAGTGACTAATTGATTTCTTCTTACATTAAGTTCCTTCAGACTCTCTGCACCACCTATTTCTACTGGTAATGTTGACAACTCGTTACAGCTGGCATCCTGTCAAGAGACAAAAAAGAAATTTAACAATTCTGATGATGTGATTCCATTTGGATCTTCCAGTGAAGAACTTTCCCGTGGTGTAAGTTGAGATATCCTACTTGTTGATCATAACGAAGTATCCCATTTAGATTATACTATTCTGGACATTACCCCACTATAAAATATACTGTGGTACTCCCTCTGGACTGAACACGCAATCCTGGATTAGCAGCTGAATTCCGTGAAAATGCAGTCACCCCGATTTGAATCAGTGTAACCAGGTATCCTATTTCATGAATGACTCTTTTTCATCATCTGACAAAATTTTTGTGAACAAATTCATAAATTCATGCAGAATAATTCCTTCTTTTACCTTAAAGTGGACCTAAAGTCTAGAATTACAAGAATATATATATTTTAGAGTTTGGAAAATGCATTTCATTCATCCAATTCTCATCATTTTTGTAGCTTACTCCATTGATGTGATATAAATTGTTGAAATTTATTCACTTAATTTGAAATAGTTGATTGCACAATAATTTGTGAAGTCCTTCTTGTACAACTCACATGAACTGCTGTTGTTTCATTTTGAAATTAAGATGTTTATAAGACCTTGAAACAACTACAGGTCCCTTGCATGGTATGTTGTACGGAGAGGACTTTTAATATATATGGTCACGCCACCCTATAACAGGATGAAAGTGATCACATTTTGGCACAAGGTGCAGTGGCTTTCGAAAAAACAAAGAACAACAAAGACTGTAATTTGCGTAGTACAAGAATGGCATCACAAATTATTGCACAATCCACCATTTTAAATTGAGTGAATAAGCTTGAACATTTTATATCTTAGCTCAGGAATGCCCACTGAAGATGGGAGTTGGACTACTGTATTTAGTTGCATTTTTCAAGCTTTGTAACATATATTTTTGAAATTTTAGACTTCAGGTACACTTTAAATATTCAATGTTTATGCTTGGAAACATCATTTAAGGTACTTGAAAGTGAAATACGAGTAACTTTGAAAGATTTGGCTCATGTTTCAAAATAAATTTTAAGGCAAATGCTTATTCCTTTAAACTTTGTCTACCATGAACCCACAGTATTAACTAGAACAAATTTCAGAAAGTAAGGTAACTGTGAAATTTATAAACCTATTTAATGATGTGAAAACTTAGAATTTCATAAAGATTTTCACCTTAACATGTATTATGTATACCTGAAAATGACACATATTGTTGGGGTATGTTTGATTACCAAATTCAGAGATGGTTCACACCGAATCTTGTCAATCCAAACTTAACCTTGGCAGCAACTTTTGATTCTTCAAAACATTTTCATACCCTACTTTTTGACAGAAATTGATCTCATAAGCACAAATATTTTTTGGCTAATATCTTCTATACACTTTGACTTCATTCCTGCAGTGTTAAAAACCCTCCAAAATATCATCTTTCAGAACAAAACCCACAGATATCTCAATTTGTCATCAATATGAACTGACTTCAACACTGCATTCATCCTGGTTGAGGTCCCCTACAGTTTTAAATACACCCTCATGTAAAGTGATGCAGTCTCAAGGGTTTCCAAATTACCACATTGCTTTAGGGCCATGTAAACCTTTCCAGATGCCATGTGCCTCAAATGCCAGATGCCTCAAATGTACAGCACAGATGCACTACTGTGCATTTTTGAGGCAGTGCTTCCTACAGTATGGACTCAAGAACTTTCACAGTAGTGTTTCAGTACAATGAACAAACTTTTACAGTTGTATTTTAGGACAAGATTATGGCTAATTTAAAGTACAACCATAGGTTTGGGTGATTCCAATCTTTTTGGAATCTGGTATCTGTGGTTCTATTATTTAGGTACAACTCTGGATAGAGTTGCACTCCATCAATGATGTCACAATTAACCCAGGAACACATACAGGGCTGGAAAAAATTTTAATTTCCCGGGAAGGGGGTTAAAGGGAAATATTGCGTTTGAAAAAATACCATGACGTGACCCTAATTTAATCCCATTGTGGTCTTTTACCCTTTCCAAACATAGAACACAAATAACTTGCAGCAGATCAACACTAATCTCACGAAATATGGAAAGAAAGAAGCAGCAATTTTTGTATCTAACGGGCTCATTATAGAACGATAAGCCTCGCCCACACTATGCAACGTTCGTACTGCTGCATATTCATTTAGGAAGAGTGGTCATGTCAGGACATATATGCACCCATTACGCAATACGTGTTGACCTTGCTTACCGTAATTCCAACGACCCTGCTCACAACAAACTACCACCACAGTTTCTGTACCACTCCGTGCTGTACATTGGAATTCAAAACTCACACATGGAGACGCAGCGTCATCTCCCTGGTTCACCGTGAGTGTGTGTTATTAGTCGTTACAGGAGAGTCACTACAAACGTGTTAATTTATCTGCGAAAGACTTGTAGGCCCTGCATATTTCTTTTGTTTTGGATAAGTGGCAATCCCTGGCATCACAGGTTCGTAAAATTTTCATTTTGTACCATTGTCGAAGCACCAACAGTCTCTTTTACATCCGGCTGTTTTGAAAGTAAATCAAACCTGCTAAGGCACAAGGGCTACAATTCAAATTACGGAATAACTGTAACTTTGTGTATAGTATACCAGGGAGGTGATAAGACCACCTACTGTAATGTAACGGTAGTTCCGTTAGGTTGTCAAATAGAAACTCCCTGGTTCACTAATACAGACACAATGTAGTAATAATTCCCACTAAAGTACTGTACTGTACTAAGTTCGTATTATCCGAACTTTTTGTACATGCTGTAGAAGGCATTTGTTATTGTCTGACGTAATGTGATAGAAATGATTTGATTGGTGGATTTCAAATCAGGGATAATGAAGGAGTGGTTTTGCATGCATAACTGTTTGGGTGAACAAATCTATTTGTTGTTACAGAAAGGTTAATTACTCGTTCATTAGTGCTCAGAGGGTAGAATGTTTTTCTTAGTTACCTCTCTTTCATCGAACAGGACCCGATTGCAAATAAACAAGGATAGATTCAATAAAAAGCCAGTCAAACGCAATATTTCGCTTTCAATTTTCCATAATTCCTTCCAAATTTTCAGGTACATCAAAAGTGTAAATTTCCCTCCAATTGCCAAAATTTCCCTCAAAGTACCTAAATTTTCTAGGAACGAGCCTCCCAGCTTCCCAACCTTTTTTACCCATGAACATACACCTCAGCAACACTATAATCCATCAATTACTAGCCTACTAAAGTTTATCTGGTGTCTACCTGCTATTCATAAGGTTTTTTTAGTCATAAGGGTCATTGTTCATAAGGGTCATTATTCATAACATGCTCTTCGACAAAAATATGGTTCACTGTTCATAAAGTGTTTTATTCATAAAGGTTTTTTAGTCATAAGGGTCACTACTCATAATGGCAAAAAAAAGTTCCATTACAGATATTTGTCCAGTCATCCAGAAGGAGGAGGGTGGAATGGAGAGAGGGTAACGCATCTTCAAGATAATAACATGGAAAGAACCCTGCTAATATCTGTATAAAATATGTTAAACATATCCCTTCACAGTATATTTCAATACAAAGCAGTCAATCAGAGTGTCAAACACCTAGGAGCAAAGTTTCACTCACAAAAGGGGGTCCTGCATCTTTAAGAGAATAAAACTACATGACAAGAACACTGCAAATATCTGCAGAACAAATATGTTACACATATCTGTTCATAAGGTTTTCAACACAAATCAGTCAATCAGCATGTCAAAGACCTAGGAACAATTGAAAGTTTCACAGAAACACTTGATCAAATCCTTTGGAAAACTTTGCCAAATCAAACGAATGCTAAAACAAGCTACTATCAGTGAACAGGCATAGGACAAAATCATGATACCCTTCAGAGTTCAATACAGGACATTTTCTACCCCAGTCCAGCACAATTACAATCTCCTGACGATCTATTGAAGCAATTATCTGGTAGCACATTTCACTCTTGCTAACCTGATGGATGAGGCTAATGTTTTTCTCTGAACTCCCTCCAGACATGATCAATATAACTAAATGGATGTAAATTCACACAGATAGCCCATTCTATAAAAGAGGTGTCAGCATTTTATCTACCCAACATCTCCTGACGAGACTTATGTCAAACGCACTAAGATTCAGTTCCCAACAAAACACTTAAAGACCAACTGCATGCATTCACCCTTTGGAGTTTTATTTTCTCACAAACCAATCAAAATTTTTGATAAATCTAAACTGAACTTGCTTTGAACTCAATTTTCAGTTCCCATGGCACACACACTAGTCGTGAATGATCAAAGAGCTTACGGTTCCCAAAAGCTTACCACTTACCACTTACCATTACCATAACACTTTGTCTAAGGGTAACCAATTATTAATCCTTTGTTCACATGATTTTCTGGAAAGACTGTGTTTTCTGCAAAGGTGTGAAAAACGACCTGTGTTTTTGTGTGGAAAATTACTTGGTAGTAATGAGAGTGACACTGTGGCTTTAAGATTTTCGGTATAATGAATGGTAACTTACAAATGAATGCAGGCCCAGCACAATGAACTTGGGTTTGTAGCCACTGACCCCCGCCACTGCATACTGTCACATTCATCAAGTGGGGCTGCTCTGATCTAAGCACTGACTTCTGCAAGCTCACTTTATGATCTACAAATCCCTGAGGACTAGTAGACGAACATTCCCGCGACAAAATACAAGTTTCATAAAATCAGGGAACTTTTGCTCTCTTTAGATATTGGTGTATTAAAATCCCATCTCAATAGTGTACTGGATTTAGAGGTTATGAATTTTAAAAGAAAATATTCAAGTCACAGACAGAGCACTGCAGTATGTAATGTCATACAGGCAGACTAATTGAACATCCTTTGTATTTGTTTATATATAATCTTGACAAACGTAAATGAAATATGCAGATACTTTTAGAGTTGTAACCTTTATTCTCACAAAATTTTCATCTCCATCTAAAATGAATGTTAATCAATGTTTCACTAGTGTCAAGTTCAAGGTCAAACTAAGCACTTCAATTTTGAAGAGCAACAAAAGATTTGGTAGCTCGATCTGCTGGTATTACATACGTTTTGTAACCTTGAAGAAACTGGAAGTCTGTTTTTGACAAGAATAACCCCATCTTTACACAGGAATATGATATCTTGAGTTATAAATAAACTTTGAATGTGGGATTTGAAGGGGATAGGATGACAATGAGGAGGGAGGGGGGGGGGGGGGAGAGTAGTTGTTCTTTCATTTGAGATCTTATGAAATCGTCACTGGAATATTCCTTTAACCATCTGAGCAGCAAGATATTCAGTCAGTTATAAAACTGTGGAAAGGTTGATTACATGTCTAAAGAGGAGCCATGTCTCACACATGCCATGTTTAATTTCTATTGCTAAATAGCTTTTTCACTTGTACAAGGAAAAGTACCACCTACATCCAAGGCTGCAAACCTTGTCAAATCTGATACCAAATTCATAGGAAGTAGTTGAATTTGTAATTGGAAAGTGGTGGCATTTGGAATTGGACAATACTGTGAAAGGAGTGTTAATGTGTTGATGTAGTCTCAAGTGATCCAGCCTTTCTACTTCAAGAGAAGGCCAATTTGCTATGAATTCACAGGTTTCAAGAGTAAGTCCTTTCCTCCACAAAACAGTTATTATACTGTAGTCATGGCAACACCATCAATACTCAGCAAAAGACTTCCTTTCAAGAAGTACTTTCAGACTGAATACTTTTTCCCTCCTGCACCAATAAGAGAATGGAGGGTTTGCAGGATGTTTTTTTTTCTTTTGATGAAAGTTGCAAGCAGAGAGAAAATGGATAGCTAAAATAAAAGTGAATTAACTACTGTAACTTGAGGTACAGAGAAAAAAAAAATAAGAAAAAATATAGAAGCACACACATTAAATGTTTACAATAACTGACTGCCCTGGCATTTTGTCCACTTTTCAAGATGTGGTGCTATGCCATGCTTTCCATAATGAGGACATGCTTTGCATTCTCATGAAAAAAAAGCATTGTCTTATGGTCTAGAGCTATTACCAGTGCTGTGGCCGAGTGGATAATAAAGGTAGTGGCATTTGAAGTGATGAAGCTTAGCAACCTGGAGGTTTGGGGTTCGATCCCTGCCAGGTCAAAGAAAGGGTGGGTTTTTCATCCAAGAGCAATCTACTGTTTTCCCATCCAAACTGGCTTTTCCAATTCAAAAGAAACCAAATTTCATCTTAATTGTTGAGGTGGTTAGCCCTCGGACGTGAAGTTGTAATTCATAAGCTATTCGAGCTGTTTCCACATTTGTGATCGCTTTAAAGCGTTGTAATCAACTGCCCTTGAAGGCCTCAAAGTTTTTTTTATAACTTCTTTTAGGGAGAGAAAAATTCATTCTTTTCTTAATAACATCTCTGTTATTGACTTCTCAAAATAAGTTTTTAGCGTAACTATGTCTACCACATTATTCATTCTTCAACAAGTATTGTCTGTCATGTGAGTCTATACATTAAATTTTGAAGTTGGGTAAGGTAACTTATTATCAATGTTTGAAGTACTATTCCATGCAAGCCCCTACCACAATGTTCATTGTTCGGGTAACAAATACAGGACTGCACAATATGAAAACATCTGACAGATTTCCAAACACAAAATATTTTTGTGAAGGCCTAAATGATTCCTGAATTTCCTGATTTCCCTACAGCTTCCCTAAAATATTTCCTTGAGTGAAGGAAATGAAAACCAAAAGCCAAAAGCACCTCAAATTTGCAAATCCCTCCCAAATGTTTTGGAATCTGGAAAGATTCCGCTCCCACATCTCTGCCTGATTATATAAAACTGCTGGCCTATTTTCCTTGCATGGCCTCTTCCCTGATTCCATTCATTCCTCTTCCCCTCCTTGTCAGATTTTGTTTCCCATAGCAAATAATCTGTTTGACAATGTTTCTCTTCAAACACAGCAAACTGAGCCGTAAAACCTCATCTAACTCTAACTCTACAAACAGAGCAGAATGTGTAGTAATACAAACCATTCATAAGGAGAATTACATAATCATATTTATATTGCATACTGTAACCTACTACAGTAATATACCTTTACCTATGGTCCTTTCAAGACCCTACTCTATTCACCAGCCTTGCATCCCCCAACATCCCCTCCCAGTCAGGTTTTATTCCCTATTAAGAATGGTTTGATAGTTTACACAAACACAACATTAACCACCACTTACACATAACATACAGTATTAACATTTGTTTCTGCATTACCTGCTAGAGTAATACACCTAGATTCTCCTCGCATGGGCCCTCCTCCCTGATTCTATTCACATCATTAATAGCAGACAAATGAATCAGTTTGAGATGCCATCAAACGCTTTGTTTCAATGTTAAAATCTCAACCGGGAAATGAGGCCTTGTCTGGATGTCTCCATGATCAAATTAATTATATCGCAGACTTTTGTCTCCAGAACACAAGATGATGCTGCAGCCAGCAATGAAATCTGTGCACAAAAGCTAGTTAATGTATCTGCATGACTTGACCTTACCAGAAATATGAAGAAAATGATTTTTCAATTCAAATATAATCAATATTTCTACCAGCAAGTTAAGAAATGAAAAGTAGATACACAATGGGTATGAGGACAAGAACAAGGAAAAATTATCACTTAAAGAGAACAATGAAATGCATCTCCTGTAATGGGCAGCACACATCCAATATGAATCATACAAACTGTAATGTCCAAGGCTGGTCCCAAACTATGTTTGCTGCCATGAAATTGCCATAATATCTGACTGTATAAGATGTCAACCTGCTACATGAGCAACAATTGGAAGGAACACCAGAAATAATAGCAAACTCCCATCTAGGCCACATTGTAACATTATGATTACAATATAGTTTCTCATGTATTCTAAAAAAAACATACTTTAAGCTGCAAGGAGTTTCAAAGCAAAATTTCCTAGAAACATAAACCATCAAAGAAATTACAAGCAACATTGTACTGAGAGGCCTGCTGAAGTCACTCTATTTAACCACCAAAGTACAGCCTCGCAAGAATACATTATTTAGTACTACCATGTACTTACTGATACAGTAATTCAAGTTCAAAAATGCAAAACGTGGCTATGCAGGCTTTCAATATAACCTATGAATCTTGCCAAGGCTTTGTGGAAAAGGCAAGACACACCATCTTCAATTTTTGGTCCAATCAGGGAGCTGCCATTGTCAATGGCAGCTCCCTGGTCCAATCACATTCCCTTTCCTGAGGCAACCCTTATTGCCAGAGGTACAGAAGGAGGTGATAAAACATCACTTTAAATATACCACCTTCCATATCATCCAAACTTGTTCCCAAGGAAATACTGTACCCACTGGATCTTTTATTCAATATTCTGGAACACCCTGAACATGACAATTTCTATCACAACTGATAATTATTATCATTTCTTTATAGGCATCATGCCACTACCACAACAAAAATATTACACTGTACTTTACAAAAACAATCAATATGCCTTATTACTTTTTCATGTGTATTCACATGTACAGTACTTCCTTACTACCTCAAGTCCTCACAGTCATCCCAAGCTAACACATCCCCATCATTATTTCTATTTCACATGGTTGATGGTGTTTACTTAACAACTATATCTTCCAAATCTGTCTTATCACCATGTCACACTGGCATCAAATTTTCATTCATACAGCTAGAAGGAATTCCATATCATAATTTAAATTGTACAGTGTGTGTATTGCTAATTATCTTCTGAGTTCACTCAAAAGTGCTCCCAGCTTTCAAGCTACAAGATCAACAGTCTTGTCAAACCAGACAAGCACCACAGTCGACCTCAGCCAGTTCATTTCTGGGGCAAAGAGGCTGGCTGATTCCTAACTTTATTTCTGTCAAAATTAGCTCAGGGCAAAGACAGTGATGTTAGTAATTTGAAGGTCAAGTTACAACAAGCAGCCCAGGTAGGAACAGAACGATGTCCATTATCTCTGCAGGATTACAGTTACATAGTTAAGAGCTAACGACCAATTTATTGCGTTGAACAGGGATGTCAAATCTTGGACTTCTTCTCATTATTTTATTTTGTCCTCTAACTCAAAAGTAATTGTACGTAATACTAAAAATCTGGTATAACAGCTAAGCCTATCACACCAGTAATGATTAAAAAGTAAAAAAAACACTCATTTTACCTACTTTGCAGTTTAATAGGCAGCCATATCCTAAGATTACTCCTTAAACAAACACTGCAGGATACTGACTACTTGTTCTTGTTTTTTGTTAAAAACACGAAGATTATTTTGAATCTACTTTGCAGAGCTGTAACTAGAACTGTTTCAGTGTTATCTGTTATCAACTCAATTCATTAATGATGTATCTTCCCATGTGGAAATAATGCCAAGTGGCACTCAATTATCTTTGTATTTTACCTGTTGCTATGGATACAATGACATATGCAGCAACACAGTTCACCTCCCACATAAAATGTTGCCTCACAGATAGACTTTGACCATATTTGCTGCAAACATTGTATTAAACTACTCAGAATTTTCAAACAAAATTCTGAAAATTTTCAAAAAGATGAAGTGACAGAAATAAATACGTTACATCACAGCTGAAAGGTACAGTACTTACCCCTGAAAACAAAACATATCCTTCCTCTCCACTAATATCAACTTCAAAATTTTGATCAGCAAGCAAATTTTTTTTAAACTTGCCTGCAGAAGTAGCAGACACTAGTAAAAAGGCATCTTACAGTATGCAATGAATAATTTTACCAAAACTGTGAGGAGAAGATCTCTTGCATTCTAAATTTAGGTTTTAAAGGGAAAATGCAATCATTGTTATTTGAATAAGTACACTCTGGTATCCAAATTCATGCATGGCTCTTTTCAATCACATCATGTTTCTGTTACCGAATTGTTAAAATTAGGCAGAATAAGTCCTTGGTTTACTTTAGTTTTGCATACATGTTATGTTCATCTTAAAAAATATTACATGGGATAATGAGGATATCTGAAAGATCTATGCTGATGTATGAAAATAGATTTGGGGTGACCACTTATTCCCTTTAAAGGGCCTGAGAATTCACCACAACCTACACTTACTGTACAATGTAAAAATCAAACACACAGAATAAAATGCCAATGATCCCATTTTCCCCTCATAAGTGTATTGCATAGAAGTGCAAATAATGTGTGTCATTGGTAAACCAAGGAGTCAATATCTTGCATAATTCATCCTGGACAAATGTGTGTCTAACTGACTACAAAGATTGAAAGAATCATACTTGATTTACCATGTCAGGGTGTTCTGATTCATATCATGACTGCTTTTTCCCTCTAACTTCAGCTAAGTTCTAAATCCATGAGGACACATGAATAACAAATTGAAAGAACTGAGATAGTACATGGTCTGTAAAGGCTGCCAAGGTGAAGTCATGCAGCAATTGCAGCTATCAGTTTTTTCACAAAGGCTTGTTGAGTTTTTGGCTGCCCCTCCCTTTCCCCCTTTCAACTTCAAAAAGTTCATAAATATTAAAAGCCTTTATAGAACAAGATGGCTATTTCAAAATCTTGGTATGAAACTAGCATTTGCTGATCCCGTAAATTGAATTGCATATTCCTTCAGTGTACAAACTAAATAGTTATATGTGGCATCTGGTGCTATTACAATGACAACCTTTGGCAAAATAAGGTGGCTCTCATGTTTCAAAATTTAGCTCCTTCTGGCCCTGACTACAGCCGTGTCTTCACTCATGGAGTTTCATCTAATTCAGGTTGACTACTTTAATTTTCTTTGTATTGATTTAAATGACAAAACGAGAATTTTCTGAGATTCCAAATGCACCATGCCTTAAGTGAATTCAATGGCAATGCAGAGGTTAATATGGGGGAACAATCATTACTGCCATTTCTCACAAACCCTGCTGTAGTAGTCCTATACTCCCCCAAATTAATGCTGAATTCAGAGTGACTACCTATGTCAGTCTACTGCTCTTTTTGACACAAAAACCTTTCTACAACATCAGTCTTCCACCCTATCCACTAAATCCTCCACTAATTGTTTATCCCTCGCCCTCCCTTCCCCCTATTTCCTGTCAACACTGCACAGATGCCATAAAATGCCATACCTACAACCCCCTGGCTTCCATTCCTCCATCTTTAAAGCACACCCAAAGAAAAGTAACATGTAAAGAAACTGTCCCCATAGGCCCTAGTTTGGTAGCAAACAAAATTTCAAAGTTGGTTTCAGACAAGGATCGAACTCTTGGTACAACAAAATTCCCAAAACCCACCAATCAACCATACCACTATTACTGTACAATACAAAAATACAAACCTTTTATAAAACAGTTAACACTAATGCACCGTATGCCACAATGTCTTAGCTTGTCCACCTCTACATTTAAATTCTTTTTTTAACAGTCATATGAAAAACCTACCCTTTTCTCTTTAAGGATAAGGAGTTAGGGATGTTTCTTTCTTTGTAACTGAGACCCTGAGAAATGTCATTTTTGAATTCCCTTTGGTACTGAATGCTAGCAGATAAATGCACATGATACATTACTGCATGTTAACATGATTTCCTACGCCATTCTCTGCTCAACGTGGAGAACACTTAAATGCCTTTTAAGAGGAACCTTTATTCAGTTACATTTTACAGTAACTGTCACTTTACCTGGCAGGCATACAGGGTATTGATCAAGACAAATTGAACAGTTCCCTATAACTTAGTGAGCGACAGGTCCCACAGTGGGACAGTGCTTCCCGATTAGATTACAGTGCGTCATTTACAGAAAGCTACGGAAATTGAGAGCCATTTAAAGATGGTGAAGACTGCATGATTAAAGGAAGCAACATCATATTATATTACCATGAATACTGGGACATGGCTACTGCACCATGTAGTACCACATACCATTCTTATTATTCAACACTATTATTTGAGCAGGGTGCCACAGGAAGGGCCACAAAAGTGTATACCTGTGTGAACCACTTTCCATGAAAAACAGTTTTATGCCACTGTTTCCATTGTTACTCAAAAGCAAAGTTGACACAATGAACGTTCTTAAGTTTTTTTCAATCATCCACTTAATATTACACAAGGTTCAGACATTTAGCATTTAAACCTTGTCAATAAAGGTACTGAAAACTTAATGTGCTGTACACCACCTTATTGTCAAATGAGCAAAACTGTTCATATTCAGTAGTTCATCTAATTAATTCCTTCCCAGAATTTGAATAAAAGAAGTGTACATGTTTATTAAATGATAATTTCTCATTGTGCAAGTAAAAATTACAGAAAACATAGCCATAGCCCTAGGTTCTCAAGTGGTGGCCTGTGGGCCATCTGTGGGCCTGAGACATCCATTAATGCGGCCCATAGAAGAATCTCTTGAGTGCAACATAGAGCATTTGGATGCAAAATTTTCTCCCACAGACCACAGTAATTCACACACGGGAGCTGCGAAAGTCTGGTAACAAGTTAATGCTTAAAGTGGGATTTCCTCCAATCTAGAGTGTTTGGAATGCCACTTTTCTCCCATACTGGTGGTTCATGCATGGCAGGAGCAGTTTTCTAATGATGCAGTTGCATTTTTAGAGTGCAATTTCCTACTATCTAGGCCAGTTGGGCAGCCAAATTTTGTCCCCTTACTGCTGACACCAGCCTGAGAACAAGGAACTACTGTGGCAAATTTGCGTTGTAGAGTGCATTTTATTACAATCTAGTGCTTCTAAATTGTCTAATTTTTCTCACCTCACCCCCAAGCTTGGTGAGACTGAGGTCAGTTGTGATCCAGAATTGGTCATGACACAACTTAATTTTTACTTCTCACATGTTCTAACAAAATGAGGGCATTGTCAACTAAATTGTACGTACTTGATTATTTAGTTCGTTGAACTGAATTTGAAGACATGCAGAGAGTGTTTTCACAGTAGTTCTCAATGAATGTTGTACATGTACTGTGTACAACTAGTAGCAGGGTCTTGGGCAAGAACATTTGTGATACCATAGCGCACCCAATTCAGAAACCCCTATCCAAATTAAGACTACCTAGAATTGCCACTGCATAATGTGTAGGCCTTTCTGTGCAGGCACTTCCTGTGCAGGCCTTTCTGTGCAGGCACTTTCTGAGCTCTCAGCCCTCGAAAATAGCCTCGGCATTCGGCAATGCCGAGGTAAATGCCGAGATAAATTGACTTGACTTCGGCAAAAATTTTGCCGAGGCGATAGATTGCAGGACACGCGTACGGGGACTTACCGGTTACGAAAGCTGCACACTAGGCCTACACGGCTCGAAATGCAGCTTTGAGTAGCGACTTGAAAAGAAATCGTTTTCTTATAAAATTTCCACCACGATTGTAACATGAGCAAATATATTCAGTATTGTTGCTTTATATACAAAACATAGTTGCAATTTTTCAAGTTTTAACGGAAAATCTTGATTTAAAAAGTTCGTTACGATGGGTATTTACTGTATGTACAAAACTCACTGTCTGCTGTCAAGAAAGTGATCACTGTACACACATGAGTATGACACGGCAGAGTGTGACCTTTAGATTTCAGAACCAGCCGTTTTATCTTTTTTAATGTGTAATAAAGTGGGAAAAATTCCCAAAGCGGCTGTATTGGTTTTATCAATAGAATTCCGGAGCTTACACAAACAAATTACGTTAACATACTGTGGTAGAAGTTTGTAAACAAGTAGCATCGGACAGTTACCTAATGCCGAGGTAAAGTGTATTTTTGCAGAAGTAAATCCTTTTTACCTCAGCAATTTTTTTGCCGTAGTCAATATCTTATTTGGAAGGGCTGGCTCTTATATGTGGACTTCACCCTAGTGAATAAGCTACTTTCCCTAAGCCCTGAATTCACCCCTGCTGGCTACTACAACAATGATAAAGCATTAACTCAAAGAAATGTGGCCCGTGGCCGAAATCACATGAGAACCCCTGACCTAAGCTTGATAAGCTTAGGTCAGGGGTTTATTAGCCCATAAAATTTTGTCTTCTATTTACCCTTCACCCATCCAGTAGAGTGTGAGTTAATTTTCTCATGAGTCCTTGGCCAGGTTACTGCCTCTGACTGTACCTCTTATCACCTCCCTGGTACAATCAATGATAAACATTACAACTACCATTCCAAAACCCAAGGGGGCAAGCAACTTTGATTGCAAGTACCCGAAAGATCCATAAAGGTACAGTACCTGGACATGCAACCAAACAAAACTAAAACTTTTTGCTTCTCAACATAACTTCAAATTTAAATTCCCAAATGAAAGACGGATAACAATTATTGGAACACATTTCACTGTTCTCTAGAAACACCTCAAAATGAAACCATTTCGGTAATAACTCAAGCTCTTTAAGTATGCAAAAATTTATGTGGAAGTTTGAACAGAGGCAATATTCCTTCGTTAACTTTTATGTAAATTACATTTATTACATACACTAATTGTTCAAATACACAGAAGCCACAGGTAATTCACCCTTGCAGCAGCAAAATCTGCCCCCCCCCAAAAAAAAGATGTTGGGGAGGGAAAACAAGAATTCCACATAATGAAAATCACACCCTCCTACTTGCCAAACAATTATCAACAAAAACAAAACAGCATCTGTAGGCCCCAAAAGGCCATAATGCCCTCTTTAACTTTCTATAACAGGGCAGTTTTGTTCACAGGACTAAAAAATTACAAAAAACACCCCCTGCCCCCCCCCCTCCCCCTTCCTTCCCCATGTATAATATTTACAATTTTCTAGTAGGCAACTGTTACTTTCACTCAAATAGAAAGACCTATATGACATTTTCATCACAGCTTTATGCATGATCCAAGTACAAAACCAATAAGCATTGTATCTCTATACCTTCTCTACCCCTTAAACCACCCCTTCCTACATCTTTTTCATCACTGCTTGGTTCCCTTGGCAGACTAGTAGACTGTTTTTTAATGAAATTTACAAGCCATTCATTCACTTTAAAATGTCATTCTTAAAAGTTATGCAGAAGAATTGTTGACTGGGTAAAATACGGTAGTACCTCTTGAGGGCTTCAGTCAATGAACTCACAGCATGTTTTCAGTATGCATAGCAGCATACCAAACCCAACAAAATCTTATTTCATCTGTTAAAGACATTTTTGGCAAATCAATCAATGGCCAATTAACTAGAGTGACAGACCACTAGATTAATATCACCCTTTTAATTTTTTCCAAAATTACAAAAAGGTAAATTTTTGCTTCTATCTTATACTCTGGTGAATTAACTGTCACATACAGAGTTCCTCAAGCTGAACAGGTAAAACTTTGACAAATGAAATCATACAATTGAAAAGCATCAGCTACAAGACTAAGCTATAAATGAATTTTAGATGACAGATGGAACATTAAAAGGGGAAGCAAGGCTAAAATGTTCCAGATCAAACATTAAATCACTCATCTGAAGGTTTTAGGTTTGCTTTTAATTGGTTGAAATTTAAGCTCTGCTAGGGGATATTTTGCAAACTTATGTCTCTACTTCATGAATCTGGAGAGATAAGCTTTGGAAAATGACAAGCAGGGAGAAGATTTATAGAGACTTTTTAATGCAAAGCATGGCAGGTCTTACATTACCACACAAGTCTACTGTAAACACATTATGTTTTGGGGGGGATGGGGGTTGAAGAGACTGACAAGTAAAGGGAATTCAAAAAGAAAAAAACCTCCTTCCTGTCCTGTCCCTCACACACACCACACACATAGGTGTAAACACATACACATTTTGACTATCCTTATATACATATGTAGTATATAAGATACAATATGTACACAGAACAATACAAAGCACTAAACCTACATCTAGGCTACTGTGTGGGGAGACTTTCTGGAGTCAGGTACCTGCTGCATTATGAGTCACAACTCTGGAGTCACCACTCCATTTCACATGTAAATGACATCACATCTGTTGCAGACAATAGCAGCCGAGTGTTTTGTACTAACCTACCAATGAGTAGGCCTGTTACTACAAGCAAGTGCAACTTTCCAAGACCAATGATCATAGCTTGCAACTCACCGAGAAATTAGTGATCAGGAAAAGCGAAACCTTAGGAGGGAGGGTGACAGCATTGGACAAAATTTTCTTTACCACTTGAGATCACATTACCAAGAAACTGATACACAGACATCAGCGGTATAGAAAGGGGAACTTGGGGATGCAAGCCTCCATCCCCCAAAAGTTCCCCCCCCCCCACTCAAAGCCCCCACTGGATTATCCAAGAGGATGAAAACACATTTACAAATATATTACAATTCCATACCTAAAGCCATCCCCAATGAACAGTGGAGCCCCCCCCCCCCCAAAGCCCCACCCCAAACACAGAAACACACGCACAATTTCTCTGGCTTCACCACTGACAGACAATGTCTTGACTTCTTGTTTGTTAGGCAAGCTCCATGGCAAGATGTTTCAGGGTACAGCATCAAGTAGGTCACATGGCTATGGCAGGCTTTCAATGTTTTTTTATAGTTTTCCCATTTCCTTAGGGATTATGTGGGTGTGGAGACAATAAAAGTTCAACGGGGGGGAGGGGGGGTCTAAGAACAGGGCTTTGAACTTTTGAAAAAGAAAAAAAAAAGAAAAGAAAATAAAAACAAAACCATACTTACTAAGTGCATTAATGTTTTCATTTTTCCTATCTCTGGTGGTAATGAAACTAATTTGTTATTGCTGACTATTAAAACTTCCAGGAATAAATCACATACATGGACTGGTAATGTTGATAGTTGATTTCGACTGCAGAAACAAAACAAATAGTACAGTAGATGATTAACTGAGAGTAACTCACTGATGAGCAATCACTGATTTATGACAATAAAGTACATGTGACACAATAAACCTGTAATGTAAAGCTGTACAGGGGTTTCAGGTAAACCTATCAGTTTGATATGAACTGCTTGAATCTTGGCTCATTTTATATATTTACTGCATGTCAACAGATGAGTATGTGATTCCATGGGAGGAGTACAGGGATATACTGTTAAATGGGTTTGGTGTGTAACAGGGGGAGGGGGGAAGCCAAAGGAAAAAGAAAGGGAGCCAAAATGCAAGGTGGCCAAGAATATACAGTAAGTTCCTGTGTTAGATACAGTATGATTTCCCTGCTAACATGTAGCTGAAATGGGGAGGGTGGAGCTGGGAGGGGGAGGGGGAAATGGGTGTTTCATGTTCACAGGTAGGCACTGCAAGTATGAATGAAACACATTTACAGCAGCTTTTGTGAATATGAAAAAGGCTGGTGTGCAGTTGTTTCAATTTACCTTTTCAGACTATTGGTTTTGAACACCATCTTACTCAGTTTCATTTTTATAGAATCTTTTAATGAATACAGATTACTTTGAATTTGTTTAATTTCACAATCATCACAACTGAGTTCTATCAACCCAGTATTTAATGGTTTATCAAGTACCCAAACCATTTCCTTCTTTTGTAAGTTACTAGATGTATGTGGTCAATGCAACATGAATGTTGGCATTTACATTATGAAAATATCTTATTATAGGAATCCAATTTATGAGTTCTCACAATGGAAAAGAAACAATTGCACAGACATTCTGTAATCTACTCACCTAAGATTTAGATAAGTTAAAGCTGTGAGGTTGATTATTTCAAATGGTATGGCTCGGATGAAATTATTATAACAGTTTAATGTCTGGAGGGAGAGGTAGCTACACACATCTTGAGGGAGTTCTCCAAGTTTATTTTTGGATAAATCTGAAATACAAGAAGATAAAAAACATAGTTAAAATCAATCTGGACAGCAAATCTGTGCAGCTGAATGGATATGAATAACCAGCAAATTGAACACTCAACCACGGTAACATAAGCTCACAACAGAAAGAAAGAAGAAAGTTGAACGGTAGTATGGAAAATGGACATCGCATTTATCTTTCTGAGACAGGTAGTTCTATACACATGAGTATTCTTGTGTTTTCCATTTGGGTTGTGTGACTTGAAAAAAAATTCATCAATCAAAAACCACTGCACTCTGTAATTATTCAACCTAAATTTACATTGTAACATTTTGGAACATCCTGAGAAGTAGATGAAGTCACAATTGCCCACATCACTTCATTAATTTCATAGGGGCTTAAAATTCTCCATACAATTATTGACAAAAAAAAAGACCTTTACATGTGGTTTTGGCCACAAATAAAAATGTCAGAAAAAACTTTGCTAACACAGCAATAGGCCTATATGTTAATTGCTAAACATCCTACTGTCAAAATTCATGCTTTACTTTTACAGTATCCCTCTTTTCCCATCAGCTCCAAGCAAATTGGCATAAAACTTGCAGACATCTTACCAATCGAAGAGAAATGAGGATGTGTCTGACGGTCAGAAGACTGAGTTCTGGTCACACAGGGGAAGGGGGAGGGTGATACATATAACAAATGTAGCAAGAAGTAAGGATATGTTTGCAAAGCTAAGTGACATATTCAACAACAATGTCCATCCCCCAAACAATTGTTCCTTTTACCCCTTCACCCCCACCCTGACCTCCAACTGTCTATGAAGTTAACCACTTGATCACACATCCACTGTCCTTGAAATTGACCTCTGATTCTTGCTTTCAGGCTGTAAACTCCCCAAATCCCAAAACTTGTCTGGTTTGGGAGTCTATAGTTCCGATACTTACCTCCTATTTACTATGTATACCAATATTGCCAGCAATACCCATCTGGCAAAAACCAATGACACCGTGGGATCCCCTACCTATAGAGGGCACCCTATAATGTAACTCTTCCTTCTGCATTTTTGCCATTTTGAGCGAAATAGAGTGATATTGTCTGTCCTTTTTTACCTGCAAACAGCTACCAAGAGCCACTTACAACAGAGACCTGGGAAGTCCCCATTGTCCATTTGTATGCTGGTAGGCTGGTTGTACATGAATGCTATAAATTGAATACTGTAGCCTACTTATTTGGAAGTATCAGATACTGTACCTGCTAAATCCAACCTAAAGCAACTTGTACTTTTTGAACTGGGAAATGCTTCAGTAACCATGAATTAAGGCAAGATAATCCACTTTTTAAAGAGAATTATCATAGTCTGTATACAGTAATTCACACAGACATGCTCTGTATACCCATAGCATGTACTGTATGTGTAGTGCACTGACCTTTCTCCTATACTGTTGCAGCCAAGGTAATCACTGTTGTTTTGGTAAAATTTCAAATGGGAAGTAAGAACATACCTAGTATTTGTGAAGAAAGGAAAACATCCAGGCTCTGCATAGGTGAAGGTACATTGCTTTCATGCTCACACATACAGCAGTGTTGCACAACATTGCACACATTAGCGTTTCTCACCCAGTTTTTTTTCCACTAATCTTTAGTGTGTTTCATCATCCCACACACATGGAATTTAAGTATGTGTATGTTACTTACTATTGTGACATGTCTTGTGAGGTTTAATAAGCTGTTAGATGAACTTTCATTCATTTTTTAGTTACAGCTGAAAGATGGTCCTTGCCCAGTTTCAACAACCAAATGTGGGTCCAGGGTTACAAAAGGTCAAGAAACCCTGACATCCATGATCTGCTACCAATTGAAGCATACTCAGGAGCTCAGTAACAAGTACAGCTGTATGGCTCACTATATTTGGCTTGCCATCAAAATCAGTTGCCCAGCCAAGGCAGTCAGTTATGTAGCAGACTAAAGCACCCTTGGGCTGACCAGTTAACTAGCCTCCTGTAGTTTGTTTTGAAGGCAACTTCAGTTGGACAATATTGAATCAAAACTCCAGAGCTAATCACCAAGGCAGGGGCTGAATGAATAGCATCCCCTAAACTTACTATGAAACTCACTAAGGTACTATTCCTTTTTATTCCCCTTTCTTTTGTATCTTTCAAATTTTAGAACACAAGGTAGAATAAGGAGTTATCTTAAATGCTTTTTAACAAATCAGTATGAATATGAACAAGTCAATATTAAATAAGCTGTCACACAATGAAAGATGAAAAAAGAATCATGTGTATGAATCTACATTTACAGGAAACACTGATTCAAATTGCAAGTACTGCAAAATCATTAAAATATTTCCAACTTGAATACCATGTAAGGACTTCCGTGACCCACAATGTAAAAATGAATTGAGGTTTCAATGAACTTATTTCAGTTGACTTAACCTTTCTCCAGTACTCAAAAGGCTCTATAATGTTGATGTTCTGGACCAATGTGATGCACCCCCCCCCCCCAACCATGTATGAAAAATTGCTATATCTACCTCAAAGAATATCATGCTATCAAGGTCTTTAGCCTCTGAACTCTGGTTACCTGAAATGATCTTTCACTGAATACAAAAACTTCAACAACAGTATTTTTGTAAAAAATATGGTAAATAAAAGCATAAATAAAGCATAAAATATCCTTTTATGCAACTTCTTAAGATGTTGACATTTAGTGACCTCAGATGACCTTGACCTCTAACAATGCAGTAAAGCACTCTGACTCAATACAATGCATCTACATGGCTGAGTATGGTAAGTATACATGCTCTCTTTCTTACCATAATTATGTACAAGCTTTTCAGAGATTGACCTCTGGCCACCTTATATGACCTTTAACCCCCTCCAATATGACAGTATGCTTTCTCTTTATGTACTGCATCTACACCTTTAGATATCATCTTAACAAGTTTTTCAGAGGTGACCTCTGATGACCCCAGATGATCCTTGATCTCTACCAAAAGTAATGGGGTCCTTCCTCTGAACAGGTCTACAAGTTGCCTACAGAGCAGGCTGTACAGCATATTCCTTGTTCAGTAATATCCCTAACGCCTGCCAAAGTGAACACCGAACAAATTCTTTTGGATATTCATACAAATATGAGGACTCAAGACTGGTTGAATGTTAGTGAATATTTACAAGACGGCAACATCTGGTCCCGTTTAAATCTTGCAGTAGCCTATGCCACCCACAGAATTCGAATAGTAATGGCCACTCTCTGCTAGTGCCTGCTGCACAGGTGATTATGCAACACAGTAATGATAGGACTTCTCAGGTTTCAGTCTAGGCTTCAGTTTTACGACTGCAGGAGTACACACTCTCACTCAAAAACAATAGCATGAATAATGAGAGAGCATGTGAATAAGTCATATTATGGTAATGAAGTTTGCGTCTAAAATTGGACGCAGTCCTCTTCGCTTTGGCGAACGGTGGTTTGGGAAGCTGAGGAGCTGAGCAAACAGAGTCCGCTCGGCGGGGTAGTCTACAAGCTAAGTATGAATCCTATCTGCAGGTATCCTGTTCACAACTTTTTAGAATTCAACCTCTGTGATCTCAGATGACTTTGAGCTCCACCAAAAGCAATCAAATTCTTCCTCTTCATATAATGCATGATATGCAAGGTATGGATAATATCCATGCTGCCTATCTCAAGACATCATGTTAACAAGGTTTTCAGAGTTTGACCCCATGACCCTTCATGGCCTTAGACCTACACCATAAACAATACAGTCCTTTCTTTTGATGTACTCTCCTCAACATGTTAAGTATGGAGAATATCCATGCTTACTACAGTACCTTGAGATATTGTGCAAGTTTTCAGAGTTTGACCTCTCCTGACCTCAGGAGACCTTTGACATCCACCATAATCAAATGGATTCTTCCTTTTTATAAAATGCATCTACATGCTATGTATGACAAGTTTCCAGGCCTCCTATCTGAATATACCTTTTACAAGGTTTTCAGAGTGACCTCCAATGACCCCTGATGACCTCTGACCTTCAACAAAAACAATGCAGTACTTTCTCTTCATGAGGTGCATCCACATCACATGCTTAGTATGGAGAGTATTCATACTTCGTACCTCTAGATATCAAGCTAACAAGGTTTTCAGAATATGACCTCTGGTGACCTCACATGACCATTGACCTCCACCAAAAACAATAGGCCTCTTCTTGAAATGGGGCAACTATGAGCACTGTCAGAGATTCCCTTTAAAATCAACTTTAATGAACTAGGCAAAACAAACACACATACATACAGCACATGCATACATACAAATGCCATCACAACTGCATAGGTTTCTCTTTCATCAAACCAAAAAAGGGTTCATGTATGTCCAATACTGTACTGCATCTTCCTATTATATCCGTTATGTATATCCTTTATATCCTTTTCTTTTTCCTCCTTTCTTCAAACACTGACACATATGACCCCTCACTTTATACATGCATCTGTACAACAGTGATGTTGCAAAGACTTCAAAGTGGAGAAAAAGATACCAAAAGGAGCATGGAACCTTTTACAGGGTTAGGGAGGAGGGGGAGTGTAAATAATAATGCCTTAGAAAGTCTTCAAAACCAATTACCTGTGTAACATTTACATACAATATTGACGAAAGGAAGTTTTTTATTATGATCCCGCCCTTGACTTTGCCCATGCAAATTATCAACATTTATATGTTGTTTATACATCAAAAAAATTGGCTACCAAATTAGGTTGCCATTATCCTGGAATATCAGTGACCAAAATGTATGAAAGTTCTAGGCTGATCAACCCTTAAACCTTAAAATATTTAAAGCCAACATTAATGATAAGGTAGATGAATCTGCTTAATTACTTATTATCCATTTTAGTCTGTAAACTGTCTGTGTCTTCTTCATCTTTTCATAAAGTTTAATTACTTTCAGCTCCTTTTCCTGAAGAAGATGTGAATCATTAAACAGGAAGTGCAGTTCACTTGAAGTCACATCTATCCCTGAGCATGGCAGTGTAATAGACACTATATAGCCTTGCATACCACAACACCATACCCCCTCTGTACTGTAGCTGACTAAATTACCACACTCAATAGACTTGCCACCAAGCCAAGTCAGAGGGATGGAATTTGTTACAATCCAATTAAAAGCATCCCTGAAAAGTTTACAGCCCTCCACAAGCAATCCAGTTCATACAATTAAGCCTTAACAATATCAGATTCACACAACCATGATGTGTGAAACAAAGCTTACTCTCAGAATCAGCTGTTAAGGTTGTTATCTTCAATGCAGCAATGACAACACAGATTCTAAATGAACCAAACTGTAATCAGTGCAGCAGTGTTCCATGTTCAAAAATGTACCAGCTGCTCAATGAGCTGGGCAATCTAAAAATAAATCTTTAAAGGTAAAATGCAGTCATCCCAAATTAAATTAGTATACCCTTATACCCTGGTATCCTAATTCATGAATGGCTTTTTCAAATCAGATGACAATATTGCTAATTGGAACTGAATTTTTCATTTATTCAGAATCCCCCTTTGTTTACCTTGAGAAGGCAACCCCTAGCTATGTTCTGTAACATCATTAAAGACACATGTTAGAGAAATAAGATGAACTTGTAACATTTTGATAGTTAATGTGTTTTTAGTTTGGGGCGACATTTATTCCCTTTAAACAGGCCTCCACAAAACCACTCCCCAAATCGCCACACAGGAGTAACATTTCCCTCTTGGCAGCCTTCACTTCAACCAGGGAGTTGCTATTTGATAATAGCAACTCCCTGCTTCAACTAGATTACACTGACGTTGGATGCCATCAGCCAAATGGCGAATTGACATGGAAATTTTTACCTAGGCATGTCTTCAAAGGCACAAGTCAGCAAAGAATGTTCAGGTAGTGATCAAGAAATTGAGCAGGACAACTTGCCTTTTTAAGCCTCAAATTGTAAATTTATGGAGATTACAATCCAGTCCTTCATATGGGCACATTAAACATCAATCCCGAGGGTACACAATTAAATCAATTCCTTCAAAACATTAGTCCAATAGTCCTGTCTTGTTTGTTTGGCTTTGTAAACAAAATTTGAAGCAAAAGGTTCCTGATTTCAGTCACAGTTCTACCAAACAGGTACCTGGATGAGCCCACCCCCAGGTATGAGTCATGAGTCACAACTATTAAATCAAACAAACCCAGAAAACTCCATTATAGTTGTATACAATACTTGTATTGACCCTTTCTGACACTACAGGACAGTTCTTAACACAAAAAAGGAATAAAATGAAGTAAGGGATCCTGGAGTGGCAGAGTGGTCTATTCCAACTGCTGTGCACTGATGTGATCTCACATGTATGTGGGTTCAATCCTCGAGGTATGTTTTTCTCCGGGTACTCCTGCTTTTCTCCGACTTAGCAAGACTTGACATCAAAATAGGGTGCCCAGCCGACGAAGTTAAAGGCAATAGGCAGTTACTCTAAAAATTACTTTGAAAAATCATCAAACTCTTGCAACTCTCCTCTTATTGCATTACAAGCACCTCTAAAGACGTTTTGAACACAACTATTACAAACAATAGGTAAAGCAAGGAGAAATTTTCCTTGAATTTCACAATTCACTAACAAAAACATTGTCACATGATCAAAATAGGCCATTCATGAACTAGAGTGATGGACCATCCTAACTCTCATTGGGGTGACTGCATTTTCTATTTAAAGGTCAAAAGTAGTCGCCCCAAACTTATTTTGAAACAATAGCTGAATGTGACAAATTTCTTCTTTTTTTTCTTCCAAGTATCTTTCATAATATTTTAGGACATAAATATTGCATATTCAAGGTAAACCAAGCAGGTGCTCCTTGTAAATTTTACAATTGAGTGAGAAAAATACTGTCACATGATTCTCAAGAGCCATTCAGGAAATACGATAGTCTACTATACAATTCTTTATTGGGGTGACTGCATTCTCCCTTTAAGTGTGCCCCAGAATTAAGTGCCCCAAGGCAAGCCAGTTAACTAGCTGACTTTGCTTTTACTGTTTAAGCAACAATGGGGGTACTAACTTGAACCTAGCAACTTGTACAAAATAGGCCTATTTTATGAGAGTCTGTACAAAATAATTTTAAGACGATGAATGAAGGCCTTATAACCTTTTTTGAGCATGTATCTTTTTTAAAAAAAAGGGATGAAATGCAAAACCATTCCCACACTCAGTAACTGTGTATAGGAAGACACTGATTATAACACTACAAAGAGAAGAATACTGTACACCTGACCTGAATGCTGTTTCCATTCTGGCCTTCATCCTCCTATAGGATATACATGCACTGTGAGAAAAATTACGCATTTTTCTTGCATATATAACTTTCCTTTGATTCAAGGACTTTCCAACAATTATGCTCAGAGTAAATGAAAGGTTTCCTTCAACCCTCATGTTGGTATTGGGACACTATTTATGGAATATAACTAGAATGATAATTAGGCCTTGAACTCAAATAAAATGGGAACAAAGCAAAGTTTAATTTTTCTCTTTTAAATTTTCTGATGAATAAAACATATACAAATAATTATGATATTACTTCAACTTAGCAATTCAGAACTATATAGATGCATGCCTTGAAGCACAAGTGGTTGATATTGCATTTTTACCAAATAACTACAGGATTTAATTCACATTAGTTGCAGAGCCAGAATTATGCTCTAACATCTAGAGAGATTGCAGGCATCTCACTTGTTGACCCTGGACAATGAATGACTCAGGAGATTCCTCTGAGGGTGACACGTCAAAACTGCCAACATCATCTATCCTAGCAAAGCGAGTACTTATTAAAGAGTGCTTTCATCTATGAAGAGAGCTGTTAGGTACTGCTCTTCTTAACATCAGTACAGAGAATTAATCAGAGATATGAACTTGGTCAACATATAAAGCTGGAACAATCCAGTTTTGAATACCTTTTTCTTAGAATATTTAACCAAAATACTTTCTTTAATTTATGACAAAAGACGGACTAAAAAAAATCAATATATTTCAAGGATGCATTTTGAATTATAATGCATTTTTGTCCACCATTTAAGAAGGAAATATATTTTTCTTTAATTCCATGAAAATGCCATCCCTCTCACAAAATATACTTTTGCATGCAGTCTGGATGTTATCTTGAAATATGCAATTTGAAACTTGGAAACAGACTTGTAGTGTGAGTACAATGTCATGAGTACAGTATTGTGGTATGTTGCCTGTGATTTTGAATGGGAGTACTGCATCTATTTTTCATAAGTTCAAATACAAGACTTGTATTATAGCAGCAATGCCTACACAAACTTTCAAATCTGAAAGAGTGCAGTTACAAGCACACTTTCATTTTAATGAGGGCATATTTACTACACATCTATTTGTTCAGTGGTAAAACTAATAGGGTAGCTGTAAGCGAAGTTTTAAAAGGAAGTTTGCCTCCATTATGCAATGAATCAAAACCCTAACTATGGACTTACTTCTTACATAAAGTTTTGTTATTCACTTCAATTCTATGTTTTCTGCCACCCACATTTACAAAATCACAGGCTGCTTTTATACTTGGGACAAATAAGTATGTCAAATTTTATAAGCAGTGTGAGGCTTTAGTTGCTATGGTAATCAATATTAACACATAATACAGCATAATGATGGTGCTAATTTCTGAAGCAAACACATAATAAGTGCACTTCAAGATTCACGTGAAGCTAATTGCAATTTTATCTCCACAACTTCCAGGTGTGGTTATTTACAGCAGGACAGACTATTGTAGCCTGGATCACTCACAGAAGAGCACTGGAGTTAATTTTTTACCACAGAACAGGGAATAATTTTTATCCTGTATCGCATCACAATTTGCTACTCAAGCTGGCCAAATTGCTACACAAATGCAAAAATATGTAGCACTTTTTTGTGTGCATAACCATAGGGTTTTCAGTGATTTTAAACTAAAATTCTCAAAACTGCTACACAAAATTTAAATTATACTAGATTGTTTCCTGTCAGAAGCTGCTCCTGACAACCTTGCATCAGGGGAAAGCCAAGGCAGGATGGCATCTGCAATGTTGTTTGTTCATGTCTAGAGGACCCCCCCCCCCCTTCTCCTCTGCTCTATCACTCTGGGACATGGTACTCAAACCAATATCTTCTCCCACTTGGAAAATGATGCCCAGTGGAAGAAGCATGTGATATCCTGTGACCATGGAAATACTAGTTCAGTCTGGAAAGTGACTATACAACTATTTGTCACTTCAGGCATGAAACTGCAGCTATCCGAAAACTAAACTAACGGCACCTGAATGAAACTGAGAGATTGTCATGATATGGCAAATTTATTATGATATTGATGGTTTTTCTTTTTTATTAAGCATACTTCTAGTTATGGAGTAACCCATCTAGAATTACACTCTGCTTCAGTTGATTAAATTGCACTATGAGCTTTCTAGCTTTTATGTGAGAAGAGGACAAAAGAGGCTGCCCTCTGCCAGACACCTCCCTCCTCCACTGTATCACTGGTTTACTGCAGGGTCTTATTGCGGGTAAGCGGGATTACCAAAGTAACCAGGAGGTGCTGAGGGGCGATGTAGATTGAGAGATATAATGTCATAATATGACAAATTAATTATTTATGACGTTTATGTTTTTTTCTTTTTTATTGAGCTTGTATCTGCTAGTTCTGGAGTAACCCATCTAGAATTACAATCTTTGTGACAGTTGATTAAATCACACTAGAGCTTTCTAGCTTTTAACTTTTAAGTGAGAAGAGGACAAGAGAGGCCCCTCTGCCAGAAGCCTCCCGCCTCCACTGTATTTTTCGTTTACCAGGGTCTTTATACTGCAGGCAAGTGGGAATTACGGTACAAGAGTAAATAGGAGGTAATGAGGAGCAATGCAATTGAGTTAGTTAGTTAGTTAGATGAGGTTTAACGGCCCAGTTTCCAACCAATTGGTTCAAGTCGAGCCGGCCACGGCCTTTTTTCCAGTTGTGGCTCACTGGCTTGTTTTCCCTTACTCCATTGCTTATGCGGAGCATCACGCACAACGGCAGAAGGTTCCATTTTTAAAGTCTTTGGTATGACTCGACCTGGGAATGGAACCCGGGCCTCCCGCGTGAGAGGCGGATGCTCTACCACTAGACCAAACACGCGGTCAATGCAATTGAGAGATATTTATAATGTAATGATATGATGAACTTATTCTTTATGACATTTATTTTTGCTTTTTCACTGAGCAGGTATCTTCTAGTTGATGAGCAACCCATCTAGAATGCCACTCTTTGTATCACCTGATTAAATCTAAGGTTTAATTTTCACCTTCCTTGTCCTTTATAAAGAGAGCTCTATACCTAACTTCCATTAACAAAAGGAATACTGTACACAGCATCATATGGTACGTAATTTACGTGATTAATTACGTACTCCCAAAGGAAGATAATGCAAGCTATACAGCAACAATAAACAGTCATCAAGTCACATATGTTCTCCCATATCAGATAATTATTTTTCTCTGCTCTAAACATAAATAAAGAGTTGAAAATGACATTGTAAATGTCTGATAGTAAATTACAAACCAGTAAGGGCAATCACCGTACTTCATTCAGTGAGGAATGTAATTTTGATAAAAAAAAAGATATAGTACACGGGTATACTACTGTACATGGCTGATAGAGTTCCCTTTAATGTCTGGTGTTACTGTTGATATACATAGCAACATATTACTATGAAGTTGCTGAACAAATTCAATAAATTGCTGGAAATGTCAATCAATTCCAATCCTCAAATACAGACATCACAAATCATGTGGCATGTGTATAGTACATTATAGCACTTTACAGACTGCCTATGTAGCCTACAGCTGTGTACATGAATGTTAATGTAAGCATTGCAGTTGTTTTTCACAAAATTATTCCAAGACCTACTTTTTGGGCAGCAAACACATTTCCTTCTCACTATGAATAAGAGATGATCGCTGCAGCAGAAAAAGGAAACGAGAAATTGCTCCCAGCATGAAGTTGTTCCCACGTAGGCAATGTATTTATAGTATGTTTTCCAATAGGGTACCATGCAACTGACTCAATTGTTATTTCCGTTTCCCAATGGGTAAGGTCCCCCTTTTTGATTTTCCTTTGGCACATTTTCCTTTCAAGTGCGAACCATCTACTTAGGTCTCTCTTAATGGGGGAGGTGGTATTGCTTAAAGGGATATTCCAGGGCCAAATACGAGTTCCATAAAATCAAGAAATTTTTTCTCTCTTTTATTTAATCCCATCTCAATAGCATTTTGCTTTAAGAAGTTATGTTCAAAGAAGGTACAGTATTCAATTCACAGCAGTACACTGCATTATGGGAAATCTGTGATGTCATACCGGAAGACTTATTGAACATCATTTGTATTTCTTTATAATCTTGGCACATATTAAGAATTGCAGGCACTTTAAGAGTTGTAAACTTTATTATCACAAAATTTGTAATTCGATCTAAAATGAGTGCATATCAATGTTCCACTGAGTGTCAAGTTTCGAGGCCAAACTAAACAGTTTAATTTTAAAGTAAAAGAAAAGACTTACGAGCAATCTGCCACTAGTACCGCATTGAAGCATTTTGTAACCTTAAAGTGAAGTTCTGGAAGTCAGTTTTTGACAAGAATAACCAACCTATCTTTAAACAGGAAAATTCTGAGTTACGAACAAGCTATGGTATGGGGTTTGAAGAGCATGAGATGAAAAATTATTTTCATTTAAGATCTTGTGAAATTGTTACTGGAATATTCCTTCAAGACAGCTTATTAGCTATGTGGTTTCACTTTTCTGTTCTCGCAGTCTGCAGTTTGGTTTGTTTCCACGAAACTCCCTGGTGTGGAAATCTGTGAGCACCGATACCTCCTATTTAATACGTAGCCCTCACTTACCCCGTAGTATTACCTGACAAATGAAACATAGCTTAGTGGAAGACAGCCCTCTATTATGAGCGCCCTCACTTTGGGTGAGGTTTTCATATATGTAAATATGAGACCTTAGAAGGGGCGATGTAAATTTGTAATTTTTTCACTTCTTTCTACTAAGTGTGAACAGGTGAAGTGCTCATATTAAGTTTTTTGCTCATTCAAGCTTCCTCAATTGTTTCAATTTGTTTGCATTATGCTTTACTTAATAATGTGGAAGATAAAAATATATGAAAATTCCACAATGTAATCACAGAACTAAATACTGGGAGTTCAAGTAAAGCCTACTGCCAACAGCATTTTATTTACAACAAGCAAAATATGTTGCAAACATCTATGAAAGTCAGTCAAAGCAATAGGCCTAACAAAAGCACCACAAAAAAGTCTGCTCTCCTACTATGCCGAAACCTGCCTTTCATGCATCCCATCAGATACTAGTACGACACACCATGCTAAACCTGTGACAGTTAACATTATAACATTTGGGTATTTGAAATTATAATGAACTCCCTTAAGTTTCTGCACTCACCCCAAACATTCCTATATCACTACCTATTACAACCATTCCGGAAAGAAAAAAATTACACACAGCTTAGCAACCAAACAAAAAGAAGTAATATGTGATACCGTGATACAAAACAGGTTCATGCTAAACCATTCCCAAAAGATTCAAAGGAAGCTGAATCATCAATTAAAGGCTTCTCGAAAAGCAGTGAATGCCACAATGTTCAATTGCAAATCAACATACTGGTTAATAATATGTCATGTTCCATAGTAATGGATCCATCTACCAAAGATGTCTATAATTATATAAATAACCATAATGCGATGAATTTCGTTGGTTAGAAATGATTGGTACCAAAGTTTGTGCCAACTTTCTTCAGCCATGATGTTCAAAGCTTGAGCATAAGGATACATAACCTTAATGAATTGTTCATGCGGTGAATCTGTGCTTGAAGGCAGCTAATTCATGAGTTTCAGAGACTTCCTTCAAATGCCAAAAATGTTGACTGACAATTGAAGGTCCTAATAACCAATTTATGGGTGCACTGCTAGGATGATGTTCTCAATCTGTTATGGATGGTGCAGGAAATGAACAGAAGTCGTCCTACTCATCATGCAAAAATGGAGAAACTGAAGGTAGGCATTTTTATCCCCTCGCTACGGAAAATGATGTTTTGATAGAAGTGGAAACCACTACCCCATTACAGAAGCTCCCATAGCTAAAGAATTCACACAAAGACTTCACTATATTAATTCTCATATCCTACAGAACACTACTGTAAGTACATGTTGCCTACGGTTTATGTACTCATATCAAGCAATGGCCTTGTTCTCATAGGCATATGAAAAGGGAAGGGGCAGAGGGGGCACTGTGCACTCCCCTCCCCCAAAGTTTTGGGACACCCCACAATTTGGGCAAGACTTTTCTTAATTTGGCTCAGATTCAGGCAAAAAAAAAAACCTTATGCCACCTTTGAAATCGAAATGTTCCCATGGGCTTTTCCTAGTCTTGTTCTCATGAACTACAGTAGAGCTAACACTACAGTAGTTTATTTGAAGACTTGTTTTCTACAATACCTGGAACAAATTCTTTGTCTATGTCAAACTAAAGTGAGTATCACTTTCCTATTGACAGGAAATCATTAACAGGAAATCTGAAAACTGAGGAAAAACCATAGACTTTACCTCTTAACCAAATCGTTCAACAACGATGGCAAACTACTTCCTGTTTCTGTATGAACATGACTAAACAGAACTAAGGCATATAACATTCATGAAGCAAAAGGCCTATAGCCTCTATTATTCAGTATAAATTCCAACTTCATTTTTTAGACTGTCCACTGTCATGTATCCCGGATCCATTTTAGCAAATCATTCGCAATCACATCCTTTATGGTATTACTACCATACAACTTGGAACGTTAATGACTAGTGCCACTGGAACAGTTCCTGGATAACAGCAAAACTTTGTTTGCTCTCCCCACCTCTAATTCCCCTCTCCTTGCCACTCCCAAACAGTCTGTTCGATCAATAATTTAATTGTTACCACATTGAGGGATCTTTCCTTTTAGTGTCCTTTGTACTTTAAATGGTACACAGGTTTCATTGGACTATTTAACTACACAGCACAGTAGAACTACTGTATGTGCAAATAACACAAAAGGTAAAGAGGTTAGGTTAGGTTAGATGAGGTTTAACGTCCCAGTTTCCAACCAATTGGTTCAAGTCAAGACGACCCACGGCCTTTTTTCCAGCTGTGGCTCACTGGCTTGTTTTCCCTACTCCATTGTTTATGCTGAGCACCAAGCACAAAGGCAGTAGGTTCCATTTTTAAAGTCTTTGGTATGACCCGGCCAGGATTTGAACCCTAGACCTTCCAAAAGGTAAAGAGAGAAGTTTACTAAGTCTGCCTGTCTCATAAGGAGTCCTATTACGTGGTTGTGCAACGGCACTCTCTGTGCCATCAAACTTTGCCAGATCACAATTGCAGGCTTCAGGGAAATATATTCATAGAAGAGGCGTGAGACAGAGTAGGGAAATCATTCATCTGCCTATGTGTAACACTGAATACTGTACTGGGTCAAGCTAGTGTGAGGAACTGAGTTTTCAAGGAAGGTAAGATATACTTGTATGCCATCTTACCCCTCCCTCCAACTCCCCCTCCTCTCCCAACTTTCCTACTCCCATCCCACATCACAACTGCTGTCATACATTGGGTGTAAATGTAAATCTTTCATTTCACTAAGGGGTCTCATACCACTGTTATTGTTGAACCAAATCAGTTCTTCCATTACTTGGCAGTCATCTTCAGACACACCCACATTCTATCCTGCCATGCCTCAGCCATATACTCCTGTGGTACAAACAGAACAGGGTTGCCAGATTTTATATGAGACAACTGGCCAAAATTTGGCATTTGATATGGTCAAAAAACACCAAATGAAAATGTGTTGCCATTAACACTCCAACTGCTTAAAAATCATCAATACGTTATAAAAAACCCTGCCTTTTTAAGAACACCCACCAAGCTAATACATCCAAGTATGCTTTTAGTGTGAATATTGGGACACACATGCATTCTGCAACAGTTTTCTTCAGAACATTCAGCATTCGACACAATTGACCACCATTTATTATTAAAAAAGTCAGAGTACTATGGATTCAGAGGAATCGTTCATAAGTGGCTAACGAGTTACCTTTCAAATACCCTGATAGGAAGCAAGATGTGCAAGTTGGTAACATTAATTCTAATACTTGGGATATGGGGTGTGGTGTACCACAGTGGTCAATCTTAGGACCAAAACTATTCATCTAAATACATTAATGATATCTATTCTGTTTCACAGATTATGAAATTTCTTCTCTTGGCTGATGACACCAACATATTTTGTTCTCATCGCGATATAAGTATGCTTTGCACATTAGTTGGTACAGAGCTACAGAAGTTAAGTATCTGGTTCTGTATAAATAAACTTTCACTTAATGTTAACAAAACTCATTTCATGATCTTTTCTAACTCTGTAACAAATCGAATGTACAGGTTCACATAAATGGTAGATGCATCAACAGGGTGACACATACTAAATTTTTAGATATCTTCATAGATGATAAATTAAACTGGAAGCTCCATATTAGTCATTTGATGAAGAAATTATCAAAACGCAATCCTGTTCTATACAGAGCTAATAAGGTGTTAGATAAACAGGCACTCTTAACATTATATTATGGGCTTTTCCATCCCTGTTTAAACTATTGTGTTGAAGTATGGGGAAACACATACTAATCCAATCTTAATCAATTATACGTAATGCAAAAGAGGGCAGTTCGAATATCGGCTAATGCTAATTATTTAGAACATACTTCACCTCTCTTTTATAATCTGAGTATACTTCCATTAGAACAACTAGTCAAATTCAACACTGGGATTTTCATGTACTGAGCATATCATAAGTTTCTGCCACCAAACTTGCAAATTTTTTTTACCACCTGACATTGTATTAATACCAGACACAAAAATTATTTTCATCAAAGATTTGCCAGAACTAAGAAAAAGCAATTTTGTATGTCGGTTTCAGGGGTAAAGCTATGGAATTCCTTTTCTCAACACCTAACAGGCTGCAAAACTATGAAGAAATTTTTAAAAAAGATGCTAAAAGAACAACTGTTAACATCCTATTCACAATGCACATAAAAGGTTCACTTTCTCTAGTGTAACTCATGAATTGTTCCCAACTATTTCCTTGTCATTGTATTTTTACTGTGTTGTAATTTGTGAGTTGTATTGTGTTGTAATTGACTGTTTGTACGTATTATCTTTTTTAAGTTAAGGGAAAAAATTAATAAGTATTTATCCTTCCCTTTTTTTCTCCTTTTCCATGCAATGATGTTGATCAACTGCTTTAAACTATTCAAATATTCATGTCATTATCTGTTCATTGCTGGAATAAATGAATTGAATTGAGAAATTGTGGAGAAACATGCATACTGTATTGAAGTAAAATTGATAGTCATATATAAAATTGCTAAAAAAAACCGTGGATTTTAAAATTTTGCATGCCAACACCGTCGAAAAAACGCCACATTCAGTGTTTTTGGCATTTTAAATGCCAATATGGCAACCTTGGTACAGAATCTGTAAAACACTAGCCAAACATTATGAACACATCAGCATCCTTACTATACACAAAGTTCGTCTTGAAGTTATTAGCTGCATCAATGTTCTCAACTGCGATTCCTGCACATTGCCTCATCATTCATGAATGTCAGAACCAAGGCAATACCAAGTGCAAAACAATATCTCAATGCCGAGAGTACACAGGAAGTAAATCCATCATTTTCATGTTATGCACACACAGCTCTTAATGCCTTAAAATTACAAAGCATGCAGTACATTCCCCCCACCACAACACTGAGAACAATGGGTGGCATTCAGTTCAAAATAGACATAGGCAACTACAAACATTTAATTCCTTCTACCAGCATCTTGATTTCACCATGAAAGTATTTCAAACATCAAACAGACCAAAATTCTCTCAGCAGAATAAATTTAGTTAAACAATGTAAATACCGACATGAAGAAACACTCACAGCAGACTGCAGGGTGCAGCAGTGCATTTATGATCAATGGGAATTACAGTACCTATAGCTGTGTACAGATGGTTTATTTGAACATATTTACCCAATAACACCTCTTACAAAATAATGATCTGTATACTATGTCTGGTGACTAGGCAGGAAGAAAACCTTCAATAATTGCCATTATATTGTTGCTGACTGAAGTCTTATGCTGCACAGCGTACTTGCCTGACTGAGATAGCCACACTTCTAACTGGTAAGAACAGGCTATAAGAAACTTACAGGGAAAATTATCTCGTCCCTTGCAAGTTAAAATTCTCCTACATTTACAGTACTTCTAGCTTACCTTCATAGCAGATGTCGAATATGTATGCCTCTTTTCACATACATACTGTATTCTAACACCTGCGAACAATCAACGATGACAGATATTATCCAATTTCACTATATTCATGAGCCTAGTTTGAAGTTCTCTCTCAACTCTTGACTGGTATTAATATGTGAATATTTATATTGCCTGAAAAAGCTTAAACTATTATTGTTCTATGTCCTCACTTTTGCACAGTAAGTCAATGGGACTTCTTCAATGAGTGAGTTTCAAGCGAGAGAAATCACACACTAAAACTCCATTGACCTTGGTCATACGAAATCCATCGTAACCAGACTTTCTTTACAATTTTCCTTTGAATATTTATGATTTGTGTTTGTTGTGATCGTATATATATTAATAGTTAATAGCCTACAGTTTTTACAAAGTTCAACCAAGATTTCTTGAGAAAGTTCAGTACTGGTATTAAAATGTAGCCAATACATGTGCAGGAATAATGCACACCCACCAAGCAGGCAAACATCTAGCCCCTCCTCCAACTACAGCAAAAAATGAATCTGCATCTTCCAGACAAACCTACAGTACCATGCCTGTAGTGAGTTAAAATTGCTCAAGGCCATATTCTACAGAGTATATACCCTTTCTGGTGCTGTTAATGATTTTAAAAGCTACTACAATATGACCTGTCAATACAAGAAGCTACACTAAATCACATTTCACTGAGCTGCACAAATTATAATTGTGATGTCACAACTGTCACAGCAATATACTGTGTCCCAGTGGCTATACACAATTACAATACTAGCCTTCAAATGAGTTTTAAAATACAGTACCAGTGGGCCAACAGAGTGGTTTCTATAAAACATCTGAGGTGCCAAACTGCGAATCTCAAAGAATATTACTGGCCTCAAAACTCCTGACTGATATAAAAGAGAAAGACCAAAAAAGCCAGTTAGGAAATAACACAAATGGAAACTCTAAACTATGATTTTGTGCATATTTTTGACAGGATTGAAAAATTCCCCAGGAGTCACGATTTCAAGAAACGAGGAGTCGTTACTAGGGCCATGAGTCACAACTCTGAAGCAGAGTAAGTTGCCCATGCCTAGTACCTATGTAGTGTCTATGTACACACTGTAAACCATGACCACTTTTGTTTCGTAAAACCCATGACTGAGTAAAGTGAGAATAGGTGTGTCAGCATCATTTATTAAACTTATGTACATGTAATGTACTGTAGAAAGAAAAACTGTACAGTATTTTACAGATCCATAACCCTTCTAAAAATCCACAACCCTTACCTTGGTACCCATTATAAATAGTTACAGTTCTGAAAAACACCATACAAGACAATGCTGAAAGCTGAAGTAGCCTTGAGTCATACAATATAATGCACATAATGTCTGCTATGTTCTACACCTTCCAACACTGGTTCCTTTCCAAACACAGACTAAATTTATATAGGCCTATACTGTACAAGCTTGTAACTCCATGGTAAAAGACACTCTAAAGTACTAATCAAATGTAAATGAACTCTGATGCATTCTACTTGGACAACGAATCTCTGTGGTAGTGGTACTGGTTACACAATGGCCCACACAAGGTTCTATTCTGCTGAAGCTTCAGTCAAAGACTGCATGTTTGGACTGTACCCCTAAATAAACAATAGATTTTATCTCATGCTTACAGAGATCCTATTGCCAAGTTCTTCAACCTCTATTTGTATACCAATTGTATGGTCACTTAGGTCAGCACATATTGACAATGAACTGCATTTTCTATTGCACTGTGAAGAGTCTTGCAAAACCATACATGTATAAATGTGCGTAGCCTATAGGTGTGTGATGTGATATGTTCAAGTTGACTGAGCTGTTACATGCATTAACCCAGACCTGTCTAAGCAAGGCGGTTCCTTCAGCCTGCAGTGGGAGATGCTGCAACTAGCTCAGGAAAGCTCAGTACACAACAGACCACAGTACAGAACTAACAGCACTGCCAGTAAAACATGCATTGCATCGCTGCCTATGCAGACCTTTTACGAAACCACAATTCACCATTTTAGTTTTGCTTCCAAGTGACTACTGTTGATAAATTTCCAAAAACACTTGTCCACAGTTTGACAGTAGCATACAAACAAATTCCAGACCATCATAACCTTGCAGCTTTATCAGATCAAGTTCTTCTCCCTTAAGGGTGGGAAATGATTTCTGCTGGTAATTTCTTGTAACCATATTCTAAACTAATACTACACAGCATACCTAGAGGCTACTTTGTTTTAGAGATCCAATCAAAGAGGGTGAGGTCATATAATCAGCCAGCAAACAGCTCTGTAATAAAGTTACGGGATGAATATTCTTTCACAATTCTCAGCATGGCAAATTTGAAACTAGAAAAATTCAACAAGAGACTTGGTAACTTGACTCCTCTTTAATATACAGTATTTCCAACAATAGGACTTAAAAACTATACAAATTTTTAATCTTCTGCAAGGAGTCTACACAGATGGCTATGCTATATTTTTACAAAGTTGACATTACAATTATTTACTCTGCTCAACTGTAACAAAACTGAACCAGGGAGTCCACCACAAAATAAGTTTATCTGTCCAGCATCAAGTTTTGTACCCCTGCAGTTACTTTGTTTACGAGCCCTGACCCAACAGAAAGTCTGTCAGGAACACAACCACTGTACAATGTGCACTTATAATTTTCATTGTAACTATAAAGGTCAAAAGCAGTCACCCCAAACTTACTTTGAAACAATTGCTAAATGTCACAAATTTCTTATTTCTCTTCCAAGTATCTTTCATAATATTCTAGGACATTAATATTGCATATTCAAGGTAAACCAAGCAGTTGCTTCTTGTAAATTTTACAACTGAGTGAGAAAAATACTGTCACATGATTTTCAAGATCCATTCAGGAAATAGGATAGTCTACCATACAATTTTTTATTGGGGTGACTGCATTCTCCCTTTAATAAATTACCAGTATGTGTGACTCCATAGGTGAAGGGCTCTGTGGCCATGTTAAAGTTATACCTGCCTATTTCATATAAGAAGCATAAAGAATGTTAAAAATAGTCGTGATGTCCATCAAAATCTATCAAAAATTGAGAATTCAAAATCCCCAAAACTCCCTGGATTGGGAATCTACGAGCCCCGATACTTACCTCCTATTTACCTATGTAATCCCCACTTACCCGCAACTAAACCCTGGTAAACTAATAGCACAGTAGCCAGGGAGGGCGCCCTCCGAGAGGAGGCCGACCTCCCAAGTCCTCTTCCGCTTACCACCAGACCCCGCGTTTGGGCCTTGGTGGAGATAAACCCCCTGAGGAGAGATACAAAGTGATGGTTAGGAAAGGAGACAAGAAGAACCCATTCTCACCTCACAAACCCGTCACCTTCGAACGGCCACCTCGTATTTCTGAGATACCATCATTGGTGAATGGTATAGCCGGAACTACTCCAAGGTGAGATATCAGTTAGATGAAGGACATCACCTCGAGTTCATGGTCCAGAGTAGTTTAAGATAAGGTTGACCCAAGAAGGTGGACGTCTTGAATATCCGTGGTTGCGAGTCAGGGAGTTACAACTCCAAGTGTCACTGAAAATAAGTGTCTCGGCACTGAGATAGAATATTTCCATAACCATGTAAAAATGTCCAGGCACTGAAGGTGAATAGTAATTGCACAAGTAGAAAGGTGTCCAAGCACTGAAGATGAATAGTATTCACAGGTAGGTAACGAATAAGTGTCTCAGCACTAAGGTTGAATTAACAAGTCTGTGAACTCAAACTCGTATAAGAGTAACAACGTATCAGTGTTCAAGCCCTCCATCATTAAGTAGTAACACATTCAGTAAACTTCCCAAGGTAAGTAATTGAAATAACGAAACGGTGTCCGAGCGGTAGGAAGTTAAGTAAAACCACGATAGGAAACTTGTAAGTTCCAAAGGTAATTAATTGATAACTAGGCCCACAAGAATAGACAGTATATAAGGGCCTTGAGTAATGATGAGGACGCCTATATCCTAATGATAGCAGGAGCACTGAACTTTAAATGTCAATAAGTAACACTTTAACTCCGAGGAAACAGTGTTGAAGGTCCGAATAAATCGGTTAATAACAACTTGGACTCCCCCAAGTAAGAATGAGAGTCACTAAACATCCAAGGATAAGTCTGAAGACAGTTCCAAGGTGGTATGGTGATAGCAGTACTATAAGTCCAACAAAATGGTACTGGTTATAACACCGTTTGAGAATCCAAGAAAATAAAATAGCATTAGGTTCGTGAGAGGTCCATTGGGGGTAGTATAGCTAACTTGACCTAGATATTCCAGCACACACTGAAGAGCTCACGAAGCAGATATAAAGCCCTGAGCCCCGAAATATTAGATAAACTAGTCAGTCCAGCGGGGCTGGGAGGCGGGATCCAATAGGAGGTAAGTATCGGGGCTCGTAGATTCCCAATCCAGGGAGTTTTGGGGAATCTACATCGCCCCTCTCTTACCTCCTATTTACCTATGTAATCCAGATTAGCACCGAGAAGTCGGAGGGAGGTGACTAGTTTGGCGATTGCCACTCCCTAAGACAGATCTAGCAAAAGTTCCCCCTGAAGACACAACGTTGGTAAGGTAATTTGAGACGAATGATGAAGGAGGCTTCCAGGCTGCAGCAATCATGATTTCTAGGAGGGGAAGGCCTTTGAACCAAGCCATAGAAGGAGCATGAGAACTAACGTCATGAGCCATAACCTGATCCCCTGGTTGAGTGTGTTCTGAGATCAGATTGACAAACCATTTGGGAATCGTGTCTTTCGATGCTGCAGTGTAAGGAGCCCTTGGAAGGACAAATAATGCGTCTGAGAATCTGATGTGTTTCATTTGTCTCAGTACCACTTCAGACATCTCACGGGACAAGCCAGTCTGTCTTCTGGAACAGGAGAGCCTTCTGAAAATCGGGCTCGGAGTGAATGATAAGGTCTGGTTCTTTGATAGAAACTCAGGATCCGGTAGCAAGTGAATGCCACAAGAGTCGAACCTGATGAAACCTCTCTTAACGGACAAAGCGTGGATGTCACTTCTCCTTCTTGCAGAAGCCGCCGCAACTAAGAAGAGAGTTTTCTTCGTGAGAGCGTCTAGAGGGGCTCTTTGGAGAGGCTCGAAAGGAGGTCTCGATAGTGACTGAAGGACATCGAAAATAGGCCAAGACAGAGCTAGTCTTCTCTGAGGTGGTCTCCTATTGAACATGCCACGAAGCTGCTTGGAAATCGCAGCGTAAGAGCTAATTGTAGAGCCGTCTGAAAACCCAGAATGAACGGTGGCAATAGCTGACCTGTAGTTCTTTATCGTCGAAACTTGCCTGCCACTATCATAGAGGTGGGTCAGGAAGGAATAGACTTCCTCTAGGGAAGCATGCAAGGGATTGACAGAGTCAGAACCTGCCCAGACCGCGAACTTGGCCAATCTGGAATCGTAAGTTCTGGAAGTAGAGAATCGCCTGGCGAGAACTGCCAAGTCCGCAGCTTTCTCAGAAACTCCTCCCTCAACGAGGCGTCAGTGGACAATTTCCACGCTGTTAAGTGAAGAGACTGGAGGTCCTGATGGAATATCTGGCCTTTCTTCTGGGACAGAATCTTCCCTTGAGTTGGAAGCTTGGACGGACGAACGACCAGAAGTTTGAGAATTAACGGAAACCAAGGCTGGTTCGGCCAGCAAGGAGCGACGAGAAACATCATGCCCTTGGAGCGTGAGAACTTCAGGAGAGTCGTTAGAATCAGGTTGAACGGTGAAAAGGCGTAAGACAATAGAATGCCCCAAGGAATCGCCAGAGCGTCTGTTGCCCACGCCTGGGTATGAAAGAACCTGGAACAGAACGTCGGTAGTTTGTAGTTCTCGTGACTGGCGAACAGGTCTATCTGAAGTCTGCCGTAAGGAGGAAGAAATGGTTCGCCCGTTACTGAGACAGGGACCACTCCTTCTGATCGAATTGGCCTTTCGACAGGGCGTTTGCAAACACGCTTAGTTTGATATCTCGTTGTTGGCAGAAGATGAGAAGGTCCCAGGTTAGCTTGCACAGCTCTAGAGATCTGGTTCCTCCTTGACGGTTCAGGTACGAGGCTGTCGTTGAGTTGTCCGACATCACCGAAACATCTAGGCCCCGAAGTTGGGGTTCCCAAAATTGAAAGGTTCTCTAGACCGCAGTCAATCCCAGAACGTTTATGTGAAGGGCCTTGTCTGCGACGGACCATTGACCTGATAGGGAATTGGCTCCCCAAGTAGCTCCCCAACCGAAAATGGACGCGTCTGTTGTGATGGTTGCTTGAGGTCTGACTACTGAGAACGGACGACCCTGAAGCAGGTTCTCTTGGAACAGCCACCACTCTATGAAGGGACGTAAGTCCGGATCCAATGAGATTCGTAATGAGACGGGATGGACGTCCCGTTTGAGGAATCGGAGAACATGGAACTAGATCTGGCGTATCCTGAGGCAGCAAAACGGGAGTGATGTTGGATTTCTCCCAGAAGATCGCCCAGCCTAGACTCTGAAGGGCCTGAATGACAAATTCTGTGTCTCTGGAGACTTGGTCTTCTGAGTTTCCGAGGGTTAACCCTCGGGTGAAAACTCTTGGGGCTGAACGCCAGGAATCTCTGATAAAGAGGGTGAATTGGAACATGAAGGTAAGCGTCTTTCAAGTCTGTTGAAATGGCCCGCATGCCTTCTACTAGAGTTGGAATGATTGAGGCTAGAGTCTCCATGCGGAACCTCTTGGTTGCGAGTATAACTTGTTCAGAGGCTTCAGGTTCAAAATTGGTCTCCAAGGGTTGGGTTTCTCTGGAGCTAAGAAGAAGCTTGACCGGATAAGGTTGAGACTCCTGAATGGGTGGACGATGTAAATAGCCTGTTGTCTAATAAACCGAGGATCTCTGTCTCGAGGGCTGTTCTTTTGTCCAAGTCCTTTGGAACTGAAGTTAACTTCATTAGCCCTCCGGCTGGAGGAAACTTCGAGAATTCTACTTGGTAGCCCTCGGTTACTACCCTTAAAACCCAATCGTCCGGAACCATTCTCTACCAATTTTGACTGAACAAAGTAAGTCTTCCCCCCGTTGCCGGAAGAAGCAGTAAGGTGGGCAAGACACGTCTAGTCTGAGCCGAGCCGCTTCCAGATGGAGGAAGAGGTCTTCTGGAAGTTGAAGTTAAAGGCTGATTCTGACTCTCTGAGTCTTAACTAGTTCGAAGGACCTGGTCTTGAAAATCGAGAAGAACGGAGGCGAATGGTGTTAAGATTTCCCAGATCCGCCTTCATTAGGTTCTTCTTACGCTTGACTTCCGCCTGCAGTTGTAAATCAAACTGACCGCCGAAAATGTCCACGCCTGAGACGGGAAGATGCCTAAAGCGTTAATTGACATCCCTTTCTGGCAGACGTAGGGTGTTAAAGATGACATCCCTCTGATCTATCACTGCCTTAGTACAAACTCTAACAAATTGGTCATACACTCTACGAGAAATCGGACCCGATAAGCTGACAAGAGAAGCAACATCCTTCTTTGCAACTACTGAAGGCTGTCTCACGGATTTAAAAAGAATCTCGGCCAAGAGTAGTAGGGACGAAGAAAACTTTAAGCCGACACGGGCTGCTGCGTCCAAAGACTTCAGTGACTTCAGGCTTCGTTTGACTGATTGAGACCAAGGTTTCCAGAAGCGTTGACTGAACCAACGGAGCGTAAATAATTTTTAGCGGCCTGAGGAACAGCAGGAATTAGAAAAGAGTGAGCTAATCTTTTTCTTCTACTCTGAAGGACAAATTCTGAGCCTTTGAAAAGGCTGCCCACTTGTAAGATGTGGCTGAAGCTGCTGAAACGATCCTCACACTCAGCATCTACGGGCATAGCAGCTTTATAGCTCTGGGAAGGCTTGTTGAGTGACAGTTCGACTTAGAAGGAGGATCTTTCGAGGCTGGTTCCTCTTAATCCAAATGATTCCTGACAATAGAAACTGCCTCGGCAAAAAACGTCCTGAGAAATATCAGTACCGTATAACGGTTCCTCATCCGAACCGGAGGCTGACAATTCTTCGACCTAGGGAGGTTGGTTAACCACTGAGAAATGTCTATACCCTCCCTATCTTTCATAACTGGATGAACATCGGAACCAGTATCAGAGGAGTCCGCCGGGGAATAAGGAGCCGACTGATCGTGAAAGAGGTACTCGGCTGAAAAGAGGTTGAAGCTTGAGAGCTTGGTTCCAATTGAGGAGAAGACATTGGACTAAACCAGATAATAGGTTCAAAGTACTTGATTTGGAGTGATCTCTCTTTTGTTTCGGTGAAGGAGAAGAGATGGAACCAGAGGAAGAGGAGGAATGACGACGATGCCTCCTTTTGTGTCTCCTTGGTCTAGACCTAGACCTACTACGTCTAGTGTGAGAGGCTTGATCAGAGGATCCTTCAAATCTCTCTGGGCAACAGAGCTAGGATCAGAAACTAGAATCAAATCATCGAATAGCCTCCGCTGGCTGGATAGACATTTGACCAACTTGACTTTGACGAGCCTCGGGGTCAATGACCTCCAATGAAATAGATGACTCCTGGCTGGCTGGTTAGACATTTGACCAACTTGATTTTGACGAGCCTCGGGGTCAATGACCTCCAATGAAATAGATGACTCCTGACGGTTCACCTGAGCAGCCGTGAGAGAGAACGTACCTTGTTGAAAGGATTCAGTGGAGCGTGAAGGCTGTGAAGTTGACGGAGTGGCAACAGGTTGGTGAGTTGGCAAGTTGGAAGTCATCGTTTGATAACGATGTTCAGATGAGCTAGCTGGGCTAGCTGTGAAGTTGATTGAGTGGGATCAGGTTGGTGAGTTGGCAAGTTGGAAGTCATCGTTTGATAACGATGTCCAGATGAGCTAGCTGGGCTAGCTAGGGAATTAACCCTTGATTGATCTGAGGAGGGCCGACCGTTAACGTCCGTAAACACGGTGGCCGCTCGGGCTTTGTCTTGCTTTTGAAGACGTTGCACCCTCCTCCTTATCCTTATCCTTGTCCTTTGCCTTCTTCTTGGCTAGCCTTTTGTCACGATCAGATTAACTTTGCCAACTTATTCCATTCCTCTTTCCAAGCACTGCAAACACTGCAGGAGGATTGTTCAGAGCATGACCGACAGTCAATGCATAGATCGTGACGATCCCACTTAGTAATGCCACCTTTACCGGATCTACATCTAGATGAATTGGACTGCATCATCTGAAAGAACGGTCAAGGAAGAAAACAACAATACATCGCCAGCCGAGGCTGGAAATCAATAAAGCGAACGGCTTAAGGGTCGTCCTGAGAAAACTCCAAAGCTCGAGAGCTGCGGTCAGCAGACCGTGAGACGACCAAAAGATTACAATAACTAACCCCGAAGGGTTGTATGAACAAGTGCATGAATGCTCCATGTAGAATGTTAGAGTAATCGTAAACTGGAAAGTGCTCCGTGTGGAAAATGTAAAACGTAAAAAGCGACATTTACAATATTGCACATCAAGAACAAGCAATCATGTCAGAAAGGATATAAACCCGAAACTCCCGCTCTAAGGACGAGGTAGTCTCGGGAATGACGTCATAGGCCATGAGAAATCATGGCCTCAGAAATCCCCAAAACCACAAACTACGGACACCCGAAAAGGTGGGGGGAGGGAGTCCAAAAGGACTGGGAACGATCATACAGATCGGACGACAAGCTAACAGGCCCAGCTGAAAGAGATACAATATGACGCCGTATACAGAAACAGCTGAAAGAGATACAATATGACACAAAACAAAATCGCGGAACCGGTACCCAAAACGAGACTAAGGGAAACCGAGAGGACCAAACCCGCAAGGGGCGGGAAAACTACGGGACCCGAAAAAAACGCCCAAAGAGAAGGATACTCATCAAAATCTTCGGAAAGGGCGTCAGAAAGGGCCAGCTATTAGTCGAAGTCGGAAAAATCCGTCCCCCGCGGAAGTCCAGTAGTCGGAATCGGCAGGAGAAAAAACCAAGGCCAAAGTTGCGTTCAAACCGTCTGGTGGTAAGCAGGAAGAGGACTTGGGAGGTCGGCCTCCTCTCGGAGGGCGCCCTCCCTGGCTACTGTGCGATTAGTTTACCAGGGTTTAGTTGCGGGTAAGTGGGGATTACATAGGTAAATAGGAGGTAAGAGAGAGGCGATGTAGATACTGTGTTTGCATTTACATCATGAATAAACATGAACTACTTGTACATGTCCACATTTGTGATGTGGGAAGGGGGACTCATGAAATATATCTTATGCTATCTTTTGTTTGTTCAGCTTTCATTCCAAGGACAGTTAATATAATGTTAGCATCAGGGGATCTTAACCCATCACTGATGAGAAAAACAGCTACTTTGGTTACATGTCCACATGTGTACCTTTTACCAGTTAACTGCATATCTGACATATCCGTCATGTCCTAACTTCATGCTACTGCATATGACGGATGTATCTGTCCATAAATACATTTGTACCAAAATTAACTCCACAGAGGGATGAAAGTTACTGTATTTTAATTCTGCAGTTAACTGGGTAAGGCTCTGCAGAAACAGTTTTGAGGGTAACAACCCACACTTCAGGTAATTTCTCTTGACAACAAGTAACAACTACAAACTGTCCTTCTGTCAGACTCACAGCAATAAACTTTCAAGTTTATAATTAAAAACTGTTACAGCACACATTTATCCACAGTACAGTAGTAGCCTATTTTATACTGTACAAACAAAGCTTTTGGCTGACTCAGTGTGTGCATTGTGTGTGTGTAAACCATATTTGTATGATGCATTCAGATACTGTAACTATGTAGAAAATGTTCTCAATCATGTGTAAATGTTCAAGACAAGCCTTACAGCAGATTTGGACCAGGTGCAATTCCTATTAACGTTGTGGCTACCAGCCTTGTAACTTTTGACAAAACCAGGGGACAATTTATCGAGACCAGGAACCATTTTCTGAAATCAAGAAAACTATGAAAATGCAAATTTTATGTACGATTATGGTGTAACATCAAGACATGTGAAGGAGCATGTCACATTGAGGTCACAAGCTTCTGTCTGAGTTTCTGAGAACAAATCCAGGAAAATTTACATGACATTCTCATTCACTAGTTAAAACCACTAAATTGGCTGATGTACATCAAGCTTAGGGAATTGACCAGGCAAAATGCACAAAATGTGGTCTTACCTGAATCATACTTTTTGGGAGCAAACAAAATGCTAAATCTTGGGATCCACTAGGAGAAAACTTATAAAGCTTGCATGAATACCAAAGACCACACCATGACAAGTATTGTGACCGGACAACTAGCCCCCCAACCGCTGCCGACAATTCCCACCTGGACGATAATCCCACCTCCTGAAAACTCACCCCGGACAATTCCCACTTGAAATTTTTCCTTGCATAATTCCTACCCATGACAATTACTGGACTCAGACAACTCCCCTGCCCCAAAATTTGGAATTGTCCTAGTGGGAATTGTTTGGGAAAATTGTCCAGGAGTGGGTTGTCTGGGACTGACAGTCAGGATTGGAACAAATGTTCATTTCCTGGGAAGGTAGTCAAATTTTCCACAATTAGTTCCTTATTTTCACATACAAAAAGGAAATTTCCCTCCAACTACCAAAATTTCCCTGCATTACCAAAATATGCCAGGGAAGGAGCCTCCCAGCCTCCTAACTTTTTCCACCTGATCCCATGCCGACCATTTTACAGAATGGGAGTACGGGAAGTTCCTAAACAATCTGAATGATAACTATTAAAAGTAGTGGGTACAGGTCCTACAGGTGGTACAATATCAAATATCCAGTTGCATGCACACTGCTATGGCAGTTAAAGTACTGTATTGCACACAAGATCAAGTAGTAAATTTGCATTTTTTAGGCTATGAAAGCTCGATTTTTTAGCTTCATGTCTCCAACTTTAGACCCATCAGCTGCAGTAGGCAAGTCTGGGCAATGGTTAACCAAATGTATGTCACGTGAAGCTTTCTGATATAAAATATCACTTTACTCTAGTTAACAACAACATTACATATTATCTCATATCCTTTAATAGTTATCAGATATTTAAAAACAAACAGATGGATTGAATTAAGAGTTTAAGTTCTAGGAAATCATAACTTCACACATTGGCCTGTCTCCAGCTTTTGGTTTCTCTTACCAATTAGAGAGACCTACATATTAAGTGGATTGCATTCATTAGCCATAGCTATATCATTAACACTAAATGAAGTCGATGTTTACACTAATGGCACAGTGCTGTTATTGTTTGTACAGGGTAAACTTTGACCAATACAACAGAGCAATTAAACCACAGGAAGTTTGGTTGATACTGTGTAAGGTATACAGTAAACAAAGTCATCACAACTGCCTACAGGTAAGTGCAGTCAGAGCACAAAAACATGACACACACTCTTGTTATGTAAACTGAAATAACCTCCCAAAACAACTAACCAATTCAATAGACAAAGTTTACAAGCTAATGGGACATTATGACATTCTTCTCACACCCTTTCACATTTCAAATACCTGTAGGCCTACATCACTGCCAACCTGCAAAAATATGAAATGACTTGACATTCCATGAAATCTGGGCTAGTTGGATAAGCAGTAGAAAATCATAACATGTTCTTCTATGCTTCCACCACTGCCTATCCCTACCAAGAAATTTTCCAATCTTTACCTTCCACTTTCAACCACCCATATTCCTGACCATTCACTTTTCAATGCTCTTATCATACAATTGTCTTTGTTTCAATGTGGGAGATGGTACCACCAGAATAGGGGAGGGGAGGAAAGAAAGGAAGAGGGCATAAAGTTGACAGTAATGACCTCTGTTCTGAGCCTCCAAAACTGTCCTCTGCTTCAAATTAAAACCCAAGTTATTTTTAACTTGAGTGAAAAGGAAAGCAGGAGATGTTGTGACAATGTTCTGATTATGAACCTCTTCTTGATCAATTACACCCAGGTACCAACTTCCTCTGCTAGCATCATCTTGACAGGATGAGTTGTCAAACTGTTTGAGGAATTGACCAATTATTAAAGGATGTATTGGTCACTGTCTTTCTTATATGCAGATGGCCATGAGTGACCATGCAAACTACTGTAAAGAACTTTTCAGTAAAGGTTGGAAACTTTACACAACAACACTCAAAGAATATTCCATACAATGCAACTTAGCATGGGGAAGTACCAGAATACATACAGTAATGATCATGTAGAAATAAGGCCTACAATAGGCATGTAGCAAAATACTGGTCAGTGCCCTAGCTTCGCTGTTTCACAGGGGCTGCCCGCCCCGCCCCTCTTTTCACCCGCCCTGCCCCTTCTCTTGACTTCCTGTCCCCGCCCTGCCCCTTCTTTCAGCCGCCCTTGTAATTTTCCGCTCTGCACTGAGCCAAATTATTAAAACGACAGCTGAACACGTTTATATGTCAGTGGTTGTGCTTACTATAGAAACGTACAGCGTGTTCTTCGCATTGCAATCTATTATCGAAGCACGATGCATTGACCTGCGATTCCAAAGTTGTTTGTTCAGCTTGTAGCTACGGAATACGACAATGTTGTGTGTCAGAAGCCCGGAGATCCGCTACGCAGGCTAATTCAACGACCAGCCTTCAAAAATTCCCCATATGTACAGTGTGGAAAAACGCTCGCATCTGAGCGAACTTTCTCATGTGCTGTACGTACTGTAGGTTAACGCCAGTTGTCTCGAACTCCAGTCCCTCAACTGCACTTGCGCAAATCATACCGCTGTTCGCCGTACGCCAAACTCAGCATCTTATATTAAGGAAAAGTTTCTCGCATATTTATGGCATAATTTAGTAAAGTTATCTACGCGATTTTCTGGGAAAAGGTTGCAAGAAGCTAAGCGAGGTCTATACAGTATGCACTGGCTTGACATGAAGTAGTGAAGTTGCTGGGCGGGTTTCGTAAACCAGTTCAGTGTTTGTAAAGCTTGCAGCTATGCTCACGGACCACAACCATCCAATGAGTGCGGGCAGCTAGGCTAGCTGGGGCCCAGCAGAAGGCTACTCATTACATGTAAAACGTATTAAAGATGGCTTCGCCGAACACAGGCGTTCACAGATGTAGTCTGAGTTACATGGTACACGTGTACACATAGTACACAGGTGAACATCATTATCAACAAACAATTCAGTGACTTGATCGCAACACTGCTCCGTTATAGCAAAGTCACACATTGCAAATGGGTCAACACGAATACTTATACGCCCCTTGTGCCTCCATTTTAGGGTAGGGGGAAGGTTGAATGCAGCATAACGGAGAGAACGTTCATGGTGGGAGATAAGATGGAGGCATAACTGAGCAACAGTTTTATGTGACTGAAATTTAGAAGTTGAATGCAATGTATACTTCGACCGCCCAATTGCATGATCATCGGGGCTCTTGTATAAAGTTTAATTTACATGCGAGGCATTTTTACAGCACTCGAAAACTTTCATATAAAGCAGTAACTGCATCTAATCCGTATACACCAGTGACTGACAAATATAAATGGCGGACGTTGTGGACAGCTACCTGACCTCATATTTTCCAAGTTTACAATTAGCCTATAACAGCAGTGCTGGTATAAAATAAAAGTATGAAAATACTGTAGAGTCGTGGGAGTTTCACTTTTTATCGTCTTTAACAAACACGCCATAACCTCAGCTAAAGCAAGCTACTGAGTTAGTTATTTATAATCAGTCCTGTGAATGACAACATTTTACTGACTGACAGATTATGGTATCAATCATGGACCGTCATAGATGCGATCCCACTTTCCTCAGCTGTGTATGCACTGAAACAAATTCTGGTCTTTCAAAACTTGCGGTTTCGCAAAGGAGTAGGACTGCTGTAATATGACATTCCACAAAATGAAACAGGCTGTCAAATGAACACTTCTGGGCCAGCAGTCACATGGGTAAAACCTGGGTTGCCGTGTAAGATCGAGATAATTAATGGGTGATTTCTTAATCACAATCACCACGTTAGGGGGGATTAGTAAGAGGTGAAACAGGGTTTAAATATAATTCAGTGGTTTCACGTTGAATTTTTGAATGGGCTCGTTTGTCTCAAGAATGTACGTATGTACGTGTAAGTCAGTAACAACCAGTGTCTGAAGACATGAGGACCTTAAAACAAAATGTACTACGTACTTTGGCTATCAAACATTGATATATTCCCAAATGCTGCTGCTTCAGTTTGATGCTGCTACACTTGACAATAATATGACTTTATGGTCATTAAAATATGTTGTTGTTTTCCAGAGAAAAAGATTTCATATATTTCGTGTAAGCTAAGGTTATGTTGTATACTAAAACTGCACATCATTTGCCAATAATTAGAGGGGGATGTGTAAGATAAATTTCACTTTGAAAACCACATGCCCATGCAAACAGTATGTAGTCTGTAGTATTAATTTAGTAATTAATATGCAGTCAAGAAATATTAAAGGTAAAGACAAAATAATACATCTTACATTCACATTTTTCACTTGGCTAAAAACTTAGGGTCTGGAATCTGCATATTCTGTACTGGCTGAGATTCTTCCAGTCTATGGGTGTTGAAAGGTAAAAAAGACCATATTCTGGGTTGAGAGAGAAGCTAAAACCCAGGAGCTTCCGGGGCTTCGCCCCCTGGGCCCCCACCAGGGCATTGCCCCTGGACCCCACCAGGGGCCCTTCAGCGGGCTCCTGGACCCCCGGCCAATGGTGTGCAGTGCTTCGCGCGCGCAAATTCTGCCCTCCTAATGATCCTCCCCCCTGCCCCATTTTCACTGAAGCTAGGGGTCTGCTGGTCAATGGCGTCAAAGGTAGTACTTACCAGGAACATGGTTACAATAAAATATTGGACAACCTCCTGATTTTTTTGCTTAGCGTGCAACTTCAGCAATTTATCTTGACGGATTAACAACTTAACATTGAAATCCTCAGAAAAAGGTTTATACCTGCCTCTACTACACCTATCGACCCTGCAGTATTTCTAGCTACAGCACACAGCCGTTTATGGGTGGGAACCGTGGGGTTCACTCCTTGTTACTGTAATTAGGTGCTGGGTGAAAACCTCGTGTGCCAGGTAGACTTGGCCAATACCACCCATTATGGGCCCACCCTTACTAACTTTACTTGGTAAAAGCCTTAATCCCAAGCATTCAAAGTTAGCAAAACTACTCAGGAAAAATAAAAATGATGTAAAATTGTAAAACATCAACGACTTTTAGTCTAAATTTTCCCCTTGTCTCATATTCATCTAACACAAGAATTGGAGCAATCATCTCTGACTGATGCTTGTTTTTCTGAAGTAAAATGTTAAAATGAAAGCAGCTGAAAATGCTGTAAAAGACATTTTTTACACTATTTTGAACAGCTTCCAACAAGTTTGACCCTCAGACCCACCCCACAATGCCATAATTAACACATATGGATGGATTCTAACTATGAATGTCTACCCTACTTAGCAACAGACCAATCAAGTCTATTCACAAGACAATTGACATCAATAACACAAACCTGACAGCTAGCAAAGAGAGAGCTATCTAAACAGTCTCCTCTTTAATATCAACACCACTGGACAGTGACTGCAAATATCTCTTATACATCAACACAACTAATCTGGGTGAATCAACACGCAAATGAATATCTTCCCTGCTCTAGGCATTCCTGAATCCAAGTTCCAAAGGAACTGTCAAACTGGGGCCCCTAGTTATTCGCTTGATGTGGATGAATCCATTTACCCTTGAAATGTTGTATACTTGAACTGTGCAGTATTCACAGACAATCTAACACAACATGCTGTGGAATGACTACATGCACACTGACTTGAAATAAAAGGACAACCTTTTTTGAGGCTGATTTTACATTTACATACCCCAATGACTGTAATCATATGGCATGAGAGTAGCCTTAACCTTCATTTACAGTAGTCACCAATGAAACCAACATACTTTCAATGCATGAAAGCCCCACCTCTATTCTAATCCAACCCCCACCTCACCACCTTTCACATCTTCCTACTATAACCACACATTATGAATTGTACACATCACCAAACCAAGGAGTAATTTACTTGACATAGTACTGTAACATACTAAATCATGTTTAACCATGAAAGAAATTGGTGTTACAATACAGGTAGGTGTCTTTAGGCAGACAAAGAAACTATTATTTCTTCAGGCCAGTCAAAACCAAGTTTTACAGAGTTTTGACCTTACCTGCAAATAGTTAAAGCAGCTCATTGAGTTGGTTCATGAAATTCAACAAGTTTTTCCAAACCTGTTAAGTTTTCTTCACATACCAATGACAAATGGTCAAACTTAGACAATCCCCACATCCTACATACAAATAATTGTTTTATGAGTGAGTACTTAAAGGTTCAATTCGGTTTTCAAAAATTCGTGACCAGACACTTTTTCAGATTATGCACAAAACCGTTACATGTCAGGATACCACAAAGTTCAAAATTTGAACTTTTCCGTAGCTATTAGATATGAAACGACTTATTATGCTAATTATAAGCATTGTCATGTGGTAGTACCTTTTAACACTCTCATTACGTTGTAGATATCAACTCAATGAGCCCCTTTAAGTGTAATTTATATGCCCCTGTTGTACAGATATGTATGGTGGTACTGTAGACTTGTTGATAGGGCTTCCTGTAAGTAGTACAGCAAATACACACAACACCTTATATGATTCTCATTACATATTACAAATATTAACTAAGATGCCTCTTATCATACAGGCTTTTACAGGCTTCAACAGCTCTAACATATCAACATTCAAACAGTCTCCCAACATATTCCCATTTTGTACCAATTGATAGTTTAGACTTTAAACCTTTAATATTGACTTAACTAAACAGCAATGATAGGAAATAAATTACTAATTCCAATGTACTGTACATACAGTTCACTAGTATGTGGGTTTTTCTGAATACACTTCTAGAACAAACCATTTTAAAATCACTTGTGACAGACACCCTGTATAGTTTTATGATCAGATTATAAGTTCTTTCTGAACACAATACACTTCTACAAGGTTTAGATTAAACAACTGTGGCAGACACACTGTAATGATCATAGGTATGTAGGTTAAACAATACCTGTACACTACACACAACACTGCATAAGGACATGAGCTTTAGCCTGTTATTGTTTGCATAATTTCAGTCACAGAAGCATGCACTAATAGCTCTTGGTGCGCACATAGCTATGGAATGGCTTCCATTACTAACTGCACGTACTACTTAACACAAGTGAAATCTACCAGTACCAATACGCAGGAGGCACTTGTATTTCAAGATCTTCACATTGTGTTGTTTATAGTTGCTAGGGATATTACACCCAGCAGGCAAAACAACGCCCGATATTTGTGGCAAGTTGCTCAGGGTCAATTTTACAACACAGACAACACCTAAGGGGTCAAACTCTTCATGCAAAAAGGCTAAGTGTGATGGCTTGCAATTTTGCAGAGTGAGTCAAACTGATGTTCACTTGGTAGTAAATCATAATATTTATTTCTGATACTTGCCAATGTTTGGAGAAAAGTATTGCCATAGTAATTACCAGGCATATGGGACTGTTCATAAGTGTATCACACGAGGTATGTATGCATGAAATAGACAAGCAATTCTGTATTAAGGATGTTTGAACACACATGACTAGCATATGCTTGGTTCTTTACTGCTATGCAATTATGATGCCATACACCATTACATATTAAACAGACCTCATAAAGGCATACAAAAAACACTAAATGGCTGACTCATAGTCTCACACTAGCAAATTGCAATGCACAGGTTTTGAAGCCCTTATAGCAATCGGTTTCCTACATTTTTGAAAGTTAAACAGTGCTTCAGTATACACTACATTACTACACACTACTGTAACTTGAATCCTCAAAACAAAAATCAGGACACTAAAACATTAAATAGAAGCTTCCTTCTTTTCCATGTAAGCATCATAGCCTTTTAACAACTTATGTGTACAATACTACAGGGTAGGTCTGGAACTGTGTGTCTACAATACAAGGTCAATGGATAATAGAGGAGTTAAGATGGTTGAAAACTACAAGTTACCTACCCATGAGCCGTGTTCCCATTTGAGTGAGAGCGGTAGATCAGGGTTTTATTGCATCAAGCGGTGTCGAATAACTTGATCCAGAGCCGCGTTCCCATTTGAGTGAGCGCGATAGATCAACATGTTATATGAACACATTGCGCAAGCGCGAAAAGGTCACCAATGTTTACAAGTCGGCCTGCCGTGAAGGAATAAACCGGAGATCCGGGGTCACTTGATCTACCGATGTGTTCCCATTACAAACTTTGATCCAGCGCGGTCGATCTGATCTACCCCGAACGGTCGATCAAAATCGGTGGATCTTGATCTTGAGTGAGTGTTGTTGATCTGCGTTCCCATTAGAGTTTGATCTACAGCGGTAGATCTTGATCCACCGCGCTCACTCAAATGGGAACACGGCTATGGGGTTGGTGATCATACTGCAGAATTTAATTTCAGCAAGGGCAAAAGGTGAGTAGACTTTTACCAGTGTAAGCCTCTGTGCTTGTTCTACACTTGGCCTTCCATACAGAAAAATCCAAAATGCCACAATTACAATGCCAAACAGATTAGAACATGGTTCAATGATGGCAGATTGAGTCCATTTCACTGACTCTTAAAAATCATCAAATTACAACATCAAATTCCCAAGGTGGATTTGAAATACACAAGCTGGTTAGATTCAAGATATATATATATATATATCCATGACAATTTGAGGAACAAGAAATCTGAAGAGCAATGATAATTGAACCAAGGTATTTAAATTAGCCAGGGATTTATGAAATTCATGCCACTTTATACAATGAGCCTGCTTTACAAATGCAACGTGTAAACCTGTGAACTATCTATAACCAGTGGCTTACCAAAAATAACTATAGCAATGCCTCCTGCATCTTCATGCCATGAACAAAATGGAAAAAAAATCTAATAATAAAATGGACTGTATCTTGAAGCAGAAAATTATGTATCCAGGTGGAAATGAATAAAAGGTACACACAGCAACCAAGGACACAGTTTGCCAATTCTTTGAGCATGATAAGCCTAGTTAAAGACAGTTTTCTGTGCCAAATAGATGGCAGGCAATTATTAATAGAATCTACAAATTTATTCAGACACTCTGACATAATACTGTACTGCGGTTTTGTCTGAATGACCACGTCTTTCCACAAATATTAAATTTATGTTAAATTATGTGAACTACTTCTTCTGCAAAACTTAGTGCAATAAAAGAGAACTGACTGTGTGTTATTTCTCTGTTAACTAAGTAGATCATCAGTTACAAACTGTATTAATTTAATGGATCTGCCAAATGTTATATCTGCTAGTGTTGAGGTTTTCAAATTTGTAGAATACTTGGTTGCATGTATGTATACACATAAGCCAACAATGGCTGGACAGATTGACGATAACATTTTGGAAAGCTTTTCTGAAATCTTCTTTGAACCAGGGCCTACTTTTTCATTCTGTACAATAGAAACCAGCCTACTGAAGTCTACCAGCCAAAAAGGAAGCAGGGTATCTTAAAGTACAGCCACATTTTCAGCCAATCTTCCACAACTTACTGGGAACTAGTTGTCAATTGATGTGTCAATCATCATCCTCCTGTTACAAATTTGTGGCTCTTACTACATAGCCTTAACACTTTAACAGCTTCATAACTATAAAGCTAATGTAGTGCAATGTTCAACATGTCAACATGCCTGTGTTCGACGTTTGTTTCCTTTTACACAAAATCATTCTCCTTTCACTTTTATCGTATAAATAGATTGCCAGTCGGGCATCCATTTAAAAGGAAATGAGCATAATATGCTGACAACAAAGGTAGGTATCCACTTAGGAAACCACTGTTTTTGTTTTGCCCTTTGATAACCAGGAAGTTGTTCAAGTTATTTAATCACACTGCAAGACTTTATAGCCTTATGAAATCTAGAACAGATAGGCCTGTATGCATCCTCTATTGACTATGTACAGTGCACATGAACAATAGACACATGTTTAGACAGCTGTATCTAAAGCAAGTGTTGTGAATTCTTTTTCTTTCCATCCCTAACATCTTATCATGGGTATCTGCTCAAGTGACCCTGCACTGACTTCAGAAATGCCATACATTGTGCATTTGCACAGTGAACTGCACTTAACTTCAAATGAGTCAAATAACCGTCATCAGTTAAGCTTCAAAACATTGCAACTTGCTACATGGACATTTACCTCCAGTTATATGTACGTGTATACTCAATACTGAAAAACACACAAGTTGCAGGGCTCAGATTTAACAGTCCAATCATCCCTGATGACCAAAATTTGCAAAGGCATCCAAGAGCCATTTGATTGGGTGTCCACCTGACAACTGATTTTACAAACCACATCGATCTAAATGTTTTTCTCATCCCCATTTTGACAAACATTTCATATTAATTAAAATTTGTAAGAGCACTGTCTACTTTACATTTTTGTCTCTTGCACATCGGAATTTTACAAAAACTCGAGGTACTAGGCAGCTAGCTATCAGAATTTTCTAACCCAGTGATAGCTATGTGACCTACACATTGCATCATGTGGGTATTTAATACACTGACCTCTCATTCGAAGCTGCCATATTGTGTACCCATACATAATGTGTTTCACTGCAAACCTAAATGATGTACATGCATTCAGTATACATATCAGAATTTGGCCTACAACATCAACTTCTCAGTTTGCCTAAATGGAACCTTGAAGAAACTGATATGCACATTTTCTTAACTTTGAGAAAAGGATGGAGGTTAAGATATCCTAAAAAATTCTGACAGGATGAAAACTGTCTAGATGCTTTTGTCCAGGAATCCCACAACTGTAAATTGATGGCAACTAGTGGACTATTCTCAACACCCGACTTTGAAAATTCCATGAGCAAAGGATGTGACATGTGTGACGTCTAAAAGCAATGTTGTGTAGGCATAGCCTAAGCTGGGGTTTGCTACTTTGCATTCCCCAAATGTCCACCCCTGAACTTTTGACTGGCATGGACTGTTTTGAGGATTGTGAAGTACAAGCAAGATTTCTTAATGAATGATTTCATGGATCATAGATTGGTAAAAGCTGACTGCACAAAATTAGAATGTAAGTCTCCCTTCATTACCAGGCGAATACCCTGCGTAATAGTCACCACAGATTGTAGGGTACAGTACCAAGATATGTATGTCTGTAATAACTATAGGGTCAATGATTTTCCGCCCTCGCAGGAAAACGTGGCAAAAACAGAATTTACTTTTCTGTACGGAATTTCAAGGAATTTAGCAAAAATTATCAGGCTCAAAATACATGTAAATTTTTGACAAAAAACTGAGTAATTTTTCTTAAACTATTTCAAATCAATGCATGCATAAACCAAAGACATACACAGACATTTTACCATCTAAAGTGGTGGCAAATTCACCTTCAAATCATCAAAACACCTTGAAGTTACGATCAGAAAACAAGCACGACATTTACGAAAATCAGCAAAATTTGGCTGGTATAGGCTCCAAATTGTCTATGCTACAGTGTGTTAGGCTAGGTCGTCTGTGTGTTACAAGTATTTGTTGCCTTCAGGATCATAACCAGACATGTTTGGGACTTGTTTTCAACATTATTACTCCAAAATCTGAAAATCAGGGAAAGGGGTTATGCTTGAAATGGAATTTTGCAGAATCTGGAACGTTAAAACGGAATTTTGTGATTTGTGAAGCGAAAAATCATTGGCCCTATGACTACAATGCACCCACTGCTGAACTTTGACCTGTGGCTCAGGAGTGAATACATGCTGTACTTGTTGTATCCACCATCTTGTGTCTCCACCTTGTGTTTTCCTTGAGAGTTTATAACACTGATAAATTTGCACAGAGGAGTATGCGACTATTTTCCTGATTGCGATTGAATACTGTACGATTTAACTTGTCACACAAAATCTTACTGCAACATGGCATTTAGAATGAGGAACCATACTTTTATGTTCTATCTTCAGGTACTGATAAGACAAATGATTTGGAAAATTAGAGTAGTTTTTTCCAACTTGAATGATTTGCAACATGCATGGAACTTGTACTGAATTTCTTGACAAAATGCATTCACAATATACACACTGGATATCTAGAGTGGATCATATTTTTCGCACTATGTAGGCCATTGTGATTCAAATGTAAGCACAATCTGTGTTGCACAGTCTTCAAACAACATAAAAAAGATGTATGTGCCATATATTTCATTCTTGAAGGACAAATCTCCTCATCCCAGGGAGTGACAATTTTCCCAACTAAGTTGTTCTAGTCCCTCCCATAACTGTCTTAAGCTCCTCCCCATGCAGACAAAAACCTAGTTTATTGCTAGGCCATGTCCTGGTGAGTAAACATGGCTATTATGTATAGTTAAAGATGAGGTTTAACATCCCAGATTCCAACCAACTGGTTCAAGTCGAGACTATTATGTATAGTCAGAACACTCTCTGCATTGTGTGCAATGTGAAGCTACAGTACTCTGAATATTTTGAATTTTCACACCTTTGATGTCAATCAGAGTAAGCACCAACTGAGAATTTTGATAACCCCAAACAAAAATGTAATTTGAGGTGATAGGTGTCTGTCTTTAAGGAAAATTTTACTCACAGCAAAGTTTTCAATTTTGGCATTTGAATCAACTAGAATTTTAAAATAATTACCACAAAAAAAAAAAGGTTACAAGAATGTTCATGGGTGAAACTTTCATTCAGGCTTTTGACAGGAAAGGCAAAATTTTCTTTGTTTTTAAACATCATTTTTCTTGAAATTTGGTAATTAACACTTTTTAAGCTGCTCTTTTTCTGAAGTCACTGACTCATGGTTCTGTCATTTAAACACTGTGTTGTTTACTGCCTCTCAAATTAAAACCTCATTTTCTTGGGATTGCTCATTCCAAATAAAACCAAAATGTAGGAATTTGGGGGCCATACATTAGCAGAAAACATTATTGTTCAGTTTCACTGATTTTAATCTGTGTTTCATTTATTCATTTTTAAGGTTAACACCAAATGTGGTTCAACTATAGAATACAGGGCCACTCTTGAACACCACCTAGCATCTGGATGGATGGATGCGATGTGACACTGTTTATCTTGCACCCTAAACTTTGACTCAGAATCCAACCATCAGGGATTCCAGTCCAAGACTGATGCTAGTGAAATCACTCACTTTGCATCCAAGCATCAGCGAATCCACTCCAGAATGTTGCTTGTGGTTTATTAAGAAATGGACAACAATGAGTCGTTCTCAAATTAAACTTACCTGGTGTATTCATTTTGCCATTTTATTATTGAATCTTTCATGTTTATGTAACACTAGTCCCAACTTTGACTCCACATCTGAGCATCCACCCATGGGATGCTTGGAATGGACTTATCAAATTTTGAAAAAGTTTCATTTAGACTCCGCATCCGAGCGCATTGCTCTAGACTTACAAAATTTTGGAAAAGTTTCCACATATACCAACATGTTGTTACACACTATCAATTTTTCCAAACTTGGACTTCGCGTCCGCACTTCCGGATGCTCAGATACAACCCTTGAGTGGCCCTGTATTCTATAGTTATTAGTTACCCCCAAAATGTTCTTTTAGTGGTCAAATAATGATACCTCACTTCCTCCTGTACAGGCTACAGGGTTGTCACCAGGCCAGAATTAGTGCGGGGTAATTCTTGACTGTGACCCTTTTAGTGATCTCACCGTCCAGGGATTTAGAGAAGGTGTGGATATTTTCTATGTGCTCTAAATTAATGTTCCAATTGGCCATCTCATTCTGAGATTAATGTTACATCCAAATTTCTTTTAAAGATCATAAGGTTATAGTACCATTATTGGGAAAAAGTGCTAGGCGGAATGTTTTATTTAAACATGAGTGACGGGTGCAATTCACCAGTCCCGTGTGGGGCCGCCCAGCGTAGTGACATCCCTGATAGGGTAGTAGGCCTACACAAAAATTTTTGAACTTTGACTTTTCACAGCATCAGATCACACAAACTTTTTCATAGTGTCATCATTTTCTAACAAAGAGTGAAGAAATTTAAAAACAAAATTGCCTAGGCCTATAGGTCTAGTCCTAATGCACCCTCAGGTTCAAAAATTTGATTTATTTAGCGTAACTTAGGCCAAGGCCTTGGGACAAAAACAACTGGAAGCAGCAGGTAATGTAATTCTTCTAAGTTTGGGCTGACCACATTACATTAAGCAAAAAGCTGTGATTTCTCATTTATTTCCCCCTGATGAATTCCTGTTTGGCCCCAACCTTACCTGTATGTCTAGGTATAGGCCTAGGCCTATAAAACTCCTACAGTACAGTACCTTACTTAGGATAGTGGTTTTGCTGAATCCTAAACCTGTTATTACTGAACTTGAAGTAGTGTGAACTTATGTTTTAGCTTTGAAAAAAGTCACTAACATGTTAACACGTTGCGAAACTAATGTTGTAATATAAGACTGTAAGACTGAAAGAGAGCGCATTTACACATTGAGGTTTACATGAATGACATGTGAGTTTCGAATCAACATGGCATGCAAGGTTCCCTCACCAAGCCCGTACACTGTGTAAACATTGTAATTGTTGCACACTGTGCTAACTGTACAGTACACGCAGTATAGTGAACGGCTGTTTGGGTATTAAACACAATAATAACGGTAAACGTCGACAAGACCGTCAACACGGTTCAAATCATACTCACCAGCACCAGTGGTGTCTTCCAAATCATAATTCACAGCAATTTGTGGATATTCCCGCATATTCCTTCCACCTATATTTAACATTCCAGTCATCTGAGCATCTTCGAGAACTTTTTCGAGAGATCTTAGGGGCGTACCAGAATGTGGAGTCGAATATACGACCGCCATCTTGCTGCCTTAGAAATGAGATCATGAGTGATATTGCGCAAGCTCGTAAAACTTTGGAGGTTTGGGAAAGGTGGCGCGCTGTAAAATTGTCTTTTTTTCAACCAAATCCTGTTATATCAATATTATGGGCTTCTTGCGAGCGGATCGACTTCTTAACCATTCTCGTTTGTTTCTCTGTCAATTACGAAAACCCATCCTTGATTCCCCTTCAAAACGGAGCCAAGTCGTTTCCGTAACCCTCAACTAATTTGAAACAGAACCGAATGAAGTCTAAAAGAAGGTAAAATAGACGCTCTTTGTGAGGAGTGAAGGAGGTTGTCCATTTGGATCATGTTACCGTACATAGGAGTATGCGAAATCATTTCACCTAGACCGGAGAGTGTTTGAACTGAAATTTTCCCCAATTAGTTATTAATGACCCAAGAATCATGCCATGGATTTGCCTCAAAAATTACGTGCCAGTGTCCTGCAACTGACATCTTCCTGAAATCTTTGACCTTTTTAGTTTTGCAGGGATCCCGCCTCGTACGACTATAGGAAGGACTGTATCAAAAAGTGAATCACCTTACACCATGATGAAACTCGAACTCTATCGTGCTAGTGTCGTGAGGTTGGAAAGTTTTAACAGGCCTAAAAAACTTCCTCTCCCGGGGTAGGCATGAGTCTAAAGGTCCGTCTTACCACTCGATGATCATAGGTATAGAGGTAAGTCAGCGAAAATCTTATGCAGCTGCAGCTGTCCCCATTTTGTATTTTACCCCATGCTGGTTTTCCAGGGGCGGGGTTTTGGGCCTTGCACCCCCACCATGGTATTAGCCGTGGTCCCCATGTCAACCGAAGATCGCTCATCACCCCAACAGCGAGTAGTTACAGAAGCAGCTTAATAAGCATTGTATTCGTAAATTTGTGGGGACTCTCTATTCCTCTTTATCCGAGGAGATGAAAATTGTCACTAAGGAGATGAAAATTGTCACTAAGTAGAGGAAAAATTTGGCGGGTAAAGCCGGTGACTTTCTCCGGCATTATCCTCTGTGCAGTCTGTTGTGTCCCGATTACGAGCCCGCAGCGCCATAGCATGAATCCCGATCCTCACAGACCACACATAATCAAGTCCACTGACCATCAGTTCAAGTTAGAAGAGAAGTCAATTTGTGATTTTCGCTGGCCGTCTTACAGTTTCGCATATAGTACCATTTAAACATAACTAAATGCTCCCCCCAATAATCCCAAGTTCTGTAAATAGTACAAACTCTCTGGAGCTTCACACCCTGCCCAGGGGCGTACATACGGGTATGCGGGTGAACTTCCTCCCCTCCCCCCCCCTCTTTGAAAAAACAAAAGTCCGGTCTCCAAGTGATCCTTAGTCTGAAAGGGAAAGAAAAGGCAATGAGAGGAATTTGGAATAAAACTGCAAGTTGTTACATTGTAAACTAAAGTAAAACATTCTACAATTTGTGTTAAAAGATGATTTTCGGCGACTGAGAACAAACTCACCTGTCGCAGATGGTTATTAAATGTACTCAGAGACATGGGCGTAAATCCCGGGGGGGGATGGGAGGGGATATATCCCCCCAACATTTGACTAGGGGGGATGGCCCATTTAATCATCCCCCCCCCCAATGTTTCAGTCTACAGATACGTGTATGATGGAAAGTATATTTTATTCTTCATTTTCGTAAGAAATTTTTTCAATCTCACTTCACTCTCTATGACAAATGTTTCTCAAACTATCAGAATTTAGCAAATCGTTGGCAATCTATCAAAATTTTCGCGCGCTTCCAACCTTACTTCAGTGTTACTCATATTATCAATATCTTCCAATAGCAACTTTCGGAGAAGCACAGCAGCAAAATGTTGAAAGTTTACGAATTAATAGGTAAAAGACTGGCTTATGGCAGTGGCATGTAGGTTTGTTGGGCAATTGAGAGTGTCTCGACGTAGAGTCTGAGTGCAGGTTTTGTAATGGAAATATTATTCGTCACTGTTTACACTCCATGTCATGACCATTATTAAGGTAATAATACACGAAACTGTTCTGATCACGACACTTTCCGAAGAACAGATATACGGTACATCTCCAAACATCTGTGGGGGACCTCGCACCAATATGGGATCTTTCAATCTAATATATAGCATGATGTAGAAGGTTGGAAGTACGTATCTGCCGTTATACATTTTTCAAAAAATTTTACTAGAGCTCCCGCCGCCAGTTCGCGCTGAGCAATTATCGGTATAGATGGTGATTGTTAATATACTTATGGTGAAAACAGCACTCTGTAACGCTCTTATTAGTCCTTCACCCCTTTTACTACACCTGTCAGGGAGGTCTAATATCACCTCCCTGCACCTATACTCTCCCTCCCTCTCATTTTTCATTGCTGGCAGCTGTTCGTTGGGATTTTAGTTCAAAAGTAGTAAAAATATGATAGTTGTAAAGTGTTCGGCGTCATACTCTATATTATCATTTGGATGTCAGGTAGCATACGCATTATTTAATCCCCCCCCCCCCCCAAGTTAATATGATTAATGCAGAGCTTTCAGGAGGTCCTATTCAGGTATCTGCTAGCCTTAGATACCCTTTCACAATGCACAATGAAGGAAAGGACATATTTCGTAATAACTGTGGACTCCACGCACATATTTTTGTGTAAAAACTTTCCCGAAATAGAAGGCAGTAAAATAGACAGAAGGGAGGGGGCTTCAGGAGATTTGTTGATAACGTATCTGTCTCTTAATAGACAACATATTCTCCTCTTTTACCTTACCAAAAATTAACATTCACTAAATTATGGACATTTTCCAGCCATATATGATCAGTTCCAAAAACATCCCAAAGATAGCACCATTTTGCATCTAAAAGACCTTAAATTAATAAAACAAATTCTTAAAGGGGAGGGGAAACCCCTTCCCCAGGACGAAACCTTTAAGTAGTGACAAACGAAGGATCAAAACTGCTGCATGTAAATGCAGGAACGCATGAAAAATAAAAGTATTATTTAAGCAGACTTGGGGAAACTGAGGTATTATTACGACATCATCTATGGGCCCCCAATCACAAAAAATCTGGCGACGCCACTGATCTCAAGCCTACTTGCAGGTCTTGCAATGATCTCCGAATTCAAAATCCAGTTGTCTGGTATGACCCTATATGTTGATCCCTGCCTTTTAAGCTTAACAGGACATTGTTGCTCTTGTACAATTTCAATCCAGTGCAGCTTATCAACGAGTTTTGTGCTCAAAATATTAGGCTATTTCCTAAATGCATGAATATACCAGTAGCCTACCAAAGAACATTACCACTGAAAATAACCCCTTAAAACAGTCTTCCTGGCACTTCTGAGACATTAAAACCCAGGAGCTTCCGGGGGCTTCGCCCCCTGGACCCCACCAGGGGCCCTAAGGCGGGCCCCTGGACCCCACCCGTCATGGGCTCGCGCTTTGCGTGCACATTTTCCACATTTGCGATAGTTCGCCCCATCCCCCCCCAAAGTTGAAAAGAAATCTACGCCCCTGCTCAGAGAAAGACCCCTCCTGCACGCAAGTCTTCATCGGGGATAGCCAGTAATTTGCCAAGGAAGGGGCGAAGCCTGCGGATAAACTATCTAAGTGTAGCGCCACCAAAGGTTGGCGCAAAGCGTGAAGAAATTTTGGCCGAAAATGCCTCCCAGATCGCTGGAAATGGCACTTTCCAGGTCATGTAAGTTGCATCCATTTTGAGTTACTAGCAATATCGTAAAAAATTATTAAAAAATACAAAAAGTATGCTCAAGGAGGAGGCGGCTCCCCCCTTCGTCCGCCCCCTTGGGTACGCGCCTGGTCTTCATTGACGACATTTTCATTTCTTGGCAGTATGGTATTCCGGGTTTAAATAATTTCGTCGAGAAACTCAACGAAACCCATCGTGCCGTTCACTTTGCTAGTTATCGATCACTCAAATTCTAAATTACCTGTCATCGATACGATGATGGTATCTATTAAAGGGGCACGTTAACAAAGATTCAACACCGCCGCGGTTTCTCAACCTTTTGTGACTCGAGGCCCACTTTTGATTGCTGAAATTACCCGAGTTCCACCTTTCACCATTTACAAAGTTCCTCTCACATTCGTCAAATTACCCTTACGAGGAAAGTTCAACCTTAGCAACGTATACTAGTACATTTCGATGTATGAGATGAGATAAACTACAATTAAAAAAAAACGGCAGAATAAAAACATCCCGTTTCCTTTTTTCGACCGAGTTTGCGGCTCACGAGGCGCCCCTCCCTCCTCCCCCCTTCCCCGCCGAAACCGAAAAAGGATATTCGCCTAAACTGAGGTCATTTCCAGCGATGCAAGATGATCATAGCAAAGTGTCGCATGGGCGGAAAATCACGGGGAATGGGGAGGGGTTAAATTTCCCCATATTACAAAATAACATGTTCTGTATTATTACTTTTGGTCATCAAATTGACAACTTTTGAACAGTGTGAAATGACGCAAGCCATTAATTAACTTCAATGACTTCAAATATGCCATTTTGTAGGCACGCTTCGCGTAACCATCGTGCACAGTTGTCTTATTATTACATGTCAGCTTGAGCGAGATCATTTTTCCAATGTCCCACCCAACTCCTACCATCACCTGTCCTCTTAAACAACAAGAGGTAGCGTATCTGATGGGCAAGGGTGGCGCCAGCGAGGAGGGGGGCAGGGGGGGACGTGGCTCTTCGTCGGGGAAGGCTTCCCCACCCCTCCACCCCGTCGGGGAAATTTTCCAATTTCGTCGGGGAGCCTTAATCCGTATGATAAAATATGAAATCCCAATGACCTCCAGTCGCCCAGACGATCTGCTTGATTTGCTTATAGGAAGGGCATATTCTTCAATAAAGACCCAAAATTTTCCAATTTTCCTTAAAAAGAACCCCCAAATTTGACAAATTTTCTTCCATAAAAATCCAAATTTTTCGTTTTCTTTTTCAGTGAACTCGGAAATTTTCAAATTTTGTAAAAAATGCCATATATTTTTCGGCTCTCTTCGCGCACCGAAATTTTGTGTTCCTCATCCTTTTTGTCAACTCATCGCCTTTTTTGGAGCTTTGGATTACTGATCGTCTGTCGGGGAGCTTGGCCCCGCTGTCGGGCAAATCCTGGCGCCACCCCTGCTGATGGGGGAAGCCCGTGACGGTTTGACTGGGAAGGATGGCTCAATTTACCGACTGCCGAAAGGGTAAAGTGAATGGAAGAAGAAACAGGAAGGAGGAAGGGCATTTTGATGTAACTTGGCTAACTTTTGTAATTCAGGATGAAGTAAAAAAATCTGCACTCTCTTTCAAATGTAGATACTTGCTCCATTGCCAGTTACTTTAAGACAGCTTGAGTAGTATTATTGTTTCAATGCAACTCCTATACCATCATCCACCTTTCCCACCCAAAATCCCTTGCACCACCAAGTTCACCGGTCTTTAGTATAAATGCAAAAATTAATAGTCAAGTCCCAATTTCGAGTTCTGTTTAGGGCCAATTTAATGTCATTTTTAGATAGTGAAATGATTCACAGTCCGGGAAAACCCCACCGCTTTTCTGCATCGCCTTCAGGACCGCTGGGCCATTTCAAGTTGGCAGAGCTGCCGACAGCCGACCCGGTCCCCGGTACAAAATTTCAATGCGGGCCCCCTCTCACCAAAGTAAGTGTGGTGTTCACGAGGAAGTAATTCGATATGATATAATATAATTTAATGACCAATTTTCCCGGGCCCCCCAAATTGCCCCGGGCCCCGTGACATTTGTCCCCCTGCCCCCCCCCCGTCGGCGGCCCTGCAGGTTGGAACCCTCCCGTATGACAAAATTCTGTAGCAGCAGGCCTTATACAGTTATAAAATATATTCCATACGCCCTCACTGAGTGTCACGTATCCGATATAGTTGTTCATCCGTAAAACAAAACCCGGCGTTTGCCTCCTGACAAGCAACCTTATATATAAACCACTGTCCAAAAGCCCTTTGTATCATCAAATTACTTGGTTTACGTGCCGCTTAGGCCAGCGAGAGGTATGGTAAACTTATTATATTTGTAGTCTATGTAGTACGAATCCAATTTCTTTTGTAAATAGTAAAATTTTTCATTTCAATACTCACAATATTGTAAATATATACTCCAGGGCTTTTCGGGGGTATTCTCCCTTTGCCCCTTTTAGGGTTGTGTCTCTCGACCCTGCAAATATAAAAAAATGGTTGATTTATCATTTCTGTGGTCTGTTTATAGTGCGCATCCAATGTCCTGTAGAAGTAGTTAAATGCTTCACTCTAATGCTCACAATTTTATAAGAAATCCAGAGCTTCCGGGGGTTCCCCTGGACCCCCACGGGGGCGTTACTCCTCGACCCCACTAGAGACCTTAATTCCATGCCCCCAACTTTCAAAATAAATCTCCGCAAATGGTCGCAGTGACCACGTTATAATGATATATTGTTGCATGAAATAATGAATTCCTGTGTACGTATATTGATTCCCAGATGCAAGGAACTTCGCATCTGAAAGTGTTTATTTCCAGAATTTTCCAGGGGGGAGGATCCACAGACCTTCGCTCTTTCAAGTTTAATTTTCAGCCACCCTTGCACAAAATGAGCCTTAATTTTCCCGTAAATCTTGGATCGCGCCTAACGGATTACGTAATGAGTGGATTGCAAGATTCACCGTATTACAACCGTATGTGAAAGAGAAAATGGTAAAGTGAAGTTACTAAAGTTACTAATTATCTAAAAATATCATGCGCTCATAATTGCCTCATTCTTACTTGTTGTTGGAGAGATCGTGTAGAATAAGTGTTCCAAACACCTTTGTAAACGACATTTCTATTTCCAAATGATACTGTCGTAACACAAATCTAAAAATAACATGCGCTCATAATTGCCTCATTCTTACTTGTTGTTGGAGAGATCGTGTAGAATAAGTGTTCCAAACACCTTTGTAAACGACATTTCTATTTCCAAATGATACTGTCGTAACACAAAGGACTTCCTAGGTCTATCAATTTTACACAAGATTTCAGACAAAAAGCATGTATGGGCGAGAGTAAGAGGCAAGCAGGTCCATATCCAGACAAGGTATTGGGGCGAGACAACTTCCAGTGGGCAAAATATTTTTAAGGGAGAAAGATATTCTAAAATACATTAAAATTGTAATTATTTATTTTCTGGTGGGCGAACACTTTTCTGGGGCCTCCCCCTGTCCCCATTCTTGGCTACGGGCTTGGAGGGAAGTCGATGAAGACAAAGATAAATAGAACTTAAGTATGGTACAGAATGATTTAATCTTTGTAAATTTATTCATCAACAGTCAAACTTGGAATGTTACTGTCTTGAAGCTCATCTTGAAAAGAAGGTTGGAAAATAGTCTCCGTCACAGCCAGGAAGAATCCTTGTATTATTGTCTTCATCACATTGTAAAGAGAATTCGAAAAGTGGCGTCTATGCAACAAGCGAGACGAAACTGTGCATTTGAAATCATTTTACATGATAATGTTGTATACTGAGTCTGCATTGAGAAACTAAATATGTCCGAGCAAAGTAGGTCGGCCGACGGAGATTTCGAAGGAAGAATGCCTGCTAAAAGCTTTCAATTTTTCGTATATGTAGGCTATAGAGATTTTTCACTGACGTCACCGCGTTCGCTGGTCTCTCTATTTTGACGGCCAGGCGCCCAGTGTATAACAACCGTAACTAAGATCTTGCAGTCTTTTGCGCATGAGCAGTGACGGCCAGTATGCCAAATTGAAACGCGCTGACGTCACGTGAAAAACATCTATATATTTTCTAATAAAACTGAGAAAAGAGGAAATAATCCCCTTAAAATAACATTCTTCCAATCTTACATTCTCCACGATTAAGCCTATCAGGAACGTCGCCAGTGCATTCTGCATGAAAAGGGGGAGGGGGTGTGCCATGTTTGCTGACTAAACTTGAAGAAAATGTAGACAAAAAATGACCCACGTACGTAGCGCGAAGCAAGTCTATGAGGGGGGCAACGCCTAGTTGGGGCCATTGGGCAAATCCGCCGGAAATTCCGGACCATTTCAAATTATGTTCGTAAGAATGAGGCATTTAACTTTCTTCAAGACGTTTAATGGGCAATAAATATTCCACTTCAATCACGACTGAACGCTTTTTTATAATTTCTCATAAGAATGAAGCATTTAACTTTCTTCAAGACGTTTAATGGGCAATATATATACCACTAAAACCACGATTTGAACACTTCTTTTTTTAATAATTCCTCAACTCGGACTACCAGCCGATCGAGTTATTGATACAGGAAATTGTGATGAGGGTGAAAGTATGACTGTAAAGGTATGAGGCTTTCAAGCAGTATTATCTTAAGCTGTCATACAGGAAGTAGGCCTAATGATTGTGCCAAGTGGCGGTGACGGATGCGCGCGATGCGCGCCGACAAAAATATTGCATTTTCAAGGCAGTTTAGAATTAAGTACAGAGTCTAGCACATTACATGTGAACCTAGAAAATCTTTATACAGAAACATTGGCGTAGCCAGAGGGAGCCAGGGGGCCATGCCGCCAATTCGACTTCTGATTTTTTTCTTTTTTTTAGAATTAAAAAGAGTGGTCGGCTCTCCAGAACACAGTGACGTGACTGAAGTGATGATATGTCGGGATATACAAGATACCGATAATGTATCCTAGAACCGTCAAATTACCATGTTATGGTAAATAAAACAGGAAATCAGGAACCAATTAGGGATGGGTTTGGTTCAAATGGTATAGAGTGTCCCTACTTGGTAGTAATTAGCCATAGCTGGTATGCTATTGCTAGACCCGTTTCGACGGTGGAAGATAAGTAACCAGGTCTCATCAGTAGCGGTAGGGTAAAGTCGGCGATAGAATGCCAACGAGTTGTCACGTAGAAATTTGGTGAACCAATCGTGAAATTTGTATTCTCGTATTTTTCGATAAGCTGGTACATAGCTAGCAATAGAAAACAACAAATCGGTTGCATGATAACAAGACCCCTTCCCCAAAGCAGTACTGCAGACGGAATGATTTAAGAGTGTTACTGTTAAATGCTTCTTTTAGGGTATTCTATGTCGAGTGTCAGTGACGGTTAGAAATATCACGGGTGAATGAATATTTACTTGGCACAAAACTGCGTCTATGAATAGTTTACAAAGGATAAAATTGCGGGAAAGAAGCAAGGATGTAACTGGATGGAAAATTATTCTTCCAAAATAAAGTAAAGCTTATTGGTAAGTAGATTTGGAAAGTTTCCTGAATTTGCAGAAGGATATGTTTCTGTTTTAGGAACTTTCTCGAGTGCAGATAAACCTCGATAGGTTATCTCCCTAGTAAAGTGAGAGACATTCTTTTTGGGTTTTATATCAGCTTTGATAATACAAATGTCTGATCGGTAGGACCAGAGAGGCGAAAAATGCGCAAATACTCATGAAACCTTTGATTTGCTTGGCAAAATTTTTCTTATGACAGTTCAGGGCCCGATCCTGGGTGCGTACACCCCCTATTATTTGCAGAGCATTTTATTCATTTTTTCGTTTGGTAATGGAACAAAAACTGACTTCAAATGATGCTAAATGTTGCACCAGATTGCATCTGAGGGTACTTAATATTCTCCCCTTAGACCCCTCCCCCAGGCCAGCGATCGGGCCCTGCAGATGGCCCCAGAAACAAAAATCCTGCCTATGCCAATGTACAGAAGCATTCCATGACAATATATTGTGCTCCATACATGTATATAATTGATGAACCAAGTTTAGTTCTGATGTATGTTTTCCTGAAAGTCTTCGTTTAGAAATACGTCCCGCCAGAACCCGTAAAATTTAGCGGTTCGCATTTAGAGTACTAGTACAACGGCTGTCAGGGTAGTTTGACCAAGTCGGTGATAACATACTTTGCACCGGGACCCCTCCTTCCCCCATGGTGATAGCCAAATCCGTCGTCGCCGCTTACCGCGTTGTTCGATAAATAGAAAACAACACACCTTTGGGGATTAAATTCCCGATTTTTGCGGAACACTGTATAAACCAGTGGTGCCCAACGGGAGCGGAATCGGGGGAAGGGGGCATTTTCGCAACTAAGGGGGCGATAAGAGCCTAGGTGCGGTGGGGGAGGGGGTGAAAAAGTGAGATACTAAATTTAATCGGGGCTTAAAAAGATACCAAGTATTTTCCTCTACCTGGACTTTCAAATAAGTATGCAATATAATGGAGACAAAATAATTCAACAAGTAGAGTAGGACTAACTTAGCTGATTAATTTCTCTCTTTTAGGTTCACTACAAAGTTGGCGAATTATCTCATCTGGTAGATGCCACGAAGTCGCATTTAAAGGTGTTGTATTTCAAAATTTTCTTTGTGAGGACCCCCATGATGAAGTTATGTATGTTACCACACGGTCATGAACGATGTCACAATGAAAAGTGTCGAAGGCAACACTTCATGCAATATCAGCACTTTGAGACTTGAATTTACGGACGGCATGTGTTGCAGAATATAAGAAGCTAAGGTATATAATTGTCGCGCAAGTCCGAGATGCCTGGCCACTCCCGAAGAACGAATCCCAGGACGGCTCGCTCAGCCACGAAGGGCTCCTGGTCCAGCTCCCAAAAGTCGATTAGAATTTTAGTTGAAAAGTTCCCTGTCTCTGAATTGGTGTCTTGGTCTCGGAAGGGGTATAGTCTCGGTTTAGGATATTGAGGTTTAGAGTAGGCCTACAACGTTGTTTCAGACACATGGCCTAAAAGTAACGGACGTAGCTGTGTATAATAGCAGTAACTCGGTTTGGAAGTGACTTTCCATCCAGGGAGGTGTTAGGGTCCTAGCTGGTCCATCTCAGAAGTGCAGTTCATGGGAGATTGCTCCCGCCGGGAAAGAAAGCTTTGCGTGGGTCGGAGAAGTTAAAATAAGCGGAGATGTTAAAATGTTGCCTTTGCTTTTTTAGCCTTTGGAATAAAAAGTCTGCCCTATTAAACTTCACCCTTTACTTGAAGGCTTATAACGTATACTGGGCAAAGTGGATTTGTGGCAACAGCTGTCAAATTAATCATGTGTATTAAGTTGCAGGAAATGACTTGAAGGGTGTAACGAATTTGTAACCAGAGATTATCCAAATCCCTCAAAAACTCTTGCCAAAATTATAAACTAAATAATAATTTTATTATTTCATTCACTATGGTAGAGCAGGAAAGACAGGGATGTTATTACTGATAACCTCACCACAGATTCTGGGAATAGTATTCCGCCAGATTGTTTTCCAAGCTATTTTCACGTTTGATGATTCCCAGCTACGTAAATAGTTGACTGGTCTTGATACGTTTCACAATTTAAAACATGCAATGAAGACATAATCGGAAAAAGTTTGATAAACGGATTGTAAAACTGTACTGTGCATTTAGCAAACAATGACTAGAAATAAAAATATGTGTCAATGGGGTCTGTACTCGTACCTGCACCCACAGGTCAGTGTTTCTTGTTTTTCAGTTTCTTTTTTTTTTTGCAACTTAAGGGGGGGGGGTGGGTGGTGGTGAAAAGAACCAAAAGGCGGCAGCGGGGGCATGTGAAAAATGAGATCATACTAAATTTAAACTGGGCTAAAGAAAGATACCAGGTATTTTCCTCTAGCTGAACTTTCAAAAAGTATGCATTCAAATGGAGATAACAAGTCGTGTAGTCTATCCCATCTTAGGTTCACTACAGAGTTGTAAATTATCTCATCTCCTAGCTGCCAGAAAATTGCATTGACAGTGTTGAATTTAAACTTTTACTTGTGAGGACCCCCACACCTTCATCAGTAGCGGTGAAGCGAGGTGGGGGCGCTATGAGGTCCATAGATCAAAATTGTACTGCCAAGTTATCTCAAATGTAATTCTTTCCTTGCTGTTCATAAAGAAGCACATACCGACACAATCCAAAATTGTAGACAGCTGAAAAAAAAACTTTTGCAATGCAATAACCAGAATGCAAAAATGCATTGAGGTTTCGATGATATATGTTCTATTCCAAATAATGCCATGATGTCCCATACCTTTCAGTCACTGGTCAAGTGCTATCTTAACATGTTGGAAAATAATTTAAGGTTCATATTTGATTTTGGGAATTCCTGGGAAATTTTGCATTTTGACCGCTGATGACTCAAGATGATGATCTTGGGAATTCTTGGGAAATTTTGCTTTTTGACCCCTGTGACCCCAGATGACCTTTAACCTCCACCAAAAACAGAGGCATTCATCTTTTCACCATAACGCATCCACATACTGAGTATGAAATCTATCCAAGCTTCCTATCTGGAGATATCGTGTTAACAAGGTTTCCCGAGTGTTTGACACCAATGACCTCAGATGACCTTTAACCTCCACCGAAAATTATAGGTTTCACCTTCTCACCATAACACATCCACATACCAAGTATAAAATCTATCCAAGCTTCCTACCTGGAGATATCGAGTTAACACAGTTTTCAGTGTTTGACCCCCAGTGACCCCAGATGACATTTGACCTCCACCAAAAATGAAAGTATACATCTTCGCACCATAACACATCCACATACGAAGTATGAAATCTATTCAAGCTTCCTACCTGGAGATATTGTGTTAACAAGGTTTTCAGTGTTTGACCCCTGGTGACCCCAAATGACCTTTGACTTCCACCAAAAATGATAGCATCCACCTTCACACTATAACGCATCTACATACAAAGTATGAAATTTATTCAAGCTTCCTACCTGGAGATATCATGTTAGTAAGGTTTTAAGTCTTTGACCCCCAGTGACGTCAGATGACCTTTGACCTCCACCAAAAATAATAGGGTTCATCTTCTCACCATAACGCATCCACACACCACATACAAAATCTATCCAAGCTTCCTACCTGGAAATATTGTGTTAACAAGGTTTTTAGTGTTTGACCCCCAGTGACCCCAGATGACCTTTGACCTTCACCAAAAATGATAGCATCCATCTTCGCACCATAACGCATCTACATACCAAGTATGAAATCTATCCAAGCTTCATACCCGGAGATATCGTGTTAACATGGTTTTCAGTGTTTAACCCCCTGTGAGCCCAGATGACCTTTGACCTCCACCAAAAATGAAAGGGTTCATTGTCTTACCATCAAGCATCTACATACTATGTATGAAATCAATCCAAGCTTTCTAGCTTGAGATTTTATGTTAAAAAGTTTTTCAAGATTTTCAAGGTTTGACCCCGGTGACCCCAAGTGACCTTTGACCTCCACCAATAACAATAGGGTTCTTTCCCTTACCATAATTCATCTACATACCAAGTATGAAATCTATCCAAGCTTTCCAGCTTGAGATATCATGAAAACAAGGTTTTCAAGGTTTGACCCCCGGTGACCCCAGATGACCTTTGGCCTCCACCAAAAACAATAGGGTTCTTACTCTCACCATAATGCATCTACATACGAAGTATGAAATTTATCCAACCTTCCTATCTTGAGATATCGTGTTAACATGGTTTTCAGCATTTGACCCCAGTGACCCCAGATGACCTTTGACCTAAATAAAAAACAATAGGGTTCTTTCTCTTACCATAACGCATCTACATACCAAGTATGAAATTTATCCAAGCTTCCTATCTTGAGATATCGTGTTAACAAGGTTTTCAGCATTTGACCCCCAGTGACCCCAGGTGACCTTTGACCTCCATCAAAAACAATAGGGTTCTTTCTCTTACAATAACGCATCTACATACCAAGTATGAAATTTATCCAAGCTTCCTATCTTGAGATATTGTGTTAACAAGGTTTTTAGAGTTTGACCTCTGGTGACCCTAGATGACCTTTGACCCCCACCAAAAACAATAGGGTTCTTTCTCTTAATATGGGGCATTTATGTACCAAGTTTGAGAACCGTCAGAGTTTCCCTTCTTGAGATATCGTGTTAACGAGCAAAGTGTCACAAACACACACACATACACACACACGCACGCACGCACACACATACACACACGCCATCATGAATGCATTGGTTTCTCTTATCATCGAAACCAAAAAGGGTATTAAAATGTCTTCCCAAAATGCTATTTTCTGGCTTGCGAATTTGGGCTAGGCCTATCTGTAATAGTTTCCGGTGTAGGATACATTGAGTAGCATACGTCTTCCAAAGCCCCATGCAGCCACTATCAACCTTTTTCCCACTTACAAGACAAGCCAAGATACCTTCCATTAGTTACTACTCAAATTCAAATGGTCATAGGAGGATTTTGTGTAAGGTCAAGTTAGTGCGCGTTCAAGGCTATTAAACAGCTAAAGATAGTCAAATGCTTCATTATTTGTCATGCTGACAATATCGTATATGCTGCAGAACTTCAGGGGCTTCGACCCTGGTCCCTCACTGGGACATTGCCCCATCAGGGGCAGCTAATGAGTTCTAGAGTAGACTCCCCTGCCGATGGAGGAACGCTTCAAGCTGTGGAATCCCCAATATAGTCCCATCTTTTAGTAAAAACGTTTCTCCACCCTTGACCCCGATGAATTAGGCTTCACACCTTTGTTAATCGCTGGTTTAGGATTTGCCATCACAAAAGGAAGCCTTGTACCGCTTTTGTCTGTTTGTACTACTCTGGGCTAGGCCCACACCTGCAAAGGCTGTATGCGAACCTTATAGTTACTTTAACATGTTCTTCAACCTTTTGTCGCTTCACTTATAGTAGTACTTTTTCATGGACGTGGAAGGTGGGCGTTTGCCCAACCCCTTATATGGTAAAAGGGGGCGACGAGATGGAAAAGGTTGGGAACCACTTGCGTAACCTATCTATTAGTTACTCTGGAGGGAGCTGTGTACTGCTTAACAATATGGACCGAACTATCAAAGAAATGGTAACAATGAACCCCCCAAACGCGGGAAAAGCGCCATTTTTTTTCTAAATTGCTAAGAAGAGCCTTCCAATCCCCATGCGGATGCCACCGTTAACCCCCCCCCCCCCGGAGTGTAATCTGGGAAACCCTCTGTGAAACATTCAAAAGATAGTCATTCAAAACCACTATCAATTTTAAACCCTGGATTAAGTTACCCCGTACCCTCAGGATATTAATGAGGCATGAGATGAAGCCTACGTTTTTCTTCTGACATATATCCTACCCCCTGTGGGCTGGGGGTTGTAGAATATGCCCACGGTATTTCCAGCCTGTCGTAAGAGGCGACTAAAGGGAAGGACTTGCACTGTATTTAAACTTTGCTTGACACTATATAACACATTTGTGTTGGTGTGTCGTTAAATTTCATCTAACTAACATATCTCCTGATATAAGGGACTAAATGATCCTAAGGCAAGTATTTGATCCTTTGCCAAGGCCACCTTGTCCTTTGCTTACTAAGATCCTCGATGTAGAGTTCTCCGTGATAACGGAAAACACCGTAAAATGAAGAAAGAAAAATCATATATCCAAACGTGAAAATAGTTTTTCAAATAGGTATGTTCACACACTGTTTTGTTTCATCGGACTATGGAAGATGCTAATTAGAAGAGAAGTAGAGCATGCACCTTTTTGACCGACGAAAACATGAAACATGACCTTTCCAGGCCACGGAAACACGCAGTTAGAAAACGAATACGCCGGGAAGTTGACTTTTGAGAAAAAACTTGAGGAAAACTTGCCAGTCTTAGGATCCGTTAGTTCACCAAACAAAGCACTGATGTAAAAGGATTTTCGGGGAATGACACCATTTAGTTAAAGGGCAAATTTCGTCATCCCAGACACTTCCAATTCTCCCAACTAAGTTACTTCTAACACCTCCTAAAACTGTCTTAAGTATAGTGGGGTAGATACAGGAGGAGGGGGGCTACAGCACTCCCATGAAATATCAGAGGCCCCCCCCCCCAGCAGTCCCCACTGGTGATCAGAGATATGTTGAAAAAATATGACAGCCATCAGTAGAATATACACCAGCCCTCCCAATTGGAGATCCAGCACCCCTCCAGCCCCCCCCCCCCCCACATTGAAAACTCTAGCTATGCCACTGCTTAAGCTTCTCCGTGTGGTGACATAAACCTAATTTATTAACGCCCCATCCGAGTGATTAGTGTTTCCCTATGCTTTTAAAGTAAGGTGGCGGTTATTTGTACCCAAGGAGGTGATGCTAGATGTGCCAGACGAATCCGGGTTAAAATAGCATCCCAAACGCCTAGATTAAAGCAGAAATCGCACTCCAAGGCTAAAGGCCAGTTAATACTTCCAATAAAGCTGTAAAAACTATACACGGTCATACCCTGCTCTTCCTGGCCAACCACAGACATAGCTCTGAGTTGAACTATGTTCAACTTTCAAAGCCTTATAGCACTGCACTGAAGTATGAATTGGCCTTAACACGCTTATTCGCCACTACATTTCTTAATCTAACATGCGCGAATCGCAAGAGGCAGTGGGGTTGTGGGGCTGTGGGATCCATTCCCCCTGGCCCCATCATCCCCTCCCCGTATACTCTAGTGTGCAACAGTGAACGTAGGCCATTTGAGTGTCACAAGGGAAAACTTGGCTTGTCATAAAAATTTCTTAAACAAATTAACTCATGCTGAGTTGCAACAGAAGCAATAGGTTTTGTTGAAGAATAATATTTTAGTAAATCACATTTTTCTCCAGTGAAGTAGAGCAGAGGCCAGAAAGTGAGTATGGCCAATAGAATGGGAACTTCAGGCCAATGGGCCCCTTCTGCTTAAATGAAGATGTCCAACAACTTTAATCTTTCTGATTCTTATTTCTTTATTTCAGTGCATTATGACAGTCTTTGAGACTCTTTAAACTTTTACTACAAAGAATTTTGCATCAAATTGTGAACAGACTGGACAATTAAAAGATATCTCCTGTAATACCCCACTTACTTGTTTTCTAGGCTTCCTTAGGTAACACTTATCAGGAGAGAGTTACACTAGGCTCAACTGCAACTGGCTTTAAATTTTTTTATTGCGTTGGTTTGACCAACAATCATTTGAAGTTTTCATTAGAAGCATTATATACATATTCAATAAAAGTTTTGCATACAAATGGTGACAGACAGACAAATACTATCTACCATAGAGGAGAATTTTCCCCTTTGATAAGAAACTTCTTTACAGCAATGGATTCTTCCATGGAAGCTCTTGCAGGAATATTCTGGAATGTAATCTCATCTTATTCAGGTATTTAAGAACACACACTGGTACTGAAAATGTTTACCTTAAGTTTTGGGCATTTTTACTGCATACAATGCTTTACAAATATAACTACAGTGCAAGGTAAAAGCAAATGTGTTATATTGGGCTTGGGTAAAACATTCAGCTTGGTTTCTGCAAATATTATTCAGAACAAAATTTTACAGTTATTACAAACATAACATGGCATGATTTCTCTTTATGGACAAAAGGAAAAATTCTCACCTTATCCTAACTTGGGGAAACAGATTTTGTAGTGGTGAACAGACAGCTACATTCGGCATTTATTGTTCATGTTACTGATTGACAGGAAGGTTTGTATGAACTGTATGCTTTAGTGTCAAAACACAATGTAATGATTGGCTGGCCATGGAAACTGAGTGGGAAGGAGGTAAGGGTGAGGGTGGGGTGCATTACTATCAATGGGTTTGGGGAAAAATTTGGGGGGGGGGACACATCATTGAATTAGGTGAAGTTGGTGCTCATCTCCTAGTAAAGTGTTTGTAATTGCTAAAACAGAAACTGTTACAATGTTGTCACAGTAGCTCTGTATATCAGCGTCCAAATGAAAAGTTTTGAATAAAAATTCATCACTTTAGACAAAAGTTTGGGAATTAGGAGGGAAAAATTGGGAGATGGGAAAGGGGAGGGGAAAGGGGAGGGGGAAGGGGAGGGGGAGGGGAAGGGGAGGGGGAGGGGGAAGGGGAGGGGAAGGGGAGGGGGAAGGGGGAAGGGGAAGGGGAGGGGGAAGGGGAGGGGGATGCCTCTCCCACTCCATCTGTGGCTATACCAATGAAAGTAACCCATCACACTGAAGTGATCAAGACAATATTTATCCTATATTCACTTAAAACCAGCTTCATCTAAGGTAAATTGCAAACACTAGTCTTAACAGGAACAATTATATTCTTTGCAGTAGCTCAATTTTACTGACAACAAAGCCTTTGTAGTAGCTCAATTTTATTGACCACAAAGCCATATACCAACTATGAATTTATCAGAATCAAGGGCTACTTGCATTTTCGTATTTACTTCTAACGTTCCTGAAAAGTTAAAGAGCATTGATTTTAAAAAAATACAGAGACAAAAAAGTATTGATCTGCAGCACAATTTGATACCATAGAATCCCATGCAAATTCTCCCTGTAGGAAAGGGTGACCCTAGGTCACCAACCCATTGTGCACTAAATGCATACACACATAAAGTTGGAGTTAAAACACAACCACCAGACTGCAGCCTATACCTAACTACACAGCCATTAGTCCTAATTTTCTTTTTAATCCAAGGCATTGTTGCATCATCATGGAAACACTAGCCTTAAAAAGTACTATTTTTTTCTTTTTTTTTTTGGATTAGCACCATTATAGTACTGTAATATGCCTTAATATTGCCAACCCTAACATCGAATGTCTGAAACAGCCACAAAACCTTTAATTTCTCTTGCAATCTGCAACAAACTTTTCAGTTCCTCAAAGGAATTTCCTACATCTTGAAGACACAAGACATGTAATTTTTCACATATACATGATACTTAAATAAACACAATTTTATCAAAAAATCAAAATGCAACATGCTTATTGTTTACTTGTCAAATGAAATGTAAATGAAGCTGGTGAAATTTGCTTCATTTTCTTAACACACTGGGAATTGTGTCACATATATATATATTCCACATCTGGCAACAATGCTGTTATTGTCCAATTTTATTGCATACATTAGGTGGGGGTATTTAAGGACTAAACCCACTCCTAAAGTGGAAAATGAAAGTGAGAATTTGATTGCAAAATATTCACACATTAATTTTTTTGAACTTGATAATATTATTCGCTATAATAAGTATCATTAGGTCTTTTATCTACTTGCAATGTCTCCGATCAAAAGATCGTGTTGGTGTGTCACAAAACCCCATCTAACTAACTAACTAACCGATCAAAGGAACGTCTCACAGACAGTATTTACATTAAAAGGCAAATATGGAATAGCCCTGGAATGTGCCCACCCTGATCAGCACCACTCAGCACTAAACACTTCTAAGAGGCGGCTACTTAAGAAAAGTAAAAAAATCCTTCTCGCACTTTGTTTCCATCCAGCAAAGGAAATCTCTAATACATTTCCCACCCCCTTCGACAAAGATCACTGTGGGGCTGATTCCCTACAGCCCCAACATTCTTTACCATCTACAGAGAATCTTTTCTCATGTGGTAATCTTACATCCCTACCCCTCCCCTCTTTTCGTTAATAAGCCCGAATTTGCCTGATTTGTACAATACAAAATAAAAAAAATGCCGATAAATTTGACAAATGCCTCTTAAACTTAACCTGAGGGGCAAAGTACTTCTATTTCAAATGTGACTGCTGCTAAAAACTGAAAGAACAACTCAAGACTGGAAGGAAGACTTGGATTTTACTACAATGTTTATCAAATCAAACTCATTTCTGATATAATTGATATAGACAACCAACTTTATCACACATACATTCTGATACCTCCCTCCTTTTATTCAGTTCACTGTATAGGAAGGATATATTATCAATGATTGCAAAAGACTGACGACAAATTTTGATGGACGAACGTTCTTAATTACAATGATTTCCGAAAGAATGCAACCAATTTCTCATGCTCCTGTTGCTATAGTGAAAAGGTGCTTAGCTCAACCAGACCACCAGATACGAGTGGATTTTTTCTCGAGCTTCAACGAGAGCTGGGGGATCAGAGGATGAGGCAGGGTACATATCTGCACAGTGAGCAGTACCTGAAATTATAACAAAATGTAATAAATTGATAATTTACTTAGTCTATCTAGTGTGCCATGCCCATAATGCAATCAATTTTTCCAGGCAAAGTTTAGATTAATGTGTAATTCCAGCAAATGCTCCCAAATCATAAACTGTATGCACTATTCTTTGTTGTAAGTTGTAAGTCCACATCACTTAATACAAACACAAATTCTATGCAGGTGAGGAAAAGCCAATTTTTATTTTGCCACATCCTAAAAATAACAGCTATGGTTTCAATTACAGACCTTACAAATGGATTCTTGGTTTTTTCAGGTTTTTCTTTGGGGTTACATCCTACTAGGGTGGCATTTCAGGGGCTTACAGCCAAATGGTGTGATCTTTGGCAAAACATTAAACAGTAAAATTATTTCACTATTAGAAAACCCAAAACACTTTTTGTAGGAAAAATTGGGGGGGGGAGGGGGGGTACCCTCTGGCTGGCCTATGGAAAAAAAAAGAATGGGGTCAATGCAAGCGCTCCTCTAAACAATAAGTTTGCCCCTGCAATTCTAAGTAGCTACCAAAAGACCTGCTGAGTTGTCCACAGTTTTTGATACAATGACAACAGATGTCTACGGGCTTCTATGGTGGACTACCACTAAAAAGTTCTGAAGGTCATCAGGAAAGTATAATAAACTTTGATTGCTTTAAAAACCAGAATGCAAAAATGCATTGAGGTTTCGATGATATATGTTCTATTCCAAATAAAGCCATGATGTCCCATACCTTTCAGTCAATGGTCAAATGCTATCTTAACATGTTGGAAAAATTGTGTTTTATATTCCTATTTTGTCTTGGGAACTCTTGGGAAATTTGTGTTTTGACCTCTAATGACCCCAGATGACGATCTCGGGAATTCTTGGGAAATTTTGCTCTTTGACCTCTGGTGACCCCAGATGACCTTTGACTTCCACCAAAACAATCGGGGCCATCTTTTCACCATAACACATCCACATACTAAGTATAAAATCTATCCAAGCTTTCTCCCTTGAGATATTGTGTTAACAAGGTTTTCAGTGTTTGACCCTCGGTGACCCTAGATGACCTTTGAACTCCACCAAAAACAATGGGGTACATCTTCTTACTATAACACATCGAATTTACCATGTATGAAATCTATTCAGGCTTCCTACCTGGAGATATCATCTTGACAAGGTTTTCAGACATTGACCCCTGGTGACCCCAGATGAACTTTGACCTCCACCAAAAACACTAAGATTCATCTTCTCACTATAACGCATCTACATACTAAGTATGAAATCTATCCAAGCTTCCTACCTGGAGATATCGTGTTAACAAGATTTTCAGAGTTTAACCCCCAGTGACCCCAAATGAACTTTGACCTCCACCAAAAACAATAGGGTTCTTCCTCTTACCACAACACATCTACATACAAAGTATGAAATTCATCCAAGCTTTGTAACTCAAGTTATTGTGTTAACAAGATTTTCAAGGTATGAATCCCAGTGACCCCAGATGACCTTTCACCTCCACCAAAAATGATAGGGTTCTTCCTCTTACCACAACACATCTACATACAAAGTATGAAATTCATCCAAGCTTCCTACCTCGAGATATTGTGTTAACAAGGTTTTCAAAGTTTGACCCCCGGTGACCCCAGGTGACCTTTGACCCCCACCTAAAACTATAGGGTTCTCCCTCTCAATATGGGGCATCTATGTACCAAGTTTGAGAACTGTCAGAGTTTCCCTTCTTGAGATATCGTGTTAACAAAGTTTTCAGGGTTTGACCCCCGGTGACCCCAGATGACCTTTCACCTCCACCAAAAAGGATAGGGTCCTCTCTCATACCATAATGCATCTACACACAAAGTATGAAATTCATCCAAGCTTCCTAACTCAAGATATTGTGTTAACAAGGTTTTCAAAGATTGACCCCGGTGGCCCCAGGTGACCTTTGACCCCCACCAAAAACATTAGGGTTCTTCCTCTCAATATGGGGCATCTATGTACCAAGTTTGAGAACTGTCAGAGTTTCCCTTCTTGAGATATCTTGTTAACAAAGTTTTCACGGTTTGATTCCCGGTGACCCCAGATGACCTTTCACCTCCACCAAAAATGATAGGGTCCTACCTCATACCATAACGTATCTACATACAAAGTATGAATTTCATCCAAGCTTCCTAACTCAAGATATTGTGTTAACAAGATTTTCAGAGATTGACCCCTGGTGACCCCAGGTGACCTTTGACCCCCACCAAAAACGATAGGGTTCTTCCTCTCAATATGGGGCATCTATGTACCAAGTTTGAGAACTGTCAGAGTTTCCCTTCTTGAGATATCGTGTTAACCAAGTTTTCAAGGTTTGACCCCCGGTGACCCCAGATGACCTTTGACCTCCACCAAAAATGATAGGGTTCTTCCCCATACCATAACGCATCTACATACAAAGTATGAAATTCATCCAAGCTTCCTACCTCAAGATATTGTGTTAACAAGGTTTTCAGAGTTTCACACCCGGTAACCCCAGGTGACCTTTGACCCCCACCAAAAACAACAGGGTTCTTCCTCTCAATATGGGGCATCTATGTACCAAGTTTGAGAACAGTCAGAGTTTCCCTTCTTGAGATATCGTGTTAACCAGCAAAGTGTCACAAACACACACACATGCACACACGCAAGTCGATTTTACATACAATCCGAGGACCTCATTGTTATTTCCTTTGTGTTTACTTCCTTAACCCTAACCTTGACAATAGACTCTCTATTGTTCAAACTTTCGAGGACTTGACAAATCTATTGAATTTCCTTCAGAGGACCTCAAATCCATTGTTCAGGTCCTCGGTCTGATAGGAAGACAAGTTCACATACACACACACATACACACACACACGCACACCCATACATACATACACACACACGCCATCATGAATGCTTAGGTTTCTCTTATCATCGAAACCAAAAATGTTTAGCATACATGTTTTGGTGATGGTCACAGTGAGCAAGCACTAAATGTGATAGCTTGGTTTACAACATCTCCAGACTTACTGACTAAAAGTTCCACATACCCCTCTTTCCTCTTTCCTACATGATTCTATTGAACCAATAAATGTCTGTAGATACAAAAGCCTAGCTTGATCGCTAATCCCTTTCCTTTTTGACAATCCTCATCCAGTGCAAGGACTGAATGCCTTTATGAAGATGCACCAATCTAAAAACCTTTTACCATCCTCTTTACTTTCTCCTCTAAACTTTTGCAGATAAGACCATAAAGGACCAAATACTCCTAGGTATTATTTGCCACCAGTAAAGTAGCTGTCAGGTCATCAGCTGCATATTGCAATCATCTAAAAGCACCAAGGGGCAATTTCTATACTGCCTTTTCATCCATCGTACTAGCCAATGAGCTTCATGTATCCCCCATCCCCTCCCCTATCCACACACACCAGCTTCTCCCCATCTTGAGCCTCACTAAATATACTCTACTCTCTTACCATTAATAAACACAGCTGGTTGTTCATTGGTTGAGTTTTTGGTGAGCCCCAAGAAGTGCCAGGGGTCGATACTTCCATTGGGATACACCACCTTGCTGGCCTGCACACCATAGCCACCATAGTTGATGTTGGTATGGACAATGCCCCTTTGAATATTCATTTCATTGAACTTTGAACCATAGATGTCGATGCACTGCTGCAGAGAAAAGCTGGCAAAGAAAGTGAAATGTATACTCATTCACAAAATACTGTCAATCAATTTAAACTAGTGTTAAATTTTCAGACACCTTGAAGCTCTACAAAGTCAGAGAAATGAATGGGTTAAAATGACTGAGTGCTACTTGAGATGACAGAGATGCCCTGATGAATTCCAAAGACTGCTGAGTAAGGAATCATACATTTCTTTCATCATTGGCAAAGAGTGCAAAATGTATGTTAGGAAAGGGACCCTATTGTCATTGTCAGAGTGCAATAGAAGACACTGATGCTATGTCAAGCAATCACACTTTTCAGTTTTCAAATATGGTCTGATAGAGAGGGAGGGGGGGGGGGGATAAAAAAGAGCAAACTTTTTACTTCTGTGAAAATGATGAAATAAGAAGACTAGAGCACCAATGGTGCAGTAGCTCAAACCCGGGAAAACTTTGGGGTCAGCTCTTCTCCGCCCCCCACCCCCTGCAAAACCCTATGTACATCACTGCATGGTGTGATTGCTGGAAACACAATCAAAACAAATACGTCGTTCCGAACATTAGTAAAATGCAATTAAAAAATCGAGACCTTACCCCCTCTCCCCCCCCCCCCCATTCTCAAAAGCAAGGAAAGGAAATTCCACCTTTGTCCCCAGTGAAAATAACAGGACTAACCTATTTTAAGTTCAAAGCATTACCATTCCAATTATCTATGAAGAAAGATGTTATTCAATATCACAGTGAGCTACAGTAATCAAGACACTAATTAACAGAACAGTTTTGACATAAAGCAATATTGATGTACTCAGATATATGCATTACCACAGGTCCAAAGATTCATATTTAAAATCTGAGAAGTGTGAATGTTAAGGCAGTTTATAAAATCCTCAAGTCCTACTTGACAAGTAGCAGAGGACCAACCTCTTTTGTATTAACTTGATTACTGTCTGACCTTAGCAGTGCAATCCTTGCCTTCAACTGCTATATTGCACCAGCTAAAAGCCCAGTAGCTTCTGGTTTTTACACACATTATTATAAAGTTACAACTAGTAAACAATCTGGTATTAGCTCTCTGCTGCCACAAGGAACTTAGAATATACAGTTACCAGGAGAACAGGTAACTTTGCAAGGGAGAGGTATTGTCAATTACAACTCATGCACAATGATGAATTATGATACCAACCAGGGAGCTGTGCCAACAGATCTTCTACATCACCACACACAATACAGAAATTGTTCATGTACTGCCCAGAAGCTAAGCAGATCCCTTTAAACTAACCTTTACAACCTCACAGGACTGACCTCTTGTACACAGACAGTTTTAAAGAGAGTGTAGTATACAGAAAAATAGGTAGTAAAGTGATTTTGTGAGACTGGTAAAAATAGAGGGGTGGCACAAAATTGGTTAGAAAGGTATCAAAATTATCTTTCATCCCAAATTGGAGAAGTAATTTCTCATCTGCACACGCCAGTCATCCTTCTGAGCAATTTTGAAGATAATTTTGAAATGCATCTAGGAGAAAATAGCATTTCAAAATATTTACAACTATGGCCTCAAATGACCCTTGGATGACCTTTGACCTACATTTTTACACCCAGCTGGAAGCTCTTCAAAAGTCGACTCACTAAAACCATGTTTGGTAAATATCAGACTCACAGGCGCAAAGCAATATCACATCAAAGATATTTACATCTTTTGACCTCTAATGACCTTGTATGACCTTGGATCAAAAATCTGTGTACAACCCTAAAGAACCACTATGTAAGAAATATTATGACCAAATTTCAAGAACATACAGCGCTATTTGTGGGAGGAGATACATTTTGAAGATATTCACATAACAGCCTTTAATGACCCCTAAATGACCTCTGACCTCAACTTTTTGAACACGACAGGTAGCCTAAAGTTCAACGACCAATCTACCCGAGTTTCATTAAAATCCGTCCACGAGTGTGCGCCTGAGAGCATTAAAGGCAATTGTGGACAGACAGACAGACAGACAGAGTGACGGTGGCGGATCACAATAGCTCAAACAGCTCTTTGAGCTGGTTTGAGCTAAAAAATGAAATCTAGGACTTCCAGTCATTTTGTGAACACCAAGGATGGATATGTCTGGCCTTTTTTAAAATATTCAATAACTTTGTATACCTTAACTTTTGTACTCCACAGCTTTATACAAGATGTACTCTGAGGGTTATTCAACATTTTTATAGTTTTAAAGTTTATGGCCAAAACTATTTATTTAATTTTAAAGAATACCAAAAGCATTCGGAGCAAATTTGCCCATTCCGCATTACACTATGCATAACCTTGAGGATAACAAAAATTGTATATCTTCAAAAATTCAAATCTTGAACTATGAATGGACATCTGCTACAGATTTCTGAGCTGCTGGACTGAAAAACAAATTTACTTTTAAATCAGACAACTATCAAATGCCACCAGAACTTTGGTTTCAAAACTTTACACTGTCTATTAGTTAAAGATGAGGCAGGATGCACATGTGAACCTTCTCAGTACAAAACTCTATGTGTGAGTTGCACAGGAAATGAACAAACCAGAAACAAACTTACTCCAGAGAAAATCCATCCCCAAATGGTTGGCTCTTTGAGTCACTTGTCTGGTAAAAGCCAAACTCGGTGCAAGTCTGGTACAGCCACTGTCTTCCTGCAGAATATCAAATCACAAATTCAGGCAAAAAAAGGTTACACTAAATGGTAGACAATTTGCCTAACAACAAAGGTATTAATTGGATTCTTTAACTTCTTCGTATTCCATAATATCTACAATTTCTTTAAATTTCCAGATACCAAAAGTTAACTTACTCCTCTACCATGGATCTCTTCACTATAACATTCAGAAAAGGGTGCACACTAGTAAATTTCATGTTAAGGATTACACTGATAGGTAGGGTGCAATAGAGAGTCACCTAACAAGTTCTGAAAGTACAAACTGGTCATATGTTTGCAAATTCTGACGAGAACTAGGAAGTGAAATATAACAGGAAAAAAACTTGGCTGTTAATACTTGACAAAAATTTCCCATTGAAATAGCTCCATCTATTGTTCTCTGCACTTGCCACCTCATCACAAGAGCCTTGGTTGCCAGGTTTTTCTAACACAACCAACAAAACTGGCGGCATTCACTTGGAGTAAAAACTAGCAAAATGTAAATTTGTTGAGCGTTATCACAGCTTAGGTGTGTGAAAAACATGTAACTGACTCCGTACAGATGACGATTTCCGGGCAAATCAAACAAGGTATGAACTAAGTAGATGTAACATGATAGATACTGAATGCTCATAACTATTCAATGATGCCAAATTTAAAGTGTTTGGTGTGTAAGAGGCCAATATGGCATGGAAGATGAGTAGGATTATTGCCCTACAGGAAGATAGTTAATTTGTAGTAGTTCACATTCCAATTAGTTTGCTGGTGAGATCGGAGCCACACAAGAGTCCTTCCACAAGTGTAAGAAGCCTTGGTACCAGGCATATATGTACCAGACTACCAACAACTGGGGGGTTGAACACTTTTGTGTAAAAATGTCACATATTTGTCAGAAAAACAGCAGATAGCTGCAGACATTCTGCCCAAATGGGAAGAGGGGAGGGGGGCTATAACCCATCTCCCCTGTACTGTATATGACTATGGTACCAGGTAAACAGGAATTCAAAATCATGTACAGCATTACTTTATTCCTACTAGTTGCATTTTTACAAGAAATAGCCAAACATGAATCAGAGGTTTAGGGTTACTTCATCTTGCTTATATCAACAATGGTTTGATCATCTAAACTGGGACATGACAGTCTCCAAGTCTGAACCAACCCAAAAATTCAGACTAGCAAATTGATCTGCAGAGCATGGAGGACAACTGGCTAAGGTGACAAACATGTGCCTCAAGGATTGCTGGTTCTATTCCATTCCTGCTACATTCATTACCTTGTGTCATAGCAAAAGATGCCTTGCCTTAATTGCCTCCCTCCACCCCGGGAACTTGTGAGGCAACCTGTCATATGGACTAGTATATAACTGCAGCTGCCAGGAGGGACTGTCTTTGGGACTGGCTACTATTGAGCAGGGGTAATGTTTATATCAGACTTTGAAACCTACTGCTGGTCAAAGGAACTAACTCAATGTTATAAGCCTTATTAGAACTATGCCACAGTCTCCCTTGCACACCACAGTCTGAATGCAATCATGGGGTCCTGGTTCCTATTAAGTTGTTACCTTACACTGAATATAGGCAAAGAACAGCACAATGCCTTTTCAACTGAGACATTTTGAAATCCCTGTTTGAGTGGCCCACTTGTCTCTAGCAGAGATTCGAAAATGTCATTTTCCACATATGCTAAACTCTTGAGTAAATCTAGCATCAACTTCATCAGCAATGCTTTGTAGTTCCTTCCAAATCAGCATGATATGTCATAATATCAAACTTACTCAAAAAAAACTCATTTCATTAGAAAAAATACAATTTAGTTCACTTTAACACTCAAGTTATCTGCCCTTGGGCCACTTTCACATCACAATCTGGCCTCCCTAAACCAAGTAAACTTACATGCCCAGTTTTGCATACAGTATGTGTGTACAGTTCAGTTGAAGCAGTGATACAGAAAACACAATTGATAGACACAAGCATATTCCACAGTACTGCATTTCAGAGTTCCTTGCAACTGAAATGACCTTGGACTATGAGGTTAGTAATATGACATACCCCACTTGGACAACAGAATGATGGGGTTTCAAAAACAGCTTTAACAAACAGTTAATACAGCATTATGACACCCACTTTTGTTCTACATCTTACCCCCAATGCCAGCAGAACTAGACCAGGAAGTCTGCTTGAGTTCACTGATCATTTCTGTATAACTGTAATCCAGACACTTCTCTTGGTAGGTCTTCAAGATAAGCTCATTCACCTTTGCATACCTTAGAACTGCTGTTCCAATACTTTCATCTGTCATTATGTCACAAAGGGTGTCAATTGTTATATTGGTTCCAACAGCACCCTGTTGTGGAAAAAAAAACAATTAAAAATAAAGAAAACTTAATTAAAAGAGCAACAAAAGGTAAAGGGGATCAAATCACTCCTCTGGAATACATCAGGATTACATGTAAGAGGTCAAAGGCTGGGAAAGTGGGGATTAAAGGGTTTGAACAAATCTCTCTTTTAGAAAATACAGTCTTTTTCAAGTTGTATGCCTTTTCCAAGACTCTTACCATTTTTTAGACAAAATTCCATGACTTTGAAAGGCCTGAAGGGTGAAAATACAATACATGAGTTTGGAAATGTTTGCACACAATGCATCATGGGAATGAGTCAAAGGTGAAAGGAACCACTAACTTTCATTACAGTTGTGGAATATGTACCTCTTTTGGATGCACACATTTGTCATTAGTATTGAGTGCTGCTAATGTAGGTGCTGTAGTAATACATGTCTGCTGGGCTGGCAAGTGTACCACATGCATGCATGAAGCACTGATTACATGTACCTGACTCCAAAAATATTGGAGTCACCCAAGCCTACTGTACACTGAAACATATGACAAGGGAATGACACATGACTTATGAATCAAAGATTCCATCAAGCACTGATTACAGGTACCTGACTCCAAAAATGTTGGAGTTGCCCAAGTCTGCTGTACACTAAAATTTATTGCAAAAGAATAACTTATGACTTATGAATGAATCAGAGCTTCCATCAAGCACTGATTACAATACTGGAGTCACCCATGCCTGCTGTACACTAAAACTTATGACATGAGAATTATTCAGGTGGATCTTACCTCAAATGCTCTGTTATCTTTGTTGTACTGAACCACATTCATAAAGTTTCCTGCTAATGCTTCCAGGAGGTTGGCTTGGTCAAGTTTGTGTGAAAGGTCCAAAGGTTTGCATAAACTGTTACATGAATGAATGGAAACACAAATTACTCTTGTATGGATTGTTCATTCAAGACAGTTTAAAGCTGAGGATTTGTGACAAAGAATAGCAAACCCTTTGGAAAAAAAGTAATGTCTCAATTCATTTCCCTCTGATTTTGCATGAAGTGTAAATACTGGTATTCTGTATGATTAAGTTTCATACTTGAAATGTCAAAATACTTCTTTTCCAATTACAGCAAATGTACAAGTATTTCCACCAAGTTATGGTAAGTTGTATTTGCACCAAGTTATGATGATACTTAACTTACAGCAGGTTACATACCTCCTGTCAAAAAGTATTATCAATCCAGTTTAATGTTATTTTCAAATTTACTAAAAGTTGTAACAGCAGGTTTCAAAGCAAACTATAAACATGGTCTAAATATCCTCACTTGTAGTTGTCTATGGCAATACTTCTAATCTTATTTGGGTACTGAATGCCAAAGGGTATCTGATGCCAGCTAGAAAAGATACACCTTAAATCATACACTAATGTTTGGCATAAACAGAACATTCCATATACAGCAGGAGAAAACAATTTTCCTACTTGTCTAAATAACACTTGAAGGTCCATTCATAAATTCCGGTGTAAGACTACAGGGTCAGGGACCCTTTACACAAAACACGATGGATTGATCTACAATCTACTGTAACTACCAGGATGGACTGATCCCAAAGCTGCCACCACTAGCCACTTACTACAGCTGAAGAACCTTATTACATCACCACCCATCACAACTATTATCAATCTATTACTAATATCAAAATTTGCAGTTTTCTTACTTCTCCTTAGACCAAGCCACCCTCACAAACATTATGTAAGCAACCTTTTATGAGAGAAAGGGGAAAGGGACAAGAGCAAACCCTCATAATAAATCCTATTTATCTGTTCATTGATGAAAGCTTCTCATTGACCTTAAACTTTTCTCCACTTCTTTCCACTTGGTAGCATTTTTCAAGGCATCTTTCAGCTGTGAGGTAGCACTTCCGATAGCATCAACACATTTCCCTTGCTGCTTGCTAGTGGACAATGAGTCTTTTACCACATCTAAGTACTCTATACAACAAAAAAAAAATACTTTTGATGTTGTGATGGTAATTTGTAGCAAGAATCATGGGTGGCAATCCCAGAGGAAGACATGTCCCCCCAATATTTGAGAAATCATCCATTGACTTTGATTTTTCAAACAGTAAATAATTTGAAAATGGGGTCATGTCCCCCTCCCTAATACTAAGAACAAATCACTGCCAATGGCAAATTTGATAGCTATGCAGTGCTACATGAATAACTAAAGAGAGGTTCCTGTGCTGAATGTGTGACTAGACAACCTTTTCCAGGGACAAATCCCCCTGACAACTCTCCTAGGCAATCCCCCCCCCCCCAGATAATTCCTACCTATGACATTTACACTTAAGATAACTCCTCCACCAGAAAATTTGGAATTGTCCTGGGTGAGAATTGTTCAGGGCTAAGGAGTGCCATTTAGGATGGACTGACAAGTTCTCCCTATTCTCAAGGGTCACATCCCATGTTTTTTCCATTTCTCATTACATGTTCTCTGTGGTATAAAAGATCAAGTGCAGTGCTCGAAATAAGCTTGAAAAAGGGCACAGCCAAAAATGAGCAAATTGGCCGTCAGTCTCTGTTATTTCATAGGACACTGACTGAAGGGTACCACAGCCATCAGTATAAGGGCCCAACAGCCATGGCTGTCAGTGCTGCTGGTTATTTCGAGCCCTGCAAATGACATATTTTGTTTCATCAAATCTTACGTTCTGTTTCTAATATTTTAGCCTTATACCTTATTTATTTGAATGAGAAGCAGTGTTTGGATGTATTTTACTTGAAGTAATGACTTCACAAATTTTTATTTAAGGTTTCCTTGATTTCCATGTTCCTCTTCTTCTGTTTTTATGTCATTTCCTTTGTTAGTGTTGCAATTTGCCATTGTTCTGCATCACAGAGAAGTCACTCCTCCAGTTTAGGGTAACTCTAACAAGGTAAGAAACCCTTTGTGGACTGAAAGGTACTGTCTGGGTGTGATTAAGCAACAGAATATAACCATTGACCTTAAGGTTTTGTATATGACTATTTGCATAGAACAATCAAGTGCAACCCAGACCACCCATCCACACCCAATCTCTTTCTGTCAGTTGAATGAGAAGAACTTCCCTTATCGCAAACGTGGTCTAAAATTGGTACAAACCTTTGAAATCCAACTGAGCTTGAACAGGTGCACTAGTAGCTACTGCAGCATCAATGAGATGGGGATACTTCAACCTCATCCATGCTGAGAGGCTGCCTGTGTTGAAAGGAGAAAGGCATGTTATTGCTTTGTATGGAGTTGAACCTTCTATGAAACTAATCATTTTGATTCAATGAAATAAAGTTTAAGATTAGCAAGTAGGATGGAAGTCATCATATATATTATTAATTACTTTTCAGAGGAAAAATGTTTGAAAAACTATTCGTACCCGTCTTACGACTTCTTTTGTTTCAGCTGAACAGAAGCCTGAAACAATACTTTACCTTTTTTTGTATCTTGAGCAAGATTTTGCATATTACACTGATGAGATTTTAAGCTTGAAATCTGTCAGGGTGAGAGTTTGACTCTTTGGACTCAGTCAACATGAATAGAATGAACAGTAATGTCATTCTTACTTCTTGCCTGTAAAAAAATCTTCATCAGAAACCTATCTTTTTTTGTTAAATGTGCTTTGAGTGACTGCACCTTACCTTACACTGGTACACCATACATGGGTACTCGTAAATTTTCACAATGGAATGACAACAGTAATTTTATAGTTCTGGCTTCACCCCCAATCCATTTTGTAATAACCAGATATTTGGAATCCTTGTTGGTGATTACACTTTGACTTGTACAGATATTGAAATGTGAGATGTAGAGTGTAGCCTCCATCACACACAGAAGTGTACTCAGCAGAATATGGCCTTTGGAAACTAAAACTACATGTAGGTTTAGGCCTTGTCTGGATGTGGAAAACTTTTACGTAATTAGAGGTGAGGTTAGAAGAAAACTCAGAGAGGAGAATTTTGACTATTTGGGAAGAGGATATTGGGCCATTCCACATAGTAAAGTTGCCAAAAGTGACAAGACAGGGAACTTGAAGTTTACCAAGCTTAACAATCAGGAGTTCTTCTTTTGATTCTTGGCTGGGCAACAAAACAAATATTGATTTTGATTTTTCATTCCCAAATCAGTCTAAGGGTACCCTAAACTGACTCTTTTTGTTCAGTAAAAGGAATCCATACTCAAAGTAACATCTGCAATTGGGTGTCACTTGACAGATACGTAGCTTAATAGTGTTCTAAAATAACTGCCCCAACGGCCTAAATTTTACATCCTTGAGTGCAGACATAAATGGTACATCATTTAACAGAGGCCCATAGACCCTTTTCCAAATAGCAATTGCAATGGATTGTGGGACAGAGTTCTGGTAGGCGATGTTGTTGTCAATGGCATTTTGCTGTGGCAAAAAACGAGGCAAACCAAAATTCTATCCCACAATCCTTTGTAATTCCTATTGGGGAAAAGAGTCTATTATTAATTACTAAAGTACTTCTAGGGTTTCTCTCTGTATCTAATCTGGAAAGTTTTCTTTGTGTCTGCTCCAAGAGTATCAAAATGGCTGTCCAGTATTACCTGAGTAAGATCCCCCAAAGGAAACCCATTTGCTGGCTGAGATTTTCATTTCTTGGGTTATATTTCCTCGGAAGTAGGCCAGGTCAGCCAAGGCCTGTTCACTACTAAGGTACTGCAAATTATCCACACTCAAGTTTCTGAAAAAGAATAATTTACTGGTTGCCATGGAAATAACCTTGATACAAGCAATTTATTTGCAAAGAATCAGGACTAGATATAAAGTCCCAGGAGAGGTAAAAAGTTGAATAATATGTATAAAGATGTGGGGGTCTCATTGAAATGAAGTGTTCTAAAAGTTAGACATGTAGAGACTTGAAGCAACAGGAAATGGCCTACTTTAAGTAAGTAGTTGTCTCATTTTTCCCCTTCAATTGTCATCACATTAATTATCTTGAGAAGGTACTACAAATAATCTTATAAGATGAACATTTGTACCAAATCAATTTCTCTGTTTGGAGTAGGGCATACAAGCCTTCAAATGTAATCCACTACACAAAAAGTTTAAAGTCACACTGCTTTAAGTTGCTCTTTGGAATATACAAAATTAATAAAAAGTAATTTTTTTAATGAGAAACTACTAACTAGCAGCCTACATATTTTCTTTAATAATTAAAGAATTATTCCCCAGACAGGATATTTTCTGGGTGCCTGAAAGTGTTACAGTTGATTCTGCAATGGAGAAGAAATTTGGGAGAGTTTAATCTCCCAACTCACAAAAGAAGTGGGCAAAAGTCCTAACTTTCCTGTCATTTCAAAGTGCTAGATACTGTAACAGCAGGCTAAAAGCCCTTGTTATTTTGTGCTTTTAAACTTTGCTTATTTCTTACTCACAAGACTCTGTGTATTAGATTCTGTTTGTCAGTGTGTGCAGTGCCGTTTAACCTAAGAGTCTGCTGTTTTGGGCGTAACTTACAGGTCTATTCGTGCATCACATTTTGCACCTGTTTAACGTAATCCCCTGGCTCACCTCTTCCCAGGGCAGGGATTTGAAGTTACTGACAAAGCTACCTAATTAAGTGTATTGTGTCCAGGTCTGGGTGTGTAAGAACCCAGGCAGCAATCGTTATTGTTTAGGTTTACTCTTAATTGTTAAAATGTAAACAACTTGGGGAAAAACTTATTAGCTGGCATTCAGAAACAAACTTGTTTTTACTGAAGGTTTAGTTTTAGGTTCAACAGCAGGCTTCACACCAGCCTAACACTCCAGCCAGAGTGTTACGTTAGTTGAGTTATAACTTTATTTTTTCAGAGGACTTCTATTTTGTATTTCAAGTGCATATTGCAATCTTTCAAGTGATTTTATTCAAGATTATACAAGTTTACTGTAATTCTACTTGTCAGAGTAATTTTTCTGGTTTTTTCATCCCTGTTCCACAACTTGGCCGATTGATAGATGACATATCAGGCCAAGATCTCCACCCTGCTGGTGGACAGGGCTACCGCCCTCAAGCCAATACACCCATATTTGTTACAATAAAATTGCTAATATCATGGTTTGTTTTAACAAAGAGGAGTAAATGGACCAACTAATCCAAAACTTGCAAAATTTCTCCATGACTTCCCTTCTGTGTCCTTGAATTATGGTAATAGATGAGCTTAGTAATCATGGACAGATGGTTGTAGGGTTACCTGCCTGGCGGACGTGTATTACTCCGGCACCTACATTGGCTGCACTCATACTACCAATGTTTGCGAACTTTCGCAAGAATTATTCGTTGAACTGCATAAAAACTGACGCTATTAACTATCCATATATACGATCACAACAAACACAAATTATAAATATTCAATGAAAAATCGACTAAAGCAAGTCTGATTACCATGCTGTTCAGACGACCAACATCAATGGAGTTTTAGTGTGTGATTTCTCCTGCTTAAAGCTCACACAATGAAGTCCCATTGACTTAATGTGTAAGTGAGTGGGTCGCAGAACAATGTTACAGTTGAAGCTTTGTCGTGCAACATGAGTATTCATATATCAAAACCAATCAACAGTCGACAGGTAACATCAAATTGGGCTCATGAATATAGTAAAACTGGATGATCTCTGTCATTGTTTGCAGGTGTTAGAGTATGTACTTCAAAAGAGGAGTACATATTCGACACCTGATATGAAGGTAAGTGTACAGAAGCTTCCAAGGAAGCAGGTGTAGGTTTACAATGCAAATCATTACCTTCAAAATTAGCTTGACATCACATTCATACCAGCTAACAGGTGCAATGAAAAGCACACTTACGGTGTGGGATGGCTCTCTCCATAGTATCTGTGTTCCACCATAAAACAAAGTGCTCCCATTTTTGATGCCATGTCAATCCAGGTACCAGTCACCATCCATATTGGATTCGCAGGACCTTCTCCACCAATCATCAAAAACACAGGGCCACCAGGTTTATAAAAGGTATCATTTACAAAATATCTCTGACAAGGAAGAAAAACATAATTGTAATAGAAATTATTTGATAAAAAATTTAAAAAATGAAATGGAAGATTAAGTATCCTAACCCAAACAGGGGGCAAAATATTGCCTTTGAACTTTCTTCAGCTCTTTCAAGGGTTGAAAAGCAGACATGGTGGTTAGGGAGCATGGACTTGCATCTGGTAAATCAAATGGGCTTATTCATTAAAGCTGTTTGCAGTGATGCTGATAAAGTTCTAAAAGGGTGAATCAAGAAGGAGTTTCTGGACGTCTACTTTAGATATCGTCCTATTTAGGTCTTATCTGCATCCAGTTGCTTGGTACAGCTGTTGGCTGTTGAGCTTCTGTAGCTAGAGTCCTTCACACCTGCTGGCATTTAGGAATTAGGCTAAAGACTAGGAGCTACCCTTTGTGTGATGGATGTTAAATGAGTGTATGCCTTAAAGGAATGGGATTGGTTACAAACCACGTGTTTCACTACCCTCTCTAAACAGTCAAAGTGAGAAGGTTAATCCAACTATGTTCTTCCATGATAAACATTTTGCAGGGTCCTCAATCCAGGTGCTCTTAATTCACTACACTAACTTGTAAAGTTGAAATTTACTAGGGTAAACTGGGGTAAAAACGCCCATTTTTGAGGTTTTTGGTAAATTTCTCTGTACTCCTTGCAGACTCTAGGAAACAAAAGTGTGGCTTTGTGCAATACATGTCTCCTTTATAATTTGCATATATAATATCATGGTTATGAAATTGATAAGGAGGAATTTTCGTCAGTTTTTGACACCAATTTTGGCGGGCGTTTTTACCCGGATCTCGGGGTAAAAACGCCCACCCCTATCTTTTAAAGAAAATGACTATTCCACAGGCCTGTAAAAGTAAAGTAAAGTTAAGTCAAGTTATTATTTTTCTTTTATTTTTTGATGTTATTTTGAGGAATGCAACCTCAACTACCACAAACATCTTAAGCACAGCTGGAGGACTATGAATATGAAGTTGTTTACAGTACCTGACACAAATGTATGTGAAAGTGAAACGTTAACGTACAGCACAATGAGCATGGGCTTGTGCATTGCCTTGTCACTCTGGAAAGTCAACAGAGATACAACTGGTTATAAAGACTTTGGGTCCTTGCAAACTTACAGCCATGATGACTTGGTGAATCTTTTTTTTTCTTTTTGGCACTGCATTTTCATCTGCTACAAACAAGTTTTTTTGTAGTCTTCCTTTTTGAAACCCCACTGATGTGTTGTTATCGGAATGATAGACAGCAACTTGCAATGCAAAGTGAAAAGATACTCTACTGTACTTCCTCTCTGAGTCTACTGAATGTTATTATTTTGTTCTGGCTAACTGAAATGGCACTATGGGGATGCATGTACTACAGTGGATGGTCAAATGAGTTAAAACATCATGGGACAGCATCATTTGTTCAATTTATTGTATATTTATGTATGACTGCCACATAGTCTCCCACACAGTTATTTGCAGTGATGACTTTAGATGAAATGATTCTGGAGTCCTTGGTGAAGCCACCTGAAGTGAAACTGAGGATCCTTCAGATATTAGTTTTGCCTTTTAGATGTTTCTTGGGTTGTATGTTTGTTTGCTTGTTTGTCTGTTTGTGGTGCATCTGTGGTCTCTAACTTGTACATGTATTGTACATGTGACAGCACATGTATTTGCATTGCAATGAAGAGAAATTTTCCTCCACACAGTCATCATAGTGCAATGAATGTTTAGCTGTGCACAAAAAGTGCTTATGGGTTACAATCTTATAGATTTAGAAACACCTGCAAATATTTTTATGGCACTTATTAGTTTTCTTCACATTGATTGCCAAAAATGTAATTCATTTATTGTCAGTATCTTCAGTAAAACAAAGGAGGGGGGGGGGGTTAAATGATGATTGAAGAAAGTCAGTTACATTTAAAAAGAAATTACCAAATTGTAACGAACTTGAATCCAAATAATACCTGGAGAACATTAAGTAAGAATTAAAATGTCAAATCTATGTAGTTGGTCTCTGATACTGTAGTAAGTGTAAGTAATAATAGCTGTAGGAAGGTCCATTATTGTGGTGGTTGAAGATAAGTGAGGATTTACTTATAGCTTCATGTGAAGGATGTTGCTGGGCGTTTTTACCCCATGGCAGTTGATTTTCTGTGGGGTAAAAACGCCCACTTAAATCTCGGGTACTAAGCATATATAAAAATAGATGTTTAAATACTGATTAAGCATACTGCTGTAAGTAACCCTTCTTAACATAAATCAACTAAAAAATGATAAAAAATAAACATCATTTACATATGGGGTAAATACAAACTGATGACGGCTAAACCTGTGACGAGAATTTTTCAAAACTTTTTTCGTCATATTTTTTTCAACAGTTCCTCAATACCCCTGAAATATGTTAACAAACTTTTTTCTTCTATCATTACTACATATTAGCATTGTTCTCAATATAAATATGTTCCATTCTATCACACATCATGTAATTTTTCACTGGCAGAGCAAAAAAGTTTTCCGGGCGTTTTTACCCCATGGGCATTTTTACCCCAGTTTACCCCCTATCAATCATATCTCCTCTTTTGGTAACGGTAGGTTACCCTTTTACCAGTAATGTGCAATAAATACACATTTCCCTTTTCTAATGAATGTGATACACCAAAATATCTTAGAATTTGTTTGTTACAACTTAATAGTGCAGAAATAAATTGTTGCATTACACTGTATGTTTTGTGGAGAAATTATCATCCACAAATAATCCACTCCTTCCCTAAATTGCAATCATTCTTGAGCCATTAAATCTGTTTGGTATCTGTTTCAAATGTTGAACATGAACTGGAACTTGAGTATGTTGGGTTCACAAGTCTGTCTTTAACAATCAGTGTTGAGGGTCTTAAGGCTTGATCTTATCCTCACAGTGTGATGCACTGACCTCTGTCCCATGCTGTTTGGCCGAGGAAACTCACCCATGGACAGTTTGAGGCCAATCAAAGGTAAGCTACTAAATGCAGCCTACTGTACTACTGTAACTTCCAAAAGATGTCATGCCAAATACAGGTTTTAATTTTGCAGGGATCATTTTCATGCTTACCAATATTTAAGTTTAAGAGTGCATCTCACCAAGTTTTTTGCTTCAAGTTATACAAGTACTATATTACAGAAACTGACATGGTCTATTGCATTGTAAACCACATCAGTATTTGGTTAGATGGCCTTGGCCTCTACCTTGGAGGGTGTGGCCTTGGCCTCCATCTCAGAGGGTGCAGTCTCCAGGACTAGGGCCTCAATCACAATATTTTAATGGTATGATGATGAAAGTACGAAGCCATCTTTGAGCGTTTATTGACAAAGTCCATGCACCACAATTTAGGTGTTTGTACCATCCCATTTACCCCATCCCCCAAAACTTTCCCTCCTCCAATAATAAAAGACTAAAAGACTAAACATCTATTGACTTTACTGTAGCTTTTCTGTTAACCAACTGAAAAACAATGGTAAACATTTTAAATGAACACACATCTCTTGGGGTGGATTTGTTTACTGTACAACAAAACCTGCATGTTGGAAAATTTTTGAAGGGAAAATTTGAGAGCAGAGGTTCTCACCTGGAACAAGTCTCTCCTCCCACCCTTACCCATAGCAATACCAAGGATAGGCTATACAGTATCAGGCTACTTTACCTGTTCCCACGTCCTTAAATCAGCATCATTGAAATGATCTAGTTTTTGTGTAATCCACTGATCTTTTGGCAAATCCCCATCAAACCTCACATTTGGTACACCAAGGAAGCCATCCTTGGGACGGCCATTGTGGAAATGTCTGAGGCATGTCACTGCTTGGAGGAACAACAAAAGAGGAAAGAAACCGATTTTGTTCATATTATTTCTCTGAGGGAACTTTACCAGATCTGAAATGAAAATATAAAGGGAAATACTGGTTAGTGATCTTACTCTTACTGGCATTACTTGTTCATCCTTTAGCGATGGTTACAATAAAGATAATGAATAGAGTGAAACTTTCCCACTCTGTGTTACCTTACTACTGTAGCAAATAGAGAACTATATTTAGATGTTCCTGTGTGTATCATTATCATGTGACTATTCACATGGAAGCCTGGTGAATAGGGATTTGAGAACCCCTTACCCTGTTAACATGTACTATACTGTACTTTCGAATTACAGTACTGTTAGAAGTTAGAAGTCAAATACTTCCTGCCATACGGAAACGAGAAGTTGAGTAAAGCATACTGTATGATATAATATCATGAAAATAACTCAGAACCCATGAACACTCGGATTATCACAGAATATTGAAAAAATATTTACTACTCTCAAAAATACACTCCAATTTCAATTTTAACCCTCCTTGCACTTGCAGCATGCAACAATGATGCTGAAATGCTGATATAATAAAGTCAATGCAAGGTTGGGAGAAGGGGAGGGGTGTTGAATATTTTCTTAAAGCTCAAGAACTCAAAGCCACGTACAACAGTACTGTAGGCCTAAAGCAAAACCACAGTTTTTACAATAACAGGAATATTCATAGATTTTAGACAAAAGGGGAATAAGGAAAAATTAAAAAATGTTGTTTGCTTTATTGCAGAATGGGGAACTTGTGACTTTAAGAAAAAGTGCAGTTTCCCAAATTTATTTGGAAACATTAGCTAAATCTTTATGAAAATTATTTACTCTTATTTCTTTTAGGAATTTATCTTTTATTCAATTATCCAAAGAAAATTAATTGAAATAAAAGTTAAACTAAGTACTTAGCATGAATTGAATGATTCAGTGACAACAATATTGTCACATGACTTAAATTGAACCAATAATGAATTAGGATACCAGGATACACTTATTCAAATTAGGGTGACTGCATTTTCCCTTTAAACTGTATTACTATAATGCAAACACTTAGTATCAACAGGGTCATGTCTCCTAGCTCTCTGGTATGAATAATTGCCAGGCTGCCAGCTCACACTTATTTGATTTGACAGCCCTTTGAATGAACAGTTGTAAGTGCCCAGTTTGTACAGGAACTACAGTATGGTACAATTGCAGAATACCACGCGAGACTGAAACTGTTTTTTTCAGGGGCCGTGGGACTATGCAGTCACTGCATATCTCCGTAGCCTCTTTTTCAAGACACAGTTTGAATCCTGACTGCGTATCATTGCAGCCTTGTAAAAGTCAACCTCAGTTTTGACTGTGTATCCTCCTAGCCTCTCAAAAACAAGTTAAGCTCAATAAGCGAGATAACAGGAAATTGCCTCGGAATATCATCCTTGTATCCCTGTAACCTCCTGAAAACATGTCCTGGTGAGATTTGATTTTTTACTGCATATCCATTTGGCTTCTTACAAATCAAATTGACTACTGACTGTGTATCCTCGTAGCCTCTTAAAAGGTAACTAGCAAGATACCTCAGTCATAGCCAAAGAGTAGTGGTGCAATAATCATAGATGAGTCGTTCTCATTTGTTGCCTGAATTCTGTAGCCTTACCTTGTCTCAAAAAAGCTCCTATGTGGTGGGGTTTTCTGCAATTACTGTACAGTACTCCGGATTCCGGAACCACTATTGAATACCACCATGCAAAAGTGCTTTACATGAAATGTTTTGGCTTCTTCATTTAATTTCTTGCTGGGTTATTCTAAGAATGACTCATCACAGACAGAGTCAAGTCTGCCTTGCATTAGCAAGATCAGGCCCCTGTAGCTACCTCTGTGGTTTAATGCGTAATGGGTCTGCCAAACAGCGTCTACGAAGTTACCGCCCCTGTTACCACCATTACGAACCGCCACCAAAAAACCGATTTGATCCGTCCCAGGTGTTAGCGGCGATTCGCACTGTGGGGGTTGATGTTTTCCTGATGTACAGTATGGAAAATGACAATACATAAATTTAGCATTATTTTTGTTCATCTTCTTGTTCTGTAGGTAAAGGGATCAACCCTTTCTTCTTTGTTCGTGTTTGCCCAATGGATGTGTGGAAAACTCACAGCACTAAGTTCTAAATCTAGACAACAACAATAATCACTAACCCTTTCATGCCTGAATTTCATGTTATGAATCGCAGCTTACTTTTTCCTTTTCTGATCTGAAGTGCCACTTTCCCATATTAAGACTCATTTTTTTTTTCACTGGACAAAAAAGGAGTAACTATAAAATTTCATTACTGGTAACCACAAAGCACAGCCACTACCTACATGCATCTTCTTGGCCCTACATGATTGCAAAGCATCAACAGATTAAACCATCACTGTGTTATCTTGATCCATTTGAACAATAAAACCTCTGAAGATTTTATTTATGTACGACTTGAAAAACAGGATGAACTGAACCTCCATTAAAAATGATGCAAAGTTTCCAAAAATGACAGGGGCTCAAACCATTTTTAGGGGCGGTAAGTACCAGGTGGTAAGTCATGGCACCGTGCAAAACATTGTTAGGAATCACATAGGACTGACTGCAAATGCAGAGCACAAATGACCGTAGCCCTTGAACAGAGCTGTGCATTATGTTACATGGCCTAGGCACATTACACAAGTGTAATGTGGCTAGGGCCTATGCCATGTAACTAAAGCCAGCCGTACACTACACGACTTTGCACACTGCAACTCAACTCGATCATTGGATCTCCAACAGTCGCATAGTGTGCATGAGTTTATGACTGCGACTGAAAGTTTTAGGACCAGTTTTAAGTCGTGCCGACTTCAGTCGGGAAGAACGAACATGTTGGTTCTTCCTGACTGAAGTCGGCGCCACTTAAAACTGATCTTAAAACTGCCAATCGCAGTCTTAAACTCTTGCACACCTCACGACTGTTGGCGACCCGACGATCGAGTTGGGTTGCGGTGTGCTAAGTCGTGTAGTGTACGGCTAGCTTAATGCACAGCCCTGTTTAAGGGCTAGACCATGGCTGCACAGGGAATTATTAAGCCCAAATCTCAAATTAAAACTGAAAATATCCATGCAGATACCAGACTGTTTTAGCAACAGCTAGACAACAGCAACAACTAGACAGTGTGCAGCTGCTGCTGCTAGGGCTAATAGGGTGCTTGGATTGATCAAGAGGAATTTCAGTAGTTTTAGTAAAGAAATTGTACTAAATCTGTATAAGCAGTTGGTAAGACCCCACCTCGACTAGGCAGCCCAGGCTTGGAGTCCCTTCTATGAAAAGGACAAGCTTCTTTTAGAGCAAGTTCAGAGGAGAGCCACTCGACTTATACCCGAGGTGAGACACCTACCTTATCATGTTAGACTTAAGCATCTTGGGCTTACCACCCTGGAGTTGAGGAGGATTCGAGGGGACATGCTTCAGGTGTACAAATTTCTCTCTGAAAGGAATCCTTTGTCATCTTGCAATTATTTAAAGGTTCAATGTGATTCTCGAGTTCGAGGCCATTGTAAGAAGCTAGTTAAGTGTTTTGCAAGGCTTGACATTAGGAAGTTCAGCTTTTCTCATAGAGTTGTTAACGAGTGGAATAGTCTGCCTGAGTGGGTAGTTAACTCCACATCTGTAACATTGACAAGTTCTTCCATAAGTGTGGTAGAATCTAGTTGTGCTGGGCTCGTTTGGTGTTGGTTGGTTCTTTGTTTTCAGTTAAGGTTGTATGGACTTCAGGGCATCTTATGGGGCCTTAGCCCTCCTTTGCCCTTTAATCTGTTATGTTATCTGGCCTCACTTGTACCATATAACATTAGGACTGTGAGTGGGCCTAGGCCACGTAACATAATGCACAGCCCTGTTCATGGGCTAGTGTGGCCCTAGCTCTCAATCAGTGCCTAGTTACTATGCTTCGTAAGACTACACTCTGAATACAAGCACTACATGGAGCAAAGTGCCAATGGAGTTCTATTATGACGTAAAGATACAGTCATTAGCATACTGTTGTAAACAAAGTTCCAAAGTCGCACAGTAAATTTTACGGCGCAAAAAAGTTGCTGATTTCATTTCATATGTTTGGCACTTTCCAGAAATTCTCAGTGATCAAAATCAGCTGCAATACTCCTGTAAGATCTGGAGAAGAAATGTCCTGGTAGTTAATTAGGATTTTTCTTTCAAATTTGGCTGTGAGAAGAAAGACAATGTAAACTTGGCCCGCTCCTTTTCTTGATTTTCATCAATGATATTGATAGCTCTCTCACATCTAGTATTAGTAAGTTCGCTGATGATACTAAGCTCTACAGGAAGGTTAGTGATAAGGATGATGCCTCATTACTGCAAAAAGACTTGGATAGGTTATTTTCATGGTCTCAGACTTGGCAAATGTCTTTTAATGCAGATAAGTGCAAAGTCCTTCACTTTGGTCCTAAAAATTTCAGCTATGACTATAACATGAATGGTAGTATTCTGAGTGATGTGACTTTTGAGAAGGATCTGGGTGTAGTTATTACAGGTGATCTAAAGCCATCTAGACAGTGTGCAGCTGCTGCTGCTAGGGCTAATAGGGTGCTTGGATTGATCAAGAGGAATTTCAGTAGTTTTAGTAAAGAAATTGTACTAAATCTGTATAAGCAGTTGGTAAGACCCCACCTCGACTAGGCAGCCCAGGCTTGGAGTCCCTTCTATGAAAAGGACAAGCTTCTTTTAGAGCAAGTTCAGAGGAGAGCCACTCGACTTATACCCGAGGTGAGACACCTACCTTATCATGTTAGACTTAAGCATCTTGGGCTTACCACCCTGGAGTTGAGAAGGATTAGGGGGGACATGCTTCAGGTGTACAAATTTCTCTCTGAAAGGAATCCTTTGTCCTCTTGCAATTATTTAAAGGTTCAATGTAATTCTCGGGTTCAAGGCCATTGTAAGAAGCTAGTTAAGAATTTTGCAAGGCTCGACATTAAGACGGTTCAGCTTTTCTCATAGAGTTGTTAACGAGTGGAATAGTCTGCCTGAGTGGGTAGTTAACTCCACATCTGTGCACTGCTTTAAGGTTAACATTGACAAGTTCTTCCATAAGTGTGGTAGAATCTAATTGTGCTGGGCTCGTTTGGTGTTGGTTGGTTCTTTGTTTTCAGTTAAGGTTGTATGGACTTCAGGGCATCTTATGGGGCCTTAGCCCTCCTTTGCCCTTTAACCTGTTATGTTATGTTAACCGCGAACATAACATAACAGAACATAACAGGTTAAAGGGCAAAGGAGGGCTAAGGCCCCATAAGATGCCCTGAAGTCCATACAACCTTAACTGAAAACAAATAACCAACCAACACCAAACGAGCCCAGCACAAATTACAGACCCCTAGCTTCAGTGAAAAAGGGGCAGGGGGGAGGAACATTAGGAGGGCAGAATTTGCGCGCGCGCGAAGCGCTGCGCACCATTGGCCGGGGGTCCAGGGGCCCGCCGAAGGGCCCCTGGTGGGGTCCAGGGGCAACGCCCCGGTGGGGGCCCAGGGGGCGAAGCCCCCGGAAGCTCCTGGGTTTTAGCTTCTCTCTCAACCCAGAATATGGTCTTTTTTACCTTTCAACACCCATAGACTGGAATAATCTGAGCCACAGAATATGCAGATTCCAGACCCTAAGTTTTTAGCCAAGTGAAAAATGTGAATGTAAGATAGATATATGTATTATTTTGTCTTTACCTTTAATATTTCTTGACTGCATATTAATTACTAAATTAGTACTACAGACTACATACTGTTTGTATGGGCATGTGGTTTTGAAAGTGAAATTTATCTTACACATCCCCTTTTAATTATTGGCAAATGATGTGCAGTTTTAGTATACAAAATAACCTTTGTTAGCTTACACGAAATATATGAAATCTTTTTCTCTGGAAAACAACAAAATATTTTAATGACCATAAAGTCATATTATTATCAAGTGTAGCAGCATCAAACTGAAGCAGCAGCATTTGGGAATATATCAATGTTTGATAGCCAAAGTACGTAGTACATTGTTTTAAGGTCCTCATGTGTCTTCAGAGACACTGGTTGTTACTGACTTACACGTACATACGTACATTCTTGAGACAAACGAGCCGATTCAAAAATTCAACATGAAACCACTGAGTTATATTTAAACCCTGTTTCACCTCTTACCAATCTCCCCTAACGTGGTGATTGTGATAAAGAAATCACCCATTACATATCAATTTGTTCAAAACACTTTCCTGTCAAAACACTTTTCTGTCTAAACTGAGGATTGGTTGACTGAGACGTCACTGCTAAGTATAATTCATACACACGCTCATCCCGTACACTTGATTGGTCGTGTGGGCGTGACCAAATGTTTTGTTTACCACTGCACGCACGTGTTCGCTGTACATACTGTACAACGCGCGCACGGTGTAGAAGTCTGTGGCGGATAACGGTCGCGTTGTTTACACATCGCTTGGGGTCTTTTCATTGGTGCAAGACTTATGCATATTCATATTTGTGTCTGTTTGTACGTATTTTGGCCTGGTCCGTATAGGGGAGTGTTGAAAATTTGAAAACAACGGTTACCATTGGAAAGTTTACATGATAACCAATCCAGCAATGCATGAACATCGGCGATCCAAGCTTATTTGTACAAACAGCAGTAGGTCAAAAGTTCATATCTATTGTTTGTCATGCAAAAAGATGCCTTCGAAATCTGTCCAGGTCCCTATGTGAAAGTCAAATAATATTGATATATTTTTATGTCATTCAGAAGCTGAGACATAGTAGAACATGGAACTGAATGAACATCACTGTAATTTTGCTATGCAACAGAGCACGAGCGATCGAAAGTTCGTATACGTACTGTTTTCCACAGGGCGCATTTTCGTTGCGTGGGAGACGCTAACACAAGCTGTATGGGTTTAAGTAACAAACAAATTGATATATCTGGATCTTACATGGCAACCCAGGTTTTACCCATGTGATCGCTGGCCCAGAAGTGTTCACTTGACAGCCTGTTTCATTTTGTAGAATGTCATATTACAGCAGTCCTACTCCTTTGCGAAACCGCAAAAGTTTTGAAAGACCAGAATTTATTGTTTCAGTGCATACACAGCCGAGGAAAGTGGGATCGCATCTATGAAGGTCCATGATTGATTACATAATCTGTCAGTCAGTAAAATGTTGTCATTCACTGGACTGATTATATAATAACTAACTCAGTAGCTTGCTTTAGCGGAGGTTATGGCGTGTTTGCTAAAGACGATAAAAAGTGAAATTCACACGACTCTACAGTATTTTCATACTTTTATTTTATACCAGCACTACTGTTATAGGCTAATTGTAAACTTGGGAAATGTGAGTAGCTGTCCACAACGTCCGCCATTTATATTTGTCAGTCACTGGTGTATACGGATTAGATGCAGTTACTGCTTTGTATGAAAGTTTTCGAGTGCTGTAAAAATGCCTCGCATGTAAATTAAACTTTATACAAGAGCCCCGATCATCATGCAATTGGGCGGTCGAAGTATACATTGCATTCAACTTCTAAATTCCAGGCACATAAAACTGTTGCTCAGTTATGCCTCCACCTCATCTCCCACCATGAACGTTCTCTCCGTTATGCTGCATTCAACCTTCCCCCTACCCTAAAATGGAGGCACAAGGGGCGTATAAGTATTCGTGTTGACCCATTTGCAATGTGTGACTTCGCTATAGCGAAGCAGTGTTGCGATCAAGTCACTGAATAGTTTGTTGATAACGATGTTCACCTGTGTACTATGTGTACACGTGTACCGTGCAACTCAGACTACATCTGTGAGCGCCTGCGTTTGGCGAAGCCATCTTACGTTTTACATGTAATGAGTAGCCTTCTGCTGGGCCCCAGCGCCTAACTGCCCGCACTTATTGATTGGTTGTAGTCCGCGAGCATAGCTGCAAGCTTTATAAACACTCAACTGGTTTACGAAACCCGCCCAGCAACTTCACTACTTCATGTCAAGCCAGTGCATACTGTATAGACCTCGCTTAGCTTCTTGCAACCTTTTCCCAGAAAATCGCGTAGATAACTTTACTAAATTATGCCATAAATATGCGAGAAACTTTTCCTAAATGTAAGATGCTGAGTTTGGCGTACGGCGAACAGCGGTATGATTTGTACAAGTGCAGTTGAGAGACTGGAGCTCAAGACAACAGGCGTTAACCTACAGTACGTACAGCACGTGAGAAAGTTCGCTCAGATGCGAGCGTTTTTCCACACTGTACGTATGGGGAATTTTTGAAGGCTGGTCGTTGAATTAGCCTGCGTAGCGGATCTCCGGGCTTCTGACACACAACATTGTCGTATTCAGTAGCTACAAGCTGAACAAACAATTTTGGGATCGCAGGTCAATGCATGGTGCTTCGATAATAGATTGCAATGTGAACAACACGCTGTACGTTTCTATAGTAACCATAACCACTGACATATAAACGTGTTCAGCTGTCTTGTCTCTGCTGTTTTAATAATTTGGCGCAGTGCAGAGCGGAAAATTACAAGGGCGGCTGAAAGAAGGGGCAGGGCGGGGATAGGAAGTCAAGAGACGGGGCAGGGCGGGCGAAAGGAGGGGCGGGGCGGGCCGCCCCTGTGAAACAGCGAAGCTAGGGCACTGAAATTAGATCCTACCACAGTTATGGAAGAACTTGTCAATGTTAACCTTAAAGCAGTGCACAGATGTAGAGTTACTGTAACTACCCACTCAGGCAGACTATTCCACTCGTTAACAACTCTGTGAGAGAAGCTGAACTTCCAATGTCGAGCCTTGCAAAACACTTAACTAGCTTCTTACAATGGCCTCGAACCCGAGAATTACTTTGAACCCTTAAATAATTGCAAGATGACAAAGGACTCCTTTCAGAGAGAAATTTGTACACCTGAAGCATGTCCCCCCTAATCCTTCTCAACTCCAGAGTGGTAAGCCCAAGATGCTTAAGTCTAACATGGTAAGGAAGGTGTTTCACCTCTGGTATAAGGCGAGTGGCTCTCCTCTGAACCTGCTCTAAAAGAAACTTGTCCTTTTCATAGAAGGGACTCCAAGCCTGGGCTGCATAGTCGAGGTGGGGTCTTACCAACTGCTTATACAGATTTAGTACAATTTCTTTACTAAAACTACTGAAATTCCTCTTGATCAATCCAAGCACCCTGTTAGCCCTAGCAGCAGCAGCTGCACACTGTCTAGATGGCTTTAAATCGCCTGTAATAACTACACCCAGATCCTTCTCAAAAGTCACATCACTCAGAATACTACCATTCATGTTATAATCATAGCTGAAATTTTTAGGAACAAAGTGAAGGACTTTGCACTTATCTGCATTAAAAGATATCTGCCAAGTCTGAGACCAAGAATATAACCTATCCAAGTCTTTTTGCAGTAATGAGGCATCATCCTTATCACTAACCTTCCTATAGAGCTTTGTATCATTAGCGAACTTACTAATACTAGAGGTGAGAGAGCTGTCAATATCATTGATGAAAATCAAGAAAAGAAGCGGGCCAAGAACAGAACCCTGTGGAACTCCACTTGTAACTTCTTCCCAAGAAGAGAAATTACCATTAACAACCACTCTCTGAGATCTACCATTGAGCCATGAATTTACCCAGTCAGCACAACTGCCCTTGATGCCTAACCTATGCAGTTTAACCATAAGTCTACCGGCCCCTAATGGAACTTTATCAAAAGCTTTTTGAAAATCAAGGTAAATGACATCAACACTGTGACCAGAATCAAGAGATAAAGACACATCCTCAAGAAAGCTTAGTAAATTAGTAACACAAGATCTACTAGGTAAGAAACCATGCTGTGACAGATTGAGTAACCCATTATCTAAAAGATATTTAAGCAAGCAATCCTTGATTACAGATTCCATAACTTTGCACACAACACTGGTTAAACTGACCGGCCTATAATTGCAAGGCAAGCTCCGATCCCCCTTTTTGAAAATTGGAGTAACATTAGCAATCCGCCAGTCAGCAGGTACAAAGTTAAGAAAGGTGTTTTCATAGACCACAGTCCTTTACTGAGGACTAGGCCCGACCTTGCTTTAGGCCGAGGCCTACCTACTTCGCGCAACTAGACTATGAACATTCGCAAGGCTATCATTTGGCTTGATTTATTCCCAAGTCCTTAAGTCTGTAACCTAATCTTAGAGTGGGCCTGATTACCGGAGATTTCTAGATATAGTTTCATTAAGAGAAAGTATCTCGACCCTGAGAGTAAAGGAAGACTTACAGACCGTTTTTTTTTTCGTTATCGCTCACATCCTTGGTAAATACACGATTCCCCAGGCCAGTCGAGCTGTTTGTGTTTATTATAGAAAGTTCATCACATGATAGGAACTAATATTTACTTGTCATAAGTGCTTCCACAATCTAAAAATTTCCTGCGTGAGAAAAGTCTTGACTAGGCCTACCGTATTTCCTCAGGTTTTAGAATGGGTGGTTTGTTGCTTCCTGATGAAATTTGTCAATGTTTTCTCAAGAACGCACAGGTAAGGGGTAGCGAAAGAATTTGTCTGATAGTGGCCTGAGGTCCCCAACAGGGGACTACTAACATGAAGCCCTGACTGAGTCGACCTGAAAGGATGTCAAAAGTAGCCATTTTAGCGTGCTGTTGGCTTCTGATTACAAGAGAAAATTTGAAAAATTGGATTTTTATTAAAAATAATATTGAATTGTTATTGTAAGAAAAAATGAAGAACTGGAAAATTTTGTATTTTTATTGAAGAATCTCCTGCAAGATAAAAATCAAGCAGGTCATTGGAGATTGATTGTCATCAGGATTACACGTTTCTATTTCATCGTATGGTTAAGTCATCCCTGATGGAATTGAAAAAAATTTCCTAAACTGGGGTGACTTTCCAGATGGGGGGCATGCAACGGCGGATCCAGAGGGGGCGGAGGGGCGACCGCCCCCTTAGGTTGACCAAGAAAATTTTTTAAAAAAATACATAATTAAAAAATTAAAATAAAAACATATAACTCACACATTTTAAGGGACATTTCCGGTATGGTATAGTAAAGCATGCATATCTCAGTTCAATACAAACTGAATCATCTCTGGCGTACTGACTAAAAGAACTAGACGCTCTTTTAAAATGTCTACATTCTTATTTTACAAAATACCTTACATACCCTCAATTAAAATTCCAGTCGCTGCATATAGGCCTAGGTGGCTGACTTAAAGCGAAATAAGGGTATTTAAGGATACTGACTATGCCCCAAAGATGTCCTCGCTCTAGCGAAATTTCATGCCGAATTACATGTCTGGTGTTAACTTGAGAAGATGTTAAGGTTGAGGACAGACTGTCGTCTGCCATTGATGCAGGCGCGATTCTACTGGGGAAAGGGGGTTTTAGCCCGCAATTTCCCCCTCCCCCATGTGCAAAATTTTTATATTATAGTAATGGTGAAGACATAGATATGCTCACTATGTATTCCTCATGGCCCTTTATCAGGCCCGTAGGCAATAGTTCTGTAACAATTCTTTCTATAACTAAAAACAAATTTCGCGCGCTACGCGCGCTTTCATGTTCAGTTTCATCAAGCGGTAATATCCTGCATTTCACTCGATATATTCGACGTTAAAGTTTCCACACTGTACTGTTCTTGCATGTAGCTGCCATTCCATAGAAACACAAAAATGCATCGCTGCAAATTTCTAACCTCTTTTTCCTAGTATCTTTTGGAAGATTCTTTCTTCAGCCTCATCATCGTGGCAAACATATTTTGTGATGCAAATATATTTTACAGTTTAGTCGGGGAGGATTGATGAATGGGTAAGATAAAGAACGTAATCCCCGACGACGACCATGCAGGCGCCCATTAAATTTCTTGGCTTGCTCTAACAGTAAGTAAGGCAGATTCTTCAATAAAATTCAAACTTTTTCAACTTTTATTAATAAAAGCAAAAATATGAAACCTTTTCAACTTCATCCAAACTTTTTCGGCGCTTTTCACGCCCCTTATACTTTGATCGAGTATGGCATCCTATTAGCAACCCAATACACTCTGTCTGGGCTTAGAGTAGCTGGCTCCAGTCAGGGTGCTTGACCTCCGTAAAGGCAAATCCAAGGACCACGCTTGGCTGAGCCTGCAAACTGCCATCATTCGGTGTCATCCCTAGTTACACATATGATCTTGTTTGGTGGCAACCTTTGCGGCACCGGTGACACTTATGACGGTCAGAATTCATGGCCACGGGCTTCCTCTTTATGTGGTCTCACTAGGGTCAATGACAACATAGCCCCCAAAATATGTCCCTACAAACACACCTGCATGCATTTTTGCCTGTGATGAAAACCCGTGCCCATGGGCGTCAATCCTGGGGGGACGGGGGACAAGTCCCCCCACATTTCGATGGGTGGGGGACACAATATCAAATGTCCGCCCCCACATTTGCGTAAAAGAGTAGTGTCGTGGCTCTATTTGACTGGCTTTTTGAGTGGTATGTAGGTTTGTTGGGCAATTGTTAAGTGTCTCGATGCAGATTCTGAATGCAGATTTCGTCAGGGAAATCTTATTTAATGGCAAAATTTCGGCGCGCTTCGCGCGCATGCGTCACGGTTTGCACTCCTTCTTATGACCATTAAAAAGGTAATTATACATGGAACTATTCTGATCACAACACTCTCCGAAAACAGACATACATTTCCAAACATCTGAAGGGGCCTCTCATCAATATGGGATCATTCATTCAGTGGCGTACGCAGAGGGGAGGGCCATTCGGCCATGCCCCCTCACTGATTCCGATTTTTTTTAAGTTTTTAAAAATACGTAAATTTTTTAACACAAATTTTACTTCAAAAGGTAGCATATTTGGCACCAGATTGCATGTAAGGACACCTTATTTTTCAAATATTTTCAAAGGGGAGGGGGACACCCCATTGGGCCATGACCCCCCTCACTGATGCCTATTTCCTAGTTCCTAAAAAAACGTAAATTCTTTAACACAGACCTTATCTCAAAAGGTAACATATGTGGCACAAGATTGCATGTAAGGACACCTAATTTTTCAAAAAATTTCAAAGGGGAGGGGGACCCTCCCCAGGCCGGCGGTCACACACCATACTGCTCCCCTCCCCATTGAGACAAATCCTGAGTACGCCACTGCATTTAGTCTAATTTTTAGCATGGGTGATGTGGAAGGTTGAAAGTACTTTGTTGCCGTTAAACATTTTTCAAAAATTTTTACAGAGCGCTTCGCCGAAGCCATTATCGGTATAGATGGTAATTGTTAATACACTTACGACTTAAAAGCATTCTGAAAACTCCCTTGCTAGTCCTTCACGCCTTTGCTATACTACGATCAGCTCCAAAAGTATCACAAAGATAGCACCATTTTGCATCTAAGCAACCTTAAATTAACAAACATTTCTCAAAGGGGAGGGCCTCCCTCTCCCCTTAGACCCCTCCCCCAGGATGACACCTTTATATGGTGACAAAGGAAGGATCCCCACTGCTGTATACAAACGCAGGGTGCATAAAAAGGTGCAATTTACGCGCCGCCACTGTAGTTAGTAAAAACATCTAGCCAGTCGGGAAAATTAGAATTCACTAAATTATGGACATTTTCCAGCCATATAGGATCAGCTCCAAAAATATCCCAAAGATAGCACCATTTTGCATCTAAGCAACCTTAAATTAACAAAAATTTCTCAAAGGGGAGCGCCTTCCCCTCCCCTTAGACCCCTCCCCCAGGACGACACATCTATGTAGTGACAAAGGAAGGATCCCCACTGCTGTATTCAAAACGTAGAGCGCTCACAAACAAAGTGCCATTTACACGCCTCCACTCAGTTGGAAAAAACATCCAGCCAGTCGGAATTTGGGACGGTCACCTTCACACCCCAAACATGTCTCCCTTGCAACGGGCCTGGTCGGGTCCATGATCTCCGACAATGATCCACGCTGCGAAGCGTGGTTTCAGCTATTTTGGGACATGGTAAAATAACATCTTGAAGTAATTCCGTGGATTTGTAACCAAAAATGATCCCAAAAGGAGTTTAATAATGAACGTATTTTGTTCTCTGTAACATTTTTGTTCTAAAGTGATAAAAATTTTCGCGAGCTACGCGCGCTTTCATCTTCAGTTACACATAGCTTTAACTGCCGTTTCAGATATGTTGGCTTAATTTATAAATGTACAGGTTCCACAATTAGGCTATTGTTCTTTCGTGTAGGTGTGATTCCCGGAAAAACACAAAACTGAATCCATAAAAAGTTCCATCCTCTTTCTTTTACGATCGGGAAGATTCTTAATTCAGACTCAACATCATGATAATCATTTTTGTATGAAACGTAAAGTGTCTCAATGTCCAGGGTTGGTGGAAGGGGGCATCCCCTCGCGACCAGTCGCCCGGCGTCTTGGTTTTGTTCTTAAAGACAGACACTCATCACCCCAAATACATTTTGGTTGGCAGAAAGCAAAATTCTCAATTGGTCATAGGTGAATGCTCTTTGACTGACATCAAAGCTCACAACACACAGCATGCGCAGAGAATGTTCTGGTTGCATATTATGGCCTTGTACGCCCAACAGGACATACCCTTAAGCAATAAACTAGGTTTGTGTCTGTACAAGGAGGGGCTCAACACAGTTTTGGAAGGAGTAACTTAGTCGGGAGAATTGGAACTGTCTAAGACGAAGAGGGCAGATTCTTCCATAGAAACCCAAATTTTTTAACTTTCCTTAATAAGAACCAAATATTTTCAATTTTTCTTCAACAGAACGCCAAATTTTTCGCCGGTCGCCCCAAATTTCGTGTTCGGTATCCAATCTGCAACCCATTGCTTCTGACGGGGCTTCGGGTTGCTGGACCTCTTAGGGGAGCTTGGTCCCTTCGTCGGGCTTATCTTTCTACCACCCCTTGCTGAGTCTGTATGCAGGTTTTACCGTGGTAAATAATTTCCTGCAAAATTTAGGCGCGCTTCGCGCGCAATTCTCACAAGCGAAGTAATATCATCCATGAACATTATTAGTACAAAACTTCAAGTGAACTCTTCCAGCCAAAGCTAGGTGAAGTCTCAAAGTTAGATCCCGAACATCAAGGGGCTTTCATGTAGTAATCTAGTACCTTGAGTAACATTCGCTCCGCGACGACTATACGGTTTGAACCTAAATTTACTCGTACCAAAAATTTTTTCAAAAATTTACTTTTTCTGTTTTTTTTTTTCATGTAAAATTTCGTTCAAAGTAGAAATACGATAATGACCATCCGAATTGTGAACTGTGAAGACATTGGTGTGCTCTCACTGTCATTCAAAGTCCTGCTCAAAGCTCCATGCTAGTGTTCCCATATTGTTAATTCGCCACATATTCGGGGAATTTCCCTCTGGGTCCTAACAAAATCATACTGGATCACACCAAGCCTGCCTAATGGCAGCCCCTGGTCCCGCCTCGTCGTTCGCAAAGTACTTAACCGGCTTCATCTGCGCTTGCTGAGCTGAAGATATATCGTGATTATAGTGTTGGTCCCTTCACTTGTGGAGAATTTCTACGTCTCTGTATTGCAAGCGGAGGGAAAAATTTCCATCAGAAGAGTGAAATTTTCGCGCGCTTTGGCGCGCGTATGTGCACACGTAAAACCGATACCTTTAAGCTATGTGTGGTAAACTTGAGATATAATCCCCTGTAATTCCGTCAAACTGTAATCCTGTGGTGGCACTTCTGACAACAAACATAATCTTTTTTCGGTGCCCCTCTATGAGGTGTCGGTGTCCCCCTATATCAAAATTCCTGGCTACGGGCCTGTTATTAGAGTAGGGCGTCAGTCATCATGGGGGAGGAGGAAAGGGCCTATAGGAAGACACCCCCTCTTCAAAACCAAAGGGATTGGTTTGTGCTAAGTCATGTATTTACTCCGCCCCCCCCCCCACATTTGAATACGGATTGACACCCCTGCCCGTACCCGTTATTGAAACGCTTGCTTAGGATTTCTCGACTCACCAAGTAAAAGTGGCAACAGGAGAAAGTTTTTCTGGATTAAAAAGGTTGAAGACATGGCTAAGGAGTAGGATGAGTGGAGAACGCTAAAACGGGCTATGCTGATACATGTGAAAAGAGGTGTTGCAATTTGTAATCTGTAAGTCGTAGACCGATACGCCAAACGTGGGAATCGTTGCCTAGGATTTTTATTGTGACTTTACGTTCGTGATCCAGAGTCACGCAGGTGGCTGGAAAACACTCCTTGAGCCAGGAAAAGAAACGACGGTGCCAGCTTTACGGTACGGCTCAAGTAGCTTGTGCCCCCCTAAGGGTCGCTAGTGTTGTTTTCATGGAATGAAAATGTATTAAGCTATAGTTTCCAAAAAAGGTAACTGGGCCATGGCGAATGGTTCTTTTCTGGTACCCAACGAACTAACAATCAGAAAAGCATGGGACAGACGTGATCACGTTTTGACAATCTCCAATAATGTTAAGGAGAAGGGTCTTCCATCCAAGAAAATACTGACAAAACCATAAGTTCCAGGAGCTCACTTGCTAAGCCTGGGAAGGGCGATTTCCGGCGACGGGGGAAGGGGGTATTTTTATCGAAAAATTTTCGGGTACGCTCCGCTCCACTTAGATAGTCTTCCCACAGATTTTAGCCCCATCTAGTCCAAAATCCTGGGCGGGCCACTGCGTGCGGTTTTGAGTATGGAACAACAAAAGTAAAAAAAGGTGGCGATGTAAGATTTTGTGCCAAACTTTGGCGAAAAAGAAAAAGGGTGATTATTTCTTGTCCAAAGCAGGGACAGATGATTAATCATGTTCATCATTAAGCCACTTGGTAAAAACAAATTTTGAAATATTTGTATAACAAAGATCTCTTTAGCGGAGGGAAATGAACAGCAAAATTATAATTACAAATAGATTTGTATATATGTTTTATCTTAATTTCCCTTAGATGAAACAGATAAATTTTACTATTCTTTTTGCACAATAGTGACATTTTCATATGATTCTGTTAATAACTTTGGTATAAATTCGAGTAAAATCCTTCCCTTCAGTCGGGTTGTCAATATTCGTACACTTCTGCCACTGACTGGAAGTACCTTTTGCTGAATCCGGATCATTAAAAGGTAGAACTGATGGAATCACCGCTAAGTTCTTCTCGACTCTTGGGGCAATTTAAACTTATTTTCTGTGTTCAAATTGTCTCAGATTGCGAGAGCTTCCGGGGGCTTCCTACCTGGACCTCCACCGGGGCTCCGCCCCTGGAACCCGCCAGGGGCCCTAACGCGGGCCCCTGGACCCCACGCGGAAATACTCGCCCTTCGCGCTCGTGGTGCACCTTCGGTGCACTGCGTCCGCCCCCACTTACAGTTATTCCTGGATCCGCCCTTTGGGGCATGGTTCCCCTGGCCCCACGTTGGCGTCACCCTGGCAAATAAACAAAGGAGGAAGAAAGGATAAAGAAATCTCATCTGTCTCGGTCGCCTTGAAGTGCCTGAATGTTTCCAATATCACACGAAACAGTGGCGCCGGCACGGGGGGGGGGGGCATGGGGGGGGCGCGTGCCCCCCCAATCGATTTCAGAAATTTTTTTGAAAATTTCAAAATGATCCCAAAAGGCGTTTAAGCTATAGATTTCTGTATGGGGTAGGGTAGGGTGTGTTTTAAACCAAGTGATAGATCTATTGTAACCATTTTCCATCACAAATGGTTCTCAAACTATCAGAGTTATCGCAAATCTTTTCGCAACCTTTCAAAATTTTCGCGCGCTCCGCGCGCTTCACGCCTTACCTCAATATTTTTCTAATTATCAACAATTTTCGGAAGTAACTCCCACAGAAGCACAGCAACAGAAGCTGAAAGCTGTTTACGAATTCTCAGGTAAACTTGGACTAGCTTTGTGACTGGCAAATAGGTTTGTTGGGGAATTGCAAGTGTCTCGATGCAGAGCATGAATGTAGGTTTTGTCATGGTTATCATATTTAATAAAAAATTTCGGCGCACTTCACGCGCAGTCATCACTGTTTTCACTCCAAATCATGACCATTATTAAGGTTATAACACATGCAACTGTTCTGATCACAACACTTTTCCGGAAAACAGAAGTACATCCCCAACATCTGTAGGGGCCTATGGGATCTTTCAGTCTAATTTGTAGCATGATGTGGAAGGTTGAAAGTGCGTATTTGCCGTTATACATTTTTCAATATACATATAATTTTATATAATTAATCCAGAGCTTCCAGGAGGCACTATACAGGTGTCTGTCAGTATTAGATACCATTTTATAATGCACAATGAGACAAAGGAAAATTTTCGTAATAGTCCAAGAATGTTTCTGTGGACTCCACCCACGTATTTTGTCGTAAAAAAATTTACCCGAGTAGAAGGCATTAAAGCCTTGTCAAAAGGGGGGGCTTGGCGAGGTTTGTTGACAACATACCTCCTCTAAGACAACACACTCTCCTTTTTCACCAAACCAAAAATTAGAACTCACAAATAATGGATATTTTCCAGCCATGCAAAAATATCCTAAAGATAGCACCATTTTGCATCTAAGCAACTTTAAATTACCAAAATTTCCCAAAGGGGAGGTGGACACCCCCTCCCCTTAGACCCCTCCCCCAGGACGGTACCTTTATGTAGTGACAAAAAGGATTCCACACTGCTGTGTACCATCGCAGGGACGCACACTCTCTTCTTTCTCCTAACCAAAAATTAGAATTCACTAAATAAGGATATTTCCCAATCTTATAAGATCACTTCAAAAAATACTCCAAAGATAGCACCATTTTGCATCTAGGCAACCTTAAATTAACAAAAATTTCTCGAAGGGGAGGGGGTGTCCCCCTCCCCTTAGACCCCTCCCCCAGGACGGCACCTATATGTAGTGCCAAAAAGGACTCCACATTGCTGTGTACATTCTCAGGGACACACAAAATGGTACAATTTATGCAGACTTGGGGGAAAACCGAGGTGGCATTATGACATCATCTGTTATGCCCCCCCCCCCCCCAATCACCAAATCCTGGCGGCGCCACTGACACGAAATACTCTTTTCGAAAAGTTACAGGAAAAGCAAAGAAATTTTTGGGTGGAAATTACGAAAAAAGTGGAAGGGCTATGCCTACCTTCTTTGCCAAGGACCACAAAGAGATGGCAAAAGTCATCACACAAAGCAACGCAACAGGCCGAGGAAATGAGCAGCGGCGTAGGAAGATGTTTGACATTGGGGGGGGGGGGGGCAAAAAAGATACGATTTCTCGACCTTGAACCCCGACCCTTTCCACACTCCAACTTAATATTTGCTCAAAGTAGTATATATAAAGAAAAAGGAAACAACAGCAACAACAACAACACATTAGCAGTGGTGTAGCTAAGATATTTTTTAGTGGCTTTGGAGGGCTGGGGAATTTTGTTGGCGTTGGCTCTCGTTTACTGTCTAAGCGGAGCTCCACCATAGGTTGGCGCGGAGCGTACCAAGAAAATTTGAGATTTTAATACAGCCCAGATCGCCGGAAATGGCATTTATCGGCCTTAATAGCAGCCATCAAGATGTGCAATTTTTGTAGAAAATTTGTGAAGGGTGATTTCAATTTATTCTTAAACACATTACGTTTGTCACAATCTATCCGAATTTATTCAAAATTATTCATAGTGGAGTTATCCCCATGGATTTCAGTGGATTAATTGGACTGGAGATTTTCCACAGCCAGAGTCTATTATCAAGTTGAGTAGAGGTGGCGCCAGGATTTGCTCGAAAGGGGGGGGGGGACGGCATCGACCCGAAGCTCCGACAGCCCATTGCCGTCGGGTATTGGTGAGGTGGAATTTGAAGAAAACCTGAGTACTAAGACCATGTCATTCGGGGCATAGTATATATATATATATATATATATATATATATATATATATATATATATATATATATAGATAGCATAAAATTTGTGTAAACTATGAAAGCATAGTTCCGCGTTCTTTAAATGTATTTCCGGGAATCTAAAGTGAAAAATTGCAAAGCGCTCGAAATTTTTGGTAGGTTTTCACAAAAACATATGTAATCATCAAGAATAAAAAGAAGAAAGAAAATCTCTAGGGGTTGACAGGTTGTAGACCATATGGGAAAAAAATTTACATTGTATCGAAACCATCCCGACTACCCGATGAAATACCGGTAGCCAAACATTGCTCCGTGAGTCTCTTACCAACTGAACGTACCGCATGACACACACAAGAGAATAGTAACTAGGCTTTGAGATATGAAATGAATTTTACGACCTCTATATAAACTACTTCTCTACATGTTACTTGGAAAGGTGGAAGGGACTTGCTCTATTTAGCTATGTAGAATGGAACTATTGAAGAAACTAGGGTCGCTCTATAGCGCGCGTAGCGCGCCTAAAATTTTGGGTTCTTATTAGAGAAATTGTTCTCATGAGAGCAAAAAACGGGTAAAACGAAACTGTAAACTATCGCGATTTTGGGGGGAGGGGCCAAAATGACATTTGGCCCAGCGTCAAAACACATTGGGGGGCCATGGCCCCCCGGTTCCTACGCCACTGATGAGGTATATCATAGAAATAAAAGGGAGGTTCTATGGGCTATACGGATAATACGGTATGTAGTCCCATGCAGGCAGTGTTTCCACTCTTCCCGAAAATACCCGAAATTCGGGAAATTTGGGTGCTCTTCGGGAAATTTTCGGGAAGAGGGATTATTTTGGGAAATTTCGGGAAATTTGGAAATGGCGTATGGCCTTTGGAAATGATGTATGGCTTGACAGGGTAAAATCCTGGATTAGCCATTAAAGTAGCATAAAATAAGCGTTATTGGAAATATCAGGAAATACCAAGCCGATTTCAGGAAATTTTAGATTCCATTTCAGGAAAAATGAATTCAGAGTGTGGAAACACTGCATGCAGGTGCGTTGTACGGAAGTACATTGCATCTAGTCTTCCGCATGACAAATCCCAGGTCGGACTGTGGCGACTGTTTAACCTTCATAAAAGTAATGGTCCATCCATAGAGCAGGATACAATTTATTATTTCCTGCTCTATGTGGTCCATCTGACTAGTATACACAGAGCAATATCATGTTTTGTGTGTGTGTGTATAACGGTATCATCGGTCCCTTGCTTCAGGCTTGGCCCAATCCAACCCACAGGTATAGGCAGCAGCATGTCTTCAGAAAGTCGCAACCAAAAACTTGCAGGACATAGCCTAGGCAAGCCTAACGTTAGGCCTAGTGCGCAGTCTGCTGACCTAGTAGGCCCTAGGGCCTATATGGGTCGCTTTGGGGCTTCCCATACTAGTTCAGGGGACAAAGTGTACGTGAGAACTAACCTAGGTACCCTAGGCTAAGGCAAGCCTAGCTTCCTAAAGCCTGCTCTATGGTTGCAACTCACGTAAGTTAGGGCCTAGGCCCTAGCCTAACGTAGGCCTAGGCTGGGCCTAGTGGTGCAATTGGAAGACTGGCTTCATCCGCGTGGATAAGAACAAATAAATAACTGCTAATTAGGCCCCTGTTAGATGTTGTCATACAAGGTTAGACTTCGAAAAGGTTTTTGACACTGTTCCTCAAGAACAAGTAGGAGGTAAAATTATGTAGGCTGAGCCTAGGGGGCCTAGGCTAGGCTAGCCTAACGTTAAGGGGCCTAGGCTAGGCCAAATATAAAGTCACTAGCCTACATGACTTCCTTCCAAGTTTGGTCATCTGATGGAGTGCAAGGCCCTAGGTCGCCTAATCAACAGACTACAGTAAAACCCATTTTATCAGAAACCCTGTTTATCCGAACTAGCCATCAGATTTAACAACGATAATATTCAACACAATTAGCCTACTGTAGCCAAGTATCTAGTATCTGTACCTAGGCCTAGTAGGGGAGGGGGCCGGTGTTCCCCTCCTCATTTAAATTTCTTTTTGAATTAGAGAAGTGTCTACACGCAAAATGGTGGCACTTTTTTAGCAAATTAGTTAACACAACTGGCCAGAATTTTCATGATGTAGTCAGTTAGATGAGATTTAACGACACATCAACATGTGTTATATAGTGTCAACAAGTTAAAATACGGTTCGAGTCTTTCCCTTTAGTCGCCTCTTACGACAGGCAGAATACCGTGGGTATATTCTACAACCCCCAGCTCACAGGTGGTTCATGATGTAAAGCATAAACACTGCGCTGACAGAAATGCTCGTTTTCCTGTGAAGTAGCGTGCTGTAAAGTCAAATCACGAAACCTGAAAACGGGTTCCATGGTTTTGTAACTTTCTTAGGCTGGGCTTTAGTCACTGTTATGTGAGTGATGTACACCAAAAGCAAATTCTTCTAAACATGGAAGTGTTGAATTTTAGGCTGAACATTAGGTATAAAATTATGTATTATTCCCTAACATTTCCATGTTAATTTACCCGTTAATTTCACCTTGCATAGGCCTATATCACGATCACCCGATAGCTCTACTGTATGTAGAGCAACCCAAACTGTAACTGCCTCTCACGAGATGAGGCTAGGCTCAATATATCTTCATATGTAAACTTGTTAGGATAGCATAGCAGCCAGTGCTCTTGTACTTGAGACTGATCTCACACTCGAGACCGGTCTCGAGTCACAATTTTAAGGACTCGGACTCGGAAGGCAAGGACTCAGTCTCAGACTCGGTCTTGTACAGTCCGGACTCGTGACTCGCCTCCAGATTTCCCGAGACCGGCAGAATTTGGGAATCACATTTATGCACTTATCCATTGTCACATAGCTTTACACTGCCATCTGCAGTTTCCATACAACACACAGTATTTTAATATTATCAAGGTTGTAGCTACGTGGGTCGGCGAGGGACGGTAATGACCCGCACCGGTTTTTGCAGACCCATACTTGCGCTAAAATGAAGCCCCTCCGACCTTCGCAAATATAATATTTAGGCTAGACAATATAATAATATAGGATGTTAAACTTAGAAAAAAGACATGGGAAGTGCCATTTCCTGCAATCTGGGAAGCATGTTTTTGCCCAAAATTTTCTGAACACTCCGCACCAAGTGATGGTGCCGCTACGTTTAGATAGTTGTAGTGTATCAGGATAATTCTGTAAGTGCGCCCTCGATATACAGTTGTTGTTCTACATGTGACAATAAAGTGTTTGCAACCAAAGTTGAATCTGTCTGTGATTTGATTCGATCTCAAGCATCTCAGCAGGGAGAATGCTACATCTGGCGACGAGGATTAATTAAAAGTTTAATCTGACGATCCGGAGGACGATTATGGCAATTAAAGTTGACGTTGGCCAAATACCGCAATTTGAAATAGCGGGAGATGTAACTAGCTTATCACCAAGATGGCAACGCTGGAAGCGTGCTTTTGAGTATTACCTTGTTAGCAAAGGGGTGACAAATGACGGTCAGAAACGTGCATTACTATTACATTCAGCCGGAATGGCAGTTCAAGATATCTTCGAAACCCTGGCAGACCCTGGTGTATCGGGAGAAGATACGGCGGGGGAATATGAGAAAGCCATGAGAACTTTGGACGCATATTTCAAGCCCAAACTCAACATTCCATACGAGCGCCATGTGTTTAGACAAATGCGCCAAACAGAAGCAGAATCAACTGACCAGTTTGTGGCGAGATTGACACGCCAGGCAGCAAACTGTGATTTCCAAACAACGAAAAATGATCAAATAAGGGACCAGTTGATTGACAAATGCAAATCATCAGAACTGCGCCGAAAATTATTGGGAAAAGGAACGGCCTTAGACTTGAAAACAGCGCAAGAAATCGCAAGGTCAATGGAGGCTGTCAGCATACAACTTCAGCACATGGAGAAATCCAGTAGTAACGCTAGTAACACGAGCACAGAATCCGGTAACGTGAGCAGAGTGTCAACGCGGCCGAGTAGTACGAGTAACCCTGGGAAAAGCAAAACCAGCCGAAAAGGGAACTGTTACCGCTGCGGGCGAGATGGACACTTCTCAAAAGACAAAAACTGTCCAGCTAGGGACAAACAGTGCAAAAAGTGTGGACTAATTGGACATTTTGCTATTTGTTGTAAAACTAAGCCAAGAGATGGTAAGTCTGGAAAGGGGAACGTCGACAGACATAAGCTTCACGCTAGTCGCGGAAATAGTACCAGTGGCACAAATCCACGATCGTCTAGTGAGACAGTGAGTTACGTAGAACCCAGCAGTATTAGTATTAGTAACACCGCATCGGGCTATGCATTTGTTGTGGAAGAGAAGAGGAACCCAGTGAAGTCTGGTATACTTGATATTGTAGCAGGTGGAGTTAATTTGTCAGTGATGATAGACTCTGGAGCTTCATGTAACATCATTGACATGGACACATGGACTCAGTTAAAAGAAAGAAAAATTCAATGTAAGTCAGAGAAAGTTAATAAAACACTGTATCCATATGGTAAGTCAGATCCATTAGACATAATTGGTAAGTTTTCAACATATGTGTATGCAGGGAACATCAAAGCAGAAAATGTTGAATTCTTTGTAATGAATGGGGTAGGCCAACCACTCTTAGGAAAAGAGACAGCTGAGGATTTAAAGCTTTTGGCAATTGGTTACAATGTGAACAAGGTTGATGGTAAACAAACCGAGGAATCTGAATTACAGTTAGAGTTGGATGATCCAAAGAAGGAGTTCCCTGAATGCTTCAATGGGGTGGGAAAATTGAAAGGATATCAGGCAAAATTACACATAGACCCAGAAACAAAACCTGTAGCTCAAAAAGCTAGAAGAATACCATTTGGGTTAAGAGACAAACTTGATAAGAAATTGGATGAATTGGTGTCTAAGGATATCATAGAGGAGGTCAAAGGCCCTACTACTTGGGTAAGTCCTATTGTAATTCAAAGGAAAACAGAGGGTGATATTCGCTTGTGCATAGATATGAGGCAAGCAAACAAGGCAATTATAAGGGAACGATTTCCAATCCCGACAGTGGATGAGGTACTCCAAGACCTAAACAAAAGTTCAGTATTCAGCAAATTAGATCTGAAATGGGGGTACCACCAAATCAAAATTGATGAGCAGTCTAGGCATATCACTAAGTTTGCCACTCACAGAGGTTTATAAAGGTACAAAGATTATTGTTCGGAATAACATCTGCACCTGAGTTATATCAGCATGTTATTCAACAAGTGTTAATGGAGTGTGAAGGTGCTGAGAATATTTCTGATGATATTGTGGTTCATGGGGCAAACAAAAAGGAGCATGACGAAAGACTGAGGGCAGTATTGTACAAGCTTAAATCAGTAGGGTTGACACTGAACCCTAATAAGTGTGAGTTTGGAATAAGTAAGCTTAAGTACATGGGACACAATCTGTCGAAAGATGGTATTGGGCCGTCTGATAATAAGGTCCACGCAATCAAATATGCGAGTAAGCCTAAAACAGCAGCAGAAGTGCGCAGTTTTCTAGGGTTAGTGCAGGTTGTAGGGAGGTTTGTACCTGACCTGGCAACGGTGTCGGAACCACTGCGAAGGTTAACTAGGAAAAACGAACCATTCATGTGGGGTCCAGATCAAAACAAAGCTTTCAATACATTAAGAGAGTCATTGACTAATTCTGAAACATTGGGGTATTTTGATAAAGATGCGACTACCCAAATTATCACTGATGCCAGTCCAGTAAGTTTAGGAGCAGTCCTATTGCAAATTCAGAATGGCGAGCCAAGAGTTATCTCGTATGCCAGGAGAAGCCTGTCTGATGTTGAAAGACGATATTCCCAGACAGAAGGAGAGTCTGGTGATAGTGTGGGCATGCGAGCGATAAGTTCCATTTGTATTTATATGGTTTGAAGTTTGAAATCTTAATTGATATGATCACAAACTAGAGTTTATTTATTCAGAGAGAGCAAAACCATTAGCTAGAATTGAGCGTTGGGTTTTAAGACTTCAGTCTTACGATTACACTGTGAGGTACATACCAGGAGCTCAAAATATTGCAGATTGTTTATCACGTATGGTGTGTGGTAAAACAGAGAAAACATTAAATGAAGATGACGAGTATATTAGATTTGTAGCTCTACAGGCTACACCAATTACAATGTCTATCCAAGAGATAGAAAAGGAGTTAGATAAGGATGAAGAGTTGTCCGTAGTTAGAGAATGTGTTCAATCTGAAAATTGAGGTAACTTACCTGTATCCTACAAGCTGGTACGCACAGAATTGTCAGTGATTGGTAAAATAGTCTTGAGCCGTACTAGATTAGTCATTCCACAAAAGCTAAGAGACCAAGTGCTAGAACTTGCCCATGAGGGACACCAAGGGATAGTCAAATGTAAACAGAGGCTTAGGACGAAAGTATGGTGGCCTGGGATTGACAAAGAAATAGAACGTAAGTGTAGAAGTTGTTATGGGTGTCAAGTAGTAAGTGATCTACGTAAACAGGAGCCCATACAGTCAACGCCTCTACCATCAGGTCCTTGGGAGGATTTAGCAGCTGATATATTGGGACCATTACCCGATGGCACAAATGTGTTAGTAGTTGTTGACTATTACAGCAGATATTTTGAGGTTAAGTTAATGAATTCAATCACTTCAGAGAAAACAATTTCAGCTTTAGAGGAAATGTTTGCACGTTATGGTTATCCAAAGTCACTGAAGACTGATAATGGGTCAAATTTCACATCATCAAAATTTAAGGAATTTTTGGTAGAGTGTGATATTGTACACCGTACAACAACTCCTTTGTGGCCGCAAGCCAATGGAGAAGTTGAACGGCAGAACAGAACCTTGCTAAAGGCAATAAAAGTGGCACAAGTAGAGAAGAGAGATTGGAAAAAGGAATTAAATAGATTCCTTCTGGCCTACAGGTCAACGCCACATTCCACTACTGGTGAGACTCCAGCCAAAAGTATGTTTGGTAGACAAATTAAGTGTAAATTACCAGTGTTGAGTGAACACAATCAGTCTCATCATGAGATAAGGGATAGAGATTCTGAAAGAAAACAAATTGTTAAAGATTTTGCAGATCAAAAGAGGAATGTCTGTGAGAGTGACATTAGTGTAGGTGACCAAGTGCTTCTTAGGAGACCTAGAGTTGACAAATTGTCAGCACCATTTCATGAAACACCTTTTGAAGTTGTAGATAAATATCATAGTCAGGTTACAGTCCAGTCACCTGAGGGAGTCACTTACAAGAGAAATTCATCTCATGTGAAAAAGTTTGAGTCGGGTCAAGAGGTTACTCCACAAGTGGAGAGTAGTGAGGAAGGCTCAAGGTCAGAGGCATCAGGAGGTATTGCTGATGATGTTGGCATCAAGCCAAGCAGACCTGTACGTACACGTAAGATGCCAAGTCGATTCAAAGATTTTGTAATTGATACTAAGTAAAACAAGAGAACCAGAAAGGAAACTCTGACACAAAAGATTTGTGTTATTCAAGTTTGATACTTTATTATGTTATTCATCATTGCATATATGTAAAAAGTTTTGACAAGTAGTTGCAAGCATATGATTCTCCATATGATAGGAAGAAGGTTGAAATAATGTATGAGAGTAAGATAAAAGCTTAACAGATGAAATGTCAGTTTTACTAAAAAGGGGAGGGATGTAGTGTATCAGGATAATTCTGTAAGTGCGCCCTCGATATACAGTTGTTGTTCTACATGTGACAATAAAGTGTTTGCAACCAAAGTTGAATCTGTCTGTGATTTGATTCGATCTCAAGCATCTCAGCAGGGAGAATGCTACAATAGTCATTCCCGTAATTTCCGTCCCACACTCAGATCTTTCTACAGTAGCTACAACCCTGAATATTATATACGATAAAAACATAATTGGGGGTCCTTACTTATTTTCGCTGGTGGCTCACAGGTTTAGTTGGGAAGGTCTCACAGGCCACAGCCTAATGCGTATCACAAGTATGACAATCTGACCATTACAGGCCCAATTCAGGCCTGATGGAGCGGGTAACAAATAAAATAATGTCAGATTAAGTGGCATAGCTTTTTTGAATAGTGTATTTCTGAAGGAGAAGGTGTTTTGGCATGACTTTATCTTAGCTGAAAGTCACAATCTGTTGGCTTGTATAGCGTAACAAGAATATTTGTTTGCCAAAAAAGCCTTGTAGATTGCCGTGAGTGGTCAGCCTTACTTTTGTAGCCTGGTATTAACTGAGTTACCAGGCTGCAAAAGTTGTACCGTGTTACCATACGTGTTCTTTATTCTGAAATATCATTATTTACAAATGCACACTTCAAATAAGAAAAGCAAATAAGAGGAAAGAAAATAATATTTGGCCTATATATGATTTCCATCATATGGCATATGGTCTTCTAAGATTCATAATTTCATTTCAACTGGCCTGCCCCCCCCCCCTCCTTACCACCACTGGAATACAGACATTAAACTATATGGCCTGTCCATGTGACTGCAGCATGAGAGAGCATGTGAGTGGGGGGGATTATTGGATTTAATGTGGTACTGTACAGCTGCATACAGGGATGTAGCAGAGGGATTAGTGATGGTATGTAGGATATGAAATTCAAGGTGGGTTTGAAGCCAGAGAATTCTAACTGTCATAGTCCATACAGGTTAATCTATATAGACTTTAATTTAATTAACATGCAGCCAGACACCTCACTTCTAGCTCTCCCCCTTTTGCTTCCAAAACCAATGTGTTGTCAGGTTGTCGACACAATTGATTTTTGGCAAATTTTTATCCCAAATGCGCCCTCTACACAAGCATTCGGTACTAAGCCATCCTTAGGAGCGCGAAACGGTTGGAGAAATGAGGCACATTCTCGCTCTCAAGCAAAGAGTACCAAAGGTACATCTGCGGGTGCAGGGCCCATTGGGTCGGGAACATCTACAAAGAGGTGTCAATTTATAATGTTCTGATTCAAATTTAATGAGCAGAGCAATGAATGCAAGAAAATTTTGACAGTTTGCAACATTTTTCAATAGAAAATATTATAAGATCAATCATTTAAAAATGTGAACCACTACCTTAAGTCACAACTTTCCCACTGACACCGGCTTTCTCAACAGACCTATTCTCCAATTCCTGCCTTTCCGCCAATACAAAGTAAGAAAGGAAACAGAAGCAGTCCGATGTTCGGCAAACATACAGTAACCCCACATGACCAATATAAAAAGGACAATCGCGCACTGCCATGCATGCAGACCCAGGGCCTACATCATAACACACAGGGGCAAGGTTTGGTGTATGAAAGTGTGTGTGTGTGTGGGGCGGGGCAAACCCGGTCGAAATACCAAACGGGGCCCACAGTCTGGGACAAGGGACCCCTCAAGTTTTTGATTACTTGTAAAAAGATAAGGTTGTAGCATAAAGTTGTAAGGATGATGGAAGATTGAGGGTGATGGTGTAGTACTTTTCAAAATGAATTAAAGGCAATAGGCAGTCGCCCCAAAATTTTCTTTGAAAAATCGGCAAACTCTTGCAGATCTCCTCCTATTGCATTGCAAGTACCTCAGAGGATGTTTTGAACAGATTTCTTACAAACAATAGGTAAAGCATGGAGAAATTCTCCTTGAATTTCACAATTTACCAACAAAAATATTGTCACATGATCAGAATAGGCCAATAATGAACTAGAGTGACAGGATACACTCACTCTGTTTGGGGTGACTGCATACTGCCTTTAAATGTTATGGATAACTCTTACAGAGACATGGCCATGGGCTTCCTAGGTAAAAGATACCAGAGAAGCGATCTTGATTGGAGCCTGCACCTTCATAGCCGGAGGCCATGGGTGGGGATCCTCCCAAAATTCTTTTTAAATTTAATGGCTTTTAGGGCCATTCTGGACTATATCTAGAGATAAACCTGCATTCCCATGTATAATTTGAAATGCTAACAGAGTACTTTTCCTATCGAGGTTGCAAATTTTAGATAGTGACTAGCGGTCAATTGTATGAGGATGGTGGATGTTGGTGGGGAAAGTGCACAGCAGGAACTTCAAGGATGTAAGTGTTTTGAAATAGCAATTTACTCAAGCACTGATCCTACAGGAAGTAATCAGGAGACAATTCCACCGACAAAGATTCCAGTACGGAGTACGGACTGTAGTACTAACGATACACATACTTCCCTTGAGCTCATGCAAATTATGCTGAAAAATTTATTGAGAAACCCGATTTCCTACACAGGGGTAGGTTTCTGAATTGTGCATGCAATCACCATGCATGGTTGGTGTAGTGATGTACATTTAGTACTGTAAATAGCTGTAACTTCAGGGCTTGATGTCATAAAAGTGTGACTGGGAGCCAATAACCATGCTTTGGGAGAAATTTTACTTAAGGTCCCGGATAAACCTTTCACTAATAATTGCTCCTTGTCTCCCCACCTTTGAGATTGCGGCTGTATTAGTTAGTACGCAATGCGGGTGCGCGCAAAGTGCGCCGAGAAACAAATTTTGGCATTTTTCGATATTTGAAATTAATGTTTTTCCTTCATTTTACATTGCAAACTTGACCATAATGTTAAAAATTCCCTCATAATTTCTCTGGGCTATTTTTCCTTCGTTCATTTTTTTAAAATTATTTTTAAATTATTTTTATTCATTTTTAAGGTCTAGGAAAAGGTGGGGGCAAGTGCCTCGCTTGCCCCTCGTAATCCCGCCTATGATAACACAGCAATATTGTGTAAAAGGCAGTGTAAAAATTGATGACTTGTTAATTCTTGTTTCTTAGTGTACACTTTTTCCATAATGGGACTCGGACTCAGAGCTTGTGACCTGGACTCGGTCTCTGACTCGAATGCCAGTGACTCGGACTTGACAGGTGAGGACTCGGACTCGGAAGGTGGGGACTTGACTACAGCACTGATAGCAGCCAAAGCAATTGAGGTACTCTGAAGAAAAAGTATTGTACAGGAAAATTATGTAAGAAAAGTTTTCGCAAATATCATACCGGGCTTGGTTACAGTATTTTACACAAGCTATTCTATGAAATGAACAGTCATCTAGATAATTTTGGATCGTATTCAATTTTACATTTGAGTTGGCTACCCCGAGACTCAAAACACCACACAGTGATACTAAGTACAGCAGCCTATCATGAATTGAAATTTAAAAGGACTCGAATTCACTGCTCAAATTTTGGACAACATTCTCAGGGTTTAAAGAGCTTAAAAATTGCTTATCATTGATTTTAAGGTGATACTAAATAAATGTTTCAAAACCTTGCTCTACTTTGTTAGATGTATCACCTTCATCGGTTGAATAATTTGGAACAGTTTTGGGGAATTTCAAATAAATTAACCTGAACATTGCCACGTGCGTCGCACGAACGTTGAAGGAAAATTTAGAATGCAGCTCTGTGGTTGGTCAAAAGCTATTAGGTATGACAGTTGGTGCAAGGGGTTTCTCAATATCTTCGTATATTATGACATACTAACCATGAAAACACATTATTTCAATACGATTTGTTGTGATTCGTTCTTTGAGTGGAAAAGGCTGAGACAAGACCTGCCTTTCACAGAGCGGGCATTTGTGTTTTGTTTTGTTAGTTGCGTCTTACGGCGTAATTGGACTAGACTGCTCACCTTGTGAATACGTTACAAAGGGGGAATCAAAGGCAGGGTTTTGTTTTTTGTGACTACGGAAATTTAAAATGCAGGTATTTCAAAGGGCTGGGCAGGTCAGCGGGTTTGTGTGCTCAAATGCAGGTCACTTGGGAGGTATGGAAATATTTTGGGGGATTTTGTCTGCAATTTTTAGCCTTTTCGGAATTATTTTGGAAATATGTTGGCACACAGTCTTATGGACCCAGTGTACCGTACTTGAGGCAAAAACTTGGAACCCTGTTTCCGAATTTTTTCGTTATCCGAACTACCTTTGATCCTGATGTGTTTGGATAAACAGGGTTTTACTGTACAGTATGTGGTCTATTCATAGTTCAGCCATAGGCTATCCAGCCAGGACTAATTCCGTGTCCCTTGTTGTTGACAATCATTTTACATACATGGTGGCATTTATTCATGTAGTGGTGCATTGTGGAGTGTTTGTAGGCCTGTTTGTAGTGACAAAGCTTGTAGCAAATGTAGTGAGCTAGGTGACTGTACAATTGAGAAACGTGTTGTGTTGAGCGTTTGTTGATTGATGACTGAAATTAAATTTCTGCAATTTATATTTTGGCAGTTGGTACTAACAATGCCTTTGAGACATTTTATAATGTATGATCTCGCTGTTTGCATAGCTCTGTAAGATGAAGTATAATCATTAAATCAAAGCTTCTTTTGACTTTTGCAGCCCTTGAACTCAGCAGTGCCTCCTCCTCTATCTGACCACGTTTTAGAATAACTGATCAAGAGCTTCCTCACATATACAGGCCATTTACGAAGGGGAAGTGCAGATTCTCTACATATCATACTTCACTTCAGGGATATTTGGATTTGCTCCCTTGGTTAATCGTTCACATGTACATATTTATTAAGTTGTTATTTCTCCATTATTTATATGTCTGGTTCTGGATTCTATGGAGCCACATATCCTACCGTATTTAAGTTACCACATGTTTACATACATCTTAAAAAAATTTACACCTGAGTTTCTAAATAAGGACGAAATCAGTGAATGAAAACTGAAATTATAAACACTTTTTTCATCTTCTACATTTAAATTATCGAAATTTCAGTCTCCAAAAAGTTGAAGCTACCCCTTTGATCAGTCGATCAAGCAATCAAGCTTTTACTTTCACTTTCATACACTTACTGTATGGACTAGACTAGGCTAAACCCAACACCTGTCACCTAGACATACTAGTCAAACTTTAAGGGGGTGCAAATAATACTTAAAAACCTACAGTCATTATCCAGTGGGCAAACATTCTTAAGTATTCATAGTCAGGACATGTGTAAAAGACTCATAAGCCTTTAACATTTCTTTTAAAAGCTTTACTTGCTCAATTTTTTTCCGTACAATGTTTCTTCTTATGAGTAACTTTTTAGCCTTTTAGTACAGCTTGCAAATTCACCGAATTCGGTAATATGCGTACTATAGGCTAGGCCTAGCTACTACACATGATATACTAGAGGCCTCTTAACTATCATCAGAATTAAAGCCTGCTAAAAATATCCAGTGGGCAAACATTTCCTAAAATATGCATGGTTGTGATCATTGTGCATCACGTTTCTTCTTTAAAAGATAACAGTGTTCTACATTTTTTTTTCTTTTTTTCTTTTTTCTTTGCAAATGAAGGCTGTATCATGTGCAAGAAAACCTGTTCATGTTCATGTCAGCCCATCAGATATTCTTGATCAAGTGCAAGGCTTTAGTACATAAGGATACATTTAGGATATCTTTTCTCTAGGGAGTTGACCCTTTTTACCTGTGAAAATTGTGTATATACATTACCCCAAACTTGCCAGATTTGTTCCACAGCCCCCTGGCTTAAGCACCTAGGATGTTATTAGCTCTTCAAAATTGAAAAGGATTGTGTGTTCAATCCTACTCTTTTGAAGCATGGTGAACCTATGTGAATTATTGCTTAGTATGAGCTAAGATGTTGTCTAGCGCCACCTTCCAAGAAGGGGAGCTGGCTGTTCATCATTTTTGACATTATAACAAACTTATCAGCAGTAGCTGTGCCTGTGCAATAATTGCTATCCTTGGGCAATCTTCCAAGGCAGCTAGAATTAGTTATATACACTGCAGTTGTTACACTGTATGCTTTGAAGTGGTTCATTCAGAGTAAATTATTCTGTTTATTTAGAATAAATTCTACTGCCACTGAGGTTAAACTTCAGATGACAAGGATGCATCCAATACCAGCAAGGTTTTTGCCAGAAAATGGAAAATGAAAGGATTAGTAATGTTCAACCTAAATAGTACACTGCTGCAAGGCTTTGTTGCAACAAGAATCCAGGGAGTTTATGTCCCAGAAATATAACAGTTATGAATTATTTGAAAGGCTATTAATCTGTATAAGTTGAAGATATGACCTTAAAAATATTTCTTTTGTTTGCAGACAGTTTATCCTGCATGTGGACAATCTTTGAAATCAAATAGAAGAGCAGGGGTTCTCTGTTATGTAATAAAAAGAAATGATTCAGCCACAAGTAGACTCTGCAGTGAATCTTCACAGATCATTTTAGAGGTGAAATTTAAATTTGATCGTATAACTTTTAAATGTAAATCATCATTTTACATTGGAGACTCTTTGATAATGAATTCAAAGTTGTCAAAAGGTGCTGTCGGTCCTGGTGTATATCACATATGGAAGTGAAATGGAATCTTTATGAAGAGCTCTGTAGTTCTGCTCTACTATTATGGCTAACAAAAGAGAAACAGATGTATCAGTATTTAGTGAATGATAAATAATTGTATGCATGAATGATTACAAGTGTCATTAACTTCAACATTTCTGTCAATCTCATATGTTATCATAATACTTTGGAGATGCATCAGTGTTATTCTTGAACATTTATTGATCATGTGAACTTAAGCACCATAACATTTGATATTACATAGACAGACATCCCACAATGTATCTCTGTATGTTTCAACTTATTTCTCAAGAAAATGTATTAGTCTGTCATTTTTGCAAGACATGCTTTCTTTTATGTAATGTGGGTAATTCTGATTACTAACAGGAATTAGTTTTATATCAAGATTTCACACATTGTTTGTCAAAAGTACAGTAAAGTGTCTGTTGTTACAAGATATGATAATTTTATAGTTCACTAAAACAGGGTTTCCCCTGGGTTTTAGGGTGTGTGAGGTGGTATTAGTCTATGGGGGGTAAATATGGTGCCAGTTTGGACACCAACAGTGAGGGAGAACTGTCAATACTATATAGTTAGTACAGTACAGGAGGCAAATATAGCAAATTTGTGTGAGGTGTGGCCAAATACTGTGAGGTGGCTGCCTCACAGAAACAATGCCAGGGGAAACCCTGCTAAAAGTTCTTTATTTTCTACATTCGTTTTCAGCATTTAATGGAGGAAGAGTGAATTGTAATACTGCATTCAAAGATAGTACGGGTGATGCCTCATGGACTGGAACTAAAAGGCCGGTGAGGCTACTGCCCTTGTACTTTTGGTAATGGCTATTATGGTGCCCCACAAAATGACGTATTTTTCAAGGCCTTATTGTACTTCATGCGATTTCTAATAAAATACAACCAAACACATACATACCAGGTACATTAACAATGTTAACATGAGAGCATTGTTTTGATATTGTGTTTGGGCTCTGGTCCGGATTTAGTTTTGTTTTCACCAGTGTCCGTTTCTAAGCATGTAAAAAGCACTTTAGAAGGTATGTTGGATTGTTGTAGTGTGTGTTGTCTAGTTCAATGGTACCTTCCATATTTTTTTTAATCCTTTTCAAAGGTTGCCTGAAGGAGTTTATTGTCATGTTATTTTTGGCTAGAGACTTGCAGATCATTGTGTGAACAGATTGATACACCCAACAAAGCTGCACAACAAAGACTGTGTAACTAGCATTATAAAGGCCTTTTCCAAACTTTTTAAACCTTTTGTAACTTTTGGTCCAATTTTACCCGTGGATATTTGATTGTGGGCAAGTAGCTTCTGTGGTTTATTGCAAAAAAAGATTTTATAGGTATAAAGCTGAACCGTGGCAACTGATTAATTAGGACACAAAACGAAATGACTTGTGCAGGCATTTAACCGATCGACTAATTAGTTAACCAGTTAACCATTTAAATGGCACAGCCCTAATTAACACAGAGTATTGTTTGGCCTTCAAGATGTATTTATGTGTGATGAAAGCTAGTAGGGAAATGTCCTTGTCCCATGCATGGGCTGACCATAGCAGTTGATATCAGAAAACATGTTGAACGCAAGGTTTCTTGTTCTTTCCTTCATGGTACTATAGTAAGAAAGAAGTGAAAAGGTGTAACATGAAGTGAAATGGGCATTTGCATAAGTCAGATGGAGGTTTACCTTCATAGCAGGTGTCGAATATGTACTCCTCTTTGGCGTACATACTCTAACACCTGCGAACAATGATGGAGATCATCCAATTTCGTTATATTCATGAGCCCAATATGATTTTACTCTCTCGACAGTTGATTGGTTTCAATATATGAATATTCATAGTGCACGAAAAGGTTTCAGCTGCAACGTTCACTTTTACACAGTAAGTCAGTGGGAGTTACCCATTGTGTGAGCTTGAAGTGGGGGAAATCACACACTAAAACCACATTGACATTTGTCTTTCGACACAGCATGATAATCAAGACTTGCTTTAGTCGTTTTTTGGTTGAATATTTATAATTCTTTTTGTTATGATTGTATATATGAATAGTTAATACCGTACAGAATTTACCCAGTCTGACAAAGAATTCTTGTGAAAGTTCGCGGACGTTGGTATTACGAGTGCAGCCAATTTAGGTGCAGGAGTAATACACGTCCGCCGGGCAGGCAAGATGGAGATGCCAGAGTATAACATTCAGAATACTGAAACATTATCTTGTACAGTTAAGTCCTGCCCCCGGTTTTTCAACTGTTTGTAGTTAAATTAACTTCCAGATTGATAATCAATGCACATATAAACTAATATAAATGTTTCCCTCTCCTTTTTGCTGGTTGTCTTTAGCTGCTGGGAAAGTGTAAAACAGTATGGAGCTGAAAAGCTTTTTTGAGGTTGGCATAACCTGCTACTGCTGCAGCTGAAAACTTAAGATGGTGTCATATTGAGGGATGGAGGTGTACATACTGCTATGGAGTGGTCTCAAAGTTCTGTCCAACAGACCTTGTCAAATAAAGGTAAAGTATAATCATTAATTTACTAATGGGAGAACTATTGGTTTTAAAACCTTTAAACAGCCATTAGGCTGATTCTATCACTATAGACCTCATGCATATGATGTCGCAGAGCAGAAAGTGCTCCTTTGTTTGGAAGAAAATGGCGTATCATTGCAAGTTACACCAACAATGCAGACAGCTGATTTGTGCACGGGAGGATATGGGCCTAAGTCTACTATGTGTGCGTGCGAAATCTACGCCATGAGTGTATGTGTGCTTCATTGTTTTTCTCCAAAATGACGTCAGTGTGATGTCAATGCGTAAGGTCTATAAGGAAATTTTGAAATGGTTTCAAATGAAGAAATTCATCAGTGCTCATGACAGTAGTGTGTGACACATTTTCATATCATAGCTCACCTGATTTTTATTTTTTTTAAATTTTAAAGCTGAGCTGTAGAAACTGCACAACTTTTCCAAAATCCTGTTACCTCTATCACCCTTTTTTAAGTGATGACTGTTTCATCAGTTCTTCTACAGTTTCCCTGAATTTTTGGCAGTGATTTAAGTGAGTGATTTTCTTAAAGGCCCTTTTTCCTTTATATGGTACTTTCCCTTTTAAACTTTTTGCATGGGTGGTCATTTATTAAATCCAATGGCTAAGCATTACATTCACTTATCTAAACAATTTTAGGCACCAGTGTGGTGTCCAGTGTGGTGACAGTTCCTGCAAACTGCATCTGAGAGTGAGTGTGTACCTTAGTGAGTGTGCTCATTGTGGGCTAGACACTGATCACAATTCCAGTTGCTTTCAGCTTGTCAAATTCTGTGCTTCTTTTCTTTTTATTTTTAGTCTTATGTATGTAATCATTTAGATGTAAACAAAACTGAGTTTTGAAAGTTTATTTAAAATACTGCCTTTTTGTTTGGTTCATAACTGTTTTCTTGATTTCTTTTGTGATTTTTTTTATTTTTATTTCCATTTGAAGATGTTTTTTTCCATGATTTTTCCATGTTTTCTAAATTCTTCCTCATATTTGTCATTGTTTTACTTTTTTTCTGTGTCATGGAGTGCTTGCCCCTTAACCTTGGTATCAACTTGTGGATGTGCTTTAAAATCCCACAAGTAATTGGTGTAAACACTTGTGTAACTATAAAGTTTACTCTGATTGATAATTGGTTTGTGCAAATGGTGAAAAAGTGCTGTGACATGTTTCTAAGTTTTGTGAACATTTTTCAGACTTGGGAAGAAGAATTTTGATCAGTTTAATTTATAAATTCTGAAGTTTTAAAAATGTTCATAAGGTAAACAAAAGTTAGTTACTCAAACTTGAACTGTACACATTGAGAGATTTAATGTCTTTGTAAATTGTCTTTGTCTGAAGAGGTCTGTGTGTTTTAATTAAGCAGCAATTATATCTGTTCAGTATTCATTATCATTGTCGTGATATGAAATTCTATTTATCAGATTTTGCACTTTGCCTTACCAGCCCTAGAACAAAGATTATTGGCTATCTAGCATGGCTGTCTGCCACAAAGATCAGGTCACACCCTTTGATGTGAAAGGCTGACAAATTGTCATGCCTTTTTTAAAATAGTTGGTCAAAGTTGACTGCTTGTAGAAGTACAGATGTTCTATCTGTTAGCTTTTTAGTGTTAGGGAGATAAGCCTAAGCTACCAAATCTGTTATGCCACTGTTTGCATTTTGCTACCTTGTTGTTGACTCAGAGAAGATTACATGCATTCCTAGTGGGAGAAGTGGTATATTTGCTTTATTTTAAATCCATCATCAATTAAAAGCTTATCTTCAGCTACACATTTTTGAGGTAAGCAATGAATATTAATGAGATGTATATCTTTGTGGTCTTAGAACAAGCCAAAATACCTGGAAGTATATATACTGAAGTTTTATGGACACTGGCATATATTTAAAGTTTAGGCACCCACTTATATACTGCTTAGTTGAAAGATGATGCAATATGTATCCATTCTCAGCAAAATACCAGCGCTCCGTAAAATAAGACAATCCCTGTCAGAAATTTGACAGGAAAAAGTATTCCAGGCTATTGATGGTAAAAGTGAGCTGGTAGTCCTTTTACCTATTTGTACTTAATATTATATAGCTCATTATTTTAATTGAAAATGGAAATGAAGATGGTGAATATGTGATGTGAAGTGTTAGTAATACTACTACATGTCTTCATTTTAATTCAAAAGACAAAGTGATTCATTGGCAGACAATTTACGTACAAACATCTTTTACAGAAAATATGATTTGCTTTGATTTATTTAGTACCATATAAAACAATAAAGACAAAGACATATAAAAGACATCTAAGAAACAAATAACAAATAAGACATAAAAAGACAAGAGAATGGAGATACAAACAGAGTACCAGGGATAACCCCAAAAGCCTAAAAAAGTTTATTTCCATTGGTCCCTAAAGACAGAACAGGGAACAAATTCACAAGGAAGAAACATGTAATGAATATTGCACTAGATAAAAGACACTGACAGTCAGTGACTAGATGGGATAGAGACTTTGTTCCGCTAAAACGAATTGTTCAGTTGGGAAGATGATTCTTGACATAGAATTTGAAATGGGGGGGGGGGGGGGTTGTATCTGCTTTAATGCATTGGGGAGGAAATTCCAAAGGTCAATACCTGTTAAGAAAAAGGTACAATTAGTGGATCCTTTATTGTGGGAACAAGAAATTTGAATGGGCTGCCACTGGTGCTTTGCTTATGAATACTCCTCAATCTGATAATATTTAATTTAAGATACTTGGGATAAGTGTCATGAAAACTTTTAAAAACCAAGTTAAGTTGTTGCACCCTGTTGCATATAGATAAAAAACCTGCTTTGTCCAATTGACGTTGCCTGATGGGTGCAAGGACCCATGTCTAAAATGAACCTAACAATCTTGTGTGTATAATTTGAATCTTATTTTTGTAATGCTTGGAGAGAGCAGAGAACCAGGAGGAACAAGAATAATCAAAATAACATTAAGATCAGAACACAAGGTCTTTTTGGTTTCGATGAAAAGAGAAACCTATGCAGTCATGATGGCGTGTGGGTGTATGTATGTGTGTGTGTTCGTGTGTGTGTGTGTATGTGTGTGTGTTTGTGACACTTTTCTTGTTTACACGATATCTCAAGATGGGAAACTCTGGCAGTTCTCAAAGTTGGTAGGTAGATGCCCCATATTCAGAGGAAGAACCCTATTGTTTTCGGTGGAGGTCAAAGGTCATTTGGGGTCACCAGGGGTCAAACACTGAAAACCTTGTTTACACGATATCTCAAGATAGGAAGCTTGGATAGATTTCATACTTGGTATGTGGATGCATTATGGTGAGAGAAAGAACCCTAGTGTTTTTGGTGGAGGTCACCGGTCATTTGGGGTCACCAGGGGTCAAAGTCTGAAAACCTTGTTCACATGATATCTCGAGGTAGGAAGCTTGGATAGATTTCATACGTGGTGTGTTGATGCACTATAGTAAGAGGAAGAACCCTATTGTTTTTGGTGGAGGCCAAAGGTCATTTGTGGTCACCAGGGGTCAAAATGTGAAAACCTTGTTTACACAATATTTCATGGTGGGAAGCTTGGATAGATTTCATACTTGGTATGTGGATGCATTATGGTGAGAGGAAGAACTGTATTGTTTTTGCTGGAGGTCAAAGGTCATTTGGGGTCACTGAGGTTCAAAGTCTGAAAACCTTGTTTACATGATATCTCGAGGTAGGAAGCTTGCATAGATGTCATACTTGGTGCGTTGATGCATTATAGTAATAGTAAGAGGAAGAACGCCATTGTTTTTGGTGGAGGTCAAAGGTCATTTGGGTCACCAGGGGTCAGACTCTGAAAACCTTGTTTACACAATATCTCATGGTAGGAAGCTTGGATAGATTTCATACTTGGTATGTGGATGCATTATGGTGAGAGGAAGAACCCTATTGTTTTTGGTGGAGGTCAAAGGTCATTTGGGGTCACCAGGGGTCAAAATCTGAAAACTTTGTTTACACGATATCTCAAGGTAGGAAGCTTAGATAGATTTCATACTTGGTGTGTTGATGCATTATGATGAGAGGAAGAACCCTGTTGTTTTTGGTGGAGGTCACCGGTCATTTGGGGTCACCGAGGGTCAAACACTGAAAACCTTGTTAACATGATATCTCAAGGTAGGAAGCTTGGATAGATTTCAGACTTGGTATGTGTATGCATCATGGTGAGAGGAAGAATGCTATCATTTTTGGTGGAGGTCAAAGGTCATTTGGGGTCACCAGGGGTCAAAGTCTGAAAACCTTGTTTACATAATATTTCACAGTAGGAAGCTTGGATAGATTTCATACATGGCATGTGGATGCATGATCTTCAGAGGTACAAAGCATACAATTTTTGGTGGAGGTCAAAGGTCATTTGGGGTCGCCGAGGGTCAAACCCCGAAAACCTTGTTAACATGATATCTCAAGGTAGGAAGCTTGGATAGATTTCATACTTGGTATGTGTATGCATCATGGTGAGAGGAAGAATGCTATCATTTTTGGTGGAGGTCAAAGGTCATTTGGGGTCACCGGGGGTCAAAGTCTGAAAACCTTGTTTACATAATATTTCACAGTAGGAAACTTGGATAGATTTCATACATGGCATGTGGATGCATAATCTTCAGAGGTACAAAGCATACAATTTTTTGTTGGAGATCAAATGTCATTTGGGGTCGCCGAGGGTCAAAGTCTGAAAACCTTGTTAAACATGACATCTTGAGGTAGGAAGTTTGGATAGATTTCATACATAGTATGTGGATGACTTATTGTGAGAGGCAGTATCTGTTATTTATGGTGGAAGTCAAAGGTCATCTGGGGTCAAATTCTGAAAACCTTGTTTACAAGATAGCTCAAGTTGGGAAGGTTGGATACTTCACATGGTGTTGTATTTAATCAGTCAGAAAATCCTTACGAGTTTTGTCAGAATCAGAGGCTAGTTGAAATCACCAGAGGCCAAAAAGCAAAAATTCTGAAGAATTCCCAAGGTCAAATATGAACATGAAATTGTAATTTTCCAGCTCTTTAAGACCACATTCAACAAATGACTGAAAGAAACAGGACATTTTGGCATTATTTGGGATTACACATTATAATGTGCTATATTCATCGAAACCACAATGCATTTGTACATTCTGGTTTAGAATATCACGGGGCAATAGAATTACCAGAAAGGGTTTCATCCAGTACAATTCCTAGGTATTTGGCAAGAGACAGAGAGGGGTATGGATTTCTTTAACGTTATACTTTCAGTCCAAAGAGAATAGCTTCAGTCGTGCTCAGGTGAAGGGATACTTTGTTGTTAATTAACAAGACAACAAGACTAATTCTGTACATAAGGAATTACTAATATTTTGAACATCTTTGCATGAAGCAATTAAAGCACTGTCATCAGCATACTGTAAAGCAGTATTCCCCAGCCATATTTTAAAATGGTCGCAAACTTTTGCATATCTTCACTTATTTCCCTTCAAGTTCAGTATTTTTTAGATGGGGAAAGGTATGTCTTCTTTTTGGGGGTAGGGATGGGAGTGTCCTCTTAATGGGAATGGGGAGTGAGGTTTGGGTAATATGGTAAAGATGCAATGGTTTTACCTTTGGTTTAAAGGTGTAACATTGATTTTTTGGGGGGGGGAGGGGGGTGATTGATTGACAAGTTCAGCTTCCAAGGATTTTTGCCATCACTTCTGATACATTATATCTAATGATCTAACTGTGGGAGATGTTACAGATGGTTGTTTCTCATAAAGGAAAAAACAATACAACTACACAATTGTTTGTCAATTAAATGTTATCTGAAGGTAATTAATTTTTCAAAGGTCCCTAATATGCAAACACCCTTTTAATTTGATAACAATTAGATGTATAGTTGTGTCTTCGTCAAGTGCAAACTTACTGTGTTATAACAGGGTTAGCTGCTGTTAACTTTGGACAATGGGGTGATGTGTTTACATATTTGACTGTGTGTGTGGCAGAGTGACACGGGTAACCTTTCACCAGACAAGGTTTTGCCTTTGCTATCATCTAGATAAAACAAAATGATATTTAAGACTTGTTGCAAGTCTTCAGGAAGTGACTTGAAGGAGTCCCTAAGCTTGCACAGTGTGTGAAAAACTTGAAGCATAGTTTAAGTATATATCTGATGTTCGTAGCTCAAAATTGTAGAGCTACATTTTTTGGTGAATTACAGACAGTGACCACTAGACAAATGTAGAAAAAGACAAATACATCTAGGAAGAAATTTTAGAGTTCGTGTAGATTCATATTTGTGTTTAAATGCGTTTAATTTCTTATAACCTGTAATGTGCCTTCTATATCAAACTTGATCATCAGAAAAGAAAGATATAAAAAGTTTAAAATGGAATTAGTTGTAACCTGAAGAAATTAAAAAAAGAAAAAAGAAATAAAAGTGTGTTTTTCATGTAATAGACAAAATTAAAGGATAAATCAATCAGGGATGTAGCTAGCCAAATTTGCGTGCGGGGTAATTGTCTGATCTGGGGAAAGCACTTCACCCCACCCCATGGCATCTACCCCATTTTGCAGCCATTAATTTTTCATTTTTCCCTCATTTTACTTTAGGGAGTAAATTTAGGGTTAGTGTTAGGTCTCGGTAGGCAGATTTGTAGTGGGCAGGGAGACGTGTGTTTGCCTGGAGTGCCGCGCGGGAATATCGAGTGCTGGGTGTCACCGCCTAGTGCCGCCCACCGTAGCTACATTCCTGAAATCAGTTGACCATCAGTGATCATTGCAAAAGATGAAAATTACAAGCAAGAGCAACACCCCGTTTTGGTTGTTGATTTTAACTATTACAAAATAGTACTGTTTTTCAATTCAAATTTCTCATATATTTTACAGAGTGTAAATGTAGCAATGCCATTTTAAAATGAACTAACAGTATATTGTTGCATCATATATAAGAGGTCTTATATTCATTTGTATGAGTGAGAAGCCTATTCTCAAAAGTTTTTTGTCCCTTTAGGGCTATATTTTCATGTCTAAACTGCCTTATTTCCACTTTAATTCGAACATTGCCACATTAATACAGTTATGTTATGTAAATGATTAGACAATTAAGCACCTTGCAGGTATAAAAAGTTTTTTTTTCGTGGCTGTGCCATTGAAATTTGAAGTTAAATTATCTCAAAGCTTTGACTTAAAAAGAATACATTTTTGGGATCAGAAATGCTATGCATATATTATTTTTTATTTTTTGTTGTACTGGTACATCAGTAGAGGGACAAAAATTACCATTTTAGTAGTTTTTGTCATTTTGAATTTGAGGATCAGTACAATTTGTGTCTAAAGCACTGTTTTTCATTACTCAAAACTTTGTACATTACGCTTTTTAGATTTGATGGATGTCATGAATGGAAAAAGAAACTTTAAGAGCAAAATACAAAATGTCAAGGTCATCACAGAGGGACATGCGGAGAAGATATATTTAGGGTATACTCAGAGTATGGTAACTGGTACTATGAAATGTCTGAGTTTTCTAGTGTATTAAGCCAGTGTATGCAGTTCTAAGTGATTGTTCTTATAACCCTGGGTTCCATATGCATGGTATAACTATGTCCCTTTTGTTGCTGAAGAAACAGTTCTTCAGTATTAACTTAATATTACTCATTTAACAATTTTCAGTGTCATAACAGAACTATTGCATGTTGATGTCAATGTTCATATATCTTTTCTGCATTTTCTAGTGACATATCCATGATTTATGAGGTGTATCATTTTTCAATATTTACAAAAGTTTAATCATTGACTATTTGAAATAAACTTCAAGGCATCTCTTGTTTCAGTGTAGAAAAATCAAGTTTCTGTTGGCCTGCAGGCTATATTCACAAATTAGTGTAAGTTCTATAGTTTTTCTACTAGAGGTCTTCTTTTGAAAATATATTTCATAATTAGTGATTTTTGGTATCTGAATGGTAACCAGTATGGTTCAAGATCCTATAAATCTGTTTGATCTATTGTAACATGCAAGTTATCATTTTCTGGCATACATGAGTCCTATCTTATGATGTAGGCTACTTCTTCAGTGAGCTACTTGACAAGTTCCAGTCTGTACCAGCACAACGTACCTTTCTAATTCACTGTTTTATTTTTTTTTCTTTTTCGTCGGTAAAAAGATGACATCATTTTGACATCCTTGTGTAATGAGAAGATTTGAAAAAATGGCATAATCTTTGTGTTTTACCCTAAATACCCTTCATTTTTTACCTTTCAGGTAGAGAGTCCATTACTATATCGCGTACAGCTATAATGCCTAATGCAGCTGTAACAAATGAAGTTTGTATACGGGAGCGAGAAAAAAAAATTCAAGAAAAAGGAAGAAAAAGAGAAAAATTGGCTAGTTTAATTGCTCCCAAAGGTGTGCAAGCAACCTATTATAGTGGGCTGGGCAAACAGTTACAAGAGCTAGCAAGCCTAAAGCGCAGGTCACACTAGATTGATTTCAGATAGGATTACGGTCCGATTTTTGTGAGTTTTAGTTAAAACTTCTCCATTCCTGGTTGGAAAGAGTCAAAAATCTGTGAACCTGTGTAGATATATGATTTGCATCAGAGGACTATGAAAATGAAATGTAAACTAAATATTTTATGATGTAACATCGACAGACATCGTTTATCGGCATGTGCTAAATTTGGATTGGTTTCCGAACAAATACCACTCTGCTGAGCAGCATAAGTTATATAATAGTAGCAGAACAGTTTATCGTGAGACAAACTAGGATCAGTTATTGATATAACATGACCATCCGTAAAACAAAGTCTGAACAAAAAACTACTGGTTGGATTTAGAAAAATTCGGATCAGATTTATTGAAAATCGCTGTAGTGTGACCCACCCTTAAGTCAAGTGGGCCGGAGGAAAGTCGGAGTATCCTTAGAAAGACCCAACTGTCTGAGGGGAATTTGAAGTGAAGTATTTGAGAAATATACTGGTGCACAAGTAATGCAAACCTGTCACTGGAGACCATATAGTATGTTTTCTACCCTTAGTTAATGGGGTACTTGTTTTGTGACGTAGCGATTGGGTCCAGAGTTTAAATTAAACTGACATCATTAATAATTTTCTGCCATGCCTGGCCTAGCTTTCTTGATCTGCCCTTTGTCTTTGCAACTTCACTTATGTTAATAGGCCGAGGTAATTCTGTCACAAGGTATAAGAAGTACCTTTGTACTTTATGTACATTCCAGTACTAAAAATAAAAAGCCGCTGTGTAGGCCAGTTTGTGGTACAAGCTTGAAAAGTTATATACTCTTCTTTGATTTTACACTATAGATCTCACTGGATAGTTAGTCCTTTTTAAGCGGGAGAAACATAAACCTAATGAACTGTGACAGTCAGTTGCTAGGGATAGAATAGGTTATAAGAGATGTACTAATGTAACCCTAGCTTCAAGCTAACTTTTGCCCCTTATTTCCTAGAGCCCATAATTCACTGTAGACCCTTTTCCAAATAGCAATTACAAAGGATTGTGGGATCGAGTTTTGGTGTGTGTCGTTTTCATCAATGGCATTTTACTTTGGACAAAAAAAATGCGTACTTATTAGTCTATCCCATAATCCTTTGTAGTTGCTATTTGGAAAAGGGTCTATGCCTGGTCATGGGCAAAGAAAAAAAAAGCAGCCACCATTTATTTAAGTTTCTGATTGTCAGCATTGTAAGAAATAAAATTTATTATATTGACAATAGGTTATAATCAGTAATCAGTAGCTTAAACAAAATTTTAAAATAGGTTAAATGATGAAATAACTGGGCATAGACTCTTCAAACCACAAGCACTCAGCAAATGAACAAATGACACTGCTACTAACCTAGTGGCCCTAAATGTTTACCTTCCATTTAATTAAGTCAACACGCCTGTATTCTTAGATCTTTAAACTCTTTAGTTATCTCTGAGAGGGCAAACTCTGTTGCCAGTTAGACAAACATAAATTACACTGTGGGTGCTAACTTTGTCTTGATGGGTAAGATTGCTCAGTTATAGTAAATCCTTAACCTGAACTTAGTGATTAAACACCTAGTCAACTTTGAAAAGAGCAGAAGCAAAAAAATAGGAAGGCCATTTGGCATGTGTCGATTGTATATATAGCACAAGTTGGTAACATTATCAGCCAGATGTCACGGTGTGCATTTTCTTTGCAGGATTTTTTTATATCTTTTTTGATGGGGTAGAGGGTTAGAAGATTGCATTGGAATCCTTCAATCCGTACACTGTTATCAAACTACTGTCACAAAACTGTTAATCGGAATAGTGTGGTATGTGGTGTACAGCCAGTTTTAATTTAACTGAATGAGTATGTCTGGTATACAAATGCAAATGGGGTCGATTGCATTCCCTTAAAAGAGCATATTTTGGACAATTTTAGATCAGCGTGTCTTCCAGTATGACAAAATATTTCTTCATGATGTTAAAAGTGGAAACAAAGTCAGCGTTAATTGTAAAGTGGGGCACATCCACTACTTATTAATTATGTATTTGTGTGCATGCTCCTGTAAAGCAGTTTTTTTGGAGCTAACAATATTTGCTAGTTTATATGCCTGTCTTTTCCCTGCGTCTGTTTTATTTTAGTAAAAATAAGCAATTTGTAAGTTTAAAACGTACCGGGGCTACATATGACAGTTTGATTGTATGTATATGCTCACTTCCAGTCTATGTCCCCTTCAATGGTTATACTCATGGGTGAAAAAAATTAGCAGTCTGGGAAGCTCCTTACAGGGTAATTTGGGTACTGAGAAGGAAGTTTAGGCAGTTGCAAGGAAATTTGGCTAGTTTTGAACAGGAAATCATGTAAACATTGTGGGAAATTTGACTTGGTTGGAAAGTGATTTTTTTCCAGCTCTGGTTAATATGCAGTTCTCCTCTTTGAACTCAAGTGAAGAACCCGTAAAAGGAAACAAAATCATTGGTTGCATACAAATGCATGTACTCTCGGTGATTTGGAAGCCATCATTTCTTTTGGAGGTACAAATATGTTATGATCTAGAGTCTCCTTTATGTATAAGCACAAAAGCATGTGCAGTAGTTAACCTTTAATTAAAAGTATCAAAGTCTAAAGTTTTGCCTGCCTGAGCATGTAAAAGTCATGGCCCATTCATGAGAGACTCAATTAATATAATACTTGGTTGATGAAAGCTCAAGTTGATGCTGGTACATGTAACCTGTGACTCTATTGTAATATCAAGTACAATAAATGTTTTGGGTGTCTTACGTACCATGGCAGTGATTACATATTAAGTGCAGTGTGTATACTAGCCTGTGATTGGTTAGTGTGGTTGCAATTGTTTACAGCAAAGCATTACTGATCCAACTATCACAGTTCAACACGTATGTCTGGTTTTTGAAACGTTCTATTATAAATTACACACTTAACTGGTTTTAAACTTTGTTAATCAAGGCAATTAGTTGTTAGATCATAAAGATTGGTGAGTCAGTAATAATGTCATGTCCTACAATGTAAATTAGTGCTACCATCATGTTAAATGTAATCATATGTCAGTAACATGAACAGTTACTTAGGCTAATTTTAGCAGAGTCATTGTACTTTTTGTTACACATCCTAAGTGCAGTAGGATTGTTAAACCTATAATAGTAAATAACCTAATAGGCTATGGAGTGTTCAGTTTTTACTAGGATCACTTAGAGACTTTAAGGTCACCACAAGTAGTAACAGGTAAAGGGTATTCACACATGAAAGGCTATTACCAATGCTTGTAAATAAGTAAATGACTAGTACTGTTTTAATGGTCGGGTGAAGTGAAAATGACATCACAGCGATTTTGTAAAAATACCAAAAAAATTGCCACAACTCTAGTCAAGATCCTTCAAAATATTGACCATTTTACATGGTAGCTTCTATTTAAACACCAAAATCATGACTGAACATATTTAACCTAACTATGCAAATTTTTTAGATGGAAAGGACTCCTGGATTATGGCCAGTGTTATTTTTTGTTTTTTAAACCTTCACTTCAAAGAGATTTGTAAGATTTATATATTCTGGGGGATTTATTATGTCATTTAAAATTGTTTACTTAAAAATATATCAATATCACTTTTCAAAGTATAAACTAGCAGGAATGTAATTAAGAGAAAATGTATATAAAGGTTAACAAAAGAAATAGTAACACTGCAAAGTTCCACATCATTATTTTTGCAAGGGTAACGAGTTACATTGGAAACATCCAACTTTGAAGAGGTGAATCTTGAGAATGGCAAAAGGTATTGAAGTAATACCTATGGATCTGTCGTAAGGGGATTTTATTCTTTAACCGCTGCACAAAAACAGTTCTTATGAATTCAGGATTTGTACGGGTCCTTGAAAACCTTGAAAGTACTTGAATTTGAATCTTTCATTTTCAAAGCCTTGAAAGTACTTGAATTTTGTTCTTTTACATCATAGTCCTTGAAAAGTGCTTGAATTTTACAAATCATGTAAAATGAATGCCTGTACTTACCAAACACATGCACAGATATCTTACCATCTAAACTAGTGGCAAATTTACCTTAAAACCATCAAAACCCTTTGAAGTTACAATCAGAAAATGATTAGGAACATAACGAAAATTCGCAAAATTTTGCCGGTATAGGCTCTACTATGGCTATGCTATAGAGTGTTGGGCTACGTCGCTTGTGTGAAGCAAGTGTTAAATGCCTTGAGGATCATAACAAGACAAGTGCAACACTTGTTTTCAACATAATTACCCCAGAATAAGATGAATCGGAAAAAGGAAGGGCTTTTCAACCTCAGAATATTGTTAAATTCTGAAGTGGGTGACACTATCAGCCCCAGGCCAACTTAGTCACTGAAGGTGACCATATCTGCTCCTTCTTAATAATGGCCTAAGCTTATCCTAGTCCTGCTTAAAATGAAAAGATACCCTGTAAAAGTGTTAGCATAACATAGAAGTTCATATTGATTATTATTACCATTAGTGCTACCATTAGTGCTACCATTAGTGCTACCATTAGCCTTCAAAATGTTTTGTTTCCTGCCAACCTCAGGTGTGCGTAATTCATGCAAGAAAAAACTTTCACAGTGTTTTAAAAGGGGTGTGATGTCCTTGAAAAAAACAAAGTTATACCTTGAAAAGTCCTTGAAAAGAGCTCGAATTTTATCTTGAGAAAAGTGTATGAACCATGTGAATTGCATGTCACCGTAACTTTAATATTCCCACTGTTTCCTGAGTGCAGCAGTTAAAACAAGTGCATGAGAATCATAAAATCTATTACTCCATTACTAGTGAAACGTTAGGTAAAAGTGAGTGAATGTTAATCATAGTTTTGACACATTTTATTCACTGTTATGTGATGGAGCAGAAATGGCAAGAATATAGTATAGTTATTAATCGCAGTAGAATAAATAATACCCACAGTACTAGTGTTAGTAGTTTTGGAAAGGGTAATTGTGCTAATAATTATAACCACAAAAAAAGGAAAAAAGGTCCCAGAAATATTTTAAGTGATAGTAATGGGCTCGCCAGTTATGAAATAAGAGAAATGGATTAAACAACTCTTTCGAATTCATAATTTCAAAAACTAGTGAAAACATAATTTGTAAAATGTTGTGTAAATGTTCTTACGGTCTCTGTTTTACAAGGTGATAAGTTCACGAGGCAGGAAAACAGAGCAAGGAAAAAGAGATAGAGAGAGAGGGAGAGGGAAAAAACATGAAATGAAAATTCTTATCACTCTATGAGTATATTTGCTTACAATAGGTACAACAAATTTTTCATGGTACCTGTTACATTTCAGGATTTGCTTTTAAAATATAACATACATGTGCTAATTAATGGGGGATGTAAGGACTTGGTAAATGTCAGAAAATGCAGAAAATTTTTCGTGAGTAAATGCAGTAAAATATTTCTATCTTTAGTAGCCATAGTAGTAAATCACATTAGAAGTACAGTAGAGGTCAGAGGTTTAATTGATCCTCCCAATTTTTAGTGAAAGGAATAGCTTCTCTGGGAGGGTTTGTGGAGTTGTATGATGTTACTTTTATATGGCAGCACCCATGTATTCACTGTAGACCTAAGGTAAGGCATATGTGCTGCTTCATTTGTGCACCATCATTGGAAACAAAAATTTGTAAATGATTGTTCTGGTTACATTGTTAATTTGTATTCATTTCCTTTCAGAAAATGAATATAGACTTGAAAACTTCATTCCTAGCTTTTTCCTCCCCCCTCCCACAATTATTATGCATTACATAGCTTATGAATGTTTCATCATTTAAACATTGACAGTTTGGGTGAAAATATTTTAAAAGAGCAACACAGTAATGAATGTCTTACTGTGAGAACTTGTATCTTGAATAAAAAGTTTACACCTAGCTGTCTAATTTTCAATTACCTGTCATTAGATATGTACAAATCATGGTCTTAAAGGTACTAAATTCTGTATCACAGATGCATTAATTTCCCTAAGTTTTTCATGTGACGTCAGTCCATTTCAATTTGGCCTGCTGGCCATCACAGCTCATGGGCAGAAGGTGTGTTATGGATACATCTGCACAACAGGACCTTGAATACAATTGTGATACAATGAGCACCTGGCCATAAAATTGTCCAACAAATACAGAGACGGTCAATGCAGTGACACTGGTGAAAAATCTACATAAGAAACAGCCTTCTATTCAATAAAAGTTGGGAAAGTGGGAGCCCTCATTTCATTTATTTTCTTGTTCGTTTGGTTGTTGGTTGGTTTGTTCATCTGTTTTCCACAGCTTGAGCAACTTACACAAATAAATGAAACTTAAAGATTTTGAGAAAAAATGTTGGAAGTGCTCTCTCTGTATACCTACAGTATATGCTTTTTAAGGGAGAAATCTTTCTTTCACTACAATGCATTCTAGCTAAGTTGTAAAAGCATTAATTATGTGATATAGCTGTAGAAAGTATGTTTTCTCTTCAGTGGATAATGCTTAATGCAGGAAGTATGTGATTGGTTTAGGATGCAATAGAAGGAAATAATGACAGTTTCTTAATATCTAGGGATTTTCAGGTAGATGGGATGTTATTGTTTTCTGTAAATGTCAATTCTCAGTCAGAATTATTAAGAAGTTAGGTATAATTACCAAAATGAAAATGGTTACTATGTGTTTAAGAAGGTTAATGTGTTACTGTCTTAGGAGTCTCAAGTTTCGATAGCTCCACATATTTGGAAGTGCTGTTATTGAAGCCTATTCAGTGTAGAGAATGGCAAAGTATTTGTACTATTCTTTCCTAGTCACTGTGTTACAAAAACGGCAGCTAAAAGTAATTACCAAATTAAATGGAGCACAGCCCTATGTATGTCTAATCTCTGATTTGTAGAGATAACATGAAGCAAAGTACTAAGTGACGAGATTGCATGACATTAACACAGTGACCTGCCATGCAAGATGATCTGTACTTGACAGGGATTTGATGAAAATATAGAAGATTGGGGCATTGTTTACAGAAAACCAGGAGAAGGAGACAGGAAGATGAAGCAGCGAGAAGATGATGAAGAAATTGATGAGGGAGAGAGAGATGTCTAAGACAGATTTAAATGGGATGGTGTGATTTATAGTGAAATGCCAGAAATGTTTATGTATATGGTCTGATTTACATACATGCTTGGGATATGAGATGCTTAGTGCGGGCTTAGTGCTTTCGGGAATCGGATGGAACAAAGCTGTTCTGCATTATAAATGAACTTTATTTACATCATCCATCCGTTGATAAATAATCTGTATAGTCTGGTGGGCTAAACTCAGTTGAATACATTTTACATACTGGAGAAAGCTATCAAGCCTGCAGCCAGTCCTCATAAAGGGAATGGTGATAACTTTTAAACATCCAGAATTCATTTACTATTTCATACAAATTTAAATTTGCTATGTATAAACTTTGTATTGTACTGTACTTTGGTTTGCAAAAAAATCTGAATCTTTTGAGCATTTTTAATATTTTCTTTTGTTGAAGGGTGGTCATCTTTTGAGTATTTTAAGGTTTTAAGTTTACAACTGACTGCAGTATTTGTATGTGTGAATATTTGTAAGGTCTATGTCTTGAATTTGTTTTCTTGGGCTCTAACTTTGTGACATTATAAACTGTCATAAAAGTGAAAAAGCAATCATGATTATCAAAAAGTATTAAAGAAAATAGAAATGTTCTACACAGAGGAAAAGAAAAGTCATTTAAAATTTTGTAGCAAAATTGACATACTGTAACTAAAGCATTCCAAAACCTGTCACATATAAACTGTGACCTGAAGTGATATATCTTATTGTATGATACCCATTGAAGTAGAATATATTGATACATATTTATTACTTATTACTAGATTAAAGTGAGCATAAAAAGCCATTTTTTCATTAAATGTTTTAACAGAATTATGAATTTACAGAAAAAGTGTATTGAAATCATAACTACAAATCCTCAAAAGCTGGTGGGAGGCTTGTTTCTTAAATTGTAAAAACATTTCACTTGCATAGTACTTTATTTTTTTCACTCATAGAAACTAACATTTTGAGAAACTTGACACCTACAAATCAGGAAAGTTGAAAGAATGGCTGTTGTAAATGAAGCTAGATGTCTCTATTTGAAATATGAGGAGAAAGGATTGGTAAGTTCAAAGATAAATCTTATTACAGTATTCCATTACAAGCAAAAGTGTTAACCTCATGTTGAAAATGAGCCCTAGGAAGTAAGGGATAGAAGTAAGGCAGGCTAGGTGACATTGATATCCCTCTTTTCTCCTACTCTGGCTGCTGGTTGTTACAGTTCTGTTTGGACGGTGCATCAAATAGCTTTGAACCTGACCACTTAGGTATATGGTAGGGGTGGACATATGCTCGACTATCCTAGGGCAGAAAAGCACACCATGCTCCAGAATTAATTCATTCATGTGTTGCATTTTTTAATTTGCTTTTTTTTTTTGGATCTCTTGGTCATGATGCTTGTTAGCAGTCTAGAGATTGTCTAACATTGTGGTAATTCATAAAAACATGTGGCTATGCATATATTCATCTACCCTACTCCCATAATTTATTCCTATTATGATGTCATAATTACATTTCTGTCATGGTGAAATAGTCTTGTCATCTTAAATGACATCCATAAAAGTTTAATTATCAGAGTAATCTTGTCTTTAAGTAGTCATGTACAGGTAGAAATTCATAAGCCTGTAGATCAAATCTACTAAATTATCCTTGCATTGGGAAGCCATGGTGTAAAACCTTCAGTTTTCTAACTACATGGAAATTCAGTAAGTCTCTAGTTGTAACTTTCAACTTAATGTTTGTCAATGGATTTAGTTGATGTAATATTTTGGAGCAGTCTCACTCCTTCCTCTGTGGGTCAACATCTGTGGAATTTGTTTGTCTGGTTCATTGTTTTAAGGGTTACTAAATTGCTTTGACATGTTCACAATGCACTGTGCATCTTATATGTGCAGTGTACACTTAGTCATAGCATACACTTTTCTTGCAAACTTCCCTACAGGGAAGGCCGAAGGGAGGAAAACAGACTCTACAGAAAAGTGTGGAATATTCTACCATTTAGAAGCAATGCAGATTAGAAAAAATCCCAGTTTTGATGGTTCATTTGCTGCTGAGGAATGGAAGATGAGGTTTTCTAGCCTTTCCCTGACTAAGGTGAGATTACAAGTTTGAGCACTGTCAGGAATACCCGTCATGTTTAGATGTTCAATCCTTCCTTCATTTGCATTCTTACTGCATACCTCTTGTTTTGTTTATACAGCTGGGTTGATTTCCTTTTGAGCATTGGTGAAAGGAATTTTGGGATTGAAAGGTAGGTTTTAATTGTTTGCTATTCTTTGAATTAGTGTGTTACACTCCTCAGTTCAATCACGGAGCTACCACCTCACTTGTTTTTTTGCGGTCTTACACTGAATTGATCCTCGAGTTACTTGCTTTACAGTTTGCTGGAAAGAAAATCTGTCCAGTTGTGTATCACAACACCTTTAACAGATTTTTATATGGGCATAACTCATTGAATAATTTAGTGTAGAAATAGGCTTGTTGATTTCTTTAAGTCGTCACAAGTGCAAGGGATATTTGGATAAAAATCTGCACTTTTACCTTAGTTTGGACCAGATTAAACAGCAAGATGCAATTAAGAATTATCATACTCAGGTAAGTATATAATAAAACAAAAGACAATTTACTGAGCAATGAAAACTTTAATGGGGGTGGGCTTTTGAATATTCCTATGTCTACCATGTCTAGATGAATCTGAATCTGCAAAACATTGACTTAGTTGGCACCCTTCAAGGTGTACACTTAAGAGCATTGTTGAAGTTTTTGTTTCCTGTATGACTATTCAAAGCCACACATACATGTATAGCCCACAGCGTGTGCAGGAATTTCCTTGGAATTTTGATTGTGCAATAAGCCCCCACAAAGTTTTGGCAACCACAATTTTTAGTCACACAGGCTTATGATGGATACCCTGCAAAGGACCCTCCATACATGTGAACTTTGCCCCTCTAAATTTGGGTTGCTGGTTATGACCCCTGTCTAAAACCACAATAAAATTAAAATGAACACCATCAGCCATTGTATATATAGTATGTTACATGTACTGCCAGATGTCGGTCATGTTTCTTTTATCCAGGTTAGTAGCATGGTGATACCATGAGTTGTTCACTTATAAAACATTGTATGCAGTGTTTTATGCCATACGCTTTGTACTCAGTGACCGACTCAAGGCACCAACTGACTCAAGTTACACTCGCTATTCGTTTTGACATTTAATTCAGCATCAGTAGTTGTCAGCTATTATTGAAGAAGTCAAATTGAATTGTTCTGTAGAATATGTATCACTTGTACTTACCTCACCCGTAACAACCACTGAACAATCACGTGTTTTGCAGAATTAATCTTCTTCCAATGTTTTGGCCATACACCAATGGCACTGTTTGCACCTACTAACAGCTCTTTAGTACAGTATCAGGGGCGTATCAAGGAATTTTAAATAGAGGGGGTGCAAGGTTTGATTGATCACTGTTCTGGGGTAGGGGTATGAGGGAAGGGGTGTACCCCTCCCCGTTGGAAAAGTTTTGCTTTTGGAAGCGGGCAGAGATGCAAAATGGTGCTGTATTTGAGACATTTTGAAGCATGTTTTTTTTTTTTTGCCTCAATTTTTTTCATGTATGGCGGCCAATAGGGGGGCCTGATTCGCCTCTGCCTGGATCTGCCACTGCAGTATGTTAAAGTCTTTACCTCATTGCTAGGGAAATTGTATGCTCTTTACATTCACATTGATTTTCTATCTGCTGAATTATTTTGAACCTCCTCTTTAGATTTTTGGGTTCTTATTGGAATAAAGATAAAAAGAGAGTTCTTCCAACATCATCATTTGATGATTATTTTATCTTTTTTCAGAGTGGTTCTATGATAGGAGCGTTTCAATCCTGTTTGTAGTAGTGATCCTTTAGCCTATTGTAGTGAGCCTATTGCTATTGTGTAGAATTTGTTCCTGATAGCAACACGTCTGATTCCATCTAGATGAAAATTTAGTTGTATCGTACTCATACCCACCTAATAATTTGCATGTTTGCTCTCCTCATTGTTTGCCCAAGTCATCAGTCAAACCATCTGTGTGTTCATTTTCATCTCTCCTCAGCAAAATATGTACATTTTCATTATCCAACCCAGCTATTTGAAAATAGAACTTTCACTGATGTAAAAGGAGTGTGATTAATGTTCAACCAGTCCTCAGGGTTCACTGGGTCACGGTGAACATATGACTCTACTAACGATGTAACCGACCACGTCCGTTTCATTGAATAGCGCTGGAGTGCTTCCTGCATTGGCTGGCTGACACAGATATTAATTCGTGGATGAGATTTGTTTTCTTTCACTTTGGTCTAATGAGGTGTGTATTAAATACATAGAAGGCAGAGGAATCAAGGGGCTCTCGTAGAGCTGAGGACAAACAGAGCTGGATTGGTTTGGAATCATTAATTACGTAAGTAATTATTTGTCTTACCTTTTGTAGTCCATGGTGGTTTCCTTTCCTTAGTTTCAAATTCACATATTTGCTGTAGAGCATATTTCTGATATAAGTTTCAAGATTGTGTAAATAGATGTGTATGGTAAAATATTTCAGATGTTTAGTTTCAAGATATGGGCAATGAAAGACACAAATAGAAAGCAAAATTGGTGATGTACTTGAGAGGTAAATATTGTTGAAGCAATACTGCTTTTATAATATTCCATTTATTTGTTGATTCAAGCATGTCCCAGCTGCCTACTTCATTTGTTTCACATTGTATTTTAATTGTGATTTGACATCATTACCCTTTCTATTCACAATATTCCAACAGTGCAGTCATAAGAAGAGGGGAAGATCGGAATGGGAGGAGGGGGGGGGGGAGAGGAAAGGAAATGGGGGTAGGGGAGGGGGAGCAAAAGGTGGAAGAGCACTATGATATTGAATATGTGTGCTAAGAGTTAACATCAGATCTGGGAATGTGTATGGATTGATGAAAGAGTTAGGAGGGGAGGGGGACAAACACCTTTCATGAAATGCAGTTTTAACTTTTTGGGGGTGGGAAGGGGATGGAGGTGTTTGTATTAAAAAAATGTGTGATGTTTTACTGTACTGTAAATTGTGATCACGATTAAAAAAATGTCATATAGCTTTCAGATTCTCATTATAAATTCAACACAAACAGCAAGTAAACCATCTTTCCTCCCTGGACAGCTGTTAGATGAAAAATTGCAGTGCGACAAATTTGAAATTTGAACCCTGGAGCTAAATTTTCCTTTGAGAGCGATTCCGTTGTTGAGTTTTACAACATTTGTCATCATGCAGTACTGTGTGCTGTGTAGCAGTATAGTAATAGGTCTATACAAGAGGAATATCACCCAGGCATTTATATTTACAGTATTGTGTTTGTGTCAAAATTGAATTACTGTAGATAATTTTGTCTAACATTCAGTGAGAAAGCAGTTCACATTACAAATGGCACTTTTTCTCATCAGTAGGATCTGATATGAATTGACAGGAGACGAAAGACAGGCCGTCGTGAGGGGGTATTCTGTTTCTATTTTTAGAGATTTAACTGTTTTTAATCATCATCTCCTCTCACTTGGCATTTAGTTGTAGCTGGGTATGTTCTACAGAATTGCAAGTGGAGGATAAGGTGTGTTTGTGTGTAGAACTGCTGTGCATGAAGTTTATATACAGCCATTGTAGTATTTCAGTTGGGATGTGCTCACAATTTGCAGTAATTTTTTAACCAATGTCAAAGTGCAGTACATGGTTAAGTATGTAGAAAAAGTAAGGGCCATCATCATAAGGGAAATATTTGAACTAAAATGTCCAAATTTGAAATTGTTTTCATATAAATTTACTAATGCAAAGAATTTTATTTTAGAAGTGCTGATTTTTTTCCCTCTTTGCCTGCATAATTAATTACCACAGTGGTAAACTCAGACTACATATTGGAGCAGCATGAGAGGCATTCCGTGAGATCTGCTTCTCTCATCCATCATACCTGAATAACTGTATCAAATTCAGACCCTGTAGGGAGTTACCTGTTGTAGCTACATGGGTTTGGAATGAGCAAATGCACAAATTTTTATTCACAATCTGCAGGGTAAACAGTATTGTACTAGCATGATTGTAGTGCTCTGTGTGAGTGATGTTGGTATTGGTACATGCATAGTCAGGTACAGGTACAAAGAAAACTGGACTATGAGTACAGGTATAGCTAGTCTTGAGTACAGGTATACTGGTCTAGTATTATGTCATGTGTGTGAGTATGGGTGTTGGCCCTGACCAGTGGGTGCAGTATGATGTTCCAGTGCCTGGGCAGGCCCTTAGCCAGAATAACTAATGGGGGGAGGGGGGGGGGGCACATCGATGTTGGAGTTTCAGTTTTTGCCTATTTCAAGGACTCTAGATGCAAAATGGTACAAGATTTTCCATTTTTTCTTTATGTATTTGTATTCCAAAAATGCTGGTCTTGTAATAAATTTGACCTCCATCAGTGCAAGACCTTTTATTGAAAAATTTTGGGGGGCATGTTCCCCCTTGTGCCCCCCTGTGGCTATGTGCCAGTGCCTGGAAATGGTAAGAGAGTTTAGGACTCATTTAGTACATGAGTGTGGGCACTACATGTTCACCTAGTCATTATGTTCTTTTCTCACTGAGACTTAGAATTTTTGCATTATTACTCAACTGCTAATTCATAACCAAGTAGGAGCTCCCTCGCTTACCTTTTTTATGCAATCTATTAATTTGTCACCAAGTACTGGCTCCCTGGTTTACCTTTTTGGTTTCGATGAAAAGAGAAACCTAAGCGGTCATGATGGCGTGTGTATGTATGTGTGTATGTGCGTGTGTGTGTGGGTGTGTATGTGTGTGTGTGTGTGTGTGTGTTTGTGACACTTTGCTCGTTAACACGATATCTCAAGAAGGGAAACTCTGACAGTTTTCAAACTTGGTACATAGATGCCCCATATTGAGAGGAAGAACCCTATTGTTTTTGGTGGGGGTCAAAGGTCACCTGGGGTCACCGGGGGTCAAAACCTGAAAACCTTGTTAACACAATATCTCGAGATAGGAAGCTTGGATGAATTTCATACTTTGTATGTAGATGCGTTATGGTAAGAGGAAGAACCCTATCATTTTTGGTGGAGGTCAAAGGTCATCTGGGGTCACCGGGGGTCAAACCCTAAAAACTTCGTTAACACGATATCTCAAGAAGGGAAGCTCTGACAGTTCTCAAACTTGGTACATAGATGCTCCATATTGAGAGGAAGAACCCTATTGTTTTTGGTGGAGGTCAAAGGTCACCTGGGGTCACCGGGGGTCAAACCCTGAAAACATTGTTAACACAATATCTTGAGGTAGGAAGCTTGGGTGAATTTCATACTTAGTATGTAGATGCGTTATGGTAAGAGGAAGAACCCTATCATTTTTGTTGGAGGTCAAAGGTCATCTGGGGTCACCGGGGGTCAAACCCTGAAAACTTTGTTAACACGATATCTCAAGAAGGGAAGCTCTTACAGTTCTCAAACTTGGTACATAGATGCCCCATATTAAGAGAAAGAACCCTTTCACTTTTGGTGGAGGTCAAAGGTCACCGGGGGTCAAACTCTGAAAACCATGTTAACATGATATCTCAAGAAAGAAAGCTCTGACAGTTCTCAAATGTAGTACATGGATGCCCCATATTGAGAGCAAGCCCCCTATTGTTTTTGGTGGAGGTCAAAGGTCACCTGGGGTCACCTGGGGTCAAACCCTGAAAACATTGTTAACACAATATCTTGAGGTAGGAAGCTTGGATGAGTTTCATACTTTGTATGTAGATGCATTACAGTAAGAGGAAGAACCCTATCATTTTTGGTGGAGGTCAAAGGTCATCTGGGTCACCGGGGGTCAACGCCTGAAAACTTTGTTAACGCGATATCTCAAGAAAGGAAGCTCTGACAGTTCTCAAACTTGGTACATGGATGCCCCATACTGAGAGGAAGAACCCTATTGTTTTTGGTGGAGGTCAAAGGTCACCTGGGGTCACCGGGGTCAAACCCTGAAAACATTGTTAACACAATATCTTGAGGTAGGAAGCTTGGGTGAATTTCATACTTTGTATGTAGATGCGTTATGGTAAGAGGAAGAACCCTTTCACATTTGGTGGAGGTCAAAGGTCATCTGGGGTCACCGGGGGTCAAACTCTGAAAACTTTGTTAACACGATATCTCAAGAAGGGAAGCTCTGACAGTTCTTTAACGTGGTACATGGATGCCCCATATTGAGAGGAAGAACCCTATTGTTTTGGTGGAGGTCAAAGGTCACCTGGGGTCACTGGGGGTCAAACGCTGAAAACATTGTTAACACAATATCTTGAGGTAGGAAGCTTGGATGAATTTCATACTTATTATGTAGATGCGTTATGGTAAGAGGAAGAACCCTATCATTTTTGTTGGAGGTCAAAGGTCATCTGGGGTCACAGGGAGTCATACTCTGAAAACCTTGTTAACACGATATCTCGAGGTAGGAAGCTTGGATAAATTTCATACCTTGTATTTAGATGCCTTATAGTAAGAGGAAGAACTCTATCATTTTTGGTGGGGGTCAAAAGTCATCTGGGGTCACCAGGGGGGTCAAACCCTGAGACAGAGCTCCCAACCAGCACGGACTTTCCATATTCAGTACGGAAAATCATTGTAAATATGGGAATACGGATTTTTCCTTGATAATCCAAATTTTGAATGAGTAAATAGGTCCTTTCACGAACTTTATTATTCTTTAGCCAACATATCAAAAGACTGAGAATAGACTACAGTATTTCACTTTTCTGTACAGTACTGTAGTGTATTTATTTGAGCCCAGTAATCTATGCTGTTATGTTATTGGTTAAATTTTTGTCAACAAGTTGATGTTAAACCAATCAGTAGATAGTTTGCAGCAGATCCATGACATTCCATAAGCAACCATATCATTGGTTGATCAGTTGTAAACAGATCCACTTTCAACCAATCAAAAACTGTGTTAAAAGCTAGTTTCTGAGTGCAGTGACAGAATCCTGCCAAGGTCTGTTGAGCTGGCTGAGTAGCCCAACGTTAATGTTAGATTTGACTGTAGGACTGAATTGGAAAACTAGCACCAAGAAATGGAATAATAAAAATTACAGCAGGAATATCACAGTATGTTGTAATATGGCTCCTCTTCAGAGTAGCAGAGTAGTATGAGTAACTTTAGTGGAAAATTTACCAGGCAGATCAAGTTTTAACGTAGGCCTAGGCCTAGGCCTAACAGTTAGGGCCTAACGTTAGGCCTAAGTGTTGTTACAGAACCAACAACAAACATTAGCCTACACACACAATAACGTTAGACTCAGTACATAAATCTAATGCAGAGTTCCAGGTTTATGGGCTAGGCCTAGACAAAGTCCTAGTCCTGTGACTAAGTCCTAGCCTAACTACCACAGTACAGGCTAGCCTAATTGTAGTACAGTATGTATGGGCTGATATTACTTATTAGAGGTAGGCCTAGGTTACTGTAATAGCTATGGCCTAGGCTAGGGCTAGTCAAAGCAGTTATTGCCTGTCAAATGTTGGTACCCATCATCTAAGTTTGTAGTATTTACAGAGAGATTTCTGTGACCAGCTGTGCATAGGCCTACAGTATGTGTACCAATAGCGTGAAACACATTTATTGATTGTATTTTTCAGAACGTATCAAATTGTACATCGAGTATCACCCATATTCTGCACAAAGACAAAGTCTTTCATACAGCATTAAAATAATCTCGCAAATTTTGTTTTGATATCGTTAAACACAGTTTTATAGGTTTCGCGCTATTGGTACACATACTGTAGGCTAGGTTTATACTTATAGCTGGGCCTAGGCTAGACCTAGGCTAATGTTACTTAGGGCCTTGCCAAGTATTTAGCATAGCCTCTAGGCTATACTGTAACGTTAGGCCTTGGGAATACTTGGGATATTTTGCATTTTGTCCTTTGGTGACCCTGATGACTATCTTGGGAATTCTTGGGAAATTTTGCTTTTTGACCTCTGGTAACCCCAGATGACGATCTTGGGAATTCTTGGGAAATTTTGACCAGTGACTGAAAGATATGGGACATCATGGCATTATTTGGAATAGAACATATATCATCGAAACCTCAATGCATTTTTGCATTCTGGTTATGCAATATTCTATGAAGCATCATGAATGTTACTTACATTTAAAAGAAGAGATTTGTAAGATATAGCTGATGGTTCCCACATAAATGTTTCCTGCTTATACAGTATACCATTTACACAATTGTGGTAGTAGCACTCATGCAGATATAGCTATGCTCTGGCTATACTATTTTGATTGGTACTTATCATTTTACTGAAAGGAATCAATTAATCTTAAATGCCACACATTTTCCAGTGGGATACTTATGGTTACAAGATCTCTATCATTATACATTTAGTGTATCAATTTAAATTTTCACTTTCGTTACTATAAGTTTGTCCATGCTACATAATCCTGCATGTGGAGTTAACTAGAGCAGAGGTTATTTTAATGTGGCCTTCTTTTAGTATGAGAGGAATTGACCTTTATTCTGACTAAGAGCTATTTTAAAGAATGTCTTATTGTTAATGTTTATCTGAAATCATTTTTCTTAATGAAAGTTTATTTGCCATTGATAAGAATGGTTTCACATTCATTCTATTCTATTATTAAGTAAATTAATTCTGAATCAGCTATTTAGAACATTAAAGTTTAATCTTAAAGTGTTGAATCATGTACTTTGTATGTAGAATGGACCTTTGTTAAATGCATTATTCACACAAATCTTGGAATTTTAGATTATAACAAGCCTGGTATGTATTGGGTTTTGTTAAAGTGGGCATGACACGGCCAAAACAACTTTCTTGTATTGCAAGATTGGATACAGTATAAGTATCATTCCACACAGTAGAAAACTGTGCAATTTGGCATTAATGATATCTGAAGAAAATGGTGACGATGTGATTACGAATGAGCACTAAACAGTCACCGCGTAGCATAGCATCCGTTCACAATCTGGTCACTGGTCACACATACTGCTCTAGTATCGTAGCACAGGTGTTTGAAATGATGTACCAGTAAAGCTCGTTAGCATGTAGATGATTCGTTGTGTAGAACGATGGCTGACCTGCCTAGTACAGGACGTAGTGCTACTGACCGTGCCGCCAATGATGTCACGTCTTGAGACACGCTCACATGTTTTTTCGCTTTCGGATTTCAGATGGGCTGAGCCTGGCTTGTATTTGGGAACTAACATGGCCTTATTCTGGTATATTTGGACGTAGTTTAGTCCAGAAAACATTCCTTTTTTTTCAAGCTCTACCTAGAGATTATTTACAGAGAAATTTACTTTGGCCATGCATTCCCACTTTAAAAAGGGAAATATGAACATTATTTACCAAGATCAAGGGACGATTGATACATCTCTTGATACATCAAAATTTTCCATGGTTGAGCAGTATACTGCTATTCACATAAGCTCTTGGTATAGTCATAATATCGGGGTAGTAAATACGAACACTGAAAGTTCACACTTAATCCTTTTACCGGTTCATGATAAAATTACAGTAATTCCTTTTTTATACTAGGCAAAAAGGAAGTACCATAATTTTCTTCTGGAAACTGTGACAGTGTGCAACGTTTAAAATATTCCAAAGGACCATTAACCACCACTACTACCCCCTTACCCCCCTCTGAAACTGAAATTAGTACCTCCAGGCATCTTCCTCATCAACTAAGTCTTGCAACTGGTACACAATTTATGATAGTACAGTATATGCTTACACAGAGCCTCAGCATTCTTTGACAGGTTGTGTTCTGTATTTTGGTTATTTTCCTGGGGACCCCATGTACATGTATGCTTATTCCTTTGAACACTTATATCCTGTATAACTTTGAATTTATATAAATCTTTATAAATAGCTGTTTCATTAAGTGGAAGTAATGGGAAGTAATGTACAGTGGTGGTCAGGGATGTAGCTAGTCAAATCTGAGTGCCGGGTAATTGTCTGATCTGGGGAAAGCACCTTATCCCACCCCATGGCATCTACCCCATTTTTCAGCCATTAATTTTTCATTTTTCCCTCATTTTACTTTAGGGAGTAAATTTAGGGCTAGTTTTAGGTCCCGGTAGGCAGATTTGTGGTGGGCGGGGAGACGTGTGTTTGCCTGGAGTGCCGGGCGGGAATATCGAGTGCTGGGTGTCACCGCCCAGCGCCGCCCACCGTAGCTACATCCCTGGTGGTGGTACCTAGATGAGAGATGGGGTTAGTCAACTCTTTTACTTTTGCCAGAGCCTCCCCAGCCTCCCCCCTTCCTTTCCTTCCTAAAACAGTGCAATGTAACAGTGTTTCACATATAGTGTGAAAATGACAAAGTTCTACAGTAGCACCTACCTGCCCCTGCACACATGTCCATCCCTTCCAATTTTGGTTCTGGTGCTACCACTATTCATGAATAATTTGTTACATTTTTCTAAACCAGTGGTGGCAAGATCTGGTATGGAAGAGAGTTTGCATTTGTTCTCAGTGGAAAACAATTGAAACTTTAAAGCATGTAATTAAGTGTAGTCAACTTGTGTGCATGTTTCTTTCCCCTGAGAAAAATTCACACATCCATTTAGTTCTTCAACTGACAGCAATGACCTATGAATGAAAGAGTGAGAGTGAAGATATTTCAAGTGTAGAGTCATGTAAAGAACCTTTTTAAGCAATGAACTGTTTTTCTCACCCAGTGGGGGGGGGGGGCACTGGTGCACTGAAGAGTGCCGTCTGGTGGTCGGCCGCAGAGCTAGCTGCTCAAAATCAATAGAAAAAACCTTGGATAAGTGTTTCTATTATTAAGTCTTAATTAGCCACTTCTGTAGTTTATGGTTGAAGTAAACCCTTACCTTAAGTGGAACTTCACCTTTCAGCTAGTGATGAAACGGTGGCCTCGAGATATAATTTCAAGAATAAAAAGTGGGCTTTGAGTTTACAAAAGGATGAGAAACCCTAAGTTGACTAATTTGTCAAATGTCCAGCCCATTGGGGCTACTACTCTTTCCAAAGTCCCCTCGACTCTGTGACAAAGAGCAGAAGGGCAAAACCAAATGTTACTCCCGAAGGGGTTCTGCTCCCTAAAGGAGTTATGTAAAGCGAAGAGATGCAAGTCTTAACAATATGACCAACCTCTTGAAGGGGGGGGGGGGGCTACTACCTTGTTCAGAGTAACATTGTTTGCCTGAATTACTATATGTACCCCAATTGTTGAAAACTTTATTGTTCCAAAATGTAGATTTGGCAGACAGTAAATGTAACGTTTCTGTTTTGGAAGGGGACATGAATCCCTTTCTAAAATTGAATTAGATGCGTATTCCCTGCAGGTAACATTATGTACACCTGCAGTGTCACTGTCAACTTGTTGGAGAAAAAAAATTGTCACTGAAAAGGGAAAAATTGTGGTCTTTGGGAAATAAATTTGCTGTTATATTATGGTTTGATCCACAGACAAAATTGAGCAAATAGCAATTCACTGCCGGCAGATTACATGCAAATTGTCAGATAGCAACCGCCTACCTTCAGTGCCACTAGCTGGTATGAACCTTGTGTGTGTATTTATTTGCACTGTTTATGTGTTTTCCAAGCAACATGGTTAAACTTTGGCTACTAAGCAGGCTCTGTTAGGAGAGAAGCACTGGCAATTAACACTGTGTAAATGTCATAGTGTCCCCAGACACAGTGTCCTTCGTAACCTACACATTACCATGCAGACTGATGAAGAAGCAAAGTTAATGTGTAACATAGGATGAACTGAATATTGTACCACAACTGGGGGAGTGAGTCCAGTGGGCATGATTGACTGGCTGTCGAAGGAGGAAGTAGATTAACAAATAACATACACACAGAAAAAAAAGAAAAACAAACAGAACAGGGGAAAATACAGTTACCAATCTGTTTACAACTATATACATTTACAGACAAATTTGTAAACAGTACAAAATATCACTTCTCCTAAAATGAAGAAAAGACAAAACAAGATTACACAAAACACAACCTCCTGAGTCAGAAACCAGCTCTTGACTGGCGAGCCACGAGAAGGATAGGTTGAAGTTCAGGCCAAATGGATGACTGCCCATCTGAGATCTCCAACCTTCCTGCTCGAGGTCACCCCTAGACTATCAAATGGACAAAGCATGAGAGCTGGAGGTCTCACCCCTGCTTGGTAAGGATGCTGAGAAAGGCCCACAAAATGATGCCGTAACGGCATCACAACTTAAACAAATTTTCTCTGGTTGAAGGATAAAGTAAGTTGTGCTACGACGCCAGCTGCTCTTTTCAGCTGACCCTTAGGTGATTCTAATGCCCCTTCTTAACTCATGATAAATCATTTGCAAATGTGCTTGAGTGAATGTTCATAACTTTTTTTTCTCCCCCTCCTCACACCCCTTCCCTGCCCCCCACTTCCACTCCCTCTAAAACTGTTATAAAATGTTGCAGTTTTTAGCATTTCATATAATTTTGTTTCCTTAATTACTGGTTTTTATTACTGGTTTTAATTACTGGTCTTAAGGACTGGTTTTTATTTTGCCGCCTATTATTGTTATTGCTTCTTTTTTTTTTTTGTTTCTGTATGAGACTCTAAAATTGCTTCAGAGTACCGTGGTTTTGTTTGACCCTTGTACATCATTACTTTTGATGTTTCCAGTTTTTGGTTGCAGTAGAATCAGGATGTCATAACCATTATATGAGAACCATAATGTTAGACAGAATATACCTGTTCACACTAAATAAATAATTACCAATTAAGTAAAATAAACAATTCTTGGAATAGCTTTCTCATCATTTTCCTTTTTTAAAATATATGACTGGAGTTTCCTGTGGGTTTTGAATTTCAAGGCACTTCCCTCAAAACAAACTGTGCGTAGTATATTTAATTACACAATGTCTGAACATTGCACCTGTGTGTATACAGCTATTCCCATTTAATGGCACAATAGTGTCACTGTTGATTGTCCCCTGTAGCTCACTAGGTGAAAGGTTAATGAAAAGTTATATTGTGATAGGCTGACAATGTGAAAAGAGAAGATGTCTTTTCTTTGTGTTGTTTTTTTTTTTCTGTAGGTGGAAGGTAATTTAATTGGGATATATAAATATGCACACACACACACTCCCACACACACAAAATGGCTGTTGAGTGAATGGTTGACAGATAATTCTTTGCTAAAGATTAATGTTTCCACTTTTTTGTTAAATGTTGATATTCTACATACCTTTACCCTTTTAATTTTTATGTAATTTTTGATTTTTTTTTTATTTTGGAGCCTAGTTTCTTATTTGGCAGCCTGTGGGCCACATCGAGCCCCCAAGGCAACCCAGTCTGGGCTGCAAAGAAGTTAAAGATCAATAACAAAAATTAGGGGTAAAAAAATCAAATGCACGAGCACTTACATCTTTTTGAGATATTTTAGTCTAGACAGAAGAAAATTCTATTTATACAATGAAGCAAAACATTAATTACTAAATTTGTTGAAAATGCTATTTTTCAGAATGCTTTGTGGGCACCCCACATTGTCAGTTGTTTCAATATTACTTCACATAGGACACCTCAGGTGCAGTTGTTGTTCCAAAGCTAAATGCAACCAGGGATGTGGCTAAGGGGTGTGGGGGTGTCTCACAGTAGTTGGTAAATAGGTGTGAAATTCGGAATTTTTGTCTCCCTCACTTCATTTTTTTTAGTACAGGCCTTCTCATACATTTCTTTAACAGCAAAAATGGGTTTTTAGGCTAATGAAATGAAAATTCCAACTGCTCAAGTTATAAAGTACCCTTACAAAAAAACGTGTGTCAACCTGTGTCTGTAACCACGCGTGATCACACGTGAAAAACAAAAGAAATCACAGGTTTTCTTGGGTGACAGCCTGCGTATTTGGAACGCTCTGGACACAGGTTTGACACAGATTTGACACATGTTGACACATCTTTTCTGCCTATAATTTCAAACCACAGGTTTTGTCTCAGAATTCTTTGTTAATATTGGTTTTAATTACCACACATTTTGCAAGTAAAACCTGTGAAAACCTGTGGCAAACCCGGGTCAAACCTGTGGCAAAGTGTGGCAACTGCCCAACCTGTGTCAATGTCAAGGGAAAACACAGGTTTTCACGCAAAATTCCTGTGATTACCTGTGGCAGACACATGTGAAACCTGAGGTTTTGGAACAAATTGCCACACGTTTTTTTGTAAGGGTATTGATATAAAGTGCGATTGCATTTCCTTTTTTGGTCATGTGGGGCCATGTTTGAAGAACACGAATCTCTCTGGAAGACGTGGGTGGTAAGGCCACAGCTGATGAAGGCCTACAGTTTTTCTAATACAGTGAATGCGGGGTAGGTAAACTTGAAAACCAGAGTAGACCGGATAACTGGGTAGGAGGCCTGCATGTGTTTTTGACTGATCTTTTCCTTCTATCACAAACAGCTGTTTTGTCCGGGGGCTCCGCCTGTACAAAATCTGCCTCACTGCTTTAGCGCCCGGACAAAACTTTGCCACCTGCACAGAAAATTGACCCGCCCGGTCAAGAAGTTGTCTGTACACTCAATCACCAACACCACAATTTAGTCATTTGACTACCTTTTATATTTGATATCAGATACTCATGACAAGCAATGTATAATAAAACATCGGAGATGCAAACCCAGCTCACTTGCACCTGAGCTCTTATATCATTCAATATGCACTTAGGCTACTGCATTTCTTTCATAATTATGTTTCCACAGTAGGAATCCGGTACCACCCGATTTTCACCTGAAATTTCCATTAAGTGAACTACTTCATTCTTGAATACGTGGAAACTGGAGCTTCAGATCTGCAAGGGAGGGTCTAAGGGGTCTAAGGGGAGGGGTGACACCCTCCCCATCACAAGAACCCCCGGACAGAAAACAGACCAGTGGAGAACCCTGACAAATCGTTCCAACCTACCAAATTTTTGCGTGCTCCATGTGCTTTCCAATTTACCTTTCAACGTAGAATGTTAAAATCAATTCCATAGCTAGCTACAGTAGGTCATGCAAACCAAGCTCCAGTTTGGCTGTGGCCTCACTGGTTTGAGATATCTTCCCCTATGTAAGCAGACCATTCAGTATTTTTTACTGAAAATGCTGAAAATGTTACTGTCCTGAATATGACTATAAAATCTTCAGAACCAGGGAAACTGCATATAAGGATCCTTCCCGTAGATATGCCTCTATTGCCTTTTTGTAAGAACTTCTTTCGCGTGAATAACTCTGGTATTGCAAACCCTGTTTTTGGGCATAAGAGAGGGGAAGAGTCAGGTAGACAAGACAAGGCTGCATGGACTTACCCCCTGAGACTTATGCCATGTGGTAGTAAAATTAGGCCTGAAAAGTTTTCTTTTGTTTTCCTTTTTCCTGTTTGAGGTGTGTATTAAATCAGGAGATCACAACATAAAGAATTCAATGAGATTAACCAACACAGGCTTTCCAAGGTGGATGTTTATCACTTAATCTAGGATGAGTTTATTACCCCTTCTGGATTGCCCAGGATTTCTCTTTTACGAACGTAGTCAAGTGGTCAAATTGTGATACATTTGATCATCTGTTTAGTGCACTTCACTTGGAATGCTGATAAAACAATATGTCTCAGTCTCAGTCTAATATACAATATTTGTTAATACCAAGAGCTTCTTGGGCTTCGCCATGTTGCTTCATCAGAATGTTGACCTGGACCCCACCTAGGAGCCATTAGATGGGCTGCTACTAGACACCATGCTGTGGAGTGGATGCTTTGCGTTTCTCCATGAGGTCATTTCATTTTTTCAAAATAAGACACCCTAGAAATAATAGTAGGAGCCTTCTGTGGCCATTAAGATTTTCCTGGTGAAAAATGTGGCCCTCCAAGAAAAGTAATTCCCTGGCCGAGTGGTTTGAGCATCTGACTTGCAGCCGGAAGGTCTTGTGATTGACTCCTGGTCATTCCGAAGACTTTTAAAAATAGAACCTACTGCCATTGTGCTTGATGCTCAACATAAGCAATGGAGTAGGGAAAACAAGCCAGTGAGCCACAACTGGGAAAAAAGGCCGTGGCCAGGCCCGACTTAAACCAGTTGGTTAGAAACTGAGCTGTAAAACCTCATCTAAATTTAACCCTGTTTCAGAGGAAACTGTCATGGAACAAGATGTAGAAGATGTTAATGTGTGACAGTTTAAGGGAAGAACCTACCTTTAACAGTTTTCTAAATATGAGCTTTTAATATCTTCACAAATTTCCTTCGCAAGTATCTTTTTAAAATGTTCCGGTTCTTAAAAATTGCCTGTTACAGGGAAACCAATTACTCTACATAAATTTAACAGTGTAAAGAAAAATAAAGTTAATGTCACAAGTTTAGAAAGAGTAGTACATGAGTTAGGGCGGTATGCTAATTATAAAGCTTTAGGTTACTGTGTTTGCCCCTTAAGAAAATATTAAAATGGCAGCTGATTATGTTTGTTTGTAGCCATATGGGGCAGAGTAAGGCTGCCATCATTCCAAAGTTGTTAAACCAACAATTTCCAAGCGCTGCTTGTGGAGTTTCAGGTGTAAATCATTACCTTTGAGCTAGCTCTCTCATCATTTAGATTGACCTTCTCAACTAGAAACTGTCCATATTATGCTAACGCTAGCTTGGCGTTGAGATACATAAATTTCTGAAAGGCGAGTGTTTACATTACATCTCAAAATCGTGTTTGATCTTCGTTAAATTTTCAAGAAGAGGCACTTATCCAATCAGGGAGAAGCAGGTCTTAACTGTTTAATGCACGGTCTTATCACGACACCAGGTTGTTTTAATATATCTCAGATAGACGATCGAGGAAGTCTGTGAATAAATCATCTCTGAATATCTGTGAAACCAGTTTCATTGTGTATGGTACAGGCAGAAAAATGAAGTTTCAGTGTCAACTTGAAAATTGTAAAAAAATGTTTCAGTTTGTCAAAGAAGCTTTGGCATGATGTCTCCATGGTAGCCCATAGTAAATGTCATGTTTTTTTCTTGTGGAATGAATAAAATCAGTGCCGAATGACAAATACAGTCATTAAAAATTTCTGAATTCTTGGTTAGAAATAAATATCAATGTACATCCCTGATACTGTGAGAAGCTAGTACAGTTCATCTCCAACCTAAGTACAGTATAACCTGAGTTAATTTTTCCTAGGGCCCCTCCCGTATTTTTGCCATAGCCCTGTAGCAAGGGTTCTAACCAGGGTTACACATACCCCAAGGGATTAACAGGGTCTTTCAGGGGGTCCACATAACATCGCTTACTGTGCATCAGTGGATTGCATGTTATGGACAAACAAATAGGTGATGCTCATTTCTCTGTTAGACGATGTACCCTATGGTACATGCACTTCGGTCTGAATACAATTCTCATATGATGAAGTATATTGCACAGTTACAACAAAATTGAGGCAGTAGTAACTGTGTTATATTTGGAGAAAAGAATATGATCCTTTGTCTCCTGGTGCACATCATGGGTGATGTTTAGTTGCCAGGGGTACAATGATACAAAAGTGTTGAAAAACTCTGCTCTTTAGTTTCAGTTACGGACCCTCCCCCCCCATGATGGATCCATACAGGTACCCTTCCCAGCATAGGCCCTGATGCTTAAAATCTCTTCAAATGGCTACCCGCAAACATCATCCTCATAGTAATGATTGCACTGGAACTTAAAGGCATTTTTCAGTGGCTTTTCACAAGGGTCCCATGTGAAAGAGAAAAAAATTCAGTTCGTACCCTCTAAATGCCATAGCAATACTCTTTCCTAACTCGAGATATCTAATATTAAAAATTACTTATTTTTGTCAAAAAATACCTCCAGTTCTCATCAACGTCACAGAATGTTATGTTAAGTGGTCACATTGCCTTAGATTTCTTTTGTTTTCCTTTATAATGAATGTCCTGTTGTCCTTGCAATTTTATACTGTGGGAATGTTTGAATATCTTTCCATGTAGGTCTAGCATAAATCTACACCATGTGTACGGCATTACAAAGTTGCTTAATATTCCCTGCAACAGTGTCAGTATCATGAAGAAATTCAATGCTTTGTCAAATTAATGTGCTGCGATGACATCACAGATTTCCCATAATGCACTTTATCTTGAGAAAAAACTGCATTTCTTTGAAACTTAGACAATAAGTATCTTCCAAATGCTACAAGCTATTGAGATGCGGTTTTCACCTCCTAGAAAAAAAAATTTTCTGCATTTTTTGAAGTCATGGATTTTTTGAAGTCATGGATTTTCGTCACTGGCAAATCCCTTTAATGTGTCGTTTGTTCAAGGATTATCTTCACCTACAATCCTAAGTGATGTACGTTTTTGCTAAAGATTGTGTAAAATGCTCCACTATGAAGTAAGTTAACGATAGGAAGGCAAAAAATGTGGAGGCTGGGACAGAGGACTTAAGGAGAAGGAGGGGGGGGGGGGAGAGAAGGGAGGTTCAGACAGAGGGTAGTGCAGCAGACTGTTCAATCTTTTATGCTGGCTAGACATTCCTTCATGATGAGGATGATTGTATTGCCTGGAACTTTCTAGTCTGCAAACAAAGTTCGCAGACTAATTGTTGAAGTTTGGCTATAAATTGAATTGAATTAAACCGTTGCTGTTTATCATGCAAAACAGAAAACATCTATTACTTCCTGTACAGCATAATACATAACAGCTCAATTATTTTGTTTTATCTGTAGAATTCACATACAGACAGAGATTGCAAGAGAGAAATCCTCATCACTTTTATCATAATGTGCTTAAATACTTTTTTTCAAATGACAATGTGACTTTTTCGATACTTTACCAAAAATATGGTAACAAAGTTAAGATAACAAGTAGACACCATAGTTGTTTCGTTTTTGTATTTATCTTTTAAGGGTTTTGTAATACACTCATTGTAATTTTATCTTTTGTATTTAGTTTCACCATGGATGCAATGTTTAGGCTAATAGTGGGGCAAAGGTGTTCAAAATTTCATCAGCGGTTGGCAACGACCAGCCTCAAAAGCAAGTTTTCCTGGAGCAAGGATGCCAAAGTTTATTTTGTAAATGTAGCGTGATTGCATGTTGCTTAAGTTGAAATTTGCTTCTAGTACAAAACGGATCACTTGGACGTATCAGTTTGTTCCATTTGTGGTACTGAATATTGTCATACCCTTAAAACTAGGTACAGAATGATAGGTAATTTAAAGTATTAGGTAGCTGGGCAAGTTAACATTTAAGAAATTTGGTTCTTACAGAAATTTTTTTGCTTTATAACTCAGGTATAAATTGTTCTCCCAAACTTTCAAATTTTTAAATGATGTTAAATTTGTAATGTTTTTTTTTTCTTGGGGTGGGGGGTGGGGGTGAAGAAAAGCTATTGCCACTGTTTATTGATGAGACTGAATGGTTTAACGAGCCATAGTTACTGAAGTTGCATTTGCCAAGTTTTTCTTGGGGGGTTGGGGGGTTGGGTTTGGGTTTGGCAAGTACAAGTATGAAAGAAATTCAGCAGCAAAGAATTCAACTGTGAATGAAGTGCAAAGCCTGTAGTATAAATGTGACTCTACATTTTTTTCCACCATTTCCTAATTTTGTACTTTTATGTGTGTTTAAGTCCAGTCTTTTTTTTTTTTTCTTTTTTCTTTTTTTTTGCTTTTCTTTTGTGCATGAGGACTTCAATGTTTTTCTTTTCTGGAACAATGAAATTATTTCTCAGATTTGGAAAGTTTCCATTGAGAAGTCTGGCATATCATAATGCTGAAACATATTTCTGATGAAAAAGTCTACAAGGAATCTTTATGTTGAGGCAGTGTCAAAATACATACGTAGTGTTTAGAACTGTGTATATAAACCACTTACTTTCATAAATTAGCCCCACCACTACTAATATTGCAAATTTATGTCATATATACTAGAAGAAAACGAAGGTCCAAGGAACCAGTTTATTTGAGTATTTATGTAACATTAGAAAAAAAGGCAGAAATTTTCCAGAATCCTTTGAAAATATTTGAACCTAGCTTTTAGCTGACATACAAAACCAGAACCACTTACTTATAGGGCTTTTTGCTCTACTCCCAGCAGACTAAACAATACTTCATAATAACTGTAAAATGTACAGTATACATGGAATAGACACATCCAAAACATCCCCAGTCTTCCTGACAATAATTCACCAGTGTCATGCAATTGAGGGTTTTGGCTTGCTGGTTTACTGTAATACTTTGCATCATACCAATCATTTGAGACAATGCTGTAAATTAGCTGAGTGTGGCTAATTGAAACCCCAAAACCTGCGTGTGTGTACATGTGCAGCTTTTAAACTAACCTTTGAAGCATGACTCCCAATCTCTCTCACTCTGTATAAAGGTCGGATTGTCTTCAGAGGCTCAGAGCTTTAAATTGACTAGCATATGGTTTCTCTTTGCATGCAGTTGATCTCTCTATTGACTGATTAGACTTAAAGATAGTTCCCATTTTCTCGGCCAGGTTGAGTTATCAATTAACAGTGCTCTGGTTACTCAACACACTTACAGCCACATTTTGGTATAAAAGGTTTTTATCCCCGGATATTGAACACACTGTGTGTTTTGATCATTACAGAAGTGGATCTTGTGAAGGAGGTTGGTTTACTATAGTGAATTCAGGAAGCAGGAGTCTAAGATCCACTTGGTTCTGTGTAAGTTGCTCTATGTCTATATTTTGTTCATTTTTTCAATGTCAGTATATTAAATGATAGATTTTATGTATTTCTGAATAAAGAGACCTTAAAAACTCGGAAATTGCTACATGTTTGGTGGTGGGAGAAGGACTCCTACAGGAACTTGATTTAGGGGAATAAAAATGTATAGCTTCAATTTTTCTTTTGGTTTATGTTTTAAAGAAACAGGAAAAACATTTCAAAAACTAGAAATTTAAAGTATTTTTTTGAAACTGCCATGACCAATCCTGTTTTTTCTTTCACTGTAAATTAACATACTCATATATTTATTGATTACCAATTTACCCAAAAGATTTGTATTTTCAATATGAAAGTGGTTTTGGAACATTTTCTAGATACTTATAAAATAACAATTTATTATTTTTTTATCATCACTTATGTAGCCAACAGGAAATAGTTTGTATTGACAACGGCAGGAGTGTAATGAAACTTGTGGCTTCAGTTTAATCCAACCTTAGAAATAAGTGTGGGTCCCCTTTTACAACTAACCGTAGCTGTAAGGAACCTTTAGTGTATTGGTGGTAAAGCTTAGAACCTACATCTACAAAGAGGGACTAGGTATGCAAATTTATATCATGTGGTCTTTCATAGATAGAAAGTTTTCAGCGTTTTCTTTAAACTGGGAATTCTGTTTGATTGTGTGAAAGCTGGTTGGGTGGTATTTTTTGGAATGCTACAATACTGCTTATCTCCCATTTCACCTGAAAAGTAGGCTTCTGTCATAACCTCAAAAATATTTCAAAGCTCTCAATGTATAGATCTCTCATAACGTATTTTATGATGTATACGTTGAAAGAAAACATCAGAATTAAATATTTGTTTTTTTCAATCGCATAGATATACTTTGAGAGAATATATCAACGTATTGAGATTTTAATGGCTTTTATCTACCTGCCTAATTGGACAGTAACAAGGCATGGATAACTTCATCCCTGTAAATATTTGGGAAAATGTGAAATGCAGTCTTTCTCCCCGACATGGTATTATAGTTCATTACGGAATTTTATTGACATGTTTGATCACCTCTGATGACAGTTTATTGTGTTTGAATTATATACATTATGGTACTTAGCAAGTATTTTACTGTTGTTGCAAGAGTGGAGAGTTTTTTTTTATACAGGAAGGGTAATATAATGTAAGCTGATTACTGCTACAGATCAACCAAATAAGATGAATTTAGATGAGCAGACAAAGAACTTGAACTGTGGCTTTAAGTGGTAATTAAAAAGAAGTATGGCTTTTACAGGGATGTACCAGTAAAGGTGATTAAATGTGAAGTAAATAATTCATCATTTCAGGCAATTTCATGTCAGTGAAATTCGTTGTGTTGTCATGCATTCTTGGCATAGGGAAGGTAATTTAGGGAAGAAATATTTTCAGACTTTTGGTCTGGTTTCTGTAGTCAGACCTTTGGTAACAATTGTGAAGTATGTGTAGAATTTGATCATATGGAAAAGGGGAATTTTGTGTTTGTTTGGATAACTCTGCATTTTATATTAATAGTCCTTATGGCTTAATTATACGTTGAGAGTAAATAGTTCTAGTCTTCCATGCGAATCACCATGTTCTATAAAAGCTGGAGTGTAAACCTAGTGTAGTCTTACAGGCTTAACTGTGTTTGGTAATGGTGTTCTTTTTCGCCTGAAATTTTTGTAAAATACAAGATTTTGATACCAGTGGAGGATTTAACAAATAGAGATCATTAAATGAGGTGTTTTACATCATTGTTATTGAAAGATTTTAGAAGTGCCCCTATACTCAGAGGTAATCAGAGGTGCTGTACAAATTCAAAGCAACACGTGAGATCGACAAGGGATAAAAACAAAAAAGAACAGCATTAAAAGAAAACTTTAAATGAGCTTAAAACATAACTACAATGCAGAATTAAAATACTGCTCAAAATAAAGATCATAAAAGTAGGTATTTAACATTTTCTTAAAAGTTTTCTGAAATTTGATAAAAAAAGATTGTGATCATGAGAGATAGTGCCACATTTTTTCAAAGGCTGAAAACTTTTTAACATGTAGTGTGTAAGGGTAGGGTTTGTAAAATATACAGTAATACCTAGTTGTATATAATCTAATCCTACTTGAAATCAAACCAATCTGTAAGTGCCCTTCATGTACTTCTAAAACATGGACAATTTAGCAATTAAACTCGGCTAAGTCACTGTTTCTGCCTGATGATGCTTCAGTCCAAGGTGCAGTCACCTTATTTGGCCAGGCAACCATTTTAGTAGGAAGTCTGAGAAAGTTGGTAGAAAACTGGATTATGTGGAGATTAAACCTACAAATCACACTGCCACCTACTATTACAGCACTTAATTTCCCCCACCGTCTACTCCCCCCAAAAAGGATACCTGAATGGCAAATTTAGTAGTTTGTGATGTTTTCTGTTTGCAAGCAAACCATTTCTTTTACATGATCAATGAGTGAATATCTGATAGGGGCTACAACACATCGAAGTAGAGCACTCCTTAGACCCCTATGTGCATATTGTTTGTTAACTTACTGATTTGAAGTACATTCTACTGATTTCTAGTAGAAATTACAGGTACTGGTGTACTTTTTCTGCAGTAGAAGCAAATTACATGCAATGATAAAAGTTTTTCTTTTCTTTTAACATACCAGTACAAAACAAATGCTGCATTTATCCCCACTTTGCATAATGCAGTAATGAAAGGTTTTAGCTGAGGTCAAGTTTACAGGTAAATGGTGGCTGACATATTACATTACTTTACAAAGTTTTTGCATGACAGCATATAATCTTGAATTAAATTTTGTAATTATTTTGATGAAGTACTCTCTTTTGTCCCCACAGATCAAAGCACAGGAATAAATTTTATGTCATCAGTACTGGGATATACTCAGTGAAGAGATCCCAGAATGCCCCCTCAGGGTGGTCCCTCCACCTCAGGGAGGAGTCCAAACAAAAATAATAACAATGACTCTAAGAAAGTCAGACCGCCACGTCCTGCACCAGGACATGGGATGGCGGAGGTTGTGTTGGATGAGGATATTATTCTCACCCCTGATGATCACATGAATTACAAGCAGTACAAGAAGGAAAATCTTAAAGGAATGAAGTATATGAAAACTGGTGCCCTGAAAACATTTTATCCTTACCGGTCACACCCAAGGTATGTGTAAAGTTTTTTTATATTGTTTACTATTTGTGTATGATTGCACTGTGCCGTAGTCCTCATCAGACGGGTGTGTGAATACCAGTTCAGTTTCAGTCAATCTACATAGCCCCTCTCATACCTCCTCTCTACAATTGCAACCCTCACCTACCCATAAAAAAGGTCCTGGCAAGTCATGATTACACAGTGGAGGAGGCCGGCTTCCAATAAAGGGCCACCTCCAGCATCTTCTTCTCACATTCCAGTGTCAAAATTGTTTATTTCCAAATTTGGTGAGGTATTAGTCCAAAAAATGATGCCTACCCATTCACCATGAAAATGCCTGAAGGTCTGCCTCATGTTAGAGTGCTGAACTCTTGTAAGTTACATATTGTGAGGATGCAGGGGGAGGGGCAGGGGTTTAGGGAAGGGGAGATAGTTGGTAACATTTTTCCTACTGGTTCAACCACACCCATCTTTTCTTTATATGGACAGGTGAAACAGTGGCAGTTTTGTATGAGACCTTGTTTCTTCAGGCATGTATTGTATTAAACTTTGTATAGGTAATAATAGAAATAAGGTTTTGTATGTGCACTTAAGATAATCTGCTCTGGGTGTGTTTTTGTTGTTTTTATAATAATAAAGTAAATAAATTACTCATTTAGCAAATTTCAAGATTTTTGCAAGCTTTGTAACAAATCCATGAAATACATCTATCTTAAGTACATTTGTTCAACATCATCGTTTGGGCTGAAATTTTGAGAGTTGATCGTGATTGGGAATTGTTTTGGTGAAGCGCAATTGTTCAGGTAAAGTTTTTGTTTAAAAAGTGTTCTTTTTGGTTAAAGCATACTTGTGTATTTGTACTAAGAAATTTATATTGTGCAGTTCATTCTTCTTTTGTGCTTCTGTACACTTTCAAAGAGTTGAAAATCTTAAATCATATCAAGAATTTAAATGTTTCTAGAGAAAGGGAAGAGTTTTCAGTTTTTCCTTTTTTTCTCCTTAGGAAAAGTAGCCAAATTGCAGTGTGAAATTTGTGCAGTTTTCAGAACTGAAAAAATGCTTTACATTACATCAGCAAAATGAAATCTGAGATCATTTTGTAATCAAGGAAGCCATTAGCTTGCATACATTTGTTTGCTCCAATCAAATCAGATCTTTGGGACGACCTTTGCATCACCAACCCAAGATTTACATTACACGAGCTTTTGTTAATTACACAAACAATTATCAGGTTTAGATCATATGAGATAGCCATCATTAGAAAGATAACATCCCTTTAGTGGCTGAACACAGTGACCCTGTAAAGGCTACTGTTCCAAAAACTCGGTACCAGTTTGTTGCTAAATGATGGTACAGTATTCGTCGACTCTAGTCTGCTTTTCTGAAGAGGTTATCGTTGTCACACAAAGGTTAAGTTGAGTCACTCCAGAATTGTTAGCTTAATGCTGATGAATACACTATCAAACATGAAGAATCAGCATAGGATTTAAATTTAAATTTCTGTAAGCCTCTGATGATGTTTGCAGAGGTTGTTTCTAATTTGTTTAAAGTTAGTAGTGTTTTTTTTTTGGGGGGGGGGGGGCTGTGATTTGTCAGTAACAAGCATAGCCAATTTTGTATGTAGATGGTAAAGTGGCTTAAACAAACATACTCAGTGACTCTTTGAAAGCCATTTTACATGTTTTTTTGTTAGTTCACACTGTTGGCGCTGAGCATAACTATTGTTTTTATGATAATGAATTGATTCTCAGTCTGAAAATGTTTTCCTACTTGTAACCATAGGTGGAAAAAATTGGGAATGTAGGATGCTTTTTATTGCGAAATGTTTGTACTTTGCCAATTTTGGCTGTTTTGGCCTGGAAATAGACATTTTACCTAGTCTTGCTTGTAGCATAATGACTTTATAAGACTATGCAATTTTGTTGGTATTTTTTTTTAACTTATTGGCAGTTAATTTCTCTTTCAAAATTTGAGGTTTTGAATGTGGAGATGCTTTATAAATTATTGCTAGTACTGTCAGGCAAGGGAAAAACTTCTGTGTATGTAAAACATATTTTCATTGATGAATTTTAGTAGAATTTACAGAAGTTATCCAATGGTCCATTCATTCCCTTGCATTGCAGTTTAAAACGTTGAGATGACCAAACTAAAGAAGAAGGGTCCTAATGAAAACAGCTATGGGGATAGGGCAGAGCAAACACCCCGAAGACCAAAGTTCAGTTGGTCACTAAGCCACATATATTGCATATTCTCATAGCAACTCAGGAGCATTTGAAAAGAAGAGAATTAACTCTGGCTACAGGGACATTAGTTATCACAATATGCAATGGTTTTCTAAAAATTCCTGTCGCCTATTCCCCACCAGGCCAAAAGTGAAATTGCTCCCATTGCATTGTGATATTACAGTGTGCCATACGAATGTAATTACCAGTAGAATTGTAATTGATAATTGCAAAGTAGTTGCCATTGCGAAGATTTTAGCAGTCCGGGATGAGAAAATTTAGACATTGAGGTAAGGGCAGACATTCAGAACAGCATTTTCAGCAAAAGTAGCACTGTCTTTGGATCAAATAAAGCTTATCACTTAACAAAGTTAAATGCAAAGTCATTGACCAGTACAGGCTATGGACACTCGAGTTTATAAAATTAACTTGGCGGAGACAAATATTAAGTGACCCAGACAGTCAAACTGTTGTATTCTGCCATGTGTGTGTGTGTGTGTGGGGGGGGGGGGGGGCTAATAAAGCTCTAAATGTTTAGGGCAGGCAAGTTATTTCCTGCCTTACTACTACTGTTAGCTTCTCCTTATATTTGTAGCAAGAAGACTAACAAATTTTCCCCGCTGGATTATCATGGTATGTTCAACTTCTTGTCACTTCGTTTCCTCAATGATATTTTCTACCATGACAAAGACAACTTGGATCCGGAGGACCTATTTCCCCATTCCAAGTGGGACACATCCTACTACAATGGATTACGGTAATTATCATCATCACTTCAATTTCGTTTGCAAACTAGGGAAACAGCAAAATAATATCAAACACTGATTGTTTGCCATGCTGTGTATGGTATAAAGACAGCCATATGTCTGTTTAGTAGCCTAAATTTCAATATTTTTTGTAAAATTATGAAATGGTTTAACTGAGTGCAGCAAAAGAGGAGACATCTCAGTTGGGTAATCAAAACTGATAGCTACTAATGAAATATTGAATGTATAGTGCCACCATCATGTCACATGATGGGTGACACTTCACAAAGAAAAAGTAACACTTAAAAAACTAAGTTTTTAAGTGGAGATTTTCATCTCCAAAGGTGGGGAGAATGTATATTATCTGGCAAGAGTACATTACAAACTAGTGAAGCTGTATAAAAGGGCACTGCCTTTGGCATTTGTTACTTAAATGAGGAGGGGGTGAGTAGAGGTGTAGAAAGTTGTGGCCAGATGAACAGAGAGTTTGCTTCCAGTGACAGGCTTTGCTCTAAATATACAGCTGTGATGGTGTGGTCGGTGAAGGTGCATGAAGTCTGTTGATCTTATATGGTGGGAGATGAGGGGGTTCTTTTTTGGTACATTTTTATCTGTTTGAGATTTTATGTGCATTAAAAAGATGTTGTATACAATTTGTTTTTTAAGGTATACTAAGTTTCCATGTTAATGTCTTTGGCCAAGCTAAATGATTCTTAAGTTACATCATTTCATCCCCTAATTCTAGATTTGAACACATGTGGAACGAAGAAGTCAAGAGAAGGGGAATAGAAAAAGCGTCCCTGGGAAAGATCTGTCTGAAGTTTGTGAGGACTCGGTTGGTGTTCATGTTTACTGGCCTGTTTATGTTGACTATGAGTCTTTTGTTTGTTACGGTAAGTTGGGTTTATGTTGAAGGAAGGAATTTAGCAAAAACTTAATTTTCATATGTGGAAGAGGAACTAAATCTACACAATTTGGTGAAACTTGCATTTAAATCAGACCTGTATTACTCGAGATATCAGCAAATGAAGTTACTACATTTGTGACCCAAAGTGAGCTTGAGGTAAGGAGGGGTTATATCACTTCCTCATATTGATGAGGAATGAATGCTTTGTCTCCTTCCATTTTTTTCAGTCTGCTGTGATGACCTTCTAGTTAATAGGGATATAGAACCTCCCCATGGGGAGTGTAAAGGTTGTAAAATTCTTATGCCTCTCATGCAGTCACATTCCAATAGTATGTGATTGTGGAGGAGAAAATTGGTTGTTAAAGTTCGTGTGACATGAAAATAACATAGTTGGATATTTGATGTAAAAAGCATTAAAAATCCAGAAAATAGCTGCAGTTTCCATTAAAGGGATTTGCCAGTGACAGAAATCAATGACTTCAAAAATGCAGAAAAGTTTTCTCTTCTAGTGGGTGAAAACCGCATCTCAATGGCTTGTAGCGTTTGGAAGATACTAATTTTCAGAGAAATGCAATTTTTTCTTAAGATAAAGTGCATTAGGGGAAATTTGTGATGTCATCGCGGCACATTAATTTGACACAGCATTGAATTTCTTTATGATATTGACACTGTTGTAGGGAATATTAAGCAAGTTTGTTTGTAATGCTGTACATATGGTGTAGATTTATGCTAAACCTACATGGAAAGATATTCAAACATTCCAACAGTATCAAATCTCAAGGACAACAGGACATTCAATTATAAAGAAAAACAAAAGAAATCTGAGGCAATGTGCCCACTTTACATAACATTCTGTGACCTTGATGAGAACTGGAGGTATTTTTTGACAAAAATAAGTAGTCTTTAATATTAGATATCTCAAGTTAGGAAAAGAGTATTGATACGGGGTTCAGAGGGTATGAACTGAAATTTTTTTCTCTTTCACATGGGACCCTTGTAAAAAGCCACTGGAAAATGCCTTTAAAATCCATCAATTATCGACCATTTTACCAGGGAAATTTCTATTTCACACTTGTATCATGAATAAACATGAGCTAAATATGCAAATATGTGACATCGAAAGAGGGACATACCATATATGGCACATGTTGGCCTTTGTTTCTTCAACCTTAATTTCAAGGACACTGGGTAGCATTGTTATTCCCTGAGGGGTTTATTATAGAAGTTAAATTTTTTTCCTTGAAAAATGTTGATATCACTCACCACACTGTAATCTATATGATCAGTAATTAAGAGATAATTTATGTAGGGTTAACAAAAGAAATCATAACACTGTGCAACACTCCACATCATTATTTTTGCATTTATAAGCAATTAGTTTCTTCAGAAACCATCAAACTTCGAAGACGTATATTTTGAAAACGGTAAAAGATATTGAAATAATTCCAACGGATCTTTGATTGAAGGACTTGTTTCACGTAACAGCTCTTTTTGGTGGCATGTCACACGACCTTTAAGTTTAAAGAAAAACAAAAGACTGCTCATTTGTGTGAGGCTATGATGTCATATGTGCTTGCTTGAAGTTCACTTTGTGTTAAAAATGAGACAAACTAGCTGTTTTATATTTTTATAAACAATACTTAAAGACAGACAGTCATCACCCCAAAGTATATTTTTAGTGTGGGTATATCAAAATTCTCAGTTGGTGACTGCTCTTTGATTGACATCAAAGTTTGAAAATTTGAAAGATGCAGAGTAGCTCACATTCCACACAAGGCAGAGAGAGTGCTTTTATTACATTTTACAGCCTTGTATGCTCACCAGGACATGGCCTTAAAGGCAATAGGCAGTCACCCCAAAATTTTCTTTGAAAAATCAGCAAATTCTTGCAAATCTCATCTTATTGATTCCTTGCCGTAGGCAGGCAAGGAATCTATGCGATGGTGATGTCGTGTGTGTGTGTGTGTATGTGTGTGTGTGTGTATGTGTGTGTGTGTGTGTGTATGTGTGTGTGTATGTGTGTTTGTGACGCTGCTTGTAATCGCGATATCTCAAGATAGGATTGACCGACACTTTTCATATTTGGTATATAGATTTGTCATGTTGAGAGGAAGAACCCTATTGTTTTTGGAGGAGGTCGAAGGTCATCGGAGGTCACCAGAGGTCAAAAACCGAAAACCTTGTAATCGCGTTATCTCAAGATAGGAATGACCGACACTTTTCATATTTGATATATAGATTTGTCATGTTGAGAGGAAGAACCCTATTATTTTTGGTAGAGGTCAAAGGTCATCTGAGGTCACCATAGGTTAAAATGCGAAAACCTCGTAAATGACTTGTAATCGCGTTATCTCGAGATAGCAATGACAGACACTTTTCATATTTGGTATATAGATTTGTCATGTTGAGAGGAAGAACCCTATTGTTTTTGGTGAAGGTCAAAGGTCATTTGAGGTCACCGGAGGTAAAAAGCCGAAAAGCTCGTAATCGCGATATCTCAAGATAGGAATGACTTACACTTTTCATATTTGATATATAGGTTTGTCATCTTGAGAGAAAGAATGCTATTGTTTTTGGTGGAGGTGAAAGGTCGTTTGAGGTCACCAGAGGTCAAAGACCGAAAACCTTGAAATCATGATATCTCAAGATAGGAGTGGTCTGTATGGACTTGTCGTGTTGAGAGGAAGAACCGTATTGTTTTTGGTAGAGGTCAAAGGTCATCTGAGGTCACCAGAGGTCAAAAACCAAAAAACCTTGTAATCGCGATATCTTGAGATAGGGATGACCGACACTTTTCATATTTGGTATGTAGATTTGCCATATTGAGAGGAAGAGGCCTATTGTTTTTGGTGAAGGTCAAAGGTCACTTGGGGTCACCGGAGCTAAAAAGCCGAAAAGCTCGTTAATCATGATATCTCAAGATAGGAATGACCGACACTTTTCATATTTGGTATATAGATTTGTCATGTTGAGAGGAAGAACCCTATTGTTTTTGGTGAAGGTCAAAGGTCATTTGAGGTCACCGGAGGTAAAAAGCCGAAAAGCTCGTAATCGCGATATCTCAAGATAGGAATGACTTACACTTTTCATATTTGATATATAGGTTTGTCATCTTGAGAGAAAGAATGCTATTGTTTTTGGTGGAGGTGAAAGGTCGTTTGAGGTCACCAGAGGTCAAAGACCGAAAACCTTGAAATCATGATATCTCAAGATAGGAGTGGTCTGTATGGACTTGTCGTGTTGAGAGGAAGAACCGTATTGTTTTTGGTAGAGGTCAAAGGTCATCTGAGGTCACCAGAGGTCAAAAACCAAAAAACCTTGTAATCGCGATATCTTGAGATAGGGATGACCGACACTTTTCATATTTGGTATGTAGATTTGCCATATTGAGAGGAAGAGGCCTATTGTTTTTGGTGAAGGTCAAAGGTCACTTGGGGTCACCGGAGCTAAAAAGCCGAAAAGCTCGTTAATCATGATATCTCAAGATAGGAATGACAGACACTTTTCATATTTGGTATATAGACTTGTCATGTTGAGAGAAAGAATCCTATCGTTTTTGGTGGAGGTCAAAGGTCATTTGAGGTCACTAGAGGTCAAAGACCGAAAACCTTGAAATCGCCATAAGTCAAGATGGGAATGGCCTATATAGATTTGTCATGTTGAGAGGAAGAATCCTATCGTTTTTGGTAGAGGTCAAAGGTCATCTGAGGTCACCAGAGGTTAAACTGCAAAAACCTTGTAAATGGCTTGTAAACACGATATCTCCACATAGCAATGACCGACACTTTTCTTATTTGGTACATAGATTTGTCATGTTGACAGGAAGAAGCCTTTTGTTTTTGTTGAAGGTCAAAGGTCATTTGAGATCACTGGAGGTAAAAAGCTGAAAAGCTCATAATCATGATATCTCAAGATAGGAATGACCGACACTTTTCATATTTGGTATATAGATTTGTCATGATGTAAGGAAGAACCCTATTGTTTTTGGTGGAGGTCAAAGGTCATCTTGGGTTACCAAACGTCAAAAAGCAAAATTTCCCAAGATTTCCCAAGATTGTAATCTAGCATCACTGGGGTCAAAAGCATCATTTCCCAAGAATTCCCAAGATTGTTATGTGGGGTCACCAGAGGTCAAAAAGCAAAATTCCCAAGATTGTTATATGGGGTCACCAGAGGTCAAAAAGCAAAATATCCCAAGAATTCCCAAGATTGCAATCTGGCGTCACTGGGGTCAAAAATCAATATTTCCCAAGAATTCCCAAGATCATCATCTCGAGTTATCAGAGGCCAAAAAGCAAAAGCAAAATTTCCCAAGAATTCCCAAGGTTGTTATATGGGGTCACCAGAGGTCAAAAAGCAAAATATCCCAAGATCATGATATGGGGTCACCAGAGGTCAAAAAGTGAAATTTCCCAAGAATTCCCAAGATAGTCATCAGGAGTCACCAGAGGTCAAACAGCAAAATATCCCAAGTATTCCTAAGATCGTCATCTAGGGTCACCAGAGGTCAAAAAGCAAAATTTTCCAAGAATTTTCAAGATCCAAGATCCATTGGAGTTGAATCCCTTTCAAGACACTTCAGATTTTCTTTTTTGTTATATTTGGTGGGGTTCAAAGGTCATGTGAGGTCAGCAGAGGTCAAATTGTTAAAACATAAAATGATGTAGTCAAGAAAGATTAATTTGAGGGATAAACCTCAGTGCAACAAAACATCCCCATTCGGCAAGGAATCACTAAGCCTTTGGGCTTTCTGGTTGCTTTACAAGCACCTCTGAAGATGTTTTGAACATAACTATTACAAACAATAGGTAAAGCAAGGAGAAATTCTCCTTGAATTTCACAATTTACCAACAAAAATATTGTCACATGATCAGAATGGGCCAAACATGAACTAGAGTGACAGGATACACTCACTCTGGTTGGGGTGACTGCATACTGCCTTTAAGCAATAAAACAGATTTATTCCTACACAAGGAAGAGCTTCATACAGTTATGGGAGGAGCTAGAAGTTGCATAGTTGGGAGAATTGGAACTGTCTGGGATCATGAAAATTCCCCTTTAAAGCCCTTCACATGCTGCATCAGAGTGTAGGATTACTTAAAGCGGCACATTGAGTTGGTTCATGAAATTCATCAAATTTTGCCAAACCTGATAAGTTCTCTTCACATACTAATGACAAATGGTCAAACTTAAACAATCCCCACATCTTGCATACAAATAAATGTTTTATAAGTGAGTAATAAACAATTCAATTCAGTTTTCAAAAATTCGTGACCAGACATTTTTTCAAATTATGCACACAACCGTTACAAGCCAGGATACCAAAAAATTCACAGTTTTAACTTTATGCGTAACTATTGGATGTGAAACTTGACTAATTATGCTAATAATAATCATTGTCATGTGGAAGTACCCTTCAACACCCTTGTTGAGTTATCAATATCAACTCAATGTGCCCCTTTAAACTCCCTTCTTTACCTTTTTTAGGAGAGGATACTTCACAGTACCTGTAGATAGATCATTTATTTGTCCTATCACATTCCATTGCATTTCCACTCTATCTGCACTGAAGTCAACAGATGATGATGTTTGTAGTGACCAAGTTATCGATCTTGTAGTTGTCATTACTCCGTTATTACTTTTCTAATTACTGGCCTTCCAGTACTGCACTTTTTTTATGGGTGCTGTTGATGTAAGAATGGCTGGCTTTACAAACCTAAGTAATATATCTCTAAATAATCCATTCCATTCCCTGTGAAGTATGTGAATGTAGGGTTCATTCCTTTGCAGGAGTAAGTTTCCCCACATATTTGGTTATCATACCTCAAAAAGAAACAGTAAAGTTTTGTCTGTGGTAACAAAACAAGCTTTTAGCACAAGTCATCCTGGATTCCTGTAATTTGGTACTTGATGACTCGCTTGCACCTGCGGTGCCAAAAGTTGAGTTTGTTGGCCTACTTTCACATTGGGTAAACTTGGCCTACTATTAAGAGAGCTAGCTCTGGATGCGTCAGCAGAACAAAGTTTCCATTTGTGCACCACAGAGACTGACTATATCTATGAGAAGTTGCTGTAGTTTTCTTAAAAGAAGTGTTGGAGGAAGAATTACCATCGAGGATGCTGGAAAAATCAAAAGTGAGCTTAGGCATGTAAAGTCAGTGGTTCCCACTTCTCGATAAATCTTTACATACACTGTCCCACAGATAGCGACCTTGTGGGGGGCATGTATCATAATTTAGTTGGTGTGTCACATGACTTCTGCAATGATTTCACTCCTTTTTGACATTTGCAACTTTTGTCCATATGATAGTAGATGTCTATGAGGAATTCATCCATTGCGACAGGCAAGACCCTGGCTGCCTTTTCAAAACTGGATAAAGTTGTGCTTTACCAACATCATTGCTTCCATCTGTTGCTAAGACAAATGGCTGAGTCATGACCTTATCAGCAGTGGAGGATGAAGTATTACTAGCTAACTCATCAATGATTGCTGATTTTTTTGTTCTTGCACTGTAAATGTGGTTCTGCAGACGTTAGTTTTGCATAGTAATGAAATGAACTAAAATCTTGAGCCACACTGTTGAAAGGGGCCTCATTAAGAGCCAGCATACTGCCAAACTGATGTTGCTGGCAGCATTTGTTGCAGTCCTTTTCAAAATGTGTATGCTCTTACATTGCACATGCAGTTTGCAGGAAAGGCTATGTTCTATATTGTGTATGTATGGACTCATTTATAAAAGTTCACAAAAGCAAGAGTCAATCGGGAAAGATACCATGCATTGACATAATGTCGCGAGTTGACCCCTTTTTTCCATAAGCCATCCTGCAAAACCAGGAGGGTTGGCATCTCTGTGGAAGGGGTGGATGGCTGATGGGGTATAGGGGAGGGAAAGAGAGGGAAGATAATATTTCATGGGGGCAGTGATGTGCAATGTGCTGCACAAAACATTGAACATTTGCACATATGGAGGGTGCTTTCAGAGAGGGGACAAGGTACATGGGGGGAAGAAGGTACCGAGGGTAGAAGGGGGGAGGACTTGCAGGGACAGCTTATGTAAAACTGTGTGAGAGTAGGTGAAAAACTGATGTTAAAAGAGAGGGAGGGGGTTATAGCTAGTAGGAAATTTGCTGGCATTTACCCTATAGCACTTGAATTGTCCTTCATTTGTTATCCTTTCATGTCATACTTTAGAGTTTTTGTTGGTTTCAGCTACCATACATTGTCTTTGTCTTAATTTACAGGCCTTCCTGACCCAGAAAGTTTTGCGATACATCGATGGTGATGAAAGAGATGACGTTTTTGGAATTGGTCTTGCCCTGAGCATTCTTGCAATGAATATTTTCCGTGTCTCCAATGGCCTCATGTTCTTCATCACATCTTGCCGAACAGCCACCAGACTGAGAGTAGGCTTGCTGTCTGTAGTCTTCAAAAAAGTTGCACGTCTCCGGAGTCTGAAGGACAAGTCTGTTGGTGAAGTAAGTAACATAAGGGGGCAGGGGGCAGGGTAGGGGACAGGGTAGGGGTCAACAGCATTCTCATCCCTTCAAGTAATGGTTACATGTAAGCCAGGAAATCTGTACAAAGTCTGACAATAGAGTAAGACCCATAAAATTATATTTCTGCTTTAATGATATTGATATTCTAGGATAGTTTTCAATAATTGTCCTTTGTTATTGTTTCCTGTCAGTTATGGTTAGCATATTGCTTTTAGTTTTGCTAACGTGGTACGTTGCGACATTACTTTCCAGTATGCGGAATTATTGATTAAAGGTGTGATTGGTTTTCCCTCTTTAGGTGGTGAACATTTGCGCCAATGACAGCCAGCGTATATTTGACGTGACTGTATTTGGAAACTACCTCACCACTGCCGTCCTTCTGATTGTGGCTATTCTTATCGTCCTGTACTTTATCCTAGGATGGTCAGCTGTCCTGGGTACACTGGGGACCTTTGTAATCTTTTGGCCAACACAGGTATGAAAATAACATGTGGTAAGCTACCATTACACGGTTACCATGATTTGGGGTGGTGGAAGGTCCAGAGAACAACACTGGCATATTAAGTCACCTTGATTTAAAAATAGCAGCTTTCTTGTGATTTAAAAGAATGACAACATTTTGATAACTAAGTAAGACAAGGAGAAGCTGTTTGTCAATGTGGGTTAAAATTTTGCTTTTTTCTGCTTTGGTCCTAAAATCTGATTCATCGTATTGAAGTTTGAATGTTGGACAGTTTGGGGTTACTAAGAAGTTTTATTTGAATCTAAAAGCAAAGTACAGATATTTGGAATTGCTCATGGTACCTGCTAAAATATCTGGTTGTCATCAATTGGGTTACTTATTTGTATCAGCTGAAAAATTACAAAATAAGTGGATTTGAATGGTATAAGGGCTAGCTAAGTGTGCATCACTGGTGGTGTAGTATGTGCATACATGGACCTTTTGTCTCATTCCTGAGTATGCATACAAAAAAAAGATGTTAGTAATGACAGAAACAAGAAGTACGTACTAAATATTCCGTTGTTTCTATTCACAGATGTTCTTTGGTAGAATCACCACTTACCTCCGTGAGCTGTGTATTGTCGTCACTGATGAACGTGTCCAGAAGATGAATGAGGTACTGACGTATGTCAAGTTGATCAAGATGTATGCGTGGGAAGTGCCATTTTCCAAAGCAGTTGCAGGTAATCATCGACAAAGATTAATTCCTTCATTTTAAAATTTGTCACTTTTCGTCTCTAACAATTACTCTTAAACCACATACTTAAAAGAAGTTTGGCACTAACTTATGTGGAGTCATGGTTGTTCAATAGCTGGCGGTCAAAGTAAGAGAGTCAGGCTGTTAAAGTAATCAACATTTTTTGTTATCCTTGTAGCAATTCGAGCCCGTGAGCGTGGATATCTAGAGAAGGCTGGTTATATGCAAAGTTTCAGTATCTCCATAACACCTATCACTCCTAACATCGCTACTGTGTTCACCATCCTAGTACATTTGGCATGGGATAATACCCTGACTGCCACAGAGGTGAGTACTCCTACATTAATTCCTCTGATAGGTTTACTCAACAGAGTAGATAGCATCTGCTTATAGATCTCTTCAAGCCTTACCTGGTTTTGCAAATTGAACTTAACTTTTCGCTTGAATTTTCAGGACTGGTGTACTTGCTGAAACAGAAAGTTATCTTTACCGAAGAAATTATGATATGGTTTCATATACTTCAAAGTATCTTTGCCTTGCTACATTTTGATCCTATGGTGATGCTTGCTACCATCAGTCACCCCCCTTGCCCCACCCCTTTTATCCATTTGTACCCTTACTAAGGTGATGGGTGCCCTGCTATGTATTAACTGGTAGGAGAAGAAATAGGCTGCAAGGAGATCTCCAGTGGTTGTATAACTTTTCCTACCATTAACTTGTATTGGGCAATAGAAGGGAGTACTTTTGGTGTGCAAGAGAACTTCCCCATGTATTCTGTATTGAGTTCAGTGCTGCCCTCTGTCCTGGTGATAGCTTCCTGTGGCACTAGCTGGAGTAGTACAAGGTAGGTTCCCACATGAAGGGAAAATGTGGAAACCTTTGAAATGTTTGGAACTGTTATGGTTTTGAAATGGCTTGGAAGTTGGGTGATTTGGGTAAAAATTAGTGGGAAATTTGCCACATTGTCTGTCAAATTGAAAATTTTATAATTTTGAGCATGTTGCTACTGTATGTCCACAGTGCACAAATGCTCTTTAACATAATTTGAAAAAAGAAAAAAAAAAGTGAAACTCTACATGCATGTGAGAATCAACTGAACACATGTACAGTAGTTCATGTTCTTACTGCTTCAGTGAATGTTTCAAGGGTGAGAATACCTCAGTATGTAAACAAGATCATGGGATAGACATAAAATACATGTAAAACCATTTTTTTCCAACATAATTTCTAAATTTTTCATCCAGTAGCCATCTTGATTCTTTCATCACATGAATAATGTAGGAAACCAGGCCATAGTAACTCTTTGTACCTTTTTTTGAATTTCATTTTCTGTATTCCCTTACTTAGTCTGTAAACTTATCACTAAATTTAATGAAGAATCAATTTTTGTATTTTTAGTTTCTTTTATTAATTTCGATTTACTTTTTTCAAGGCATTCACACTCGTTGCAACCTTGAACACCCTCCGTGCCGTCATGGGTGCCACACCATGGTCTATCCGTGCCATTGCAGAGTCACAAGTAGCCCTTAAAAGATTGAAGGTAATCAGTCTCTTACAAACATACTATATTTCCCAAAATACCCAACTCTAATCCAAGGATGTCTCCAGGATTTTCTTAGTGCTTGGTTCATGGAAGATCAGTCTGGCAGAGGAGATTAAAGGGAGGGGTTAATGCCTTCAAAATGTAGAATTTAAATCTTTTGTATGGAATATGTAGAGATTTGCCTACAGTACTATCCCGTCGTAGTTGACAGTGCAACTCATGAGTTTCAATGAGTGCGATGAGTTTAAAATTCCTTTAAACCATGCACAAGCTGACCTCGATGAGTTTCTCGATGAGTTTTGTGATTGACAAGTGGGCCACGTGCACGCGGTCTGCTGTTAATAGTTGAATGGATCTCAATGTTTTGTTTCGTTGTTGATATGTAATGCGTGGCTGAGTTAAGAATGATCGGAAATATAATGAGTTATACAGCGCACACTGAAAATCTTGTTTACAAAAACTACTGTCTGCATTATTTTATCGCATCTGCAATTTGGCGCTCAAAGTCACCTTTGGTGCATGCAATACTGTACTGTACTGTGACAAGCAGATCAGCACACGAATACATACAGGTAGCTTTTTTCGATCGAAGTTCCAAATTGCATGAGGCATATCGCAATGATTTTATTGATTTCAAGATTTCTTTTATTTCCTGAAGCTACCGGCAATTATCGGTTTACCAAGCTCAAAAAACTTTCTATCCCATAACATTTTAAAATTATAAAAAGCTGCAATATTTTGGCACCTCTCAAAACGCTAACCTCAACGATACGCCCGTGTACAGACCCCACAAAACAGATACGTAATTCAACGAATCAGGGCCAAGCAAAAAGTTAGTATTCTCGCGGCAGTAGCAATCGTCATATATAAGCCGAGTTTCACACAGAATGTACTGCAATTCCTTGCGCGGCAGCTTCACACAACGAACTGAAGGTACACGTGCTGCATGTCATATGTAATTTTGGGCGGGAACTCCCCAAAGAAATGTACAGTACATAGATACAGCGTGTTGCCACGTGGAAGCTCTCTGGTACATACGGTGTGAAGCACTCATTTTTTCGTGGCATGCGAACTACAAGTACTGCGCACAGCCTACTGCCACAAGTTTGTTTACGTCGTCATTCATTCATCTGAGTACGCCTACTATTGCCTTGTATGGAAAATACTACGTAAAGTTCATTGACAAACCCTGATCTTGAAATCGGGCGACCTGTTCAACTAGTAATGAAATTTCTAGTGCGATCGTTCAACGACACTAAGCGCCATTTTTAGGAATATATATTGAAGGAATATCACACTCTTCCGCAGGTATACAAGCTATTATCAGTACCGTTACCTCTTTTGTAATATTCTACACATGGCATTGGGTTAATTTCTTATGTTATGAAGAATTTTACCTGGAATTTTTAGCGCTCAATTTTACATTAGCTGAGCGGGCCCTAGTGGAATGTACCGACAAATGCAGTTGGTTTGGTTATTAATGTCAGGCTATGCGGGGAACTGTGCATGCACGTGCCTGTATTTCAAAGGGTTCCGCACTGCACAGTTTGTAAGGGGTGGGCTCGGATCGAGATTCTAAACAATATAATTCTTACTAGAGAGTTGTTGCTTTTTTCACCGAAGAATTTTTGATCGGGGTGGGGGGGGGGCTGAGCAGTATTAGCAAAAATGATGTGTTGTTGGTTTTGTTAAATTACATCGGTTCACTGATAAAAACAAAATGCCTACGCAGCCAGAAATGAGAAGGGAACCTTGGCTGAAAAGGCTGGCTTGCCGTAATGCAAATGTGCTTATAGGGTCAAAATAAATATGGCACCGGGTAGAATCAAAGCCACCTAGACAGGAAAGGGAGCCTTTAGGTTGCAGAAGTTGTCGCAAAATTATTTTTAAGGCCTACCCGCTATTTTGGTTTCACAAGAATATCGCAGATGAAGTCAAAAACTGCATGCAGCGGTTAATACTGTAGGCCAGTTACATGCATGGTAGAAACCGGCGGGAGAAAATGAGAGCTAAATTATTTGGATCCTGTATATGCCCAGGACCTACTTTTTTATTATTTGTGTGACAGCAGGGGGCACATCCTTTGTTACTGAGGTTACCTTGGACTTAGCGGGTTTGCCGCTCTCATATTGTACTGTAGGACTAGAATCGGAGATTATTGAGTGGGTTGTTTCAGGTTGTGCAGTGGCAACCCTTGGTCAGTTTACTCATCTCGTGTTAAATATTTTGTTGCACGCAATACACATACGATGACAAACGAACGCAAGGCAAAAAAATACACAGTAAAGGCAATGAGAAAATTTATTTTCTTGTTCACTGTGAGACCTCAAACAAGCCCCGCCCCCTCGATGGTTTCGATGAAATGATCAGCGAGTTTTTCGATGATTTCACATGTCACTTAAAATGTTAAACACGCTCGATGAGTGCGATGGGTTTTGATGAGTTTCGATGAGTCCGACTCGATGGTTTGTCAGCTATGACGGGATAGTACTGTATGTCAGATACTAACTGGGCTTAATTTTTGCTCCAGGTGGGGTTGCCTGGTGTTACCTATCATGAGCAAATCCCTGCTAATAGAAGTGTTTTACTATGTTACATAATGAAAATATTGTATGATGGTCTGCATTACAAGAAGCAGGCTGATGTCAACTTTAGATGTTGGAGCTGATGATGAAGGGAGTACATACTGGACAGAGTTGAGAAACAATACTACGATGTGATGCAGCCCTCTTATTACGTCAAACAGTAGATTTGTGCCCTAACTAAAATCAGTTTTAAGGTAGAAACATGGTAACCACCAAGCAGGAGATAGTTTTGATGATTTGAAAGAGTAGTTCTTGCTGCTTGTGCATGGTTGCACCAGAACTGACTACATAACAGTACATAGTAAAAGCTCTTGACATGGTGATGTCATTTTGGGTATAAGCAAGTTGTAAAACCATTGATCACAATAGTCATGTAAAAAGGCCATAACATCTTTATGAAATAGTCAAATTGTGTAAAAGTAGCAGTGGTAATACTCCAAATGCATTGTGTAATTATCTGGGTATTCAAAATCATTCTTGGTGATAACACTTGGGTTGACATGCAGGGGTGGAAAAAGTGCAAATTTCCCGGCAAGCCGGAAATTATTTCCCACGTGATTATAATTCTTTACTATCCTTAGTGGAGCACGACCATGGGTTCGCATGTAGCGTACAGGGAATTTTTGGCGAAATGAAGCCTCCGAGATTGCAGGAAATGGCCTTTCTAGGCTCTGAAGATTGCATCTTGAGCCAGGGCTTGTAAAATATTTTTGAAAGAAGTAGCTGTTGGGCTTCTTGGTATCAGACTGTAGGTGGTAGCCCGACAGGACTTTGTTTGAGCCCGACATAACTAAATTCACACATATACTGATATCTAGCACTCATAATACAGTATTTTGACTTGTATGTGCATGAATTACTTATATAAAGCCTCCTTGTGTTGTTTTTCTTCAAAGTTTGTGACAGTTATTTTAATCTTGTTCCTCTGTCAAGCGATGTAAGCACAATTCACTTTCTCGCTGTACAGTGCAGGCCATAAAGTTCAACACCTACATTGTATGTAATGTTCATATATATACAGGCTGTATATGAACGTCTATATATTATCTAGTTGACACTATATAACACATTCATGTTGGTGTGTCATTAAATCTCATCTAACTATATATGAACGTCAAAAAACAGCTCGCAGTGCGTGTTTTGCACGCAGTGTATGTGGATTGGGAACGTTCGGATACTAAGGCTGAGAAGAAGTGTGAAAGAAAGAGCTTTTTACATGCTTGGAAACGGACACAATGGTGTGAGAGAAAGTGATGAAAATTTACTGTTATCGTAAAATACATACCCAGATAGGTACATCAATTGGCTTGACTTGTATGTTACTAGATCTCATCCTTATCACTTACATTAAGATGACATGCTTTCATTATCTAAAGAAGTAAATTTTGGTAAAACAGTTATGCTACATAAACTATGCACATATTCCAACCACATATTCTCTTGTCTCAAATCAATCGCTAAGACTTCAAATTTTTGGTGGAAAGACTTACTTTTGGAAATAAAAGTCACTTCGTCAGCTCTAGCATCGTACCCATTCTTTCAAGGGGTATATTGCATTGGGTGTACAGAAAAAAATCAGTCCTGTCCTATCTATCCTGTTACTGCCTTAAATACTAAAATGATTCCTACCTTTCTCATAATTTTTCATTGCTATTCAAACTATTTGTTTCCAACTATAAGTTTCCAAATATATGACAAAAAAGAGCAAAATATTTCCCATTTTTGTGTAACCCCCATGTGCTAGTGGAGCATGCCAAAGTTATGTGCACTGCTTCGGCACAGCATATCGAAGAGAGCACATGGGCAACTGATTGAATGAACAACGTTCGTATGTGATACAACATGCAGTATCTGCCGTATCGTACCATACATAGTTAACGGTACTGTAAGGGTGAAATCTCAGCCCAGGAGATGCATTAGAAAGATTTTTACTGTAATTATTACGAAGGATCATTGTGTACAGTAGGTAGTGGATTTTGATAAAGACTAACAAGAAAGCAGTTTACGAGAAATTTGAGCACATGGTTGAGGTACTTTACAGTGCAGAAGTTGCAGTGACAAACTTAATGTTATTTTTTGTTACAACACACCTTACTGGGAACAAAGCCACAGTAGGTAATGGTAGGACAGACTTAGTATCCAAAACATTTAACATCCTGTAGTCTGCACTGCATTAGCTGTGGGAACAGTAAGTGAGATTCGTTAGAGGTGCGCACCGCTGATCGAAGGCCGCAAGTGCATGACCAAGGGATTCAGTTAAAAATAAAAGAATAATACAAATAAAGAAACCTCCTGGTACCTCATGGTAAGCTGGTAAATGAAATGGTTTATTTCTTAAAGGTTTCAACTAGAGTAGTGATCAGTTATTTTCTTCATGTTGGTTTTAAAATCATTCCAAATTCTCACATCATTAATAGATTTTGTTTTTTTTTTTGGACGTGGCGGCATTACCCGTGAGATTTCCCTGCAAGGAGCGTCCCATTTTGCCGATTTTTTTCCTGCCGTGTTGACATGTGCAGATTACTGAAATATGAGATGGATAGTAGTGCAGCATCCATCACACATATTAGTGTACTCCACAGAACATGACATGGGCAATAAATAAGACCTAGGCCTTTGTATGGAATGTGCCAAAGATTTAAATTTTAATTGAAAGGTTTGAAGTAAAATATGTTTTGGAAAATTTTCACCATCTGGGAAAGAAAATTGGACTTTGATAGTGGTTGAGGTCTTTTAGGAAACAGAATACAGCTTGAGTTGATTGCATTGCAGCCAGGCTTTGACAACTTTTTTTTATTACTTGTCCATCGGGCTAGCTGTTCTCTTAGTCTACTGGTCAGCATGAATATCTACTTGTCCACTTTTAATATGCCTTTGAACTCCTTTGTGGAGGAGACTTTGCAAGGGTGGGCTATGATATTGAACAATGGACTTGCCTGAGTGAGTTTTTACTTGTCCCATACTGTTGGGAGGGGGATTTGTTGAAGCCTGTCATAGCTTTTCAAGTCTATGCCTCTTGAGTTTGGAGTCCCCCTGGGGGTCATTGTTATGATCAGTGCATTTTTGTTTGGTACAGTATTACTAGAAGATATAACAGTTGTCAGGGGCTGGTTACTATGTGTTATAAGCTGATTATACCCACCTGTTTGCCATGTGAAAGCGTTAAAGCATCAGTCACCAAGATGGAGTCATATGGTCCAGTAAATTGATTTGAGGATAGCAAATGCTTTGAGATATCCTTCATATGTTAAGTGCTATTTAAACATATCTTTTGATTTTTACTATTTTAGTAGTTTGATAGGTAAAAAAGCTTAGGCTTTTTAAAGTGACACATACATTTGATCAGTGAATTGTGTCTGTAGACAAATTTACATGCCTGCCCAAAGGTACATTAGTAGTAGCTGTACATAAGTAGGTAAATTGTTTTCAAATACTAAGAAGACTGCCCTGTTCATCTAAATACATCAATTATCTTGTTCAGTGTACATGTAAGGCCCTACCTATACGGTAGAGGTAAGATTCATCTGCATTTCATAGCAAGTAACTTAACCTCTTTGATTGATCAGCTTAGCTGGATATTTCCAAAATGTAAGTTCAGGAAATTTAGGTAAAGTGCTGTCAGTCAATTAAATGTGAAAACAAGCCATGTGTGTTGTTTAAAAGAAGACATTTCCTCCAAGAGATTGCAGTCATGTTCAACTGGGCTGGAACCAGTGGTTTGTAAATTTGAATAAGAATATTTTGGTATTTGTAAACTTGAGGTGGACCAGGTAATGGCTTGGATACCAATCACATTACTTTTCTCATACAGAGTATTCTTGTTATGGAGGACATGTCACCATTGGACAAGCTTCCTGAAAATGACAAATATGCAGTACTCATCAAAAATGGAACCTTTGCCTGGGACAAATTGGAAAAAGAACGCGATGAAGATGAAGCTGAGGAAGGCGGAGATAAGTTCCGTATGAAGGCAGATGAGGTAGCTGCCATTGCTACAGGGGTTTCCATTCTTCAGGCTGGTATGGATAATCCTGAACTTGAAGAGATAGTTCGCAAGGCTGAAATCCACAAGAAAAACCCTTACGATTCTGAACTTATTGCCACTGTCCTCTTTGGAATCAACCTAAAGTTGGAAAAGGTAAACGTTGAGTTTTATTATGATTGTTGAATATTGGTCAAGATGTGGGAAAAGTAGCAATTGCTGCCATAATGATTAATGTAAGAATACCCTTGAATTTAAGTGTAACATAAATTGTATTCATAATTAGCTGAACAGATTATCATATTTATCTGGAAAGCAACGAAAATATCAATGAATCTTGCAAACATTTTCATGAGTGCTATGTGGTTGCTGATGTTCTTGTTAACAACACCATCTCTCTCTACTGGTAACCTTTGCTGTCATTGTGAACCTCCCCGTGCACCTTACCTTCAGAACGAGAAAGTTTTGTGGTGATCCTCTGCTTTTTATACTTACATTTCTGCCTTTTCTTATCCAGGGTAAGTTGACTGGTTGCTGTGGTGGTGTCGGTGCTGGAAAGAGTTCCCTCATAGCTGCTATCCTTGGACAGCTTCACACACTGGAGGGTGTCTGTGCAAGTATAGGGAAGTTTGCATATGCAGCTCAAGAGGCCTGGCTCTTCAATGCCACACTGAGAGAAAACATCCTCTTTGGAAAACCATATGACGATAAGAAATACAAGAGAACAATTTACAATTGTTGCCTTGGTCCTGATCTGGCCATTCTACCGTATGGAGACCAGACTGAGGTAATTGATTATCTTTGACACAGTATTTCCCATCACATTGGAATATGAAACAGGGGCATAGCTAGGATCAAATTTTTAGGGGGGCCTAGGTATCATATGGGGGTCACGGCATTGATCGCCTTCCTTAATTCTTGCATATTTTATTAGGACACACACAATTTCTGGGGGGGGGGGGGGCGAGCAAACAAATGGGGGAGGCACGTCCCCCCCCCCTTCCCCGTAGCTACGTGCTTGATATGAAAGCTTTGACGAGAGATGTGGTACCAAAGTGGCTAAGAGAACCCAAACATTTGTGGTGGTAAAGGCTCTACAATCTCACTCCAGACAGTATAAGTTCTCACTACTAAGTTTACCTCTAGCCCCTCCTCCAGTTTAAACAAAAACACCTGTCTAGTACAGCTCCTGTACAAAGTTACAGTAGCCTGTACTGAATTTAAATTGCTCAAGGCCACATCTACACAATACTGGGTGTGAGTTTTATGGGGAACACAAGTGACTGCACAAGTCATCACTGACCAACCAGAGTGAAACTACTGTTTGAATTAAAGTCAAACTGCTGTCACCTATTGTATTCAGAGAAATGATCATATTCCTAAATATGTCTGGGATGATGCAGTAGCCTCGTGTGGGTTTGGGCTGTAGACGTGATTATTTTAATTTTATGTGCTGGTTTGCTAGAATAATTACGATGTTATGGGACATTGGACATACTGTTTCCGTGGTTAAATAAAGATAAATTTTTGTAAAACTTGCAGATAAGGTAAGGGGGAAACTTGAAGTTGGGGTAGCTTGTTAGAGCTCTGCAGTTGAAGGAGGCGGAGAGGCTAAACTACATTAAAATCATTGTCACGAATATTTCATTTTCCTTGCCTTTGTGTGAACTTTGAAGAAAATAGCTTCCACCCATGCCTTTTTACATGTTGTAAGCCATTCAGTTCCTTTGACAGACATCCCTATATGGTAAGACACCAGTATGACCATTGATTAACTAACAGGCTTTCCTAGGTATACTTTTAATCAGGTAACAACTCTACAACTTTTGAAGAATCCTATGCTGTTTCATACAAATCATGCACAATTGAGCATACTGGCCTATTCATCAATCATTACCAGATTGTAAACAATATATCCCACCAGTCTTTTTGTTGGACTCGGGTGTTGAAGTACAAGATTCCAGTATGTAACAGCATTGCCTCTTCACCTGCTCAGTACTTGGAGTGGACATTGCTTCATGATACTCAATACTCAAGTCCTTTAGGACATAGTGACCACTGTGTAATTCAGTTTACTTTTAGATGTTATTTTGACCCATGTACAAATGTTATAAGAAAGTACAACTTTTTTAAAGGCAATTACGTGGGAATGAGCCAGAGGCTAGATTGCAATTGGGAAAAGCTTTTGCAAGGTGATGATGTTAATAAGCTAACAGATAAATTTATGCTATTATTTAATCAAGCTGTGAATGAGTTTGTACCAAGTACAAATCCTCAAAAAATCATTAAAGCAAAAAAGCATAATTATCTTCCACTTGATGATAAGATTGTCTCTATGATAAAGAGAAAACATCGTTGTTGGCAGAGGTATATGGAAACACGAGACGAAAAGAAGTATCATGACTATACTAGACTCAGAAACCAAGTGAAAAATTCAGTAAGTAAGGCAAAGGTAATCATGGAAAAGGATATTGCCAAAAATATCAAGAGTAACCCTAAAAAATTTTGGCAGTATGCAAACTCGAAGCGTAAAATTAAATCAGGAATACCCAATTTAAAGACAAATCAAGCTGGTGGTGAGATTAAAATGACTAAAGATGATAATGAAAAGGCTGAGGTCCTAGCTAAATTTTTTAGCAGTGTCTTTACTGCTGAACCTGCGGGTCCAGTTCCTTTTGTGGAACCGGTTCAGGTTGTTAGTCCTTGTGTGGATAAGATGGTGAAGGATTGCAATGTTTTGAACTTACTTCAAGATTTGGATGTCAACAAATCACCTGGTCCTGATGGACTTCATCCAAAGGCATTAAAAGAATTAGCCCAGACTATCACAAAGCCGTTGACTAAAATATTTAATTTATCTCTTTCCACTGGTAAAGTTCCAGATGTTTGGAAAGTCGGCAATATTACTGCATTATTTAAGAAAGGTGACAAGGCTCTTCCAGGAAATTATAGGCCAGTCAGTTTAACAAGTGTAGCTTGCAAAATACTTGAGAAAATAATTCGATCTTTAATGGTGGACCATATGAAGATGAATAATTTGTTTAGTGACAGGCAGTTTGGCTTTATTTCTGGGAGATCGACTACACTGCAGTTGTTGAAGGTTATGGATGTGTGGACGAAAGTGATAGACAATGGTGGTTGTGTTGATACTGTATATATGGACTTTATGAAGGCCTTTGACAAAGTGCCACACAGAAGACTTATGGAGAAACTTAGGGCATATGGCTTTAGTATTCAAATTAGGCGATGGATTGAAGATTTTTTTAAATGGAAGAAGCCAAAAGGTTATTGTTAATGGAGTTGAATCTAGTGAGCATGCAGTTACTAGTGGTATTCCGCAGGGTAGTGTTTTAGGTCCTATCTTGTTTGTTATATATATTAATGATTTACCTCAGTGTGTGAATGGTACAGCCTATTTATTTGCGGATGATACGAAAATTTTTAAAGAAATTAGAAGTATGGACGATATTGAGAATTTACAGAATGATCTTGATCAACTCCAGAGTTGGTCAGACAAGTGGCTCTTGAAGTTTCATCCTGATAAGTGCAAAGTTTTAACTGTCTCTTTAAATAGGTACCATGATTGTCTTCCTCGGAGTTACCACTTATATGGTGATAGTGGGGATGAAGTGTTCCTGGAAAAGTCGGATTGTTAGAAGGATATAGGTGTTCTTGTGGACAGTGGTCTTGGTTTTTCAGAGCACATTCAGCACCAAGTAAACAAGGCTAATAGTATTATGGGCCTTATCAGACGTACTTATACATTTTTGGATGAGCAATGCTTCAAGCTTTTATTTCAGGCCCTTGTTAGGCCACATTTGGAATATGCTGCTGCTGTTTGGTTACCTCATTATCAACATGATATTGATGCTATTGAAAATGTTCAGAGGAGGGCAACTAAGTTGATTCCATCCTTGAAGGGTTTAACTTATACAGAAAGGTTAAAGAAACTTAAGCTGCCAACTCTCAAGTACCGTAGATTAAGAGGAGATATGATTGAGGTTTTTTAAAATTGTTTCAGGTGTGTATGACAGAGGTGTTACTGAAGGTTTTCTCAAGTTTAGTTCAATTACTCATACCCGTGGTCATAGTCGGAAGTTACTCAAAGAGTTTTGTAGGCTCAACATTAGAAAATTTAGTTTTGTCTGTAGAGTTGTCGATATTTGGAATAGCCTTCCTGAGAGTGTAGTTTCTGCAACTACTGTTTTGCAGTTTGAGAAGGCTTTGGATAGGTTTTGGGCTGGCCATGAGATGTTATATAACTACAAGGCAGACTTTTTGTAAGTTTAGTATGGCAGTCACCCACAGCTCTTTGATCGTTACTACAGTTCCAGATCATGAAGATTAAGAAGATGCGGACATAGAGGTCATTAGACCTGAGTCCACTGAGGTTCCTAAGGTATCCTAAGGTATGAATAATCAGCAGTTTTGTGTCTCTCCCATAGATTGGTGAAAGAGGGTTGAACTTAAGTGGTGGTCAGAAGCAACGTATCAGCTTAGCCCGTGCCATGTACTCAGATCGTGATATCTACCTGTTGGATGACCCCCTCAGTGCTGTGGATGCTCATGTCGGCAAGCACATCTTTGAAAATTACATCAAGAAGGGCCTTAAAGGCAAAACTGTACTCTTTATGACCCATCAGTTGCAGGTGAGATATGTTGAGGTTATATGCATGATGAATCGGTCACATTAAAATGTCCAGTTGAGTTCTTTTCTTGCCCAATTACACATTTTGCTCATAGGCAGACAATAGTATCCCATGAACTGGCATATAATCCAGCTCCATGAAACCCTAACCAGTTGACTGACACACACACACAAAATACTTTCAAAGAGAAAGCAGCCAGTTGCTTGGATGAGCTTCGCTTAAAATCTTGCCTAATCCACCATGTTATTGTTTGCAACCTGAGTAGAATAGAGCTTTGGTGTAGCAATAATAAATGACCTCCGGCGATGGGGTTGGAAATGAGATATACCACACTTAGACAATAGAAGAGTGAGGTTTGGAAATCAACATTTTAAGCGTCTTTGATTTTGCATGGGTTCTGTTTATTCATTTTGTTTGAATTCCTTGAATTGGAGAAATGGTTAAAGGGGTTTGTAAGGGACTAAATTCAATTACTTAAAAAGTGGCAGAATATTTTTCTGTTGTAGGAGTTGAAAACTGCATCTCAATAGCATGTAGGGTTTGGAAGATATAATTATTTTCAAAGAAATGTAACTGTTTCTAGAGGTACTTTGCATTATGGGAAATCTGTGATGTCATTGCAGCACATTGATTAGATAAAGCATTGTATTTCTTTGTGGTATTGACACTGCTGTAGGGAATATTTAACAACTTAGTTTGCTATACCCTACATATGGTGTATTATTATGCTAGATCTACATGGGAAGATATTCAAACATGCCAACAGTTATCAAATTTCAAGGACAAACAGGACATTCCGTTATAAAAAAGAACAAAAGGAATGTAAGGCAATGTGGACAAGAAAACCAATCTTTAGAATGATATGTCTTGAGAAATTAGGAATAGAGTATTGCTACAGGGTTTGAAGGACATGAATTGGAATTTAATTTTTTTTTTCTTTTTACATAAGAACGTGTGAAATGCCACTGGAGTACTACTTGAAAAGTGTTACCCATAGTATCTTTAGAAACTTGAGAAAGTAGGTGATTGGTGATGGTGGGAGTGGGTGTGGGTGAGGGGATTGTTGCATTTACCTTGATTCTTTCTGTTTTTCATGTATTGTTTACTTAGAATAGTAGTGATCGCCTATGCTTGCAACAGGACACTGATGGTGCGTTAGGGGAGGTTGAGATAAGTCAGACCAAGTGTTTAATCATACCAGCTTTGCAAAATTGGATCTCCCCTTTTCCCCCAGTGTCATTCCTCATCTGAAAACATGTTCTATAGGGAATGGCTTTGTTACTATGTAAATCTAATGGTATAATTATGATCTCATGCTTTGGATTGAGTGTTGGTGTAATATGGACCAGGTCTTTATCACAAATTGTTATTTCTAAATGGTTCATGATCAATTGAATGATAACATTTGACTGGCCTTACATGACTTTACTAACAGAATATGAATTTTCTTGATGTGCCCTTTAATCTCTGTCAGCCCTGATTCTAAAATGGTGATCATGGTTTTATCCAATTTTTTTTTATATTTTTAATTTATGTTAGTGTTTGGAGGGAGAAAATTCTTCCATTGCTTGAAATAATCTTTTAGTGTTATTATCTCGAGTTTCGTTCACCCAACCAATTAGTCATTAATCTTCTGTTATGTTTCAGTACCTCAAAGACTGTGATGTGATTTTGACACTGGCCAATGGACGTATCGTGGAAACTGGAGACCACACCCAGCTGATGGAACGAAATAATGTCTACGCCGGTCTCATTAGGACCTTCCACAACCAGAAAGAAGAAGAGGAGGATCTAGAAGCTGCAGGAGATGCCATTAAGGAGAAGGTTGAGGAAGAATCTTTGCATGAAAGGAGAGAGAGGGCTGTCAGTGAGCTCAGTGGCAGATCCAGGGCTTCCAGTGTCCTCAGTGACATCATTCCAGAAATTCAAACAGATGGGGGTGGTAAGTCAAGGCACATGAGATATTTTCTCTTCCTCTCATAGCCTCCCATATTTGTGAGGCACCATGACATATCAGGTATTATGTGTGCCCTACACTGTATTACATTTTATTCTACTGATGATACCAAGATCAGAGGCATGTGAATTAAATATTTCAGACATTGGTTTAAATGACACAGTTAAATTGACTGTAATACAGGCTGGCATAATACTTAATTTAACCTACCATGGTGTATCAGTCATGTGATCGAAAATGATACCTTTCCAGCTATCAAGGATTCTTAAAGGGGGAGTTTAATAAGTAAGGTGTCCTTATATCTACTCAGTCTAAAGCAAATAGCAGTGATATTGTAAGACAGACACTGCTGAGCATTTGTACATGACGTAGATTACTGAATTTCAAATTGTACAGCTATTCCATAAAATGTTATCATGCATTATGGTTCAAACTTCATTTGAGTTGGTTTTTATTTTTCACTTTTTTAAGTTTAGGTGTAATAGGGTATACCTTGGTTTGCTGGGGCTAAAGATCTTGCTAAGGCCATCACTTTTTTAATGACGGCAGTATTGCAATAAAGACAATACACTCATTAGATGTGTTATATCAGGTGCACCTTAATGTATGTTAAAAAGTTGGAATGCACTCTATTTATTCCATTCACTTTGTATGTTAGTGTAACCCAGCTGTATAGATTATTTTAACCCAAAAGTAGTTTGTCATTAATTTGAAGGAACTGGTTCAGGTTAAAGTATAATTGCAAATTTCTTCGAGCTTATAAATGTTTGTGTGTGCTATTTTAAGTCCTGACTGGACAACTCCCCTTCGGACACTTCACGTCTGGACATCTCCTCCCCTTCCCCCACCCCCACAAACTTTCCTAAGGACATTTCCCACCCTGGGCAGTTTCAACTTTTCTGGAGTGAGGAGTTGTCTCAGGGATAATTGTCTTGGTTAGGAATCCAGACAGTAATTTTTTTCAGGTAGTTGTCTGGGAATTATTTCAAGTCAACCAATATTTATTCTGCTTTATTAATCTTTCGTACTTAACTCTGGTATCCTCATCATTCCTCAGGCAAACTGGTTCAAGATGAAGTACGTGGTACAGAGGCAGTGGGACTTGAAACCTATCAGGCCTATGTACATTCTATGGGAGGAATCCACATGGCTCTCCTTGTCCTGTTCTTCTTCCTTCTCATGTTTTTAACCATGACTGTCAATAATTGGTGGCTCAGCTACTGGCTAGACCAAGGCTCAGGGGTACGGCACATTCTAAGCTCTTCACATCATATTTGAAGCTTCTCTTCTGAGGGGATGGGATACAGATGATGGGGTCATAGTGCATTAGGGTTCTCAATAGGCCAGAAAGGGGAGGGGGAGTTAATCAGGTTGACTTCAGGGTAACTCTAGGCTAGAAGATGATTAATGACTACACTTTATCAAATTAAACTTCTTCAGAATTTTCATTACTGTCAAATAGTTGCTCAAAAGTCATGTATTTGTCCAATCAGGATGTTTTTTTTTGATCTCATAACAGAGAAAAATAATCAGTTATTTCAGTTTGTCAGTATTTTGTAAATTACCAAATACAGGTACCTTTTGAATTTGCAGAAGTGTGTATTTCATTTAATAGTGTCGGTGACAGTTTCTTGCTAAGGCTTATTCCTTACTTCTCTGAAAGTGTTGATCATTGAAACCTTTCATCTTGTCTCTATTCAATGCAGGGTGTAGGTGATGACCCAGAAGACATTTCAAAGAACCCAGATTTAGCAATGTACCAGGGTGTCTATGGTGGCACCCTTGGTCTTATCCTGGTTTTTGGCGCCATAAAGTCCCTTGTCTTCATGAAGGTTGGTTGACAACATCTGATTTTGTAGTTTTTCTTTTTGAATTTTGTGATGGTCAAGTATAATATAATTTTCAAAGACACCATCATTTAAATAAGCATATGGTCTGGGGTAACACAGTATAGGGGAAAGGGATTTCCCCTCTTCCCTTAAATTTGTGTGGACCTATATTAAATATCTGTTGCAAAGAATTCTTCGCAACAGATATGTAATATAGTTTGGGGGGGGGGGGGTTGTATCTACTTTTTGTTTTAAAACAAAAAGTAGATACGAAAAAAACCCCAAACATTCCGATGCCTCAAAGGTAAAGAAAATTTATATCAAATCACTGTTGAAACTGAATGAGAAACAAAACAAAGGGGTCATCTGTTTGCAACTGCCTGGGATTAATGCAGACGATGCCTCAGGGTACAAGTTCTCACATCTTTTGTGCCCTAGGTCAATTGAACTTTGGAGGTCACAAGCCATTTGAGGTCACCAGATGTGAAAAACTGAAACTTTGTAAACATGTCATTACAAGGTACTGTAGGAAGCACAGACAAATCCCTCCTAATACTTTTTTTTTTTTTTCATTTTTTTGGTTATTCAAGTTTCGGTTCAAAGGTCATGTGACATGAGCTGACGTGAGCAGGGGTGAAATTGTGACCACATCATAAAAAATGATGAAGTAGAGAAGTATAAATTTGATGGATGAACCTCCGTGTAACAAAGCACCCCCTTTTGGCAAGGAATCACTAAGCCTTTTGGCTTTCTGGTTATATTTTTTGTTGGTTGAATCTTCCTCAGGCCATTTTAGTGTATGTAACATCATGGGCTGCAAATGACCGCTGACCATAACTTAAAAACCTAAGCCCAAGGGATAGCCTCCCTGTTTGTCACAACTACTTGCTCCTTGAAGAGTAATGGATAAGTGTGTAGTAAATGAGCTCTGTCTATCATCATTCTGTCGTATGGTTCCCTGTGCTTATCTTCGGTTTTAAGGAAGTGAGATTTGTTATGAATAAGTATTTCAAGAAAGTGATCTTTACTATTCATATCAATCAGTCATGTTTTTACTTATCTATCTGCAGTTGACTCTCCGTGCCTCCTCCCATATGCATGATACTGTCTTTGTGAAAGTCTTCCGCAGCCCAATGAGTTTCTTCGACACCACTCCTACTGGGCGTGTCCTGAACAGGTTCTCCAAAGATCTTGATGAAGGTAATTTTAATCACCATGTGTCCCAGTGACTGATCTCAAAGTAGTTTCAACCCTTCAGTCCTTCAGCTCATTGTTAGTGCAGCCCATTAGTCCTACAGTCAATGTAAGTTTGTGAGTATACACTGCTGGACCAGTGGGGCATTGTACTGTAGGGTAGTCACCCTCATAGTGACTCATTTAAGCCTTGACCGGAAATATTTTCCAAAACTAATGCGATGGGAATGTGGTAGAAGCCCAAGGGCTAGATGGATGTCAGGTACATGACAAATGACTTCTGATTCAACATTGTTATGTAAATTAAGGATACTTTCTCATTCTATGAGTAAGTATTTGGACTACTAATCCTACCAAATACATGGTAAACAAAAAAGAAACACTAGTTCCTTGATTCTCTCTTCCAGTCAAAGTATTTTAATAAAAAAAGGTCAAAGAAGATCAAGAGTCATGGTCACAACTTTATTTTCCCTAATACTACATATTTGGGTAGTTTGTTAGACAATCCTTTGCCTTCCCCCACCACCCCCACCACCATCCCCACCCCATGCACTACAAGTATATATATACATATAACTTCTTATGCACGCCTATGGAGGTGGGGCAGCATCTAGGGGTGAGACATTTTTGGAGGATTCTGTCTCCCCCACGCCCCCGTACCACATCCACTGGCCCCGACCCCCAATCCCTCTCCCCCAGCTGGGAAAACTTGTGGAAATTGCCAAATTGGTAAAGACTCATACTTCAGTTGACACATATACTATACATATTTTATCCTTGAGTTGTACCTCCAAGAGAACTAGTATAGTAATGGATGTTTCATTTTTTGGTCTTGTAAAGGTCAAAGAAGGCATGGAAGTTTTAATAACCGACCTTAAGTTGAAGGAAGTCTGGTTAGTGGGGTCTAGTTATTCCCATTTCTTATGTCTTATTGCTTTCTTTTTTTTTCCATCGTCTTACAGTTGATGTCCTCCTACCTCTCAACTTGGAAATCTCCATCCAGAATATATTGATTCTCACCTTTGCCATTATCGTCGTATGTGCCACATTCCCCCTCCTCATCGCCATAGCAATACCATGCTTTATCCTCTTCATTATCATTGTTGGCTACTATCGCAGAGGAATCCGTGACTTAAAGAGGATTGAGAACATCACCCGTTCACCGTGGTTTTCTCACATCTCTGCCACTGTCTCAGGACTTGCTACTATCCATGCATATGAAAAGACCAATGATTTCATCCTTAGGTGAGCCTTGTTTCTTTTATCTCTGACCATTGTAGTCCTTTATAGGTGTAATTTAAATGAAACATGAGGTGTAACTATGTATATTTGTCAGTAAGAATATCCACCAGAAGATTCTGCAGTCCATTCGTTTTTTTTTTTTTTTTTTGCTTTTTGCAAGGTTTATACCTGCATCCACTGCAATTTACTTCTCCCCTTGACAGAAAAGTCATGATGCTTTCATACTTTCAGAGGCTTGTAATTGCGTTGTTTTTTTCGGTAATTATCTATAGTAACACTCCACATCATTATTTTTGCATAGGCAATGAGTTACTTTGGAAGCCATCAAACTGTGAAGAGGTATATCTTGAGAACGGTAAATGATATTGAAGTAATTAACTCCAAAGGATCTTTCCTTGGGAAAGTTTTCTCTATAAATGCTAGGTAAAAACACCCATTTTGGTAGCATATCCCATAACTTTCTTTCCAACGTCATATTTCATGTTAAGGTTCCGTGAATTGATGGATAGAAACTCACTACCTTACATGATCTTCCGAGTCTCTGCCCGTTGGGCTGGTGTTCGTTTGGAATCCTTGGCTATTTGTCTCCAGTTTGCCACTTGTCTGATGGTGGTTCTCAGCCATGGTAACATTGATTCCGCCACTGCTGGTTTGGCCTTGTCCTATACAATCCAGGTAGGTGTAAGGAATAAATCTAGTGGTATGGTTCCATCATCCTGGCAGCCGTAGTATTTTTGGCAGGACAGATAAGCAAAAATGCATCTCCAAGAATTTTAAATTTTGTGTCAAAGACAGGGTTGGGGTTGAAGAAATTGGCAAGGTTTATATGACTTTAAAGATTGCTTTCCAAAAGTGGGTCAGATGATTGGCATCCAAGAACTTGATTTGTGATAGTTCTTTCATAATTGCATGCCCTTCAGACCTGGCAACTGTGATGCTCAAAATAAAATTTTTATTGAGCAAATGTGAGGTAAATAAATGTAGGAGATATTCAAACAGATAGGCAGTTTGGATAAATAAAGTTCGAATTTGAATTTCTTTCCTGTGTAAGTGCTAGTTATAGTCAGCTGTGCATTGCTGAATTGTTGATGATGAGATAGGAGATGAAATGCTGGATAAATCCCTGTTATAATCTAATTATTCAGTCCTTGACAAAAAGGGCCATGCACAACAAACTAAGTGTAGTGTGCTGTCTTCTTATGATGCTTTGATATGTTTGCATATGTCAGTACACAAGCTGTTGAAGTATACTTCGTAGTCAGCTGGATACAGCTGTCAGACAGATTGGCCTTGGGAACCTTACATATTGGTCAAAAATTGAATTTTAAGTAGGTGATTTGTGTCCTCACAGAGGCAATAAGGTATACTTAAAGAAACAAATGTAGAGATCTTTCATTATAATTTACATAGCTTCTTTGTCTTCTTTTCTTTCAACTTTTGTTTCATTTTTGCATTCTGCATTTCTCTCTTTATCAACAGTTTACTGGTATGTTGCAACTTTTGATCTTGATGGCCTCAGAAACAGAAGCTCGTTTTACATCAGTAGAACGAATCCAGAGTTATATGAAGGTAGGCTCCAGTAAGGACTGTGTCCTTTGGGATGTCTTTTATGCAGGGGTGGGGAAAAATTGGAAGGGGAGAGAGTTTTGTGTGGTTGAGCTTGTAATCTCACTTTACATTAAAATGAGATGCTATAGTATGGGGGAATTTTCAGGTGCTTGTTTACTCATGTTAACATTCCTGTGGATAACATTTCCTGGGTTGAATTTAGGAGCTTTAACTTAATGAATGGCATAGTGGTGAAGGGTAAGGGTAGGGGAGGTGATTTATGGTAAAAGTATTCTTTAAAAAGCGCTTATTTATAATGAAATTGATGAACATCCATAAAATGTACCCAGTACTGTGTTCTTGGTATTTTCTGTTCTCATGTGTGGGAGTCTTGGAATGGCATGTCTGCCCCTCCACCCCCCCCCCCCCCCTTCAACATCTGATGGAACTTGATGCAGTACTAGTTAAACTGGGAAATTTTTATTGTCAATGATAAAAAGTTTGAAGAGATTTCTAGCCTGCAAGTATAAGATCACACCTATGAAAATATTTTTACTTTTTTTCCTCTCCAGACACTTGTCTCTGAAGCACCACCAAGGATCAAAGGAAGAGTACCAAAGAAAGGCTGGCCACACTCAGGCAAAATCCAGTTCAAAGATTTTCAAATGCGTTATCGTGAAGGGCTCCCTCTGGTTGTCAAAGGAATAAACCTCACCATCAACCCCTGTGAGAAGATTGGTATTGTAGGAAGAACTGGATCAGGTATGTGGATCACTGGAGAGGTTCTTCAGTAATGTGACTGCATTGCTCATCACTCAAGTAGTTGGGCAGTTTGACAGCCAAAGCTTCATTGCAGGGCCATAGTCTGGGCAAAATCCCTAGGGGGCAGTTCATGATGGTGTCCAGTGGTATACCTAGGATAGTTGGCACCCAAGCAGATCCTTTCTTTGTCACTCACTGCCACCCTGAGGGAGGGGTTAGAGAGGAGGGGATCTCCCAGGAAAAATTTTTGAAAAATGAACCTTAGGGCCTTAAAAAACATAATCAGTACAATTGAATTTTTAGCATTTTCAGTATTTTTTTCAAGTAGGATATTTTTTTTGTTTAGAGTTTGGAAATCTCAGGGGGGGTTGTTGCTCTGTCCCACTGCAGGCTATGGCCCTGCATTGTATTACAATTGTACCTAGGGCACTGTTGTATATGCACACATCGGTAACAGACATTCTTGTGACAGCCAGCTTGGCAATCTGAAATGGACAAACATCACCTCAAAACTTCTACACCATTCAGTCCTTACAAATCAATTAATAGGTTGCCAGCTATATCAGATATCACTGTAGGTTAAACCTGGCAGATGAGTTTTCAATTTTCTAGTCAGGGAATCGGAGAAAAATAACTCATTTCAGGGAAAAGTCAGAATTTTATGTAGGTGCTAACTTCTCACTCATTCATCCTTGCCAATACATCTGTTAATATATTTTTATCTTTCAAACCAACTAGGCAAGTCCTCACTTGGTATTGGCCTATTCAGACTGGTAGAAGCAGCAGGAGGGGCGATTATCATTGACGACATCGTCATTGGTGAAATCGGTCTCCGTGACCTGAGGTCACGTCTCTCCATCATACCTCAGGATCCTGTTCTCTTTTATGGAACTGTCAGGTAAGTAGTTTTAATTTGTTTCTCCTTTTTTGTGGTACAAAATTTAATTCAGTTGACATTTTATGAGCTAGCCTTTGAATGTGGTCATCACATTCAACACTTGGTTTCTTGTTTTTTATTTAATTCGGACATGAATGTAGACTTTACATTATTTACCTGGACTTCATTTGCATATATTGACAGCACTGAGGTGGAAACTAACTTAACGCCATCATGCACTGTCAGATGTGCCACCTTTCATGAGATAGATGTGAGCTTTGTTATACTGAAATCATTCAGTGATGCATAAAGGATAGAAAGATACCTATAGGTGAGAGAAAGATACCCTTGGCTTGTGGTACAGCATTTAGGCAGAGACTCCCTTCATATCAATAAGTACTGTCAGTTGTGCTGTTTTGTTTAGAGTCATGGCATAGAGTTAGAGTTAGCTGAGGTTTTACAGCTCAGTTTCTAACCAACTGGTTTAAGTTGGGCCGGCCACAGCCTTTTTTCCAGTTGTGGCTCACTGGCTTAATTTCTCTGCTCCATTGCTTATGCTGAACACCAAGCACAATGGCAGTAGGTTCCATTTTTAAAGTCTTTGGTATGACCCAGCCAGGAGTTGAACCCCAGACCTTCTGGCTGCAAGTTGGATGCTCTAACCAATGTGTAGAAGATACCTTGGCTAGTAAAGCACCATTGCATAGCTGTAACATGTTTGTGCTGAGACTGCCTAGCAGCAGGTTTCCGTTTTACTTTATATTACTATTTATTTCTTTTGTAAGGTACAACCTGGATCCCTTCCAGGAACACAGTGACAAAGATCTCTGGGATGCCCTGGAACAGTCTTTCATGAAGGAAAGGGTAGGTTAATCTTTTTTTTCAGTATTTGTAAAATTACTTCATTACATGCATTAAGTTTATCTCTCTGAAAAGAGATTTGCCTGATGGTGTGCAGGTAGTGGACAGTCTTCCTGAAATAAATAATTTGTTGACACACCTTACATCCAGGGGTCATATGGGGTGGGTCGGTGACACGTCACTTCCGCATGACAACAATGTGTTGGAGTGAAAACAATTTATTGTGCATAAAGTGTTCCCATGTGGTCATAATGTAGTCAGTTGTTTTCACTCCAAAGTCGCCAGGGTAACGGGGAAAGACCCGGATGACCGACTGACCCCATAGCTCAAGGACTACACTTATTCACTGATGGTCTACAAATAAATGTATGTGGTATTATTTTGCATAGAGTTGTATTCTGGTTCTCTTCGTAATAAATTGTCATCTTACAAGTGCTGGTCATATCATATAGCAGTAGTATCCTGGGCTGTATTCAGTTATGGAGATAGCCACTGATAAATAATTGGACAAAAAAAGTTTAGGGAGACTTTCACCTCGTGCATACTGAATTCAGTAAATACTGAAGTTTTCATACGTGGTTGTTGGCTACTAAATAACATCTGGGATGCCATGGTTTCTAGTATGAATTTTACCATGAACTTTCCAGAGCTAATTTACAAAGTAGCCCGTAGTTACAGAAATCTTGAGTAGACTAGAAGCTTCGAGTCAACCAGTATTAACGTATATATGAAAGACTGTGTAAATTACTGGCTTCATCTTACACCCCGTCTGCTTTGTTCTTTTTTATTTTTGTTAAAAGATTTATAAAAACTTTCCTTTTAATGTAAGAGTTTATCTGTCGATATTTTTTCCTCATTTTTCTCAAATTTGATTACTTTTTTACAAATAGGCGTTACAAAGTCAAAATTCATCGAGGCATATGCCAGGGATGTATGGTTACAATTGCCAGGGTGCCCATCTGTTTGTACCATTGTTTCATAGTATACAAATAATGAATGTTTATGAGTGCGATAGTATGAATCATTTCATGAGTTGAAAGATTTGAACGTTCTGTTCAACGAGGTGAAGCCGAGTTGAATAGAACATTAAATCTTTTAACAAATGAAATTATTCATACTATCGCACGAATGAAAAACATTCATTGTTTGTTTTATATAACACCTTATAATTTTGATCTAAATTTGTGTTTTGGTGGTCACTATGGATTTGTGTTTGTCTGTGTAGTAGCTCCATGGCTTGTCGTTTTCTAACTGCGCGTTTATGTAGGGATTCTTTGTGACGTCAAGCGCATTGGATTCTCAGGCACTGAAGAGCAAAACACACATATGCAGTAAGCGTTTTTACAGCACTCACGCACAGCATTACCATAGATACTTCTGTTACACAATGGACGCTTGTCCTTCAAAACCAAATAGACACCTGATCACTTGACGTCGGTGAAACAATGTACGATCCATAGTACTGCAGTGATTTATTGAGACGCAGCATATATACCTTGTACATAGCACGCTCAATGCATCGCTGACTCATTGCTGTGGGTTAGTATATACTAACCAACGACCGTGGGTTAGTATCGAGCACCACAATCTTGATGATAGTGCCGAATCATGCATGGCATGTGACCACCAATCTTCCAGTCAGATGTAGAGAAATTAGTAATGTGTTATATTATAGCAATATCCAACAAAAATCATGAAGTTTAGATTTAGTGTAGGAACAGCGTTATAACACTTGTCAGTTATGTTGATGACCTATTGCCGACATTTCATATTGTTCGTGTTCATTCTCAGATCAGGGCAATAGACAACAGACTTGATGCCATGGTGGCAGAAGGAGGTGATAACTTCTCTGTCGGTGAAAGACAACTTTTGTGTATGGCCAGAGCACTACTTAGGAACAGCAGGGTATGTATACCAGACCGTAGCAGGATTACTGGAGGTCTTTGGCTGTTGTCTTTAAGAGGACATGGGAAGGATTGGAAGGGTGGTACTTATTTCAAAGATTTTGTCTTCCATCTTTTATTGAGCATTTGGTACAGAGCTATTATGTAGATTTTATTTTTCAGGAAAGGTTATTGCTGTTATCAAAAGGTTCTGACAGAGTGTGATTTATGCCTCCATACAGTAGAAGATAGGCAAATTGTGGTGTGCTGAGTTTGGAAAGGGCTTGCTCAAGACTAGAAAAGTTAGTGAGTCATGTAGAAATCATGAAGCGGAAAAATCCTAGAATAGTGGAAGCAATATATGGGAAACAATTTCAAAGGGTCGAGAAAGCTTTTTTTTGTGTGTGTAAGAAGTGTTACTATTTATAACTAGTGTCCTCATTAAAATGTTCTTTTATGTAGATGGTGGGGAAATTACTCCATTGAGAAAACATTGCTTTATGTCTTATCAAATAATTTTGATGAAATACACAAAATATTCTCTGACGTTCTCATTTTTTCTTTATACCTCTATATCTCTGTAGATTCTGATGCTGGATGAAGCTACAGCTGCCATTGACACCAAGACAGATTCCTTGATTCAAAATACCATTCGTACTGCCTTTACAACATGTACTATGCTCATCATTGCCCACAGACTTAATACCATCCTAGATGCAGATAAAGTGCTTGTCATGGATGACGGAAATGTGAGTCAAAGACAACTCTTATCACATTTTTCTTTTTTTTTTTTTTGACTTATCTGTCATTGTTGTTAGTTAGAAATATCTGGAATGCAGCAATTGTACTTTGGGAAAAGAAGTTACAGATCTTTTCCTTTGTAGAAAATTATTGAGGGATTATTCAGATTTGCAGGCAAGTATGTAAAGTGCCTCCTTCCTTCTCTTAGGCTGGCTAAAGAGGGGTGACTGGGAATTGCTGCAATAGAATCCTGTTGCAGGCTTCTAGCAAATTATGCTGTAATTGTACAATGTCGCATTCTTTATGCAGTTACTGGTTTAAAGAGTTATAGATGGTACAGGGTTCGCATGCCTCCTTTAAATCCTGGAAAGTCCTGGAATTTCGTTTTAGGTTTTCCAGGCCCTTGAAAGTCCTGGAATTTCAGATATTTTGAGAAATCTCCTTGAAAAGTCCTTTAGCACTCCTTGAAAAATAACTTTTAATATTTGACCCACAAAAACCCCCACTTTTCATTTATTTAATTCCATTTTTTTGTTGTTCAAAGTTTACAAACTGAAAAAAAAATATTCTCCCGAGTGTTGGATATGATGTAAAAAGTTGCGCCGACAAATTTTGACTGATTCCTATGACAAAGATCATAGAAGGCATAGAAATGCCGGTGCAATAAAAATGTACACAAGTGGCAGTAACTTGGCTTACGTGCATAGCCTCAATAGAGCTTACTATAGTCATTCTCTATGAAAGCCACACATGCAGTGTAGTAACATAATGCTGCACTGTTGCTGCTGCTGTGGACACTTCTTGGCAATATGATCTTTGGTAATAACAGCACGCGATGTTCATAACATCGATTCATGAAAACGGCCTTCAGTTTGTTTGCTACTAGGACTACAGGAATGGACAATTTCAACCAAACTGAACTTGCAATGAGATATTTGGACCGATGTGGCAAGAAATTTCATGGATTTTGTTTGCAGCAATTTTGATCGGATGTGGTATGCCTGTAGACTGCAGCCTTACTTGTAAGCCTAACATTGCAAAGTTAGGACAGAATAGGCTAGTACTGCCTACTACAATACAAATGTTAGGTTTCTAGCGGTAGCCCTAGCCTAACTTAGTCTGAGGTTGGATCGTCAGTGTGTAACATTATACTAGAAGTAATAAATTTTCAGTCATATTTTGAGTCCTTGAAAATGCATATTAAGTCCTGGAAAACTCCTTGAAAAGTCCTTGAATTTTGTTTGAAAAAATGTGCACGAACCCTGATTGTATGAACAGTGCGGAATGTTAAACCAAAGAATCAGTATCCAATTTCCTCAATACCTCAATTGAAGTATAAAAATCATGCCTGTACTTGAATGAATCAACACATCCATTAGTCCAGAAGGCCATATATGATGGGGTGGGGTCACACAAAACTGGCACAGGCCCATTTTCTTCTATTATCAAGTTTGACACCCTAGGCAGTAGATCATATCATAACTTGTACATTGCCCTAACCAACAGTGCAGCAAGAGTCCACTACCCTCTTGGGCAAGAATTAGCTCAAGGTAGTAAATCCTTTTATGGTGAATTAAAGAGATGTGTCCAGTTCTGTAAAGGAAGGAGCAAGTTGATCACAGGTCATTGAAGCCAAGTTTTATGAGTTGCTCATGAACTACACCATAATATTCAGAGACTGTTGGATAAGAAGCAACCACAGGTTATGCACATTGATGCAGTATGACCTTTGAATAGCAGCTAGGAAGGATAGTACGTATACCCTTTGCCAGGGCATGCATGAAATTGGTGGTTTACACAATTACAGGAGTTGTCCTAATCAGCTTTGACCAATATATAATTTGAGTATGCAGTGTGCTGAAAAGCAGTAAGGATGGTGCAGCCGCCATGTGTCAAGTTCCTCATTTACAATAAATATCTCTTTTGTTTTCATTTTGTAACAGGTTGCTGAGTTTGATACACCAGCCAATCTCCTAGCCAATGACAAAGGTGTCTTCAGTGGCATGGTTGCTGCCGCCAAATCTGCAGCTCATTAAATAGATCATGGCTCTCCACTCATCCAGGTTGCGTTACTCATGGAATGATTGCCTATTTCAGCAGAGAGAGTTATGAAGAAAGTTGCTGATCAGGCAGCGCAAAAGAGAGAGGGAGAGATGCTAGCTGTTAATGATTTATGTTGCTGTGGACAGTTTGTTTTAAAAAAGAGACATCACTAGTGACTGATTCAAGTCTGGAAATAAATGGATCACAAAGTCTAACTAGTGACTGATTCAAGTCTGGAAATAAATGGATCACAAAGTCTACTTATTATCACAAGAAGAAAATGTTTGCAGACATCAAGTATGCTTAAAATTTGAAACAGGTGCTTAACAAGCATAAGATGTTAAAAAAAAAAAAAAACATCATTTTGCTACCAAATAATCATACATGATTTAAGTGGATGTAAACTGAGTGTGACCAAAAACAGCTGGCAGGCCAAAAGGGCAAAAAATATAGAGTCATAGTTTTATCTTCTTTTTTCTATTTACAACTGTTTCTACATTTAACCTCCTTACTGTTTCTTTGGGGGCGGGGGTAGGGTTAGGAAATGGAGAGACTTGGGACTTGTAATGGTTTAGTTTTGGTTTGCCAAATGACAGAGTTTCTTTAAAAAAAGAAAGAAGTCTATAACTTAACAGCCAACTATGTTATGTGAAAAAGAAGTATTGCATAATTAAGGGTTGATTCCCTTAATTTGTAAGACTCATTGGGGTAGAACTTTGAACTTTTTGGTGCTATTATATATTTAGCTATCAGTAAGTGGTTTGAATATGGATTTTGGCAGCTAGTGAAATTTTCTTTTGGTGGATAAAAAATCTTTTACAAGGTAAAAACTAAAGTGAAAGAGTAAATCATGTATTTTTCAGAAGACTTTTACTGTAATGTGAATTTAGTAAAGTTTGGAAGTATGTCCTCAACTATTGTAGACCATGCAGTCAGGCAAGATAGGTATTGCAAGAGGTAGGCGATGGGGATAAGCTAGGAGGGGGTGTGGCAATGTTTTATATACTTTGTCACTTATTGAGTTTTTGCATATTATTCAGGGTATTGCTTCTTCAAAACTTCCTGTAGTTAGGTCTATGGTTGACTCAGTTATTTGGACACATTAAACCTGGGACTGTAGGCACTATTGAAATACTGAATCCTTTGGCTTATCGAGCATTTCCTTTTCCACATTTACTAAGAACTTTTCCTTAAGAAAGAAGGTAATGGCATGAACAAAATATGTAATGCATTTGTCATGTTTGATTGAGACTTTTGTAGTGTAATCCCTATAGACTCATTGTTAGACTAATCTATAAGTAAAATATTGGTTTTAAAAGGATTTGGCTTTAGTACCTAATTGTTGATAAAATGAGAAAACTCCACCATTGATCAGTTGCTTTCCCTTATCAATTGTTATGCAAAGTAGCAACTGCACACTGTGTGTTTTAAGAGTGATTTTTATGAGCATAAAAGCCAATATATATCTGTACAGACAACATTAATATATTAAATTTTCATGTTTGTTTTACAATATTTTCATGGAAGTGTGAATAATTTTTGTATGATATCTAGTGATCCAATTTCAGTTTTTAATTTTTCAAATAGTGATGCAGCTGCAATGATTTCAGTGCAATCAAACAATGAATAAAATTACAAAAGTCAGATTATTGATACAATCTCCATTCTCTTTGAACTATTCATGGTGTATTCATTCTGTTTAAAAAGTTGTTATACAGACAACAGACTTGTAAGCCTTTTTATTATAAAACCTATTGCATAGCCCAGTACACTTCTAGTGAAAATATCCTGTTGAAAGCCATTGAACAGGTTTTTACAGGTTTGAACATGTACAACAGTTAATTACACACAAGTATCAATAACACTTAAACAATTACCAACCTCACTTATCTTTGGTTCTACTGGGGTATTATCATGATACCAACCGCATCATCCATCTGAGGTCCTGTTCTGTCACCACATAGTAGAGATGTATTCAAGTCACTCTTTTCACAGCAAGACAAGTAAACTGGAGCTATTTTAGGGACTTGAGTCAAGGCATTTCCTCGAGTCTGTGTTATTTTTATAGGGGAAAATTGCCCAAAATTTTTCAAGTCAGGTAATGTTGGCAGGATGTGACTCAAGTCATGACTTGAATACAAGTCTTGCCACATAGTGATTCATTTCTCCTTAGGTTGTCAACAATAGCAATGTGAACCAGACAGGAATGTGGACAGAGCCCACTGTCTAGCTTGTCATGTACCACCATTACACTGCATGTACTCTAGGTAGAACAAATTTAAAGGCAAGCAGTCATCACCCCAAAGTACATTTTTGATTTAGGGGTATCAAAATTTTCAGTTGGTTCCTGCTCTTAAGAATCAAATTTGATTGGCATCAAAGTTTGAAAATTCAAATGATTCAGAGTAACTCACATTCCAGACAGTGCAGTGCAGAGAGAGTGTTGGATTACACATTATGTAACCTTGTATGCTCACCAGGACATGGCCTGAAGCAATAAAATAGGTTTGTGTATGCACAAGGAGATTTATACAGTTATGGGAGGAGCTACAAATTGCTTAATTGGGAGAACTGGAATTGTCTGGGATGACAAGAATTGCCCTTTAAGGGATAACTTCCTGTCTTGTTTCAGTATACAATTGCAAGGCATGGGAGCTTGATGTACGTTTATTGAAACACTTGCTATCCATCAACTGTTGCTTGTCTCTATCTTGCCCACCCGTGGACGTGTATAACTCCTGCACCTATATTGGCTGCACTCGTAATACAAACGTGCGCGAACTGTGGCAAGAATTCTTCGTCAAACTGCGTAAAAACTGTACGCTATTAACTATTCATATATACAATCACAACAAACAGAATTATAAATACTCAACGAAAAAACGACTAAAGCAAGTCTTGATCATCATGCTTTTTCGAACGACAAATGTCAATGGGGTTTTAGTGTGCAATATCGCTCGCTTCAAGCTCACACAGTGAAGTCCCATTGACTTAACTGCGTAAAAGTGATCGTTGCAGCAGCTTTTTCGTGCAATATGAATATTCATATATTGAAACCAATCAACAGTCGAGAGAGTATTGAGCTTATGAATATAACGAAACTGATGATCTCCGTCATTGTTCGCACGTGTTAAGCGCGGGTCACACTACAGGGATTTCGGATCGGATTACGGTCCGATTTTTTCGAGTTTTAGTTAGAATCTTCTCCATCTGTGGTCGGAGGGAACCAAAAATTTGCCAACCTGTGTAAGTATTTTATATATATCACATGACTATGAAAAAGAAACGTATATTAATTATTTAGTGACGTCACATCGACAGACAGCTTTTATCGGACACGCGTAGTCCGATAAAAGCTGTCTGTCGATGAGACGTCACGAAATAATTAGGTTACATTTCATTTACATAATCCTCTGATACAAATCAAATATTTACACAGGTTGGCAAATTTTTGGTTTCCTCCGACCAGAGATGGAGAAGATTCTAACTAAAACTCAAAAAAATCGGACCGTAATCCGATCCGAAATCGCTGTAGTGTGACCCGCGCCTTAGAGTATGTACGCCAAATAGGAATACATATTCGACACCTGCTATGAAGGTAAGTCTCTTTTTTCACTTCACTGTGTGTCCTTGTACGAAACCTGTCTGTCTCAAAGACATTATTTGGTTTCGTTGATTAGAGAAACCTATGCATTCATGATTGCATGTGTACATGTGTGCCTGTTTGTGTACTGTATGTTTGTGATAATCAGCTCTTTAACAAGGGTGGTGATTTATTCTCAAACTTGGGGGGACATGTTCCCACCCCAGGATCGCTGCCCATGCTCTTTTTAATAAAATATCTCAAGAAGAGAAACTTTGACAGTTCTCATACTTGGTCCATAGATGCCCCATATTGAGAGTAATATCCCTTATATATTTGGTGGGGTCAAAGGTCATCTGAGGTCACCAGAGGTCAAATTCTGGAAACTTTGTCAACATGATTCTTCAAGAAAGCAAGATAGATACATTCCATAATTCCAAAGATTCCTAACAACTCCCTGCATAGACGATATGCCATATTAAGAGGAAGAAGACTAGTGGTTTAATTGGAGTTCATGAGGTCAATGGAGGTCAAAGTCTGAAAAGATTGCTTACACATTATCTTGAGAAAGGAAGCATGGATACTTTTCAAACAGGGTATGGTGGTCAATTATATCATGAAGAATTATGCTGCAATTTTTGGTGAAGGTTGGAGCTCTTTTGAAGTCACCTGCGGTGCAACAAAAAAATTCCCAAGAATTCACAATGTCAAATGTAAAACCAAACAGTATTCTTCCAACACATTATAGACAGAATTCAACCGATGACTGAAAGAAATGAGACATATTGGTGTCATTTGGGATTTACATTTCATTTCATTTCATGTATTTGTTTCTTTACAAGAGCAGATAGACATATGTACAAGGTAAAGTGAAATTTGATTTACATATCAAGCAGGTGTGAAAAGAAGTGCTATGAAAAGATGAGAATCTTAACAAAGTAGAACACTCCCTGTACAGAAATTAGTTAAACTAGAGGAATACAAAAGAAGAAAGAAAAAATGCAAGTATGAGAGAAAGCCAAGGTCCAAGCCAAATACAAAATTCCTAACATCTGGGAAAACAGCCCAAGGTTTGCCATTGCGACCTAGAATACATGCACAACTTTGTATCAGGCTACAGTAATTCATTCCAATTCAATTCATTTCAGTTCAATACAATTTTTCAGTTTAATGCAATTTACTTTATTTCAATTAACGCTTAAAAAGTACAGATAACAGTTGTTGCATGTACAAGAATATTGGCAATACAATATGGTCTAAAACTAATGAAGGAGAATTAAAAAATAAATAAACAGCACTGATTGAGGAGTTTCTAAAAGAAAGTTTGCTAACAAAGTTTGTGAGGAAAACCCGAAAAGAGAGCAATAAGCATGTTACAAAAGATAGCAGGCACAGGCAAAATTGAAGAGTATGACAAGCATGAGGTATTGGTCTCGTTTAAACTACTAAAAACTTCTTTCGCCTTCTCTATTACACCATTCGTCTCAAGGCTGGACGTTGCCATTGTCCAGATCATGACATGTGATACAGCTTGTTGGAAAGAGATAATTAATTGGCTCGGCGATGGAGATAGCCTCGGGCGTTAGAAAGTGACATATAATCCTACCCCAAGAAAATCCAATTTTGTGGGGTCCGAAATCTAACATTTTTAACGGGTTCAGCATGAGCATGTCAAACCACTACACTAGACACCAATCCCTCCCCTACCCCACTACAACAAAGAACAGAACACCAGTGGCGTAGCTAGAGGGGGGCAGGGGCGGTCGCCCCCAAGCCTCCGAAGGCCTCTGTCGGAATAAATTAAAAACAACTCATTTGAAACACTTACAACGCTTGTTATGTTTTTAAGCAGAATTACACATCGAAACGTCAACGTGAAAATCAAAAGTCGGTCCCAAATTGCCCCGAAAGCAAAAAAAGAAAAAAAAAAAAGGTCCCCAGATAATGAGATCCGTCGGAAGTTCTTTGCTTTTGCCCCCCACAAAAAATATCTAGCTACGCCACTGCCCCCACCCCACCCTAAAAGCAAGGAACAATAGGGATATACATTTAAGTTTACTTAGAAATCAGACAGTCAGATCCTTTTGAAGTTGTTCGTAAAGCTGGCGTAAAGGGTGATTCTTTCAAGTGTTCAATCAGTGAATAGCAGATTTTGGGCTCGCCTTTTGATCGTTGAACTGTGACCCTAGGGACCACTGTTCACGGAAAAATGAAGTTCCACTTATATTTATAACTTGAACCATTCGAAAAAATTTCAGAACAGAGCAACGTGTACTACTAATATTCTGTCAGTTCCGGATTAAATAAACTACTAAAACTAAAAAGCAGTGCTAGAAATTAAGACTTATCCAACTTTTTTATTCTTTCCGGCGTAGCGGGTAAAAGTGTCTTCTTTTGGAAATCCTGTCTTCTCTACAGTACTTCCACTTTTGAACGTCATTATACTTTCTGACAAATTACAATTCCTACCGAAGACCAGATGCATGAAGTTCAGGTATTCAGTGGTGTGGTGGTCTTCAATAACAAATCAATTACACTGGCTAGTTACGTTAGCACACTGAGGATCGTGTCACCTTCAACCGCATCTTTTGTTCGGTATCACTCACTGGGTGGTACAAGGACAATAGCAGCCATTGTTTATGTGCTGCTCGTATTAAAATTGTTTGTTTAATTATCAGTCTGAATTTTACCTTCAACTGCATAACATGTAAATTACTAGAGAATATACGTAGTAGAAATTACTTATTGTTTCCGTGTTCTTGTTCGACTAGACACTACAAGTGGGCATGTGTGATACACTAAAATGGCGGGGGTACATTCTCCCTCTACTAGTTTTACATGCTACATGCTGTATGGAATCTCGATCAATGGTCAGCGCCTTTTTGGTGATTATCGTTCGTTTTTCCAAAGGGTTGTTTTTCCGAAGGGTCGTTATTCCGAATATAACATTAGGACCATTATTCTGAAGGGTTGTTACTCCGAAGCGTTGTTATTCCGAAGGGTCGTTATTCCGAAACGAGAATAGGGGCTATTATCCCGAAGGGTCGTTATTCCGAATCAAGAATAAGGGACGTTATTCCGAAGGGTCGTTATTCCGAATCAAGAATAACGGTCGTTATTCCGAATAGAAGATAAGGGTCGTTATTCCGAATTAAGAATAAGGGTCGTTATTACGAAGGGTCGTTATTCCGAATGGAAGATAAGGGTCGTTATTCCGAATTAAGATAAGGGTCGTTTTTTCGAAGGGTCGTTATTCCGAATACAGGATAAGGGTCGTTATTCCGAATTGAACATAAGGGTCACTATTCCGAAGGGTCGTTATTCCGAAACGAGAATGTGCAGGCGAGATGCTAACGGGGGCCTCCTCGGCTTCACCCCCATCATGTTTGACACCATTTCTTCCTTTGGAACTGCCTCAAAGATGCTGTACAATAGGCATGGTTATTTTTTTCACTACACCCCCCTCCCCGATCGAGACTCAGTACGTCTGGCGCTTGTAGGTGTCATGTAGTTAGCCATGTCCCACCCCCTCCTTACCCCTCTTTTGAAATGCTGGTTTCGCCCCTGGTTAAGCGCTGGTTTTGAACCAATTATCTTCGGGGACGCGATCTCTTGAACGTAGGGGACCTTTATTTTTGACTTATGGGACATCGGTTTGAATTCAAAGAATGTTCAAAAGATTTTCTCTTCTAACCGAGGGGAAGGGAGAGAGAAAAGGGAACTAAGAGGATATCAATAATGAAATTAAAGGACGTCAGTCTGAACTGATGGGAGGTAAGAATGACAGCGGAGACATTTAAAAATAAAACAAGTATAAACTCTAGCCTAAGTCAGAATTTTGAATTTATTTTCATAAAAAATTGTTTCCAAATTTACAAGGTCATGTCCGCTGGGGTGTAATGTTTCTGCACAGGACCGGCGGCGACTGCACAAGGGGGCATGAGGGGCAAGTGCACCATATTTTATATTTTTTTTATTTTTATTTTTATTTATATTTTTATTATTATTTTTTTATTATTTATATTTTTAATCCATTTTTGAAAATTCCCCTTGTTTTGTTTCATATCAGCCCAAAGGCTTCATGCTATCTATTTTTGTAGAGGGTAAGACGAGGTTTTTTTTTGACGAAGTGATGGATCTGTTTTAATCAATTTCTATCACAAGTCGCTATGAAAGTTTGAAAATTTTTATAAACCCTTCGCAAGTATCAAAATTTTCGTTGGTATCTGGGGGCAGGATTACAACATAATCTGTTGTGCCCCAAATCACCAATTTCTGGCGGCGCCACTGCACAGGGCTATCTTGTTACACATTTTTGAACCCTTTTCAAAGTCACAAGGGGGGAGGGGGTTGCAGACTCGCGTCATTGAAGGTTAGGTGAAGAGTCAAGAATTACACTTATCCCTAACAGCACACCAGTCGCAGTGTGAATAAGTCATTGGCATGTGGTTTTGCCCTGGTATGACACTTCGCAAGCTCTGTAGTTAGTTGAGCTCTCGTACTGTACGTCGTCCTACTTGCATCATGTGTGCCAGCGTGTTTCTCAAAATTCCCAAGATCATCTGCCTAAAAGTCCCATGGTTGCCTAAAACGTACCCAAACTTCGGTGTGCTTTGGAACTATGTAAACAGCATTATGTAGCAATCAAAGAGAAGAAGGAGATCCTTCAAGCTTGATTTAAGGAGTGCCATTTACCTCCGTCTGCATGGCAAGTACTTTTAACCCATGATGTAATCAAGGAGGTTCTACAAGGCTGTTGAACCTCTACAAGGTTTAGGAACCTCCTTGCTGCATGGAGTTTGGTGGTAAATCCTTTCTTGATGGAACAATGACAGAGTTATCTAGGGAGTACTATCCATAGAACTGTCCCAACTAGCGTTTGCAAAGGATTGTGGGATAGAGTTTTGGTTTGGAAAAAAGACACGTACCAAAACTCTATCCCACAATCCAACTGGAATTGCTATTTGGAAAAGGGTCTATGGAGCTACCAACGTTCTAACAATGCCCGACCCACCAGGGACCGCGGAGCCAATTTTGAAGTGGGGGTAATGATCGAAGCGGCCCAATATGTTCAAGAAAATAAAAGCCTATCATCCCAGTTTAAGGTGGCCCAAAATATCTACGGCAGAAAAAGTGCCGGGACTAAACCCCCCGTAGCCTCCCCCCGTCTCCGCTCGTCCCTGTCCACTCATGCAATAAATTGTAGTCGATAGCTGCTTGCTAGAACCGGATAAATACAAAGTGCACATTTTCGCATTTTGCAAAGCAAAATGTTTGAAATTGGCTTATATTCTTAAGATATTCTGTCTAAATTCTACGTAAATTCTCCACATTCCCAAGTTATCTAGTCCAATTCCCAAGTTTCTCAAGTCAATCGGTAGATTCCCAACATCTTGGGGAAATTCCCAAGCGCTGCCATCACTGGTATAACTGATATGAATATGTAATTATACTGTTACGGATACAAAACGTACAAGTAGGAAACCCCAGTTTTGTAAGAAATACTCTAAATCAAAACTCTGTTTTGTGATTACTATTATATCATGTCAACGGTTTAACTTATTTTTGTCTTCACTGGATCCTTTGAAACAAGTTGCTTGATATCATTGCTTAGTTCTCAATCTAAATAGTACCGTTAGGGGAAAGTGAGCAATTTGTTTGGGAGAGCAGTCTGGAATCCTGCAAAGAGGCGTTGAAAGCTTCGAATTAGACTTAGAACAGTTGCTCGGGAGCAATAAAAGCATAATTTTTCTTCAAATTCTTTACAATCTTTTTGTCACTGAACATGCATAGACTTCGGTGTATAAAAATTACAATATTGTACAAGAAGTACAAAGGTTTTCTGCGGTTGTTGATGACTTTGTGGTTCTCAGAAATTGATCACAATTTTCTTCAATTAAAGGCCCCCAAAAACTAGTAAGATGATTTCAACGAGTACGCCGTCGAAGGTCTTGAAGTAGTCAAACATTCGTCAGAAGTGGCTCTGACTTCTTCAGGACAGTATGGATTCCCGTCGTGAAAGTCTTTCTACTTACTTGGCCCCTAAAAAGCCTAAAATGCTTCAGGGGGCTTCGCCCCTTGGGCCCCACCGGGGGTTTGCCCCTGGACCCGACCAGGGGCCCTTAAGCGGACCCCCGAACCCCACGCACATTGGCTCGCGATGTCGCCCTCGCATTGCCGCTTACACGGCAATCATGTCTGACCCAACAATCGCTACGCGCCCGGCCCACCTGGAAACTCCCCCCTTGGAATCCTAGATCCGCCCTGTCGTATACGTACGTGCGTGTGTGCTTAATAGAAGATAAATGCCCGAAGTCGATTTACTCGGTTTCCTTCGCGCAGCATTTTCATGTTTCATTAATTAGTGCTAAACCTTGAATCACGCATGGTACAGCCAGCGGCTAAGGGAAAAAAATCGTGCAATTTTTGACAAAAGCATGAAAATTTCCTCATACCTACTTTCAAGTACGCTAATTCATATTATTCTTGGTACCTATCGATACCATCACGTGACCGGCCGCCATTTTGAATTTAAAAATGGCCGCCATTGGAATCTATTAACTAGGGTTTCTCAGCGTCTAGACAATATGCAAATGTAATTTAAATGTCGATACCTACATTTGTAGTATGTGTGAATCCGTTTTTGTGATTAAAATATCACCCAAGGGTCGGAAGGATATCAAACGGCCGCCATTTTGAAATCGATATGGCCGCCATACATAGTATTTCATTCGGCTGAGGATAAAGTTGTGAACTTTTTGACCAAATCATGAAAGTTTGCTCATAGGTACTTTGAATATGCTGATTCACATTATACTTAGTACCCATCGCTACCGTCACGTGACTGGCCGCCATTTTGAATTTAAAAATGGCCGCCATGGTCATGGAATCTCTCAACTAGGGACCTCAGGGTTTAGACAACATACACATGTGATTGAAATGTCGATAACTACATTTTTAGATTGTGTGGATCGATTTTTGTGATTAAGAATATTACCCGACGATCAGAAGGGGGGCAAAGGACGGCCATTTTGATTTCAAAATGGCCGCCATCATGTATTTTATTCGGCTGAGAGAAAAATTGTGAACTTTTAGACCAGATCATGAAAGGTTGCTAGTGGGTAGGATGCTACTGAGTAGGTTGATTCAAATAAAGCAAAGTACCCATCGCTACCATCACGTGACTAACCGCAATTTTTAAATTTAAAATGGCTGCCATCGGAATCTATTGACTTGGGTATCTCAGAGTCTAGACGACATGCATATGTAAGTTACATGTCAATGCCTACATTTGTAGAACATGAGAATCTATTAAGAATATTGTCCACAGGGTCAAACGATGACTATTTTGAACCCAAAATGGCCCCCATACATGTAATTTTTGTAACCATGATTGTGAAGGCATTACAATGATTTGATGTTGAAAAGGTTATTTTTCATAACTATGCTGGATCAAATGGCCACCCCAATAAAATCAAGCTTAAAACTATTAATCCCAAAAGTTAAATGGCCGTTGCAACCTTTTAGGGGTTTTCGTCAGACACAAACAGTTCTCTTCCAAGACAGACAACAAGTTTGCTAAATCACGGCAGTATCAGTTTATCAAGCAATGACCGAGACCATTTTAGCCACATACTTTTCTTATCCTCGACCAAGTCTTATCACTCAATCAAAGCTTGATATTCCTCCGCTAGCTCCTAAGCATATAATTTCTTCAAAATTGCTTTGACTGAACTAATTTTTGCAAAAATGATGCCTCATCTACACTTCCTGAAAAAAATTACAAAAGACTTCTCTTTTGGTAACATATTAAATTGTCCAATTGTGTCCTCTTGTGGGAAATTATGAAGGAGCACAAGTTAATACATTACTAATCATACAAGAGGGTATATGTTACCTTAAATTTTTAATAATTAATTTCCATATTGCTTCTACGCTGTTCATGCACTAATTCAGGTATTAATCGCGTTGTATGTTTAAAATAATTCATTTTACAATGGTGAATGTATAGTCTGTACTACCGACTAACAATGTTGTGTAAACCCTGCAATTGAAAAAGTTGCACGGAACCCATTTTTGTCGATGCAATGATTGCCTCATTGGAGACATAGTTGGACGTACCGTTATGTAGCGAACAGCGAACACTAACCTTAGACTTAACTGCAACATAAGATCTTAAATAATACAAACAGGGTCCCTAACAATCCCAAGTCCATAGTGTTCCTAACTTGTGATTTTTGTCATCCATTACCACATGGAAATGACCAAATATTTACTGGCCAACCTTGCAGGATGGGGGGGGGGGGTTCCTCCTAAACTACTTCCTCTGCCACATTAGGGAAATTTACTTCAATAATCTAAACTCCCTTGAGCATATTTTTGGTATTAAATGTTTATTTTTACAAGATTGCTAGTTTTTTCCTTATAAGTATGAGGTAAATAGGGCTGAAAATTGCCATTTCCAGCGATCTGGGAGAGGCATTTGGGCCAAAATTTTCTTGCGCTTTGCGCCAACCCATGGTGGTCCGGAGGGCTGAGAGTTTGTCTATGGGCCTTCGCCCCCTTCACAAATTCCTGGCCACGCCCCTGGTGACAGATAGTCATTCCTGGTTCCGCTCAATCCAGGTGAGCAGTTACCCATATCCTGGGCAGTAATTCTACGGTAGCACCCCGGCACAGCAAATTATATGTCATGAACACTATCAGGAGATGAAGTCTTGAGAGGCGTCCCTGTGCGACCTTGTTGAAGTTCATGAAAACAACAGAGGAGGAACTCCTGAAACATTTTTGAATGATTTCAGTTTCATGTTAGCCCTCAAAGTAGAATGACTCCCAGAGCATACCACTAGATGTTACCAGGGCCTGAGCCTTGGGGAACCTGGATATAAGCACCATACGAGGGTAGCGTTGTCTTCACTTGCCGAATACGAAACCACTGGCTCACAACTGGCATTATATGGCATTATGACCCCCAACTTGGCCCTTGGAACATAATTCCCCACTCATGCACTAGATGATGTAACTGCTGGAATGAACTCCACAGTGTATCCCTCTGGTTTTACATGCAAGAACTAAGAGTCCCTCTGACCAGTGCCAGCCATCTCCAAACATTCGCATTTTTCAATGTGAGGCAATTTAACCGGGGAAACAGCAGGCACAGAGCCAGATAGCTGTGGGCCTTATGCTCCTTCGAAAACAGTTCTTGTAAACCTGAGTCTTTTGAAAGCCAGTGAAGTTATGTTACTTATTTCGCAGAACACTACCTATAGGAAAGCCTCTTGCTGTACTAAATTACACCCGCAATTTTCAAGTAAATGTAACAGCAGAACTGTTCTGATGGAGGAAAACATTTTTTTAACTTCTAGATTTCGTAAAGTCAATTATAGCAATATAAAATGTTGCAATTCGTAGCCTATATTTATAGTTATAAGAGTAAGGCCCATCTGTCCCAATTCAATCGGCCATTTTTAAATTTGGAATGGTGACCAGTCACGTGGTGGTAGGGATGGGTACTTAGTCCTATATGAATCAGCCTACTCAACAGTATCCTAACTGTTAGCCAACTTTCATGATTAAGTCAAAAAGTTCACAATTTTTTCCCTCAGCCGAATGAAATGCCTGTTGTATGCGGCCATTTTAAAAACAAAATCACCGTCCTTTGACCTCCTTCTGACAGTCGGGTAATACTCTTAATCACAAAAATGTATTCACGCACTCTAAATATGTAGGGTGTCGACGTTTAAATCACATGTGTATGTTGTCTAAACGCTGAGATAACCTAGATGATAGATTCCATGGCGGCCATGTTTAAATTCAAAATGGCGGCCAGTCATGTAATGGTAGCGATGGGTACCAAGTATAATATGAATCAGCATACTTGAAAGTACCTATGAGCAAACATTCATGACTTGGTCAAAAAGTTCACTATTTTATCCTCAGCCGAATGAAATACATGTATGCATGGCGGCTTTTTGACCCCTTTCCAACCGTCGGGTGGTATAGTTAATGGTGGTATAGAAATTGGATTTTCACGCATTACAAATGAAGCAATCGACATTTAAATCACATTTGTATGTTGTTTAGACTCGGAGAAACCCTATTTAATAGATTCCAATGGCCGCCATTTTAAATTCAAAATGGTGGCCAGTCACGTGACGGTATCGATGGGTACCAAGCTAATATGAATCAGCGTACTTGAAAGTACCGATGAGGAAATTTTCGTGCTTTTGTCAGAAAGTGCACAATGCCCCCAAATTTGGCCCTTAGCCCCTGTACTAGCAGAGCTACGTGAAGAGTTGATGAAGCTGTGTGGACTCGTCCATTTCTGGTCAGGTAGGGGATGAGATTTTAATAAAAATATATTTGTCATGCTGCAGGTAGACAGGTAGAACAGCTTGTTTGAATGTTACTAAATATTAGTTTGAACACATTTGTCATTATTTTATAATCTTACATATTTCATTTGGCCAACGTCATTCTTGTAATCACCAAAAACAACCACTTAGCCGTAGGGTTCGACTTCAAAAGGGTGTTGATTTGAAATACGAACCCGTTGACGAACCACTCCCTCCATGGCAAGTCGTTTTAACATTTACCTCCCAATTCCACTTAAGGGGAAATGAATTTCACTTAAATGGAATTCTATTCGACTTAAGTGGAATAGAATTCCACTTTAGTGAAATTCATTTCCACTTAAGTGGAATTGCTTACATGGTCACCGTATTTCACTTTAGTAAAATTCTATTTCACCTAAGTGAATTTCTATTCCACTTAAGTGGAATTGCATTCCGCTTAGATGAAATACCAGGCCTATTTCTTTTAAGTAGAATTGTATTTGACTTAAGTGAAATGCGAATGACCAGCTCCCTGAAGGATCTGACTGGCCAAGCCAGAGCGCGCCAAATATCGTGCACTCAGCGGTTACTATACAATTGGCATAGCGTACCATATATCGCTGTAGATCGCTCGCACGGTGGAATGTCGACAGTATAGTAGTACTAGGCCTAGTATACTGAACTTTCATATCGCATGTAAGGCATATATAAATGTAGTAATATATACTATTCACATATGTTATGAACCAAATTTTAGTTTATGCGCACGCGCAGGTTTAAATTGCTCATGAATATTGATATGATATATGTTCTATTCCAAATAATGCCATGATGTCCCATATCTTTCAGTGACTGGTCAAATGCTATCTTTACGTGTTGCAAAAATACAGTTTTGTGTTCCTATCTAATCTTGGAATTCTTGGGAAATTTTGCGTTCTGACCTCTGGTGATCCCAGATGACCATCCACCAAAAATATGGTCCATCTTCTCACTATGACACATCCACATACTAAGTATGAAATCTATCCAAGCTTTCTACCTTGAGATATCGTGTTAACAAGGTTTTCAGTGTTTGACCCCCTTGACCCTAGATGACCTTTTCCCCCACCAAAAACATAAACATTTATCTTCTCACTATAACGCATCCACATACGACATATAAAATCTATCCAAGCTGTCTACCTTGAGATATCGTGTTAACAAGATTTTCAGTGTTTGACCCCGGTGACCCTAGATGACCTTTGACCTCCACCAAAAAAAATAGAATTCATTTTTTCACTAACGCATCAACATACCCAAGTATGAAATCTATCCAAGCTTCTTAACTTGAAATATCGTTTTACAAGGTTTTCAGTGTTTGACCCCTGGTGACCCCAGACGACCTTTGACCTCCACCAAACACAATAGGGCTTATCTTCTTACCATAACGCATCTACATACTAAGTATAAAATCTATCCAAGCTTCGTATCTGGAGATATCGTGTTAACAAGGATTTCAGTGTTTGACCCCCGGTGATCCCAGATGATCTTTAACCTCCATCAAAAACAATAGGGTTCTTGCTCTTAACATGGGGCATCTATGTACCAAGTTTGAGAACTGTCAGACTTCCCCTTATCGAGATATCGTGTTAACGAGCAAAGTGTCTCAAACACACATACACACGCACACACACATAAATACATACACACGCCATCATGAATGCATAGGTTTCTCTTATTATCGAAACCAAAAAATGATGAATGTACTATGATTTTAAAAGAAAAGAGGTAAAACTACCAGAGTCCGCATTAGTGTCAAAGTTTTGTATAGCAATTTCTGGTTCCGTTTTGGCCAAACGGAATTCTGCATACGGTTTTGTGTACAAAAACTGCTTTTCGTTTCAAAAATTGTGTAGCAATCACACTCATTTGAGGTGCTTTTGCTATGCTATACCAGCTAATATGGACACTGAAAACTACATGGAAATGTACAATGTCGCGTCACTTAAGGCTTACATTGCTTGAAATCGTGATTTTTTTGAACCACCATCCTTACACCCTGTCCATAAATGGACGCGCCCGCACATGACACGGATTGGCGCTATATAACTTTGGTTATATTATTACCAACCTGGGATGATCCCATAGTGGTACGGAAAAATCGTCGACGAGCGAGCTAGCTATGTTACTTAAATTGAAAAGAGGATCGATGGACATAGTCCATTTATGGACAGGGTGTTCGAAAATAGACACTGTGTAATGGTCCTTTCTTGAAGTACCCCCTCACTAACTTTGGTTTTCTCCACTCCACATTATCGGTGGATAATGGTTAGGAGAAAGCGTATCTTGATTTCTCCTTCCCATGTTTACCGAAGAAAAGGGTGGCATGTCAGATTTCACACCACAGCAATGTTCTCGGCTTCCGTACAATACAAAGTCTTCTGGAGAGGGATGGGGCGGCACAAACACTGCAATCGATCGAACGCAGCCTAGCTAGCTAGCCTGTCCTGCGCCCTGGTATGGTTCTCACGTGATACCTCACGCGAACTGTACGTCAATGTATCACCATTTCCCTTACGTGGAAAGCATTTCACTTAAGCTAGATGTGTTAACTCGTCATTCTATTTGGCTTAAGCTAAATGCAATTTCACTTGAGTGAAATGTCATTTCACTTAAGTAGAATTGCATTTAGCTAAGTTGAATTGTATTTCGCTGAAGTGAAATAGCTGGGCTATTCGACTTAAGCAAAACATAATTTCACTTAAGTGAAATTGTATTCGATTTAAGTGGAATTGAATTTCACGTACGTGGAATAAATTCTACCTAAGTGGAATACATACATACATACATACATACATACATACATACATACATACATACATACATACATACATACATACATACATACATACATACATACATACATACATACATACATACATACATACATACATACATACATACATACATACATACATACATACATACATACATACATTGAAGATATTTATATAGCGCTTTCCCCACGAAGGCTCAAAGCGTTTTACAAAAAACAATCTTAAATTAAAGTGACCCAAATAAGTAAGTTTTTAGTCTAGACTTAAAGCAATTAACCGTTGGCGAATTACGAATCTCAAGTGGGAGGTTATTATATGATTTACAGGCAAAGACAGCAAAAGACCGATCACCATAACTAGTAAAGGTTCGAGGTACTAATAGAAATTGTTTGCTTGCTGACCTTAGACCAGGTCTGGTCTGGTACGGTTGAACTAGTTCTTTGATGTAGGGAGCATTACCATTTAATGATTTATACAATATCAACATTACTTTAAACCGAATACGAGACTCAACTGGGAGCCAGTGTAGAGAATTCAACAAAGTAGTAACACTGGTAAGCTTTGGACATCTGGAAACAACACGAGCAGTAATATTAACAACCCTTTGAATGGGCTTTAAAGTAGACACAGGAAGACCAGCCAACAGCGAGTTACAATTATCAACCTTGGATGTAATCAAGGCATGGGCAACCGATTTTGCAGCGTCATGCGATAAGTACGGGCGAATCTTACCCAAATATCTAACACAAGTCATAGCAGAAGAGCAAACATTCTTAACATGGGCAGTCATAGTCATGTGATTATCGAAAATAACACCAAGATTACGAACCTGATCCGAAGGAGTGATACACACATCACCAATATGAAGGTTTAAATCTTCAGGTACATTAGCATGTCTACTTCTAAATATAATAAATTCAGTTTTGCTATGATTTAATTTTAGTCTGTTGGCAAACATCCAGTCACTAACTTTCATGAGACATGATTCAAGGGCCGCGCAGGACCTCACAGAATCAAAAGGACAACAAGGGATGTACACCTGTGTATCATCAGCATACATATGATATTTCGTGCCACATGCCCTGATGATATCACCAGGGAGCTGCCATTGACAATGGCAGCTCTCTGATATCACCCACAGGAGCAGTGTATAAAGAAAATAACAAGGGCCCCAAAACTGAGCCCTGGGGAACTTCACACTCAAGACTGAAAGAAGAACCTTGCACCCCATTAAAGTGAACACGTTGACATCGATCACGCAAGTAGGATTTGAACCAGGTAAGGGCAGAACCATTTACACCATATCTAGAAATTAACCTGTCTAGCAGCATACCATGGTGGACAGTGTCAAATGCGGCAGAGAGATCCAAAAGTGACATCATGACAATCTTTTTATCATCAAGAGATGAAAAAATGTCATTTTGCACTTTGGTCAAAGCCGTCTCAACACACATACAATTTCACTTAAGTGGAATACTTTTTAACTGAAGTGAAATTGTATTCCACTCAAGTGAAATTGTATTCCATTTCAGTGACGACGGGAGACACTGAAGCAGACGTGGTGAGTCGCTTCCGCCAGTAGTGAAAAGGGTATCATGCACATTGATCTTTTCACACCTCATCGGGTAAGTCATCTAGTACCCGGAATCATCTGTGCCCTGGTGGAACACACTGGGGAAACTCCATGAGGTCTGAGGTTAGCTATTTACGGAATTAAGACCATCTAAATATGACGCGACAAACAGGTCACAAAAGTAACAATTTCACCACTTTCATAAGTTTTCGAGGCTGCATCTTCGTTAGGTATGGCCAGCAAATTGAGCCTTTCACCGAGAGCGCTGGAGCCATGAAATGAAAGACGGATGTGGCCCTCTCCCATAGTTGTCGGTTACATTTGATTATATTTTAGGCATTCTGAATCATTTGTGCACAAAGACAAGTATGCTCCGTGCATAGATCATAATGTTAACCTCGGGTGGTTTGAACTTTAAAGCAGCATGCTCACAGTACTGCGGGTCGATTGGATGGGCAGGGCGGAAGCTAGTCTTGTTCAAGACTCTAGTTCATTTCCGTCCACCACATATCTGGCTCTGAAGCATATGTACCAGTGCGTCCTCTAAAGCTACTCTTGAACTCTCAGAACTAGTTCTGAGAGTCAGGCGGAAGCTGGCGTGAAAAGCCGCAAGAGTGATAAATTGCAAGAGTGTTAGATGATGTACGATAAACAGGCAACCCTGACCATTCTACAGCATTTAGAGTATTCGGAATGACGACCCTTCGAAATAGTGACCGTTTTGTTCAATTCGGAATGATGACCCTTCGGGATAACTACCCTTATTCTCAATTCAGAATAACGACCCTTATGTTCTGTTCGGAATAACGACCCTTATGTTCTATTCGGAATAACGACCCTTATTCTTCATTCGGAATAACGACCCTTCGGAATAACGACCCTTGTTCTCAATTCGGAATAACGACCCTTCGGAATAACGACCCTTATGATCTATTCGGAATAACGACCCTTCGGAGTAACAACCCTTATTCTTGATTCGGAATAACGACCCTTCGGAATAACGATAACGACCCTTCGGAGTAACGGCCCTTCGGAATAATGATCAGACCCCTTTTTGGTCTATGCTGGCCATCACAACTCTGCAACACGACCCCAAATACTATTTTAATGCAATGAACGTCTGGCTGGGTGAAACTTCTTTGGCATACACTGTCTTTATTCCATGAATCCCTTGCGATGAACAAATGGCAAAATGAATCATGGCGAACGTCTTTTATTCGTTTGTCAAAAGGTTTACTAGATTATTACGAAATTTGTTTAGTTTTCCAAAATTTATGAGGTGAATAATAACTCTCAAACCTATGTCTAGTGGCATTCCATGAAAAAGGCTGAAAAATGGAAACACTGTATACTGAACCCGAAGCTCTCAAAATGACCCCTGAAAAGTCGGTCCTTGTCTCACCGGACCACATTTCCAGCGTCTACCCTGGGAAATAGGTCTGGGGAGACGATAATTCTTAGCAAGTTAAGAATATTTGTACCCAGGACACAAAGTACTGTTATGATTGTATGCGGACGTAAACTGCAGCCTCCCCGGACAATTCTTCCTGTGGGGGTGGGACAATGTTTCCTCAAAAATATTGTCCATAGGACATTATTTCCAGGAAAACATTGTCTGACCGGACACATTTTCCAGAGGAGACATGATTTCCTTTTACACCGGCTAACTTCGCGGCCGACCACTGGGCTGCGGCTACCGGTTGAGAAACGCTACACTAGAGTATCTTCATATGGTCATAATAAAGATATTTTAATATTGCCCGAAATTCCTTCATGACTGAAGTTGTTCACACAGCAGCAAAGAATAAAAGTAATTATTAACATACTCTAGCCGTATAATTGATCATATTAAGGTCCAGAGCAAGAGCAAATTGACTCCGGTACTGATCTCTCGCCCAACATCCGACACGAATCAGTAGCGTACCTGCTATGTATCTTATTGAGTAAAACACGTGCGCCACCTGCAGGGCGCCACTGACCAGTTTCTGTCAAAGTCCGCTTTATTTCGTTTATATACATACATTTACATACATGCATGTTAAAAAAGATGCAACCGTTTAATGTAAAGGTATGAACAGAAACACATATGCGAGAGGGAAACGAGTAAGGAAAAATCATGAGGCTAGAATTTAATAGGAGGATTTAGCCATCAGGCGACATAAGACGTCTATATATTTCACATGAGAAAATGGCCTTTTCCCTGGGAACTTTGGCTAAACGACCCTATTGAATTCTAGCAGCATGTGTCAGACCCGCCACCCTCAGACGAAAGCGAACAAAGATCTTTTCTTCATAAGTACGATCTGTTTTACATTATCGGGGAAGAGAAGCACGATGAGGTCATATTGCCTAACCACTAAACATTCCCACTCCTTCGGGGGAAGGCTCCCCTACGAAATTTTCCACTTTCGTGGGGGAGCCGTAATGAGTACGATAGCATGTGTAATCCCCGATGACGACCGGTCGCTCTGATTTACTAGTTTTTCCTCTGATTTACTATTTTTCCCTCTAAAGTAGGCAAGGTTCTTAAAAAAAAATAACTCCACATTTTCCAACTGTGCTCAGTAAAATCCAAAATGTTCAAAATTTAACAAAATTCTATATTATTTTCAATTTTTTTCAGCAGAAATCAAAAAAATTTTGCGTGCTTCGCGTCGATAATTTTCCGTTTCACATCCTTTCGGCAACCTGTCGCTTTTTTCTGGGCTTCGGGTTGCTGGCCTCCGACGGGGAGCTTGGCACCTTTCGGGCAAATACTCGCCTACCCTGCCATAAAATGCTTGTCCTTGATTTCAATTTCATTCGGTCAACAAACTCCTTGAGAGATATTCGATATTTTCCACAATTATCCCGAACAGACGAGTTGGGAAATGTTTCCACGCAATGCAATATGGGAATGGGTCAAAGGTGAAGTGTACCACGCGTACAGTGTCCCAGCGTGGTTGTTTCATGCTGAGCATGCAGAGCTAAACACGATGCCCGTTGTCAAGGTACACTTGACCTTGTGACCCGACAGGAAGTACCCAATTTTCCAACACGTCTATCTAGACGACTTCGCTCTTCATCTTCATATGTGTGACCATTTGTAATCCACAATTACTTTTCGATGAATTTTTTTAATTTTATTTCGGGTGTCTCCTACACTTGTGACGAAAACGTCCTTCCAGGCTTGAATTTATCTCTCTCCAGTTTAGTGAACTTCGAGCTCGACTCATAACATTTGCGGATCATTGTTTTTACTCATTACATGTTTTACTGTACACATCTGTAACTTACAAGTTTTGTTTCAACTTACCCGCCTCCTGCTTTTTCAAGTCGCCTTCCCTCATTAAAAGCGCATTTTGGTGACCACATCTGAAGTTTTCAAAACTGCAATAAATCTTTTTCTATCAAGGAGTTAAACCGTCCATTTAAATAGCATACTGCATAGGTAGTCAATTAGATTGGACAACAGAGGGGGTTTGAGGCAATTTGGACACTTTGTATCAGATTTTATAACCTTGAGAATTCAAAACTGCAATAAATCTTTCTCTATTAAGCAGTGAAACCGTCCATTTAAATAGCATACTGCATAGGTAGTCAATTAGATTGGATAATAGAAGGGGTTTGAGGCAATTTGGACACTTTGTATCAGATTCTATGACCTTGAGGAAACATCGAGATATTCCCTGACAAAAGTAACCAATCTTCAAAAAGGAATATCTTGAGCTAGGAATGGAGTCCCTGGTTCGAGTTTTGAACGACATGAACCGGTTTTTTTTTCACTTTCAAGTAGGTACCGTACAAAATGCCACCAGACAATGCTTTTAAGTTTGTTACATTTATCGTAGCATCCGCTCATTTACACTGTATACATCCTATTGGGAAACTAAAATCATGTTTTGGTGTTTGGTGCGTTAAAAATTTCACTTGTAACTGATTGATAGATCGATCGATCGATCTATCAACCATTATTTACCACCTTCAGAGAGTTTGCGCTTTAAAGTACAATTATCTTGTTTGCGTGCATAGAGATACGGCGTATAGGCTTATTTTTCTTCAGTTCTGAGCTTTTACACAGTTGATATTGATTTGGATCACCGGTTAATCCAAGGTAGGCCTATGCAGAGAATTTATGAATAGTTAATGTCATGCGTGACAGAAGTTTTGCAATTGATGACGTACGTGCATATGAACAAAACAACTCCGTTGATAATAACATTAATAATAATCAAAACTTATGTAGCTAATACGATTGAAGCTAATACGATGACGTATTTAAGAGCTAGTTTCCTTACTGGTCAATAATACCATTATAATTGCAAGAAACAGCCCGCCTCATCGACTTAACGAATAAAAGAACGTTTGATAACCCCTGGATATCATTTTTTCTTCTAGCTGCATAGCCTACCTGCGTAAATTTCGTGCTAGAAATCGGAGCTAGCTAAAATAAATTTTCTTATGCTTTTAAATAACATGAACATTTATTACTTCTTTTCCTTTAAGCCATGCGAATTTATGAGATACGAATTTAAGAGACTGCACTGTTAATGTGTTTTTGAAGCTTGCATAAGCCTTAATTAATATCATGGGAGTACTCACAGAGCAGGAAAACTTTGTCCTTTTGCGGCTCGTTGCTGTTGCTATCTGTGGAACTTTCGGTATCGTATTCAACGCAGTGAATTCTATCATTCTCAGCTACAGATCTTGCGGTTTTGCGAGCACTCATAGACTTCTTATACGTATTCTTGCAGTGGTAGATTTACTTACAGCTGTTTGCATACTTATTCTAGAAAATGTCTGCCTGTTGACGGAGATACCAAACACATGGCCAGGCTTCTGTAAGTTAACTTTTCCTTGGTTCATGTTTTTTGGTACTTTGTCCATGTTTCTCATAGGACTTATGAGTTTTGATCGTTTCGTGTTTTTCAAATGTCCGTTGCGGTACTCTTTGTTAATGAGACGAAAATATGTCTACATCATGATCATATCAGTCACTCTGATGGCTACCTTTGAGGCGATTGGGACTAGCTGGGAAGTTGAACCATTAGACGGGATCTACTTTAGCAACGCTACCAGATTTTGTCGTCTTAAGGTTTCAACCAATAGCAATCCTCATATTATCGGAATCGGCCTCGGTTTCACTGCCCTTGCAGTCCTTTTGGTCATTTCATTCAATTTTTATTTCGTGGTAGAACTCATCAGCTATTTTCGGAGCAGACGACGTTTCGCCAACAACCCGGCGGAAGCTTCCCGCCTAGCACGATCGGCGGAAAAGCACAAGATTCTTCGATTGATCGTGGTGGTAACTTTTGCCTACATCGTCTGTTGGTTTCCTTTATTCCGAGAGTTAATCCATGTGCAAATTGACAAGGAACGCATCGTTTCTACAATAAACGAGTTTTTGAACTACTATCCTGCCTATTCGAACAGTTGGGTGAACGCAGTTATTTATGTTTTTCTAAATAAGAAGTATCGAAACGTTCTTGTTAGCTTTTTTCTGAGTTGGAAAAGACCCTCACAATCCGCTACAGGTACTGACCGCCGTGTAGCATATATACAGAGACATAATCCAGAAAACAGGGGATGAGAAATTCGACTAAACTTCAGAAAGTATACCAGTTTAATTCTAGTCCGTAATTGTACGTATAACCACTTTTCCGTAGATGTGAAGCTATTCTGCCTATTTTAACATTTCGCACATAGGCCTACAACTGTGCAGCCGCACAGTTGTCTCACCACAAATGTCAAAGTTTGATAAAAACGTTTTTCGGAGAGCATCAGATCAATTTTCTGAAAGTTGGATTATAATGTGAAAAAGAAGTTTCTTGCCACATTACTTAAAATGTAGGTATTGTCTATGGGCACGTTCAAACAAAATATTTGGAAAACGTCTCTATTTGGTCAATATCCAGTATCCCATTGTGTGCAGGCTATATGCGTGATTGTAGGTTAGTTTAACTAAGCTCACATTCAACATTCGGGTCATATATAATTTGTAACTGTCTAATTGTACTATGGCAGCACATGATAGTAAGTAGAAAAAATTCTATAGTTATAGATATACATATATTCTTTATTGCGTTATCAGAGTATACCTGGCCTTGAATATTTTGCTAAACTGCAGTTTTACTGACATGTATAATTAAATGAATATAATGTAATGTAATTGTAAGTTTAATATTTAATAGAAATTTCGATGCCGTTTTTATTTCTGTTTTCACAGGCTTGTTCTCTTCTGTTTTGGTAGCAATAAGAATTTGTCATTGTGTAATTGTCTTATTTTACAGTTAGTGTTATCGAAATGAACGTTTTCCATTTATTCCTAACTGCAAATTTAAAGCCATCCATTAATTTTTATCATAGCAGTCTCGACTGCCAATTTTACTTTAAATCCAAGCTTATTCAATCTTCTAAATTTCCTTATTTTGTATTGCAAATACTAGGCCTATGTCTTTAGTTGTTAACTAATTAACTTATTCGTTAAGTGACTACAACTCTCTCTCCATAACATTTAGTTCATTATGCAAGTTGAGGATCGCATAGCCTTAAAGAATAATACTACAGTGTAACGCAAGAACAATTATAAAGCTTGGTAAAGAAGTCCTATCATATATTGACGATTTGGAGAATTGAGTGTATATTATGTTTTCTATATGACTTGGGAGATCGGTATACGTACATAATGAAATTTTGTAACACACGTATTGCATGAGATTGCAATTGCTTCATAAAATCTACTTGGAACATTAAATCAATTAGCTCAATTATACTTTAATCATCTAGTTTTACAAATCCGTTTCAGATTTTAAAGACTTAGAAAGTCTTAATTAATCTACCGAAAGATAGTTTTTAGAGTTTGAAAAGTAAACTCATCGGTCACAGTCGAGTCTTCACAACTTCTTCCACACTTGATGCCAATGAGTACCTGTAAAGGTTCAAGAACACAGTTTCTATAAAATTCCACACAATTAATTTCAAATTTAAATTTTTCTGTTTCTCTCCTACGATGATAACTTTCCTTTCTATTGAGCTAATAAATCTTGTTATTGATAATAGGAATTGCAACTGTGGATATAATGGATGCTTTCTTCCGTTACACGAGCATTGTACTTGTAACTTTACTCTTTTCATTCTTAAGGTTAAAACATATATCCAGACATTTGACATTTAAATCTCCGTTCAATCCACATTTTGATTGAAATATGTAAATTAAATTTATTCCTCAATCAATGAGGTTTGGTAATTGTTAAATCGATTAGTGACGGATCTAACTCTTTGAATTTGAATAATTGCAATTGCATTGGTACCTCACTTGATATTACACATTACGCACACCTTTAACTTTATTTGTAATTATTGACCTGAAGTGACTCAGTCCAACCACGTTCGTGGATACCACTAATGTGTTCTCGTTATATAAAGTACTTGCGGTTAGAACTGCTGGCCTTTACAAGCAGGGTTGCCAGATAAAAAATGGAGGCAAATGAACGTCAAAAAAACTAAAACACAAACAAAAACAAGCGAAAAAATAAAAACAGAAAAAAAAAGAAAAATATTAATGTAGAACCAAAAATCGACAAGTTTTATTTTCACCTTACGTGTAACGTCATATGAATAAACCACTCTCCGAGAAAGGTAACTTGGGTTTCCAACGCACTTAAAACTTAAAATTTTAGTCAGCAAATAGTAAAGAAGGTCATGAAATAAAAAAAAATATCAAAAATCAAGCTCTACAGAATAAAATTAAAAGCATTTGGACTCATTCAGGGAACAGCAAAGCTCAAAATCTGAAGTAAAAAAGGGCCAAGTAGCGAAATTTTCTGGCCCCAACCGTTCCCAAAAGACTCCAGATTTGTGGAATTTGTCAAACGCACCTTTCTGGCAGTTCTGTATACGAGAATGTACTAACCACTTTTTAAAAGGACTATTTTCGTATTTACTCAGAATAGAAGTTCAGGTACAATCGGGCTCTACTAACAGGTCTGCGGCAAGGGGTGTGCAGTAGGCTTAAGAAAAGAACCTGAAATAAGTACCGTAACTCTGACGATTTTAAATAGCCGATACAACTTGATTTTATTCTTGGAATCACTGTCTAGGTGGTATTCAGGTACATTATTTTCCATTGCCGAAACAGGAAGGTGGTACCAGCTAATTCCAACTCCCTAGTCGACGTAATCTGGACGGGAAGCGGCATAACAATGTGTCAGCAGTATAAGCTTTAAGCGTTTTTTGTTCTACAATTGACACATACTTTAGTAAACGGGGCACAAGACGGAATCTTGTCATTGTTTGACTACATTTCAGACAAAACGGAGACAATTTGGCTGAAAATGAATCAATTCAGTTCATCATGGGCCAGCTCTAGTCAAATATCTGGCAAGATTTCGGTTCCTACCCCGAAGGGTGGAGATTTGTTCTCAATACTGGTCGGACATGACCCCATTTTCAAATAATTTACCGCGTGAAAAATCAAAGTCAATGGGCGATTTCTCAAATACTGAGGGACATGTCCCCCCTGTTCCCCGGGATTGCCGCCCATGCGTACCCCTATTGTGGAGATCTGTTTAAATTTCGGAATTTTTTGAAACGCGACGCCATAAATGTGTTCAGCCTTCGAAGTGGGTATACACTTTGTTGTTAAGGAGAGAAGATGTCACATAGATGTCACATAGATGTCACATATAGAGGGAGTTGTCTGGAAATTCTAGTGTTTTGTCACCTGTTAGTTCCCAACGTTTGGAATACTTGGGATGCACGATTACGTAATTCATAGTTAATTGGGTTGGGGGCATGATAATGTACAGCATTTGCTTACCATCCTGCAACCACGTCGCCACGGTACTGTCGAGATCAAGCAAGTTCCTCCCTATTGAGAGGGGGTATATTCTTCAAACAAGGCAATGAGGTCTTAACCAAGAAATTTAGATATTGAGGTCTAAATGAATAAGTGGATTTTGAGGTGCAAGCTATTTTCTATATGTGTCACTCGTTATTGAGAACCATTGTATTGTTGTGCTGCATTCAGGCAGAAGGAGTTGGTTGAGTATCTGGTTTGGCTGACGGAGAAACTCAGTTAAACGTAGTTTTGTGGGTTATTTTGGTTTTGGTATGTCGATTTAAGGCTGACAACTCTGAGGGGTGCAGTTTTATTGTACCAGGTGTGGCTCGTGTGTGACGGACGTGGAAGAGATTTCCGCCACGGGTTGGGTCTGACGAGTCAGCGTACGCTATAAGCTTGGCAAAGATTTCTGCATCCTCGGCCGAGTAGGCATGACATAAACAGTCACTGTCAGGGAGTATGTTTGTAGTTGGGAGACCCCTTATGTGTTCGCTTAGTAATTTAAGAAGAAAAGAGAGAAGTACGTCAAGTTTAATCTTAAAGAAATCTGAAAGCAAGCGTCTACTTAAGTACTTATATTATTGTTAAAACGAAATCTGAAAGGAAGCGTTTACTTATTTTATTATCAAACCGAAATCTGAAAGCAATCGTTTACTTATGTTATTATTAAAAACCTGAAAGCACGGAGGGGCCGTGCCCCCCCCCCCGTCAGACCATTCTGCCCCCCATACGGAAAATCGATCGAAAATAAAATTTTAGAACATGTAAACGGTAGCAGTGGTATGACACCAGGCGATTTTTGACGAGAAATTATCCCAAAAGGAGTTTAATTATGAACTTGAACGTATTTTGTTTTCTGTAGCATTTTTGTTTTAAAATTACAAAGTTTTCGCGCGCTACGCGCGTTTTCATCTTTAGTTACCTTATAGCTTTAACAGGCGTTTCAGATATGTTGGCTTAATTTATAAAGGTACAGGTTCACAATTAGGCTATTATTCTTTCGTGTAGGCGTGATTCCCGGAAAAACGAAAAACTGAATCCATGAGAAGTTGTATCTTTTTTCTCTTACGATCTGGAAGATTCTTAATTCAGACTCAACATCATGATAAAGTTTTTGTAAGAACCGTAAAGTGTCTCAATGTCTAGGGGTGGTGGAAGGGGAAATCCCACCGAGACCAGTCGCCCGGCGTCTTGGTTTTGCTCTTAAAGACAGACATTCATCACCCAAAATACATTTTTGGTTGGGAGAAAACAAAATTCTCAGTTGGTCATTGATGAATGCTCTTTGATTGACATCAAAGCATGTGCGTAAATCCCGGGGGGATGGGGGGATATATCCCCCCAACATTTGACTAGGGGGGATGGCCCATACAATCATCCCCCCCCCAATGTTTCAGTCTACAGATACGTGTATGATGGAAAGTATATTTTATTCTTCATTTTCGTAAGAAATTTTTTTCAATCTCGCTTCACTTTCTATCACAAATGTTTCTCAAACTATCAGAATTTTAGCAAATCGTTGGCAATGAATCAAAATTTTCGCGCGCTCTGCGCGCTTCCAACTTTACGTCAGTGTCACTCATATTATCAATGTCTTCCGATAGCAACCGACTTTCGGAAAAGCGGAAAAGCTGCAAAAAGTTGAAAGTTTACGAATTAATAGGTAAAAAATTGGCTTAGATCTGTGGCATGTAGACTTGTTGGCAAATGAAAGTGTCTCGATGTAGAGTATGAATGTAGGTTTTGTATTGGAAATATCATTCGTCACTGTTTACATTCCATGTCATGACCATTATTAAGGTAATAATACACGAAACTGTTCTGATCACAACACTTTCCGAAGAACACAGATACATCTCCAAACATCTGTGGGGACCTCGCATCAATATGGGATCTTTCAATCTAATATGTAGCATGATGTAGAAGGTTGAAAGTACGTATCTGCCGTTACACATTTTTCAAAAATTTTTACCAGAGCTTCGCCAGTTCGCTCTGAGCCATTATCGGTGTAGATGGTGACTGTTAATACACTTATGACGAAAACAGCACACTGTAACGCTCTTATTAGTCCTTCACCCCTTTTTCTACATCTATCAGGGAGGTCTAATATCACCTCCCTGCACCTATACTCTCCCTCCCTCTCATTTTCCATTGCTGGCAGCTTTTCGTCCGGTTTAGTTCAAAAGTAGTAAAAATACAATAGTTGTAAAGTGTTCGGCGTCGTACTCTATATTATCATTTGGATGTCAGGTAGTATACGCATTATATCGTTCCCCCCGCCCCAATTAATATGATTAATGCAGAGCTTCCAGGAGGTCCTATTCAGGTATCCACTATGTAGCCTTAGATGCCCTTCATAATGCACAATGAAGGAAAGGACATATTTCGTAATAACTCGAGAATGTTTCCGTGGACTCCACGCACATATTTTTGTGTAAAAACTTTCCCGAAATAGAAGGCAGTAAAATAGAAGGGAGGGGGCTTCAGGAGATTTGTTGACAACGTATCTGTCTCTTAATTGACAACATATTCTCCTCTTTTACCTTACTAAAAACTAGCATTCACTAAATTATGGAATTTTTCGGCCATATATGATCAGTTCCAAAAACATCCCAAAGATAGCACCATTTTGCATCTAAAAGACCTTAAATTAATATAAAAAAATGCTTAAAGGGGAGGGGAACACCTTCCTTAGGACGACACCTTTAGTGACAAACGAAAGATCAAGATGCTGCATGCAAACGCAGGAACGCATAAAAAATAAAGGTGTAATTAACGCAGACTTGGGGGAACTGAGGTATTATTACGACATCATCTATGGTGCCCCCAATCACAAAAACCTGGCGACGCCACTGATCTCAAGCCAAATTGCATGTCTTGTAATGAGCTCCGAATTCAAAATCCAGTTGTCTGGGATGACCCTATATGTTGATCCCTGCCTTTTTTAAGCTTAACAGGACATTGTTGCTCTTGTACAATTTCAATCCAATGCAGCTTATCCAGGAGTTTTTTGCTCAAAATACCGGTAGCATTTCCTAAATGTATGAATATACCAATAGCCTACCAAAGAACATTACCACTGAAATTAACCCCTTAAGACAGTCTTCCTGGCACTTCTGAGACATTAAAATCCAGGAGCTTCCGGGGCTTTGCCCCTGGACCCCACCAGGGGCCTAAGGCGGGCCCCTGGACCCCACCCGTCATAGGCGCGCGCTTCGCGCTCGCCGTGCACGCTTCGCGTGCACATTTTTCACATTTGCGATAATTCACCCCATTCCCCCCAAAGTTGAAAAGAAATCTACGCCCCTGCATCAAAGTGAAATGGTGCAGAGTAGCTCACATTACACAACGTGCGCAAAGAATGTTCTGGTTACATATTATGGCCTTGAATGTCTACCAGGATATGACCTTAAGCAATAAACTAGGTTTGGGTCTGCACAAGGGTGTCTGCACAAGGAGTACCCCGCGGAGCGGACGAAGTTTTTTCGTTCAGCTCATCGCTGCGAAAAACCAAAAATGCCACCTGATGAAGGGTTTTAACCTGATGATGGACCCTGAGGTGTTCAGTGACTCGGTCTGCGACGCCACGTTTGGGCTCTTCCACATATACAGTGAGTTGCAACGTCCACAAACTAAAAAGTAAACCACATTCGTGGAAGAATGGGTAAAGTGCTGGCTAACAGGGAAGCTGTTGCAGTTAGGACCCAAAATGTTGAACACAGTGCACTCACCGGCATGTCCTTGGCGGGGCACGGGGCGGATCGCCGCTCGCACGGCTCGCACGTCTTCCCTAGCTCACGCGCGGCTCGAAACTGCAAGTAGCTACCCGGAAATTCGGCCACTGCAACGAGAGGTCACGCGCAGCTGCACGTGCTTGCACGGCACCGTCGCCCGCCCGCAAGCGGCCACGTCTGATCGCTGAGATCTCTGGCAGCTCCGCTGCTTGGCAGTTCCAGTCTCTTCCCTACCGGGACATTTCTCGTGTCCCGGTAGGGAAGCGAGGGTGCGCATGGGTGCTCTCGTCAACCACTGGGCATGTGTTGCATCTCCCACGGTTACAGGGGAATGTTCCTGGGGTGTTTGTCATGGTCTGTTGTTGATGGGAAGTCCGACTTAAACGATTACACATATTATTTTCAACCGTGAATGCTGTAATGGCCCGGGAGGTTCGGGGAAAAGGTCGCGAGTTGAAGGGTCTTGCCGAAGGGTCTCTACGTTCTTGTGTATGGCACGTATGATAGAGCGTATCGATGGGTGATAGGACATGACCAAAGTAATGAGTAGATTGGAAGACGTGCTGGTCTTTTTGTTCAACGCCTCCGCTCTATTGGTTCCTTTGATTCTATGAAGAACGTCAGAGAGGATTTTTGTGGGTAGTGGGTACCAACGTTTTTCAAAAAAGGATAGTATTTGTTTGGAAACTGTGGAAAAATCAAAATCTTCAGAGCAAATCCTTCTGCTCTCAAAAGTTGAGAGTTGAGAGCATAAGCATTGAAAAGAAAAAGAAATAAACAAATATCTTACATGTGAAAGTTGATGTGATGTTCTAGGTGTCGTAGGTGTCGTTTGTGGAATGTTGAATTGAACGTTTAGTGGAGTGTGTTGTGAATATATATATATATATATATATATATATATATATATATATATATATATATATATATATATATATATATATATATGTGTGTGTGTGTGTGTGTGGGTGGGTGTGTGTGTGTCTTACCTTGCAAATGTCAAAATGTCAAAGTTGACGTACATATCCTCCTTCCGTTACAAAACTTCAGACCTCATTTCAGAGGATAAACACTGTCAAATAATGTTCTTCGACGATGATCTGTTGTAACGTTTCAAATGGAACGTTTACAAGATGATGGCATTTGTGTTACTCATTCTAGCTACCTAAAATGGTTGCCAAGCCATGTAGTAGAGACAAACGAATGGATAATATAGTGTGAAGATTTCCCTGACTATATACACTGTTCAAAGTATCACTTGTGAAATGAACTGTGGTAATACTTAGGCCTATTAGTCCAGGAGAATTAGGTTAACCCCTAGAAATAGCTTATAACCAGCTGAAATTTTCAGGATAGGTCTAGGAATATGAGTGGAACAACCAGGGTTGTAACAAGTCACCCTTAGGTCGAGTCACAAGTCAAGTCAAGGCATTCGTCACATTTTCAAGTCAAGTCAAGTCACGCACACTTTCAAGTCAAGTCAAATCAGACATTTTGGTCGAGTCAACTCGAGTCAGTTGCTGGTGTCTACAATCCCAAGTCACACTATCACGCATAATCATTCCTCTTTCTTGAGACCTGGAGACAACTGGTACCTTTTTGCCTCTTCTGAAATGTGCCTGTCACTGACTGCAATCTATGCCACTGGCACTTTGTTTTCACATAACCTAACCTGCAATTTGCCAGGAGTACGCTGCACATTCCAAGGTACCACACGTAGCTTGTGCTTAATACACGGAATGGTAAAACTACTCAAGAAAGCAATGTTAATGTACATCTGCTGGCACAATCTCTTTCGCTTTCGACGTAGGTCTAACGTTAGATGTCACCTCAGGATCCACAGATGGCGAAGCCATGGCGTAACGTACACTTTAATCGAAGTAGTCAAGGACCTAATAGTAGCACTATGCAACTCTCGGAGATAAACTCTCTCCGTCAAGAACGAATAAAAATGGCCACAGCGACCAGGGGCGGGATTTGATGTCTGCAAACCCGTGTGAACTGCCAAGCGGCGCCGAATGCCGGGACTTTGGAACAATAATTTTGTAAATCTGAGATCTATAACTCAGAGCAGGTGCGCGGGAAGCACGCTGAGAGAGATTGCATTTTTGAGACTTTTAGCAATATGAGTAAAAAAAAAAGCTAAGAAATGTATCCTCAAGGAGAGGGCTCTTCCCCCTCCCCTTTCGCTGAGCACATGTCCCACATTACGGTACCGTAAATGACACTTTCTCGCGCCTTCCACCTTCTATCTTAAACAATCTTCAAAAAGTCGGTAAATTTACACAGATCGATGGTGATAAAATGGGGAACTTCCCTTCTGCTGTGTAAGGCCATGGAAAATTCAAGGATTTCAGTGATAATCAGGGGCGTAGCCAGAGCATTTATCATGCGGGGTGTGGTGCCGTATTTGCCGACTGAGAAGAAAGAAATACCGACTGAAAGTGTTGATAAGAGATGCAATTAGAGCTGAGAACCGTTAGTCCAACCGGTAGTGGTCCAGCACGGGTGGCGCCAGGATTTGCCCAATGGAGGGGGGGGGGGCAACGACCCGAAACCTCGACAGCCCCGATGCCGTCGAGGGGTTGGTGAGGGGAGATTTGAAGAAAACCTGTGTACTATACCATGTCATTGCGGGGCATATATTGCATAAAATTTTGTATATACTAGAGGAAAATAGTTCCGCCCGATTTAAGGTTTTTCCCGAAATCTAAACTGTGAAATTGCAAAGCGCGCGAAGCGCGCGAAACTTTTGGGTAAGCTTACACTAAAAAGAATCTGTACTTACTTAAAGCTTATATAGGTCAACCAGTGGCGTACCCAGGATTTCTCTCAAGGGGGATGCAATATGTTGTGTGATCGCCTGCCTAGGGGAGGGGTGTCCCCCTCCCCTCGGAAAAGTTTTGAAAAATTAGGTGTCCTTACATGCAATCTGGTGCCACATATGCCACCTTTGGAAGTAAAATTTGTGTTAAAACATTTACGTTTTTTTAGGACCTGAAAAGAATTGGTATCCGTGAGGGGGACATGGCCCAATGGCCTCCCCCCTGTACGGCCACTTAGGTGGACTGTCTAGGCAGTTGGGCCCTATCGGGCACAACTTACATTGTACTTCCCTTTTCGAGTCACTAGCCGTACCGAAAGGCAGACTCAAGATAACATTAACTTAGTTTAGCGAAATGAGATTCCCGGCATTTACATAATAAAACGATAAATTCTACTTAAGTTACTTGAAAAGATGGAAAGGGTTTGTTCTATATTCAGCTATTAGTAACGAAACTGAGGAAGACTGGGCAAAACATACCTAAAATTTGGGGTTTTATCGCAGAATGACCGTTTTGAAAGCTAAAATAAGTAAACCGACCATGGGTGGCGACAGAATTTTCTCGACATGAGGCCGGGCCATGCCAGAGACCCCAAGTTCCGACAGTATGTCGAGGGGGTGATAAAGGGATATGAAGGAGCCTAACTATCCCATGCCATTGCAGATTACCGTATATTTAGCATTATATCATTTCATATGTCAACCAGTTGACCGTATACCGCATGGCACACACTAGAGAACGGCAACTAGGCTTTGTGATGACGGTATGAAATTTACGACCTCTACATAACCTATGTACCCTGCCTACATGTTACTTGGTAAGGTTGACAGGACTTATGCTATCTAGCTGTGTGGAATGGAACTACTGAAGAAACTGGAGTGACATTACAGCCCGCGCAGTGCGTCAAAAATTTTGGGTTCTTATACAGAAATTGTCCTCTTTCTTTCACTTCTTTTCCTCTTTCTTTCCTCATGTTTCCTTCATTTTGCCGACTGGTGCAGAATTTACCTACTCAATGCCAGAAACCACATGAACGATTAACTCCTTTAGTATACAATGATACTGTAGCTTTTTTGCGGACAGAATATGTTTTAAGCTTCAAAAAGTGTTGCTTACGTGCTTTGAAAATATTGTAATAAACGTTGTGTACAAATGCATTCCAGTCTCCTGTCTTCCGTCTACACCAGCCCCTTTCTCTTATCCTGCTTTGTCCCTCCCTCCCCTGCCCTTTTCTCTGTTCGTTCGGTCTCTCTCTCTTCTCTCTCCTCTTTTTCTCTTTTTTCCTCTTTCTTCTTTTCTCTAACTTTCCTTCGTTTGCACTTCCCTTTTCCTTCATTTTGCCGACTGCGTGGATCTTGGGGGGTATCACACCCCCGCACCCCCTCTAGCGTCGTCCCTGAAAGCGAGATGTTCCATAGGAAGTAACCTGGAGTCCCGGAACAAAATTTAAAACGGGTGAATTAAGAAAACGCATTGAGACGTTTGGTTGTAGAAAATTGTTTTTCTTTAGTTTTAAATGCAGTATTGCTCATTACATTCAAAACTTCTGCTTTTCCAGGTGCCTGTTCTTTCCATAGAGCAGGATATAGGAACCTAAATCCCGCTCTATGGTTCTTTCATTCATGCTTCGTTTCAGTTTGTCGATGGTCTGGGACAATCCCCTCAACCTTTTTTTATTAGTTTGATAAATAAGGTAGTTTCGATTTTGAAGGTTATCATGTTATAGGGCATAATTATGATAATTTAAAAAAATCATTGAAATGTTTATTATGTTTTACGGGTAGTTTTTACATGGACATGGCCAAGGCCATCGGCAGTCAGTTAAATACCATGCACGGAAGTAATTTTCATTGAATGCTACATCTTGGGAAGTTGTGGCCGGCGAAATCTTTAACCGCGAGCGCCGAAGGCTGGAGACTGAGGGTCCTCCCCGAGTATTTTTTAAAGTATGCAGGCTGTTGCGGTTGTTCTGGACAATTTCTTGAACAAATTCTGCTTCCTCATGTGTAATTTGAAATGCTAATGAAATAGGTTTCTTATGAAAATCGTAAATTTAAGATGCTAACGGGTAACCGTCAGTCAATTTGTTGAGGATGGTGGTAGCTGGTGGGAAAAGTGGACAGCAGGAGGTGTAACGAAGGTTTTGGAAATAGTTATTCACTCAAGCTGTCCTACAGGAAATAATAACGAGGCAATTCCAGTTATTTACTCATGTTCATACTTTAAGACCCACCAAATCGAGAGGAGCTTATATCAACGATAGGCCGTTTATCGAGCGCAAAGGGATTTGATACCATTCACTTACAGACCTAGCAACATTACTGAATTTACGTAATTCTTTAACAAGTGGCCTGCGCAGAACAATACTTTGATGTGTCGGTTGACGCTGCCAACGTGTTTAGAGCAGGTACTATCAAACTCGAAACGATTGTTTACTTGAAATAAACGGATACAGTTAGTCCCTTCCTTTACAAGAAACGGTATGCAAATGATTTGACGAGGTAGAATTCTATCCTTTGTTACAACAATATGAAAAGTTTCCGGAAGTTTCCTGAAATAACTAGATATAGATTCTTGTTCATATTTCGACATAAAACCTAACTGATATACTTTTCATGTGCGTCAATGAGCGTCGAAAGATGCAATATTTTTTGTTTTCCTAACGACTGGCAATGCTATGCCAGCAGTGACAAACCCCCAGTCTTACTGTAGATGTAGCAGACGACAAATCCCTTTTGTGTTAACTTCCTAATCCACTGTAATTCATACACAACTTTGAAGAGAGATACAAGCCAAGGATTACTCAGTGACCTTGGCGGTACAAACCTCACTTCAAAGCGATATATCTCCATCCAAATAACAACTGTCTGATATGATACATTAAGTAATGTCATTTGTATTCCTTTTCAGAGTGTCTCTAATAATAATGAATTCCTTGAGCTAACGGGTTTTAGGAAACGAGAGTAGATGTGCTTAAATTTTGATACGAGTAATGGGTATATTGATGACTTATTTGTTAGTAAGTGTAATTACTTTGACGTTTACGGCTTTAAGGAACTGAAGAATGATGGGTTAATTTTTTTCAAATTAACTGTAGGAGCTTGAATAAGAACTTTGAGGATATAGAAAGGTGCGTATCCGTACTAAATCACAATTAATCTGTATTAGGATTTACAGAAACTTCGTTTAATGATCATCCCTCACCCTTCATACACCATCGAATTTACATTGTTGAAAGTAATCGCAAAAACAAAATGGGCTGAGGAGTGTGTCTTTTTGTGAAGAATGATTTTAGTTTCTGTGCCTGCACTAATCCTCTATTGTATCTATTGCGTGTAGTCTAACTTCATTGAAATCACCGTCCCCTATCAAACGAGAAAGTGTGTTGCCTTGTTTACAGACCACCACCAAGTAATTTACCTTTGTGTAAAGATCTTCTTTTCAATATCTTGTCTAATTAATGATGAAAGTAGGTCATGCTACATCATGGGGGATTTTGATGTTGATATGCTTAATCAGGATAATAACGTTATTGATGATATCATTTCTTGTGGGTTTTATGACTTTTATCCGACCATTTCGAATGCGACTAGAGTTAGTGTGAGGTCATCTTTGCTCATATATTTTTGCTAATGTAACCTTACCAGTTACAACCTCTGGTGACAGTGTTTCTGGGGTTCTCTTGACTGATCTCGCTGATCTCTTCCCAGTTTTTCTAAACACATTGTGTAAACTTAACGTCCATGTGCAAGATGACATCTTAATTCGTAATTATTCTAAGTGTAACATTGAAAAAGTTCATTTCTGATATCTCTAGCACGAACTGGTATGATGTCTACCGTGAGTCTAATGTAAACTCTGCATATAATATTTTCCTTGGCCTCTTTAAAAATGTCTATGCAGGGCCGTTAGGACTGGGGGGTGTGGGGGTGTCTCATCCCCCCAAAGTTCGTCAGAGCGACGATAGTCGGAAAATTTGAAATTCCAGTTGGAATTTCTGATATCTCAGCCTAGTACATTTTTCCGACTGAGCCTATGTCAACTTTGTATATATTTTCCAACTATAGATCAAGTGAGAATAATACCAAACGTTATTTTTCTCACGTAAAATCGAATCAAAACTGTCCTTTTTTCCGCAAATTCTTCTCAAACTATGAAAATTTTTGCGCGCTCTGCGCGCTTCGGACCTTACCTCAATGTTGTTCTTATTATCAATGTATCTTCCAGTAGCAACTTTCGGAGAAGCACAACAGCAGAAGTTGAAAGCCGTTTACAAATTACCAGGTAAAAGACTGGCTTTTTGAGTGGCATGTTGGTTTGTTGGGTAATTGAAAGTATCTCGATGCAGATTCTGAATGCAGGTTTTGTCATGGAAATCTTATTTAATGAAAATTTCGGCGCGCTTCGCACGCATACGTCACGATTTGCAATCAATCTCATGAACATTATTAAGGTAATTATACTAGGCACAGTTCTAGCTTTCCAAGCCCCCCAAAATTGTGCAAAATTTTAAATAGCCTAATGTTGGTGAAGACATGGATATACTCAGAAAATATTCCAAATGTGTATTCATCAGGGCGGTAGCCAGTAAGTTCTGTAACTATTCTTTTTATAACTTCAAAAAACTTTCGCGCTCTAGGCGCACTTTCATCTATAGTTCTATCTAGTGGTAACACCCCCCGTTTCAAACATATTGGATTTATTCAATATTTCCACAAATATTGTTCTTTCGTGTAGGCGTGACTCTTTAGGGAAACACGAAAATGCATCGTTGCGAAGTTCCTTCCTCTTTTACCAACTTTTGGAAGATTCTTTCTTCAGCTTCGCCATCGTGGCAAACATATCTTGTAAGGAAAAGATTTTTCAGTTTCGTCAGGGAGCCTTAATTGGTAAGATAAAGAATGTAATCCAAGACGACGACCATGCCGTATCCCCCACAAATTTCATCGTTTTGCCCAGATTTTTCAATAAAAACACACTTTTTCAGAAAACTAAAGTGTGAAATCTTTTTTCAATATAACTCCAAATTTTTCGGCGCCCTTCACGCGCCTTATATTTCGAGTTCGGCAACCCATCGCATCTGTCGGGACTTAGAGTAGCTAGCCCCCAGTCAGGGCGTTTCGCCCCATGTCGGCAAATCAAAGCACCACCCCTGGCTGTACCTGCATGCAGGTTTTTCATTTTGGCATTGAAGTATACCCCCAAAATTTCGGCGCACTTCACGCTCAATCCTCACAATCCACGTTGTATCACTTATGAACACTGTAAGCACAAACGTTGTGAACTTTTATAGCATAAACTACTTGTGTACATTCTGGAACGCGCTTGTTAGTCCTACACCCCTTTTGCCATACCTGTCTGTGAGGTCTAATATTACCCTTCTGCACCTATAATCTCTCTCCCGCACATACCCCATTGCTGGAAGCTGTTCGTCTGGATTTTCGTTCAAAATTAGTAATAATACGATAGATGTAAATTATTTGGTGTCATACTCTATATTATTACTTTGATGTCAGGTGACAAGCATTATGTCATTTCCCCCATTTTACATAATTGATCCAGAGCTTCCAGGAGGCCCTATACAGGTATATACCAGCCTTAAATGCACGACTAGAAGGCAGTAAAGTAGTCAAAAGGGGGAATGCTTTGGGAGGTTTGTTGACAACGTTTTCTTCTCTTAGACAACATACTCTCTGCTTTCACCTAACCAAATCTTAGAATTAACTAAATTATGGACATTTTCCAGCGATATATAAGCAGTTCCAAAAGTATCCCAAAAATAGCACCATTTTACATCTAAGCAACCTTACCTTAACAAAAATTTCTTAAAAGGGAGGGGAACCCCCTCCCCTTACACCCTCCCCCAGGATGGCACCTTTATGAAGTGACATGGGAAGGATCCCCACTGCTGTATACAAACGCAGGGCGCATGAAAACCGAAGGTGAAATTTATGAGCCGTCGCTCATTTGGAAAAAAAGAATCCAGCCAGTCGGAAAAAAATTAGATTTCTTTTAATCATGGACATTTTCTCCCCATATGTGATCAGTTCAAAAAATATCCCAAAGATAGAACCATTTTGCATCTAAGCAACCTTACCTTAACAAAAATTTCTCAAAGGGGAGGGGGACACCCCCTCCGCTTAGACCCCTTTCCAGGACGGCACCTTTATGTAGTGACAAAGGCAGGATCCCCACCCTCTAAATGTAAAAGAGTGAAAATCCAGTAGAAAAGATTGACTACAGTGACCACTCCATGTTTCGAATGGAATTCCACTCTCCTGGGAGTGGAATTTTCACTCATTTAGAGTTAATTACCACTCCGAGCAGAGTGTGGAATTTCAGTCTATTTCCACTCGAAAAAGAGTAGTCTCTGTAGGCAATTGTTGAAAAGTGAATTTTGATCTTTTACATTAAGAGAGATATAAACGCAGGGCGAAAAAATGGTGAAATTTACGTGCCACCATTCAGTTGGAAAAAACATCCATCCAGTCGGAATTTGGGATCTACACCCCCCCCCCCCAAACGTATGACCCAGGCTGCGGCCCTGTTTCTATGACAGAAAATTCCTACTGTCCGTCTGAAACGAAAGAGTCGGCGTTCCAAAAACAGTCTTGAATCACTTCTGGTGTAATTACGTCTATTAAAAGAAAAAAAGCTTTTTTTTTAAAAAAAAAAAACTGCTCAACCGCCCTGTGCAGCAAAACAAATCTGAGAACAAAGCTCTTAGAAATAAACTAACCCACGTCATTGGTAATTCGAAGAAACTTACTTTAGGAATAAGTTTAACAATCGTAAGTATGATTCCAAGCAAACTTGTCCCCAAAATTCGTGAATTGCTGAACAAAAACAGGCAGAAGCCCATCCAACCCGTCTATTGTTTCATAGATGGTGAGAAACCTACTGACCCTGCTGCTATTGGTAATAGTCTTAATAATTTTTCGTTAATGTTAATCCATCCCTAGCCGGAACGATCTCTTCAAATCATTCTCTATCTGTTTATCTTTCGCATAGTAATCCTTCCTGAGCTTTCCTTTTTACAATAAGTGAAGATAAATTAACAAGTGTATCAAACACTGCTTCAAATCAGGCAAGTCTGCAGGTCTTGATGAGACCAGGTCTCCTGTTGTCACCCGGGTTATTTGCCCTATTTGTAAACCCCTTATGTTTTTAACTTGTCTTAATCCGACGTAAGTAATATTCTTGATAATTTGAAAATTGCTAAAGTAGTCCCGATTTTTTAAGGCTATGTTCCCAATTGTGTTGTTTATTATAGACCTATTTCTGTTTTGCCCTATCTCTCTAAAATTCTCACACAGGCCATAAACAACAACCGTACTGCCATGGGTGTATTTCTTGATTTTTTAAGGCCTGCGATACTATTGATCATTTAATCCTTTGTCAAAAATTATACCAGTAGGGTATGAGAAGCACCTTTTTTTTGGCTTATTAGCTATCTTTCCAAAGAAAGCCATTTATCTCTCTTCAAGGTTTAATCTCTGACGTAAGTAATATTCATTCAGTGTGGTTTCTCTCAAGGTTCCATCCTTTGACCCCTCCTTTTTATCATTTATATGAATAATGTCAGTAAAATGTGTACAGTGTGCGTATGTTACAATTTTTTTCTTTTTTGATTTTAATTATGCACGTTTGCAACAAGCTCTTCGAAATGATTTAGCTGCTCTCAGCGAGTGGCTTGCAAAAGGCTTACGTTAAACGTACAGATGAAAAGAATTTTATCGTTTTCAAGCAAGTAATGATAAGTTAACCTTTAATATTGATATAAATGGGAATCCTCTCAAAAGGCGAATTGTCTGACATTCTTAGGTAATTGTTTTTCAACTCTAAGCTCACTTGGCACGAGCACATCAACTATATTTCCATCCTTGTTTCAAAATGTGTGGGGATTCTTTCGAATTTGAATTATATTCTTTCTAGGAGCATTCTCAGGTCTTTTTACCAGATGCTAATGCTCCCACATCTGACTTACTGTTGTATTATTCGATCTGGAGCACAATTATTTGTTCAATAGCTTAATTATTAACAAGAAAAGTGGAATAAGGCATATCACCTTTTCTCATCCGAGGGATCATACAAACGCCTCAATTAAGTGCGGTATGAATTTACTTAAACTTATTGTAACTGAGGGCCTAGGGGAAGATTAGACTTGGCTAACCGAGTTTTACCCTCTTTTAAGCAAAGTTTAAATAAATAAATAAATAAATGAAATTGATCAATTCAACCTTCATGGGGCAAGTTTTGTCTACTGTTCTCTCACGAAATGCTTCCAAATTCGCTGAATGTTTTCTTTTTACACATTATTCATCTATGCATTCATGCAACACAAAGCAAGCTGATCACCTGCGCACAAGGAAATTCCACAACAACGTGTAAAAGAATGGTTTTCATTACCGCGCCATTAAACTTTGGAATTTCTTACCTTCAACATTAAATGCCAAGCCATCCTTAGCTTCTTTTAGGAAAAGTCTTCAAAGGTACTTTAAAAGCTTGTTCTAATCCCATGCATGTAATTGTTTACTCTTCCTGTCTATTGCCAGCACTTCCTTAGGGGTGGATGGGGGTTACGATGCATCACGGTTGGTGGGTTTGGGAAGGAGGATGAAGAGGTAGAGTGGTGGGATGGATTTTAACAGGAAGTAAAGGTATTTGTCTGTTCGTTTGTTTGGTAGTTTGTATTTCTTTCTGTGTGTGTAATCACGTATTATCGTTTTTCTCTGGGAGTGTCACTTCTCGATAAGGGTTTCTAGTGCACTTCTTTTCACTTATTTTGTTACATACAATATATTCTTCTATCATTTGTTTCTTGAATTTGTGTTGTGATAAATCAAAAATAAATGAAAACATTATCGTTCCGAGTCCTTTGAATCCATAACCGGGTAAAGGTTCAAGAGAAGCACAAACAGCAGGGTTTGAGAAGCCCGAGACCTCATAAATCCACCGTACACAAGCATATTCATTATCGACCGCCCTTTTCAACAAGAGTCGCCTTGCAACATTGCCTCGGCTCCAGCTACATGCAAACAAAACAAAACCAAAATCTGTAAGCCTGTTAAGAGATTAGGTATGAAATATAAATCAAACAAAGAAGAGTTAAAAATATAACATTGTAAACGTATGACAGGCAGACACATCAAGAGTAATGTAGGAGACAAGAATTTACATACCATGTGTAGCACAAGCAATACTAATCAAGACATTCATCGATTCACACCCTAGTGTGCTATACTTCTTAAATTCGCAGAACGCATCCCAACACTAAAAATGAATGGTGTCAGATGCAGACACTCGACCACTTGATGCGGTTAAAATTCACCTCGGTCACAGGCGGTCGGAGCATTATATATACATATATATATATATATATATATATATATGTATATATATATATATATATATATATATATATATATATATATATATATATATATATATATATATATATATATATATATGTAAATACAGAAACAGACGAATAACACGGTACGAGGGACTGTTACGAAACTTCATAATGCAGAAAGTTCTATAACAAAAAACTAGAAGTTCCTGTAGATCTACCCAATTTCCCATGCAGAAGACTGTAAAAAACAGGACGTTTCGGATAGTTCTGCTATCCTTGGTCACCAAAAAACGAATAACACTGAGCATAGCTGCTCCACATAGGGCCGTAATACGAACAAAGAAAAGCCCAAGCCAAAAGTTTTAGAAAAGCGAACGAACCAAATCGAAAAGGTTAAAAAAAGAGGATTAACTCACGGTACGCACATCTTTTACATTGATGCCTACCGGAGAAAGGCTGCCAAGTCTATAAATCCATCTAAGTTCTATGGCCTCCCGTTTCTGTTTGGATGCGTTTACAAGCGATTGAAGCCCGATTAAATCAAAATTTTTACAGATTTGGAAGTGCTGGCCCAGAGGAGTATTTCCTTTTCTTATTTCTTGTCTGTGACCGCGGTGTCTAACACGTAATTCACCTCCCGTTTCACCCACATACTGTTTCCCACAGTCCTTACAGTTAATTAAGTAAACCACCCCTACCGACGTACAAGTTATGGTGCTAAAAATGGTAAACGTTTCTCCGGTAGCATTGCTGTAAACTCTGTCAGCTTCCTGTAGGACATTACAGGTAACACAATTCTTAAAATGGGTCTTATAACAACCCTTGTGAACATTTTTGACGTTTTCTACCAGTTTAGCCCTGACTAAGTGAGACTGTAGGTTTCTTGGTTGACGGTATATAACCTGAGGGGGACTGGAAAGGACATTCATTAGGTTAGGGGAAAGCTGTAAAATGTGGAAATATTTGTTTATAATGGATCTAAGGTTAGGGAGTCTCGGATTACGTGTAACAACAAGGGGGGCCCTAACGGGCTTCCGAGTTCTCCTACCTTTGCCAGCCAAAAGGTCCTGTCTGATTAGATTTTGAACCCTTTCGCAAGCTGGGTTCTACGATGGAGGAGGGGTAACCTCTGTCTTGAAAATTAGACCTAAGCTCCCCGAAATGTTGTTGGGTCTTTTCTGGATCAGAGCATATCATTTTAACCCTCAAAGCCTGACTAAATACAATTCCCTTTTTCGTACAATTACTATGGTACGAGTTCATAATGTAGGTAAAGGTTGAGATTGGAAGGTTTAGTATACAGTTCAGTAGTCAGTACTCCGCCTTCCAATTTGATGCGAAGATCAAGAAAACATACCTCAGAATCACTTAATTCATAAGTAAATTCTAGAAACCCCTGGGTAAAGGCTATTCATCACATTAACAAAACTAGAAATTCTTCCTCCCCTTGCAACCATAACCCCCAGATATCGTCTATATATCTATACCACTTAAAAGGTAGTTGATTAGGATGTAATTTTAGACTTGAGTTCCTCCTCAAAAAAAGACCCATCCCTAAACAAGCATATCCCGGTGCCATCTTCGGACCGATGGAAGTACCGTGAATTTTGGGTAAAATGTCTCCCATTAAACTCAAAATTGTTTTCCCTAAGACATATATCGAGAACAACGTAAGATATTTTCTGTTGATGGAATTTTTGTTTCCCTCTCCTCCAGAGCTCTTTTAACCGCTTCCACTCCTAGAGATCTTGGCATGCTAGGGTACATTGATTTTACGTCAATGGTAAACATCATGGTGCCTTGGGGGAGAGGCCCAGAGACATTGATTTCTTTAATTATGTTAAGAACATGTTTGATGTCCCTTATATAAGAGTCCAGGTTCTGCATAGCAGGATTTATAAAGAAATCCACAAATTCGGAGAGCCTTTCAATTGGAGAACCACTACCTGAGATCACTGGTCTGGTTTTCAACCTACCCTCAGCATCAGCTGCCTTGTGGGTTTTTGGTAACGTATAAAACCTGGATGTTTTTGTATCGGACGGCGTCAGGTACTTAGCCACTTTCTCGTCAATTTCACCTGCTGCCAACATACTTTGCACAACCTCCCTCACATGTCCTTGTGTGTCCCGAGTAAGGTCCCTCTCTGATTCTAAGTAAACATTCTTGTTGCTTAATTCTTCAGAGGCTGTTTCGATGTAGTCAGGGTAGATCTACAGGAACTTCTAGTTTTTTGTTTATATATATATATATTATATATATATATATATATATATATATATATATATATATATATATACATACATATATTATATACATATATATATATATATATATATATATATATATATATTATATATATAACGCTGAATTCCCACCTTAAGGGGAATTGTTATATCTGCTTGTACATAGGGCGAAAAAAAGATAATAAAATACATAAGAAATAAATTCGCCTTAACGTCTAAACATATAATTAACGTTATTTTCAATGGCCAGCCATCCGTTCGTGTTAACAGCTAGGTGTCCGTAAATTTGACAACTTTGAAGTAATGGCATCTAGTTTGTAAATCTAAGAGGGCGCTCTTGTAAGTTTACGTATTCCTATAGAAAAAGTGTGTGGAAACGTTTAAGGCGAAACTTATATGTCACCCGAAAATTTTTTTCCCCTTAAGGTCGACTTTTCAACACAACTTTCCCCCTAAGTGCCGAATTAGTGATATATATATATATATATATATATATATATATATATATATATATTATATATATATATATTGCAACATTGGCCACTTTTCTGTCACTGCAGCTATTGCTTGCAGAGGATCAAATTACCAACGTCTTGTTGCAGAGAATATAGACTTATTTTCTCTCTTGGCACCCCTCACTCCAAAAGGCCTCAATTCCAAATTCGATTTACTTTAATCCACCCTTTCTTCCCGGTTGACGGGCTTTTTTTCGTGTGTATGTATTTTGTTTACGCCCGTCCTAGGTTCATTGCACTTTGTCTACGTCCAGGTCTGTTGGTTCCATGTTCGGTGGAGCGTTTCCTTAAGAATTGTGTTATCTTTCTTGCCTTTTCAGTTGTACGTTTTTCTTACCTTGTTGAAGGGTTTAAAACCCGAAACGTCGTAATTTAATAAAACTACATTTTGCATAGTATTTACCATGTTTTTCTACATCTATATATATATATATATATATATATATATATATATATATATATATATATATATATATATATATATGTAGTAAAACAGGGAACAAATGTTTCTTTCTTCGATTTCTTTTGTGATTAGCTAATAGTTATGTATATACCATTAGTTTCGTGTCGTTTTTCGCTGTTTTCGCTGGACTTGAAACTGCAGTTCCTTTTATAGTCCCTAAAGTATCTTCATTTCTTCGATGTTGGAATAAGCTCTTTGCAATTTAAAAATTTTTGTCTGGTTGACTTAGCTATTAGACAATCACAACGCACGTTACATAGGACTTATCAAATGAGGAGCTACTCGTATTTATCTGCAGAGCGAATGTACATTCTTTTGCTTTGCTTTACCTTTTATTGTGTGTTTTCGCTTACGAGACGGCATAGATAGCTGCACACGCTACAATCATACGTCAGCTGCCTGTAACCACGAACGCACCGAAACGCCATTTTTTACGAATAATCCTGATAACAAGTGATTTTATGCCCGTAGTTGTTCCCGAAGAGATGCTGGATGTTCTTTCTCATCGAACGACGTGATTAAAAGAAATATAGAGGTTCACAGTAAGCGTAAGAGTGTAAAAATGGGCCGTGTTTTGAGCTTCGTCCAGAGAATTGACCTACCTTGTATATATATATATATATATATATATATATATATATATATATATATACATATATATATATATACATATATACATATATATATATATATATTGTATATAAGAGCTATTTTACACCTGAAGAAGATAGGTAGAGCCTATCGAAACGTTGCAATAAAGTTGAAGTATTTTTCCGTAATTTGTTTGTCTACGTGTTTATTCCTATATTTCGTTATCTATCTATCTATGTACATATATATATATATATATATAATGCTCCTGACACCAGTGATCTTGATCCTCACGAAAAATTGTAAAACGCCCAAAAATAATTGGCCAATGAAAAAATGAGTACCATATAAGCGTCCTGGGGACTTTCAGATCTGGCTTTAACATTTCGAGGTAAATATGAGAACGCTTTAGCCACGTAATATTGGCTTTTGAAATCACTAAAGCTGGGCATTAGCGGCAGTCCATCGCCTGAGGTTAAAAATAGGTAGGCCTGTAGCTTAGGTTAGGCTAACTTGCATTATCGCACGTTTGCAGGCCTAAAGTAAGTTACTATACACCATAGAGCAGGATATAAGAACTGTGATCGCATGGGGACTCGGCCACCATTTTAGAATGGGGCAAAAGACACCTATACGCGGTTGAACTAACACTGAAACCCGTACAAATTGCACCATTTTTTCGTGTTCAGAAACACGCCAAAATCTTGCCTTACAAATAATCTGTATCTACCAGAGATGGGGAGGAAGTTGTACATCATTTGAACTGTACAATTATTACGATAACTTTGTATGTAAGTCTCTCACTAGTCACACTGAAAGGCTTCCTTCGTGCAGACTTTGCTACAGGTCATATGTTATTAACGTTAGTTTACCCAAGGCCTTTGCACTGGGCCGTCGAAACTGAGGCATAGGCGAGCTGGGTCTACAACCCCCAGTAATTTTCAGAATGTGTTCCTTCCAGAATAAGTATTAAATAACCAAATTACAGGAGCTCAAGCGTCCAGGCTAGTCCCAGATCGTATGTGCATCACTTTGTATTTCTAAAGGTACATGTAGGCCAGGGCCTACTTTGTTAACTAACATGGTATTGATTTGATGCAGTACAGTAGACTAAGGTTTGGCTTGATAATGCTAAAACACATTGAGTGCAGGTGTCATTCTTTTGGACTGTATGAACCATACTATACTGGGGTTTGAATTGGTTTTTTCGTCAGGGTCAGTGGCAAGGATACAGGTCATCATAATGGAGACATTTGCGGGGGTATTAGGGCAAGGGTGAAATAGCCACAAGAATTAGCAGGATTCACAGCATTATTCACATATCTGCGGTCAGACTGTGTGCAGCCACAGGTATTTTGGGATACGTAGATGAGGTGCTGAGGCCATCCTCCTGTCCTGTTGTGTACCCAGTCATATTCCAGGAGATGACTAGACTACCCTCTCTTGTAGTACTGGTCTTTGCATAAAGTTTCCTAGCCAAGGCTTGTACAACAATAGCTTTCCATTTCCATTAGGCTAGGTTTAGTATAGATTCTGAGAGCATTCATAAAATTTTTTTAACCATTGCTAGTAAGTAAACAAAATATAGAGCAAACCAGTCTATGATATGTGCTGTATCCATAAACAGAGGCACAATCGTTACTTTTCAAAGGGCTTGCTTCTCATTCTTCTCGCTCATTCTTCTGATTCTTGCTTATCTGCAGATTTCCATAAAAAGGTAGGGATCCTTTGTGCTTCTTTTTTCATGATGAGTCTGTTAACAGTATATCTTAGCAGTTTAATTGCTTTGTCTGGGCAGGAATGAATGTTTTAATGTGTTTTATCTGTTGTGACAGCGGATACACCCAAGAGACGGTTTGGTGCTGCTGAGCATGAAGCCTTTCCTTATGCAGCGTCTACTTTACCACCAGTTGTTCGAGGTCGTCAACCACATTAGCAGGAAAAGCAAAAAGTGAAATGAACACTATCAATATCCAGACTCACTCAGCTATAAACTTCATCAGACTGTCAATCTTGAAGTTCTTCATAAACAGGGACCGTAAAGATGAGGGCTACGGGGGGCTTTAGCTCCCGCATTATTCTTCCTTGGTCATTTCTGGCCGCCTTAAACTGGGATGATAGTCTTTTATTTCCTTAACACACTGGGCCGCTTCGATGATTAGTCCCCGCCTCCTACTTCAAAACTGGCTCTGCTGTCCCTGATAAAGCTAGCTTCGATATTTTGAAAATACATAATTTTGCATCACCAACTGTACCTTAGAGAATATTGCAAATTCAAAGAGCCAAAGCAGTAAGTGTAGGGCGCAATAAGTGTCAGTCGCTGTTAAAGACTTTATATTATCATACTAGTTAGCGGCCTTCCTGTCAGGATTGGAAAATTGTCAGGAGGTGGGGGTGGGGGTGAATAGGGGAAAGTTTAAAGTGGCAACCTTTCCCTGAGGGTTAGGGGATAGCTGCTTTACAGTAGCTGTTGCTTTCAGTGTTTGAAGGTTCAGTATCAGCATTGTCAACAGAAGAGAGACATTCTGTTGGTAATATATTATGTTATACTTTTTGTTGCTTATTTTATATATAGTAATCTCATCAAGCATAAATGTTGCCATATTTTCTCTATGGGGTATTCCATGCAAGAAACATTTACTTTTGGAACATGATGGCAAAATGATATTATGTGCATTTGGGATATGAGCTGCTATGATAAATTCTGACATTCTTTCCAAAAAGAATTAAAGAAATGGCATCCTCAGTGGGCCTAGGCTCTTTTCCTAAGTCCTTTGACTTTAGCCTGTAGATAATTTCAAAACCCAATTGATCTAAATTAGCTGTTTGCAATTCTTGTTGAGGACTGAAACCCTTTCTGTTTTTGTGCTCCCCTGCAAAGGGTTGAAGAGTGCCCTTGTATCCCTTGCTAGTGTAAATGAAAGCAAAAATAAAGCACTGAAATGCACACTAGATACTTTCTTGTTAATATATTTTCAGTGTGGCAGTTCTATGAGCCTGTTGCTATTCATAACTTTAGTAAAGTATAAGCTGGAGTATGAGTCAATGGTACTTACTTTTTCCTCACCTCTCTATCCAGCTGCAAGAGATTCCCTGTTCGTTTTATCGCAGATATTCCTTTTCTATTTTCTTCTTGGTGCTTGGCATGAAGCAACATTCATAGATGTTGTTTACCATTGATGCATTAAAAATTTATGCAAGAAACTACAGTAGTTTGGAAACCTGTATAGATAGGTAAATAAATAGGTACATAGGTATACAGACTTCTATTTATAGAAAACCAAGGTAAGCTGCTAAATTCTCTTGAGGAAAAATTTGAGAAAAGCAGTTGTGTTTTGGAGAATGAATTAAAACAATGTTGCATCATTTCAGGAGAGCTATTTGCTAATTCTTCTGGGGCTATTTTCGTAAAATGTAGGAGAGAAATCACAACTGCAGCTTTCTTTATAAAAGACCTATAATTCTTTATCATCATGCTTTATCTAGTACAAACTGATACATATAACTGTTTTTACCTTATTTTTGTTTAATTTGAAGACTGAACAAGACTTCCAATCAAGTTCTATTTCCCAGCAAAGGAACCAACTTAATAAAAGTGGCCAAACCTACAGCTGGTACTCTTGAAATATGTAAAAAACACCCTTGGTAGGAAATATCAAATACCATTTCACAGTTTTTGTTGTGAAGTGTTCACATAGCTTATGCATGCTGAATCTGAGGCATCATATGGGTTTGAATGGGTTTCTGGAGTACCATGATGTGTAGTAAATAACTACCCCGCCTGATGATGAAGATAACCTGACAGTATATGCATTCATAGGCGTAGGAAGCGGGCGGGGGGGGGTGGGGTGGGGGCTTTAGTTTCCCCCAGTAAAATGTGAGGGGCTGAAGTATGCTTCCGCCACAAGATCCAAGGGCAAAAACCCCTTAGTTGTCTCTTCTGTAAGAAATGTCAAAATATGAAGTAATTTTCCTTAAAGTTTGTCCAAAATGTTTCACCAAATTGCATCTGAGGACCTTCAAATACCCCAAAATTCTCCAAAGGGGAGGGGACACCCCCTCCCCTCAGACCACTCCCCCAGGACGGAAATCCGAAATCAGTGTTGTAATGACTCGAGTCAAAGACGTGACTCGAGTCTGACTCGATTCACGATTTCAAAGACTCGAGTCACAAACTGACGGGACTCGACTTGACTCGAGTCATCACTTGCCAAAGACTCGACTTGACTCGAGTCACCATTTAATACATTTCCAAAGACTCGACTTGACTTGAGTCTTTGCCCACAGTGACTCGAATTGACTCGAGTCATCTCTTATGTGACTCGAGTCAAGCCCCAACAGTGAACAGAACAGAACCATAATTTTTTTTCACCACCCCGCGAAGCGACCGCTTCCATCGACGTTCCATATCTGTATAGCACAGTCTGCAGTACATGCCTATTCGTTTCCATGTAATGCCGTGGTCACCCTGCCAAGGGGAAACATGTTTTACATTTTGAAATTTTCACCTGTAGTACGGCACGGTTACCCTGACTATGCGTGACAACATGGAAGTACCGAGGTAGTACTTCCATGGTGACAATGGATTCATGTGAAGTGTGTGTACTAAATGCAGCGCTCCTGGTACAAGTGACACATAGTCATGTACGTACCTACGTACGTACGTAAGTGGCGCGCGACGACTCGTACGTACTGAGTGCTAGTAGTGTAGTCTGCTACAGTATGCTGTTGCTGTCGACTGATTAGGCCACAGGCATTCGAAACATTTACGTGTATATACTACACACTATATATATATATATATATATATATATATATATATATATATATATATAATAAGACAAGGTAGGACATTTCGATAGGAGAAGACTTCGGCCCAGTGCCTGCACTGTCACCCAGTGCTTCCACACTCTAAATCATTTTTCCTGAAATGGAATCCAAAATTACCTGAAATCGGCCATTTCAGGAAAAATGATTTTAAAGTGTGGAAGTACTGGCTGTGCGACTGGGCCGATGCTCATACTTAGTTTTTATTCTTATTTTTATTTTATTTTGTCAGTGGCGGATTTAGACGGGGGGCGCACCCGGCGCGCGCCCCCCTAAAATTTTCCAAGGTTTGTTTTTTACCTTCGTAGAACGGATCATTTCGCCTACTTGATTCTTCATCATGTTGTATTGTCTTATAATTGCTACAAAATAATAGCAGTTTAAAAGTATACAGTTTCAAGTTTTCCGATGGAATGGCAACAGGGTGACATCGAAGATCTCGACCGTATCTCGCAACTTATAGGGCATGGGAAGGGCCATTTCCTGCAATCTGGGAGGCTCATTTTGCAAAATTTCACTCTTACGCTACGCGCGAACCAAAGATCGCTTACGGCTTACAGATACTGGGAAAGTCGAACTCCAAACTGGTCATTTGTCAAATAGGCGTACAAGGCAGGGGCAGAGGGCAGACTGTCCCCAAATTTCCACAAGATCTTAATTTCTGGCATGGGTTTGCACAACCATTTGAGTCTTAAAAAATCTCGCATGTTTTAATTCCACTCAAAATTCCTCTCGTTCCCGAATTCTTCCAAAGATTTGCCAGAAAAATTAAAAAGCGTCAAAAAACTTTTATTCCTCAGCCTCTTTTTATAGTCTTGAGCAACACTTTGCCCGGAAAGTCCGAATCTCCCAATTCTTTGAAACATTTGCCCGAAACATAAAAAAGCATCATAGTCAAAGTAAAAATTTCATGACGAAACGAAAAGAACACAAAAATTCGCGACACATCCGGGTCGCTTATGGAAACATAATTTTCCTCAGTCTCACTTCATAGTCCCGTGCAAACTAAACTTGCCCCAAATGGTAGAATATTCCCGCGAAAGTTGTAAAAGTTCTGGGATGTTTTCAATTGCTAGATTACACTGATAGACGGGAGGGTGTATAGGTGTATACAAAGCCCAAAATTTTGCCCAAAGAAATTAATCAAAAACCATTTTTAACGAGTCATATTTCTTTATGACAATACTACCAGTAGTCATCATAAGGCGAAGATTCGGTTTAGTCGGGACGTATTCGGGCAGCTATGTGTGGTCACGATTTTGCATTTTTCAATGTGAGCCACCGTTAATTGTGCAAAACTTGCTACTTATAGGCTGCAGTGTTTTTAACCTCAAATCGGGCAACGGTAAAAGTATCTTTTTCTTCAATTTCACATGTGAATTTAGTGTGAGAAAATCTTCCCATAAGTCCGCCTAAAAATTCTTCAAAGCCATCTTGGAACGTGACATACCGGTTTTTCTCAGAAGGTGTTAGTAGTAAACTCAGTAGCGTGCGCATGGGGGGGGGGCGGGTGGGCCATGGGCCCCACCTCTATAAGTTGTCGGAGGAAAATCAACTGGTCGGGGGAAATCGGGAGCAGTCTGACCTACTCTGGCGGAGCAACAGGCGCGCTCTCCCATGTGTGTTTTAATATGCTTCAAAATGTTTCAAATATAGCACCATTTTGCATCTCAGCTCTCTTTCTTAGGCAAAAGTTTCTAGACCCCTCCCCAGGACAGCAAAGAATCAAACCTTGCGCACCTCTGTTAAAACTTGTTTTACCTCCCAAAGGTTTACCACTAAATAAATAGCAGTTCTGAAAAAAAACAACGGAAAATCATCTATTAATCTATAATTTTACGAGTATGATTATTTTAATTAATCATCTAATTAATCATCTATTATAAGCCAAGGAGGAGGGGCGAAGGGGACAGTCCCACCTTATTTCTAGTATTCTATGTTTATTTTTTTACAATATTGCTAGTGTTTCCCCAAATTTATATGCGGTAAATAGGCCTGGGAAGTGCCATTTCCAGCTATCTGGGAGGCATTTTGAGCCAAAATTTCCTTGCGCTCCGCGCCAAACGAAGGTGGCGCGGAGCGCTGAGAGTCTGTCTATGGGCTACGTCTCCCCCTCTCCTCAAATTCCTGCGCACGCCACTGAGTAAACTCATCTATAGTCGGGAGTTCGGGCAGCAATATAGACAGTGGCATAAATTCAGTGGACCTTCAGTTCGGACAAGTGTCGTAAAAGATACGCAGTCATAAGCATGTTTTTAATTCCGTTGTATGTTTTTTTTTGGAAAAGTACAAGACCATTTCATCCAATGGTAGTGGTACATGTTTTCACTGACCTAGCCAGCAGGGGGCAGAATGCCCGCACAGAAATTTTAGGGACGCGGTCGACGATGTTGAAAAAATGAAGGGGATCAAAAATAAAACGGCGAGAGGAGGGACGGATGGGATGTTGTTCGGGTGTAAGGGTGAGGGTTAGAGGCCTAGAGCTAGAGGGAGGGTAATTGGGAAATATTTCCTTCACAACTGTGATCTTTTTATGACATTGAAAACTATGACGAAACAGATTAACAGAACAATGTCCACATCGTTTTTCGTTTTTCGTAAAAATTATGAATAATATTATTCATTGCTAGAATAAAAATCAAGACATTTTCAGCACATGGATCTAGTGTGAAAAGAAGCAAAATATAGCACGATTTTTTAAGCCCTTCGGGACAGCAAAAAAAATTTCAAAAGGAAAGGGGACACTCCATGACGGCGGTCAAGAACGGGAACTATGAACAGACTTTGCCCCTGCATTTTATTTGGTAATTTTCTAATCATTTTGCAATTTTCTCATTTCTAATTGAAGGGAAAATTTTTTGGCAAACGAAAGCTCAAAATATCGACTGCTTAGACTCTACTTAAAAGCCTGGGAAGTGCCATTTCCGGCTATCTGAGGGGTCGCGATTTTTCAAAATTTTCTGTACGCTCCGCGCCAACTGATGGTGGCGCTCCGCTTAGATAGTCGTTCGGGCGGATGTTTGGCCGTCAGCGCGCCCCCCCCCCCCCAACGAAAAATCCTAGATCCGCCCCTGTTTGTCACCTTTTTTACTGTTTAGAATTTATCTTATGCACAAAGTTGCGTCCGAAGAGGTGTTGGATATTCTGCTGGAACAGATGACATGATCGATCAAGTCTTTTGAGGTTCACAGTAAGAGTAGAGTGTAAAAATTGGCCAACATTCTTGCTTCGTCCTGAGAAATGTCCTACCTTGTCTCATTATATATATATATATATATATATATATATATATATATATATATATAAAAATATATATATGTGTGTGTGTAGTATATGTACGTAATGTTTCGAACGCCTGTGGATTAGGCTAAGTGTGTTCACAATGGCACAAGCTAAGGAAACCTTCAGGTGTCGAATTCGCTTTTAATGATTATTATCAAGACGAGAAGAAAAGAAAGCATTTTGCAACATGTAAATGCTGCAATAAAATTATATCTGAGAACTATGGCACCTCATCAAATTTTACACGACATCTGCAGACTGTGCACCCTGACTTGTAAGTATAGTAGGCCTATGCCTGTAACTACAGTATGTGTACCAAAAGCGCGAAACCAGTAAACGTGTGTTTACAAATACCAATATCTTGATAACAATTGTGGGATTATTTGAATGTTATATCAAAGACTGAGTCTTTATATTGGGGTTAGTAGTATACAGGGAAAGAATTGTAAGAGCAAAGGTTAAATAATGTCCAGGAAAGGAAGTGGTTCTCATGATCATCATCCTACTAAGGAGAGTAAAAGGAAAGAGTGCATGATAATTAGAGCTATTTCTTTTTCGAGAAAGCATAGCGTAGCAAATTTTGGTTTTCTTTTAATGAAACTTTACAGTGAGGTGTTAATATATTGTAATCTTTATCAAATTTCCATCCTTTAACACTCAAGAGAAAGAGGCATGTGTACAGTACAGGGGTAGCCCTAATTTTTTCATCTGATTGTCCATTCATGAAAATTATCACAAACTTTAGGCTGCTGAAAAAAGTGCAGCTTGGTCAATGCAAAATCATATTCATTTTACAGTAGCCTATTTACAGTGTGCCTATTTAATTAATGCTATTGGTCTAATTCAGAGAACATGGCTTGTTTTTTAATCATTAAATGCCTTGTTGGCTTGTATTTGTGATAGTGTAAAGTTGACTGCAACATGCTGTACCATGGAAGTTTGACTGATAACTTGTTTTTCTTTTCTTTTTTTCTTTTTTCTTTTGGCTCATTGTAACTGTTTTCAGTGCAGGTTATGTTAGATTTTCCAATCTTCATTCAATAGACTGCACCACAGACGGTTGATGCTGAAGCTGAGTGAAGAGAAAAATGTTCTCTTACAGTGCAGTGTTTGATGTGCACTGAACAGTAGTTGCAAAGCGCTTTTTAACACTGAGTACCTCCACAGAAACCGCTTAAATTGCACAAATAATATTTGCAAGTTTTTAACCCCCATCCCCAACAAAAGGGTGCAAACACTGTCTCATAAGTTAATCGATGACAGGAACACTTGTCAAAGTAAGTCCTACAACTGACCCAACCTACAAAACCAGAGACTCGAGGTGACTCGACTTGAGAGATCCTGTGACTCGGAGTGACTCGATTTAAGAGATCACGTGACTTAGAGAGACTTGACCAAAAAACATTTTTCACTTGAGGTGACTCGAGGTGACTCGAGGTGACTCGACATGACTTAACCAACTAAGACTCGAAGTGACTCGACTCGAGCTGAGGGAAGACTCGAGATGACTCTACTCGACTCGAATTGCTAAAGACTCGACGTGACTCGAGACTCGACGCCTTGTGACTCGAGGTGACTTGAGACTCGACATCAAGTGACTCGATTACAACACTGTCCGAAACAAGGTTCAGCCCCCAGTCTCGAAAAGCTTCCTACTCCTATGATTACATTTGTCACTATGTGAAATGCAGGAAGGGAGGGGTGAGGGTTTTAATTACTAGGTGTAATGAGGATTGAAAATAAATCACAAGATTATTATTGTCATTAGCTAAATAGCAGAGCCACTGTATTATCAGATGTGATAATCTTAGCTGCCTAAATTATTTGAGGAAGTTTTGAAGGCATATTGGAGTGATCCTGGGTGCCCTCATATTGTTGTACCTACCTAGAACGTAAGCATGGTAGGGGTGCGTAATTATGTGACTCACAGAGAAGAATCATAACCGTGTATATACCTACTTTTGTAACATTGTAGTTCAATTAATTTACACACTGTGTACATTTGACTGTTTTCATTTTACATGGCAATTATTTGTGATGGCATAATAGTGCTCATACATTTCTCTTTGTTGTCCTGTTTTACGTTTTGCTTAGTTTTGTTATTCTATCCGTCAATTTTCAGTGGATACAGAGGGTCCTGAATTGTTCTAACTACCAATCATCTAAAGCAGGCATAAAGGACCCAAAGGACCTGGGTCATTGGCAAGCGGAAAAACGATTCGGACATTCATTGATGTCCAGTATGAAAGTATGTGAAGGTTTAACAGTTTAAAGTGTACCTAAAGTCTGAAAATTCAAAAATATATATTAAAGAGCATGAAAACTGAATTCCAATGGTCCAATTCCCATCTTCACAGGACTTTCTTAAGCTGAGATATAAAATGTTGAAGTTTATTCACTCGATTTTAAAAGGTAGATTGCGCAATAATTTGTGATGTCATTGTTGTACTACTCAAATTACAATCTTTGTATTTCTTTGTTTTTCTGAAAGCCACCGCACCCTGTGCCAAAATGTGATCGCGTTCTTACTGCTATGGGGTGACTTGACTATATAAGCCCTCTCTGTACAGCATGTCATGCAAGAAAACAGGAAGCAGTCAACGTCATATAAACATTTTTAATTTTAAAAGAAAACAAAGCATTTAATGTGAGTTGTACAACAAGAATGTCAAAAATTATTGCGCAATGAGCTGTTTGGATTTAAGTGAATAAATTTTAACATTTAATATCTCAGCAATGGAATAAGCTATGACAATGGGAGTTGGACCAATAAGATTAATTTTGTAACCTCTAAAAAATATATATTTTTGAATTTTTAGACTTTAGGTCCACTTTAACGTGTGCCAGAGAGCACTCAGTAGCTTAGCTTGCAACAGGTACTTATCAGTATCCATACCTATGCTTTAATGATCACAGATTTTAATAAGAATTCAAACAAACATAAAAAAGTCATTGGATGTTTGACACAAGTAATGGTACAAGTGAGTATGTTTAATTAAAACAGACTAATGAAAGCTGTACATACTCATAACCCCAAAATACAAGTAGAGCGGTTCTCAAGTTAACCTTTGACCAAAATGATGCTATGATTGGCATGGAGTGGGCAGATTCAAATTGTATCTTGAAAGGCATTGAAAGCCATTTTAATGAATTACACAGGCAAATCAGTGAGAAGCGTAAGTACAGCAGTACTGTCGTTTGGAAATTGATGACCTTACTTCTCGCAACACATCCGTGTCAGTGATAATATGCGCTACATTATGTCTTTTATTCTAATTGTAGGTATCCAATTTTCATACCTTGTATTCAAATAGCGTTAACAAGGGAAATTACATATCATTGTTGCTAGCTACTATGCTTGATGTGAGTTAATGGAATAGTCGTTTGGGGGACGGAAAAAGTTGTTTTTGCTGAAGGTAGCCTATCTGTTAAATAATGAGTAAGTGCTCTCAAAATTGTTGCCACCTTTAGTTCCAAAAGTGGAAAGAGGGAAGAACTTGGGAGACGATGTTGATTCTTTTTACCTAATTTGCTGTGGCTTTCATATAGGTGTTTCTTTGCACAATGTAAAAGAAGTTTTACTTATTTAGGAAATTTTTGTCTTCTCTCTTAACCAGGAGTCTGTAGCTCATGTAGGAGACTTGTAAAATAGAGATGCCCGCGACCTTAGCCATTCACAGTGATATTATGGGACAGTCACAGCAAGACAAAGGTTTTCCTAGTATTTGAGAGACGTCAATTGCCCTGAACCTCTCTTGTCAAAGTAGTTGACAATCTGTACAAACTCCACTACATTTAAATAAAGTAAAGTAAGGGTAGGCGGTGCCACCATCTGACGTCACATGGGTAGTAGGCGAACCTGGCACATTTGAAGGAAAGGCCCGGAATCATGAATTGCGATTTGAAACGAAAGACTTGAGTGGCATTGTAGATTATGTGCCGGGGGTTGATTATTATTTGTTTGGTCGCTATGACCAGGCTAGACCGGTTTCTGTTGTTTTGGCTCAAATGATGGCCCAACTTCATCAGTAGCGAACCGGGGAAATTAACCAACACTTTCTCATGAGCGGACAATATAGAAGTAACATCTGAAGAATTTCTCGTAAATCCCATAGAGTGTCGCTTTAGTAGCGCAACTTACACTTATCATAGAGGCCTTCCATTAGCCGTGGCAAGATCTTGGAGTTACATATTTGTGGGCGTAAAAAATTGCCGTTTATTTTTTCATGGTTCGTTCATAACATAACAAAATAATAAATTAAGCGTAATTGCCGTGGATTATGACAATTCCCGGAGGGGGGTCGCCTTCGTTACCAGTGGCGTTGAAGGGACACTAATACCTTGAGATCCCTACTTAGCCAAGTTTGGTTTCATAAAAAATTCTTCCTTTTCGAGATACAATACTTTGCGACAGTTTCCTTTGAGCATTATTTGCAGGGATAAAGTGTGCCGTTCTCAAAAGGCACGTTTCCCCTTGTAATTTTAAATAAGGGGTAAGTGTCGTTCTTAAGACGCATCCCTTTGAATAATATAAGGGGAGAGCTAGAAGATACACTCTGGTGAGGTTCTTCACACGGTGTTAGGTTAATAACTTTGTAAATTAAGGACGTTATTTTGATAGGCTCGAGTTGTAAGTCTTTATTCTTATCGAGAAATTATTCTTGAAGTACTTCGGGATTCTTTCGCCATTTCAAAGGTTATGGGCGATCTATGACTACATATAGCCTTATATTTCCCTTATAAGGCAAGATAATGACACTAGAATAATTATATATTTCTAGGGTGTACACTTTGCCTTTATTTCAGGCTTCTGGCTCCCTTTTCGGACATTTTATCCCTTTAGGGGCTGTTTCTTTTGTATCAGACTTTGCAGACTGGGGATGGTGAAATATCTTGTGTGAGATTCTCCAAATTTGAAACTGATACGGGAATGATGGAGGGGATTAAATACCGTTGGAGCGGCTTTAAATCTGCTCCCTTTGGAATATGGCCCAATTGAATAACACCTCCCTGGTGAGAGTAAGCGGATATAATAAACCAGGGCTCTAGCGTAAGCATTAAAGGTCAGAAGCAGTCGCCCCAAACTTATTTCGAAACAATAGCTAAATGTCACAAATTTCTTCTTATTTTGCTTCCAAGTATCTTTCATGACATTTTAGAACATGAATATTGCATATTCGAGGTAAATCAAGCAATTGCTCCTTGTAAATTTTACAATTGAGTGAGAAAAATACTGTCACATGATTCTCAAGAGCCAATCAGGAAACAGATTAGTCTGCTATACAATTCTTTATTGGGGTGACTGCATTCTCCCTTTAATTGAGAGGAGTTGACGTACTGACAGTGTAAAAGGTGGATTGATAGAGGCAAAAAATAGCAGATATGCGGGTGAAAGCAGAGCAATTGGTTTGGAGCAGTCCCTGGGAAAACAACTAATTTAGCCTACTAAAAAAGAAAAAATCCACCACCGACCGCGCCGTTCCCTGGTAAACCAGGTCATAAGTCACAGGCGCTCTAGCCGGGGATATCTAACCTAATCTGGGTACCCCACCCTCAATGAATTGCTCTTCTTCTTACCAATTTCTGTAGTTTAGAATATCCTAGGGTGTTTTAAAATTGTTTTTTGGGTGGGATGTAAGTAGCTTTATAATAGTGTTTTGAGCTAATGGGTCTGAGAACAAGCAAGATCGAGTTAATTAATATTAAGGTCTAATATGCGTTCAAAATAGTTTGAGAGTGTGTTGTTAGAAACTCATGTTTCTAGGAGATGTAAGTGAATGTAATATTCCTGGGGATGGTGGAATATCTTGTATGAGATTCTCCACATTTGAAACTGATACCGAAGCTAATCTAAAAATCTAAACGACTCGTATTTACTGTTCCACCCGAAGGTGCTTCAGAAGGCCCGAAGGACTGGTAAAAATGAGTCAGACATATCAATCCTCACGATCGTAAAGAGCACAAAACCACCAGACGACAGCAACACGCCCGGACCCGGCAAGGGAGGCAAGGGGACAGGAGGAAGAGAAGCGCCAAGCACCAACCGCGGCGACACGAAAACAACCAGGCAACCACCAAGCCGTCCCTGAAGACAGTCTTGGGCCATTCACTATGGAATCGGTGAACCCTTGTTCAGGGCTAACCTCCGTTGGTGACCCTTGTTCAGGGCAGTTGATGTCTTCTTCGGTGGCTGGTCTTGGTTTCTTCGGTAGTTGGTATTGGTGGTGAGCCCTCGTTCAAGTGCCTAAGTCATATTTTTCCAAATTTCAGTCGTCAAACCTTCAAGTGGTGTTTGTCTGATGTAGAGTGGTCGGAGTTTAAGTTGTCTCCTACTGAATTTAGCTGTCTGTCGGTCCTTTCGTCTGTAGTTGGTAAGAAATATTGTATTTAAGTCCTGAAATCATTGTTTGATAGTTGGCAGTCTTGCTGTATCAAGTACTTCGAGGTAATTTGGTCCCTGCCAGTCTGTATAGTGCAGAGACTTGCTTGCGCAATCTCTTAGCGTTGGCAAATTTCCTAAGGTGGTGGTTGTTGTCAATGGTCCCTCCTAGGTACTTAACTCTGTTCTGTACAGGTGTTAGTTTGTTGTAACATGGGAGAGTAACATGGGTGAGTGAGCCGGTGGTCCTGGTGTAGAGTACTTGTGATTTGTCCGGGTTGAGTATTATACGCCAGTCGTTGCACCAAGTTTCAAGTCGGTTTATGTACCTTTGAAATCTTTCAGCCTTGTCAGGGATAGAGGAAGTGGCCCAAATTGCGATGTCAGGCATTTACCAAGCAATGGGAGAAGACTAATTGGACTATAATTTTTTGGATCGTTGTGAGATTTTCCAGGTTTGGGAATCAGAATAGTGACGGCTTGTTTCCATATTTTGGGGATGTATAGCCAATTTGGAAGGAAGCAGTATAGAGTCTGCTGAGTTCCTGTAGGAAAACTGGAGGTGCAGCTTTTAAGTGCACATACTGGATTTGGTCTTCTCCTGGTGAACTTGGTACGTCGAAGGATGTCAGTAATGTCAGGTCCGGTAAAAGTCGAATGTTGGAGTCAAATGTGTAACTTAGTTGTGTCAGTTGATTTTTCACCCACTTTTTCAGGACCCGTTTGTTGGTTTCGTTGGAGCAGTGACCCTTTCTCAGGGTGTGGATCTTTCGGCAGCGACCTTTCTTCAGGGTTTGCCCTAGGTGAGGTAGCATTTTTACAGAGCAGGAAGACATCTTTTAAGCATGTTTGACAGGAAAAATCCCAAGAATTCACAATGTCAAATGTAAAAAAAAACAGTATTTTTTCAACACATTAAGACAGAAATTAACCGAAGACTGAACGAACTAAGACATACTGGCGTCGTCTGGGATTGTAAATGTATGATAGGTAGAAAGCCAAGTTCCAAGCCAAATACAAAATTCCCAACATCTGGAGAAAAAATCCAAAGGTTTGGCATTGCGACCTAAAATACATGCACAAGTTTGTTTCAGGCTACAGTTAATCATTCCAATTTAATTCATTTTCAGTTCGTTTCCAGTTCATGTTATGAATCGATCATTTTTTCTCATTACATGGTTTACTGTACACATCTGTAACTTACAAGTTTTATTGCTACTCACCCGCGTCCCGCTTTCTCAAGTCGCCTTCCCTCACTAAAAGTGCATTTTGGTGACCACATCTGAGGTGTTCAAAACTGCAACAAATCTTTCTCTATTAAGCAATGAAACCGCCCATTTAAATAGCATACTGCACAGGTAGTCAATTAGATTGGATAATAGAAGAGGGTTGAAGCAATTTGGACACTTTGTATCATATTCTATGACCTTGAGAATTCAAAACTGCAATAGATCTTTTTCTATTAAGCAATGAAACCGTCCATTTAAATAGTATACTCCATAGGTAGTGTCATAACGTCGGGGCCAGGAACAAAATGTCGTCCCTCACTCCCCCTCTAGTTGCAACCCCGGATTCTTCCTCAAGCCTTTAAGGCCGTAAAATGAAAAGAAATTCCAATATTTCGGGAAAATAAACACAAAGGGTCCAGTAAGATCACTGAGACGTTTCTGAAAGTAAAACAACAACAAATAAGTGATATATTAACGTCTGAACAGCTATAATAATTACTGAATATTGTACATAAGCGGAAATTTTGAGATCTCAAATTACAATCTTTAGCTTAAACCAAAACTCATTCAATCGTCTTTCGGTACCGTTCTGTATTCTGGTCTGACCCCCTAGTACCACCAGTAACGCTGTCGGGAATAGTTCCCTCGTTGACCGGCACACCACCACTATACAGCAGATACGCAATTCCCGCAAAGTCTCTTGAAGCCTCTCGCGTTTGTAACCCAAGAAATGCGTCCTCCCAGATAGCCGTCGAATAAAATCTAGACTATGCCTGTAGCGGTATCGGTACTCCCATCTAATAAACAAACAGTCCAACGGTTCTTTCGTCCATCTCCTCGGTAACTAAAGACAAATCTCCGTCACGATTATTTGGCCTGGGCGATTAACTTAAAATAATATGATTTTGTCGTCTCAAGGTTCTGGATCTCCAAGCTCTCTTGTCCGAATATCGCCCTGTTAATATATGGCGAGATTTATTCTTTGGAAAGTTCCTTTCCAAGAATTCTGATAAAAGAGTATCCAGATTATTCTATAATGTTGCCCTTTTCAAAGAAAATCTGGCGAAATAGTTTCGAGAATCATCTACAATGTCCCCTACAAGTTCGACATAGATCAAAGAGTCAAAGCTGATAGGCTGTCGATAATAGTAAGATGATGTAAACGGGACTTTCCCTTCGCCGCAGCAACGGAGGTCACTCGTAATTTCCGGAACATTCGCGTTTTGTCTATTGTTTAGCGCGGGGTGATAGGTTACAATGAATGACCTACTATCTTACTTAAAGGTTTTTACAAAGAATGCACGTCAACTGTGACAGGTAGACAATTAGATTGGATAATAGAAGGGGTTTGAGGCAATTTGGACACTTTGTATCAGATTCTATGACCTTGAAAAAACATCGAGGTATTCCCTGACAAAAGTAACCAATCTTCAAAAAGGAATATCTTGAGCTAGGAATGGAGTCCTGGTTCGTGGTTTGGACGACATAAACTGATTTTTATTTCTCTTTCATGTAGGTACCGTACAAAATGTCATGGTATGTTATCGTATCATGCGTTTATTTACACTGTATACTGCCGTTGGGGAAAAATCATGTTTTGGTGTTTGGTGCGTTAAAAATTCATTTGTAACTGATTGATAGATCGATCGATCTATCAATCATTTATCCACTTCAGAGCGCTTGCGCTTCAAAGTAAAAAAACCTTGTTAGCGTGCATAGAGATACGGCGTAGGCTTATTTTCCTTCAGTTCTGAGCTTTTACACAGTTGAAATGAATTTGGATCACCGGTTAATTCAAGGCAGGCCTATGGAGAGACTTTACGAATAGTTAATGCCAGGTGTGACAGAATTTCTGCATTTGATGGCGTACGTGCCTATAAAGAAAACAACTCCGTTGATAATAATGGTAATAATAATCGAAACTTATGAAGCTTATACGATTAAACCTAATGCGATGACGTATTTAAGAGCTAGTTTTCTTAGTGGTCGATTATAATATTACAATTGCAAGAGACAACCCGCCTCATCGACTTTACAAACAAAAAGACGTTTGATAACCCCTGGATATCATTCTTTCTCTAGCTGCAGTCCTGGGTAAATTTGGCGCTAGAAATCTGAACTAGCTGAAATAAAGTTACTTATGCTTTTCAATGACATCAACATTTACTAGGCTACTTCTTTCCTTTAGCCATGTGAATACGAATTTAAGAGATTGCAATGTTAATGTGTTTTTGAGGCTTGCACAAGATTTAATTTATATCATGGGAGTAATAATAGAGCAGGAAAACTTTGTCCTTTTCCGGTTCGTTGCTGTTGCTATCTGCGGAACTTTCGGTATCGTATTCAACGCAGTAAATTCTGTCATTCTCAGCTACAGATCTTGCGGTTTTGCGAGCACTCATCGACTTCTATTACGTATTCTTGCAGTGGTAGATTTACTTACAGCTGTTTTCACACTTCTTATAGAAAATGTCTGCCTGTTGACGGAGATACCATACACATGGCCAGGCTTCTGTAAGTTAACTTTTCCTTGGTTAATGTTTTTCGGTACTTTCTCCATGTTTCTCATAGGACTTATGAGTTTTGATCGTTTCGTGTTTTTCAAATGTCCGTTGCGGTACCCTGTGTTAATGAGACGAAAATATATCTACATCATGATCATATCAGTCACTCTAATGGCTGCCTTTGAGGCGATTGGGACTACGTGGGAAGTTGAACCATTCGACGCGATCTACTTTAGCAACGCTACCAGATTTTGTCGTCTTAAGGTTTCAAGCAATAGCAATCCCCATCACATCGGAATCGGCCTCAGTTTCACTGCCTTTGCAGTCCTTTTTGTCGTTTCATTCAATTTTTATTTCGTAGTAGAACTCATCAGCTATTTTCGGAGCAGACGACGTTTCGCCAACAACCCGGCGGAAGCTTCCCGCCTAGCACGATCGGCGGAAAAACACAAGATTCTTCGATTGATCGTGGTGGTAACTTTTGCCTACATTGTCTGCTGGTTTCCTTTATTCAGAGAGATGATTCATGTGCAAATTGACAAGGAACGCATCGTTTCTACAATGAACGAGTTTTTGAACTTCTATGCTGCCTATTCGAACAGTTGGGTGAACGCTGTTATTTATGTTTTTCTAAATGAGAAGTATCGAAACGTTCTTGTTAGCCTTTGCCTGAGTTGGAAAAAGCCCTTACAATCAGCTACAGGTTCCGACCGCCGTGTAGCATATGTACAAAGACCTCATCCGGAGAACAGGAGGATGAGAAATTCGACTGAAATTCAGAGAGTAAACTGAGTTTAACATTCCAGTCTTAAATTGTGTGTATGCACTTGTCCTAGATGTGAAGGTATTCTACCTATTTTAACATTTTGGACAATACAGCTGTATAGCAACACTTTGTCTCACCACAAATATCATAGCCTAGATTAATGAAAACAAACGTTTTCCCGAGAGCATTACAACAGTTTTCTGAGAGTTGGATTACAAGTGTGAATGAAAATAATATTAAGGCAATTTCTTGCCTCATTAGGCTACTTAAAATGTAGGTATTGTCTATTGTGACACGTTTTAAAAATATTTGGAAGATGTCTCTCCTTGGCCAATATCCAATTTCTTGTTGAGGTGTATATATGTGATTGTTGGTTAGTTTAACTCAGAGCTCACATGCAACACCCAATCGTCAACATGATATTATGCATAATAACATGCAACCTTGTAACAACTGTAACAACTGTAACAACTGTAACTGTAACATGTAACAACTGTAACCTTATTTTACGTCTCTAACCTTAACCTAACCTGGAGACATGATGTCAGCCTGGCATAATATGCGCATCTCGAGACACAAATGTGACACCTTACAAAACAACCCGTAAGGATTTGGTGCTCTCAACATTCGGCTCATATATAATTTGTAACCGTCGAATTATATTAAAACAGCACGTGAGAGCGTGGTGGTCTATTGGTTAAGCTCTTGGATTTGTGGTACAAGGATGGCCGGCTCGAATCCAGTCTGGGTCATTACGCTGTGTCCCTGGGCAAGATGCTTTATTTGAATTGCCCAGGGTTCAAACGGGTACCTGTGAAGTAAATTGTCATCGGGCCAGCCGTTAGAGCTGCTGCTGCCGCAAGCGGGATTGTGTCTGGGACGATTTATCCTTGAGCAGGGGTGATATTGTACTGTGCCTGTGATAAGGATTGCCTAGACATTGGTGCATTAAAAATGTAAACACTATTATTATTATTATTGTTATTGTTATTGTTATTGTTCTTGTTCTTGTTCTTGTTCTTGTTGTTATTATTTTTTATTATGATAATAATTAGAAATGAACGAGGTAAAAAAATTCGTTATTTCGTTATCAGAGTATACTTTTCCTTGAGTATTTGGTTAAACTAAAGTTTCTTCTGATAAGTACTGCGTAGCACTTGTGAAGTAGGTAGGTAAAAATGAAGTAGTAAATAGTGCTAAAAGTTTGTGAAAAATTCCACGACGTTTCGGGTTTAAACCCTTCATCAGGTGGCAAAAATGCAACTGATCGTTGACACGGCCAAACGTACAATTTAAAAATACACAATAAAATTGGGCACGGTAAACCTCGGCTAGGAAAACAGACAGTGTTAAGTGGTTACCACAAGTCAAAAAAATGCAGGAATTGCTCCGTTATAACAGTTCAAGTCTAACGTTCAGACCATGTGGGGACAGGGTTCCAAGTTTCATGATTAGGCGGTTTTCGGCAGCTAGGCGGTCATGATCGGAACCTCGACACGAGATGGCCGCCGAAACCATCAAGTCACGGATCGAGCATGTTGACGGGGGATTGAAGTGGGTGGCTACCGGGAACCCTGGGAGGTTCTGTTTGATTGATCTCAGGTGCTCGGTGACTCGGTCAGCAAGACGACGTTTTGTTTCTCCCACGTACAGTATATTACAGCGTTTACATACGAGAACGTAAACAACATTGGCTGAAGTACAGGTAAAATGCTGATGAACGTACCTGTACTTCAGCCAATGTTGTTTAAAGGCAGTAGGCAGTCACCCCAAACAGAGTGAGTATATCCTGTCACTCTAGTTCATGAATGGCCTATTTTGATCATGTGACAATATTTTTGTTAGTGAATTGTGGAATTCAAGGAGAATTTCACCTTGCTTTACCTATTTGTAATAATTATGTTCAAAACATCCTCAGAGGTGCTTGTAATGCAATATGAGGAGATCTGCAAGAGTTTGCTGATTTTTCAAAGAAAATTTTGGGGCGACTGCCTATTGCCTTTAAGTTCTCGTATGTAAACGCTGTAATATACTGTACGTGGGAGAAACAAAACGTCGTCTTGCTGACCGAGTCACCGAGCACCTGAGATCAATCAAACAGAACCTCCCAGGGTTCCCGGTAGCCACCCACTTCAATCCCCCGTCAACATGCTCGATCCGTGACTTGATGGTTTCGGCGGCCATCTCGTGTCGAGGTTCCGATCATGACCGCCTAGCTGCCGAAAACCGCCTAATCATGAAACTTGGAACCCTGTCCCCACATGGTCTGAACGTTAGACTTGAACTGTTATAACGGAGCAATTCCTGCATTTTTTTGACTTGTGGTAACCACTTAACACTGTCTGTTTTCCTAGTCGAGGTTTACCGTGCCCAATTTTATTGTGTATTTTTTAAATTGTACGTTTGGCCGTGTCAACGATCAGTTGCATTTTTGCCACCTGATGAAGGGTTTAAACCCGAAACGTCGTGGAATTTTTCACAAACTTTTAGCACTATTTACTACTTCATTTCTACCTATATATATATATATATATACATGAGTGAATCGACACTGACTATTCAATACTGCGTCGATCCACTCTTTCATAATATATGTTTCAATTCAATTCAATTCAATTCAAATATATATATATATATACAGTAGGTAAAGAGACGTAGCGACTTTATATGAATGAGTCAATCAACCCTGTATTTAGTCGCACAGAGATCTTAGGCCATATTTCCTGCAACATAGGCACTTGCCTTATACTGAAAGAGGATATTTGTATGTAAATGGAAACTTATCCTCATACAGGATTCGAACCAGTGACCTCCCGCACACAATGCGTTTTTCATTCGTGCTATAGTATGAATAATTTCATTCGTTGAAAGATTTAACGTTCTATTCAGTTCTGTTCAGATTCGCCTAGTTGAATAGAACATTCAATCTTTCAAATCATGAAATAATTCATACTATTGCACTCATAAACATTCATTATTTGTATAATAACACACAACCGTGTGTTATACTAGACTATTGATAGTGTCGAATCACCCATGGCATGTGACCACCAATCCTTCAATTAAATGTAGAGAAATTAATAAGGTGTTATATAATAAAGGGTTAATCAACGCTGGACCGTGCATTAAGTAGAGGATAATGCACAATCGGGGGTTAATGCAAGCGATGTACGAGGGCGCAACACGAGTGCATCTAGCGATAGCATTAAACCCCTGAGTGCATTATTCTCTATTTGATGCACGGGCCAGCGTTGTTCATTATTCATACTTAGTAAAAATCCTCAACTCCTGTTGGTTCATACGGTCAGGTGACCGTGCATTATCCTGGGGTATCCCACGGTAAATTAAGAATAAAATCACCTGCGGATGAATACAAAATACCTTACTATATACAATGTACTAAGATCACCTTTAGGTATGGCTGGCTTGACACATAGGCCCAGTAGAGCAGGATATCGATATCTAACGTTAGGCCTATGGTGTGACACTACTCACATCAAGACCTACGAAGACGCTTCCATTTCTAAGAAACGCTTTTGTTCCCAAATCTTACGTGGAACCCTTAGAGACAAAGGATCCATACACGGTTAGAATTCAAAGTCAAATAACCTAGGCCCAAGCCTCCGTAACGTTACAACTTACATGAAGGTTCCTTGTCGACCACTGAATCCTCGAACGAAATCAACGTTACTACTGCTGTTAGGACTGAGATCTCTAATATGTCCAAACTCTTCACCAGATGTGCGTTTCAAATGCTGTAACTGTTTATCTCCCAAAGTCATTAGTTAATCCTAAGCAAATTCTATCATTTCAAGTAACTTAAAAGCTCAAGAATACCTGAACAGGTCCGTTAGGGTTTGAACAAATGACGAACAATTTAAAAAAGACCACGCTACTTAAGCATACTGGTGGATATGTCACTGCAGTACGTATATACCTCGTACGTGCATGTTTATGTACACAGCATATGCGCCCACAACGTACCATGCTTAGGCCTAGTGAATATGAACGTTTCACTGGGTACAGTGCAAATGTACATGATATTTATGATACTTCGTGGCTAAGGGGTTGCCATGGAGTCACAAAACCTCTAGTTACGTACGTTACCAACTGTTAATTTTTTGTCCTTTTCGGCTGTTGAAGTCTTTATAGAAGAACACCATTTCCTAAATTTCGTCACATCGTTGTTATATTCATGATTTATGAATATTTTCACTGAATTCATTTTGTTAAATAGTACTTTATTAATTGCGCACGAATATTGTGTTGAAAGGTTGTAAATACGTCTCATCTTTCCTCGGGTTTTGATGGCAATGAAAATGTGGTTATCTGCAAACACAAATTTTCTTTCTTTTCATTCTTTTTTCATTAAATTCTTGTTGGGTATGAATGAACAGGGTTAATCAAAGCTGGACCGTGCATTAAATAGAGGATAATGCACTCCGGGGGTTAATGCTATCCCTAGATGCACTCGGGCTGCGCCCTCGTGCATCGCTTGCATTAACCCCCGATCGTGCATTATCTTCTACTTAATGCACGGTCCAGCGTTGATTAACCCTTTATTAACATGAATGAGTGTATACAAGGACGTACTCATTATTTTTAAAAGGGATATTTTCGTGTCTGCTCAGGACGAAAGTTCACGCATAACTGGGCTCGGCTAACCAGGTCTGCCCCACGGTGTGTACTAGGCTTCAGAAAAGAACCTGAAATAGGTACCGTATTTCTGCACTCTGACGATTATAAATAACTGATACAACTTGATTTTCGTTTTTGAATTATTATCTTCAGGTACTTTATTTTCCATTGTAGACCCAGGGAGGTGGTATTAGCTAATTCCACCTCCCTGGCAAAGGTTATCAGGACACGTCACGGATAGCAGCGTAACAATGTGTCCGCAGTAAGCTTTTACACGGTGCTTTTGTTCTACAATTGACATATACTGTAGTAAACGGGGCAGAAGACGGAATCTTATCATGTTTGACTAGATTTCAGGTAAAATGGAGACAATTCACTTCATCTTGCGCCAGATCTGTCAAATATCTGGCAAGCTTTCGGTCTGTAGCCAATTGTGAAGATTCTGTTTTAACGTGGGTAGAACTTTATTGAAACGCGACTCCACAGATGTGTTTAGGCTTTCGAAGTAGGTTTACACTTTGCTGTTAAGTAGAGAAGGGCTTGTGGGGAATAATGAGAAATTTGAAGGACAATGGTTGTATACAAAATGAAACTTGAAGGGTCTGGCATCTTAAGGGACCAAACCCAGCACTTTCCACACTTAAATAGCTTGTCTGGATGACTCATTGTGTACAAGGACAAATGCTGTTACTTTTGAAAATGTAACTTATAAAGGCTTTGTATTTCGCTTATTGATTTAATGTTGTGCGAGTTGTGTTCAAGGGTGCACTGCTCCCCGAAAATTAAACCGAATCCTCGTGTGTTGGGTTTTTGGTGTCCTCCATTTGTAGTGCTTGATACGATATGTCCTGGTCTATATGTATGTGTATATACTGTATATATACATATATTATATTAAATGAGAAGAAAAGGAGCAATGCTTCTGTCACCAACCAAGTCATCGTTTTTCCATAGCCTGGCCACCTCAGTAATTTAGTTGATTCATGTGGACAATACTTTACATCTGTACATTGGGCACAAATGCACTTTTAATGTAACTTGCATATTTGAGAACTCGGCTGGAATGAACTCCGAGTCCGAGTCCAAGTCCAGTTACATCACATTCCGTTAAAATTTCGATTCCGGAACTAATCTAGAAAACGCTCTTGAGACCTGCATTAAAGAGGGATTTGTATCACCCGTATGACTTTGGTAGCCCATAATTGTCTTTACTGCTTCTCCATAGTTCACTGCTCAAGGCCACATCCTGGTGAGTATAAAAGACCCATTTGTAATCAAAACATTCTCTGTGCGTGCTGTGTAATATGAGCTGCTCTGCATCTTTTGAATTTTCTAACTCTGATGTCAATCAAAGAGTAGTCACCAACTAAGACTTTTGCTTACCCCAACTAAAAGTCATACTTGGGGTGATGCAAATCTGTCTTTAAGCTAACCGAATCCGGACTCGTGCGTTGGAGCCCAGTAAATTATACGGTGCCAAGCGTCGGTAAACACCATGCATCCATTTATATATCTAATTTAACATGTATGGTATCCTTATTTGATGAATCAAACGTATGAATTTAGGCTATATCATATTCTTTGTAATGTCCGTAACTCCTTATTAATTAATAGTAAGGTTAATATTAAAACAGCAGAATATTGAAGTGTTCCATGGCGTTAAAAGTATCCTAACAAAGCTAATTGAAAGAGAAGAGAAGTGTCCGAGTTAAATTAAAGCTACACCTATTGTAAAGGGAAAGTGAATTACGGGCACATGGTCTGCATGTATATATAAACTACATAGTATCACCATTTCTATGCATTGTTTTATATCGACACAATGTGAAACTTGAAATTAATGCGTATCACTTAGCCCAAGGTTTTAAAATTCTTCTGTTAACAAATGTATTCATCCTCGTACTATACCATATTTATGCCCTTGAGGGGTGAAGACTTTAATTACTTGTGAAACAACGCTCTCCCATTTTCCGGCATAGCCGCTAACCTCTTTAAATTAGCCGACTGTGTGATTGGAGTACAGTATAAAGATTTCCACCCTCATAGAAGTACTGTCGTAACTGGAAAAGTTTTGGTTATAACCAGATTCCTCTTACAAATAGTTTGCGTAAGCTCCGACACAGTATCATGATTCGCTGCTTCATGATGAGCGTTAGGCGCCTCTGCGAGAATGCCCATCGAAGATCAGCTATCATCATTGACTTTCTTTGGGGAACACCTAAGGATAACCGGCACAAATGAGGTGTCGATCGTCTCATGTGCCCCCTTCTTACTATCTAATTATGTCCCCTCCATTTCAGGAACCGAGGTACCGTATATTCACCTTGAAGTAACTAGTTACTTTTGAAATGTAACTAGTTACTTTTCAGTCAAAAGTAACTGTAACTAGTTACTTTTTCAACATTGTAACTAGTAACTGTAACGAGTTACAATTTTACGGAATTAACTGTAACTATAACGAGTTACTTTCAAAGCGTAACGGGAACAACCCTGCCAACCAAGCTACATAAACGGAAAGGACGGCACATTCTGTTGACGAATCTTCGTAGCAAAATAATGAAAAAAACAGATCACAAACATTTACAGAACACCTTAAGCTGAACGTTTCGAACCTCCTAGGTTCTTCCTCAGCAGTAGAATGAAAAAGCTAAACATTGTTAAGTGGTACCAAAGTACATAAGACCTTAGCGGTCACGCTTGTTAGACATAAAAGAAAGGTCACGATTAAGGCCGTGAACGTGGCTGTCACACCTTAAATTAATTCTTAATTCTTGTTTTTTACGTGCCCCGAAATAGGAAAGCCAGCTCCCCCCCCCCCCCCACCCCCCATTAAGATAGCAAGTTTCAAGTCACATACAGTGTGATTTGGTAAGTTAATGTGTTCAGCGAGAGGAGCCCTGTGCCTTTGTTACCGAATACTGGCTTTGTGACTAATAAATCTTAATGCAAAAGTCGTGGAGTTCTCACCTATGTGAGAGATCGTGGGACAACTATTGCACAAAAATAGGTAGATGGCATTAAAAAAATTACTGGAGTACAGACCCGGTGATAATTGAATTGTATTCCCTTGGGGTTGACATAAACCTTGCTTTCGGAGATCACATGGTCGCACACTTGGCAACGTTTTTTGCCACCGACAGGGTTGGGAAGTAACGAGTAAACAGTAACGCGGTTGCTGTAACGAGTTTCATTACGTAGCCTCACAGGCTACGTCTCTGGAATCGTCCTATAGATTTTCCGTGATTTGTCACGCACGAAGATACAAATGCATATACACTTCGGGGAAAAATAACTCCTTTTAGCACACGATTTCCATAAAGCGGATTAATACACGACGACTGCAACTGTTTTCCGACATTTTTACTTTCCCGTGATTTGTAATTATCACAGAGACGTTCTATAATGTTCATGATCGAAAACTATCAAGGACCAAGACAAGGTGTTGTCAGCAATCAAAACATAGCTTGTGACTTTGTGCAATAAAACTTAGCGACATTTTCGACAGGATGAATTTTCGTTATGCATTTTATGAAGATGATTACGATTAACGCTTACAATCTACCTTAATTTAAACAATCACTTTTGGATGATACATGATGCGCCGAGTAAAACGATTAAAGCTCAGCAACATTGCTGTCATTTTCTGTTACGGTCTCCAGCACGCACGGGAAGTACCACTTATCTACTTTAGGTGTTCAGCTCGTTCACCCAGTGCTTCCATGGGTCTACTACAGTGTAGTGCAGTGGCGGATCCAGGATTTGGCAAAAGGGGGAGGGGGCAGGTCATAGTGGTTTGCATAAAAGTCCGATCTGGGGGAGGGGTCTAAGGAGAGGGGTGTCCCCGGGTGGAGTGCCAGGGTATTTTGATAGGGCGCAAAGCATGTGATGAGTTATCGCCGTCCTGGGGAGGGATCTAAGGGGAGGGGATGTCCCCCTCCCCTTCCACACCCCTCCCCTTTGAGAAATTTTTGTTAATTTAAGGTTGCTCGGATGCAAAATGGTGATGTCTGTAGTATATTTTTGAACTGATCATATTTGGCTGGAAAGCGTTCATAATTCAGTGAATTTTAATTTTTGGTTGGGTGAAAGATGCTTTCTGGGGATGAGGTCTAAGGGGAGGGGTTCCCCCTCCCCTTTGAGAAATTTTTGTTAATTTAAGGTTGCTCAGATGCAAAGTGGTGATGTCTGTGGTATATTTTTTGAACTGATCATATATGGCTGGAAAGCGTTCATAATTCCCCTCCCTCCCCTTTGAGAAATTTTTGTTAATTTAAGATTGCTTAGATGCAAAATGGTGATGCCTTTAGTCTATTTTTGAAATGATCATACGACGCTGGAAAATGTTCATAATTTAATGAATTTTAAATTTTACCCTAATTTAACAGTACATTCCATTAAAATAAATTACAAGGCTTAAATAAGACACTACAGGGTAATATTGCAGCAAGTTATAGTTAAAAGCCTGATATTGTCGAAAATATTAAAGAATTCTGAAATTCTCTTGAAAGTAGAAGCAGTGACTCCCAGTATGTGGGCCTGGCCGGTAATAGACTGAAGTTAGCAATCTATTAATACAGCGTTTATGAGTAACTCCTTGCAATGCCCAGAGAAAGTTACTGAGGTCAATATAAGCCAAAATGTTATCAGCTGAAAGTCAGTAGCAGACTTATTAACATAACACTTATTTTCTGAGGTAGAAAATAATGGACAAATTTGAGTTTCACTCTGACACATCTCATAGGCCTATTTCATTGGAATAGTATTTCATTGGAATTGTCCTTTGTTTTATGAAGTTGAAAAAAAACTTCAAAAATTTTTGGAAGGGGGGCCCGGGCCTCCTGCCCCCCCCCCCTAAATCCGCCCGTGTAGTGCACCACTGACATGTAAAGTCGATTAGACGAATCAACGAACGTACACGACTGCAGTTCTTCGGAACTAGTTTATTGTAAGATGAGAGACTCTACCATCGAGGTGACAACAATGGAAGACGGCAGATACTTGAGTATTTAGGGTCTAAGTTTTAACAGTGGCTTTCAGAGTACGTGACAGAACATAGTCTAGATGAGGGGAATAGTTGATAAAACAAATCAGGACATGAATGCCACGCACAAGTTTCATATTTCACCTAAATTCATCACATTAGGTTAACTGTAGGCCCATGCTTTCTCATTCATAGCCTGGACCACCAATCTACTACCTGACTACAGCATAGGCTTGTACGTAGTTGATCGCCACCTGTAGTAAGTTGACACATTGAATAGTGTACGTTGCACTATAGAGTACCAAGGGCAACTGAACAAGCCTGTGCATTACAAGAGAGTTGCTCTGGCTGGTACTATTATGCCTACATAAAGTGGTATACATGTGCCGTGACTGCATTTTTCTTTGTAAAGACGACTTTGGAAGAATGCAGGGTCCTAGTTGATAAATAATTGTTACTTATAGGCCTACAGTGCATGTTTCTCCGTAACACAGATCTCGCATGAACTTTGGTCGATTTACTGAGTAGCATGGGCAAGGTGTTCTGAAGAGTCAATTTTAGGCCGACCGCATGAGGACCACTATTAACTGAGTTTTCATTTTAGCCCATGACAATCGGATAGCCAGAACTCAGTCGCTTTTCACATAGTACTAGAAGGTTTTATTTCGAACTCATCGTGAGGCTACGTGCGATTTGCCATGCAAATTCAATTCTAGTTTTGTGTAACGGAACCTTGTAACGAGTTACATTTGCGTCTCAGTAACGGAGCAAGTAACTAGCTACAATTTTGCATAAAAGTAACTGTAACGGCGTTACATTTGGTTACAAATAGTCAAAATGACCACAAATTTCATTTACTTGAACTATAGTAAGAGAAAATTTTCAAACTGATGGCACTTCGGTAGTAATAGTTTCTTCGATATGTTTACCATTCATCTCTGTTTTCGAAGTCGTCCTCACCAACATCACATTTTGTTCACGATAAGAATCAGAAGTTGTTATTAGATATACATGTTGCAGGCTTGCAGGGCCACAAGATTGTCGATTGGTGAGCTATTTAAAACGTGTGTTCGTTCATACCCCATCATCAGTCTTACAACTAAGTTTAAAACTTGATTTGTGTGTCAAATCATTTATTAAACAGATCAACGCTTAGTATCCATGAGACCGAGTCTTTGTGAGATTCGTTGAAAATAGTGAATGTTCTTCTGGCAAACTTTTCCCTGTGGGAGTAAACTAATTAGTTTTATTAACAAAAGCTGAATTTATTTAGTATATCTTGTCCTTTAGAGGGCACAGTGGTGATAGTGCACCGTGAGAAATGGTTTGGCCTATAGGCAGTCACATAATAGTCTCACTTTGCATGTTTTAATCATTCCCTTTTGAGACTTTAGGGCTGGAACCGAGTCCACCCTCTTCGAGTAGGAGCTAACTCCGATTCCATATCCTCGATTCTGGGCCTATTCCGAGTCTGGTACCCCTCAAATTCCAGCCATGTCTGGTTCAAAAGGCACCAATTCCGAGTCCAATATATTTGCCAATGTATAGCATATCAAACTGTCAAACATACGGAAGTTTTAATTCTATTGTACTTGTCCACCATAATTATGTGCGGTCATCGTTTGTACCAGTCGCTTCCATAGTCTGGCCTCCCCATTAGTTCATTGTGTGTGACAATACTTTACATCTGTACATTGTGCACAAATATAACAATGAAACTTTATTAACACTTTTGATGTAACTTTCGTATCTGAGAACTCGGCTGGCTGAACTTAGAGGTCGAGTCCAGTTACATCACATTGTAATTTCGATTCCGGAACCGTCTATTCCGGACAGATTCCTAGTCTTGAAAAACACACTCGAGACCGGCATTAAATTAGCTGAATCCGGAATAGTGCGTTGGAGCTAAAGGTGTGCACTGCTCTGTTTTTTTAATGTCCAAAACGCACAGTTGTCGGTTTGGACACAACCAGGAACACCCCAAACCGACGAAGAATCATACTCAGATCACCTGAGAAGACCAAACCGGCATCGGTTTAGGGGTTAGCTAAACAACCCCGAACCGACGAAGCTCTCAGACCACCCGGTACCAACCCGAAAGAACCTGAAGCAAGCTTTCATCATGGAAAAAATATGGATCTTCTCTATAATATGTAAATCAAGAAAGTACAAAATATACTGAGAAATAATCGGGGGTTAGATGGACTTAAAATAGTGTTCAATCTGATACGTAGAGAACATAACTTATACGGTTTTGGCATTTTTGCTCAGTTGGATGTGGTAATTGTGCCTTGAAAAGGAGGCATTCAAATTAGTACACTAATTGAATCGTTGGTTCTTTTTTCGGTTGGATCAAAAACAGGCAGACCACCCGAGACCGAAATGATGCAATTTCATGGCAGGTTAGACCACCCAACAGTCCGTCCGAGATCACAAAGGCCAATTAAAACCGACTTCGGTTTCGGGTGGTATCGGTTTGGTCTCTGTGTTAGCGGTCTATGCACACCTTTAGCTGGAGCCCAGTTAATTATACGGTGCCAAGCGTTAGTAAACACGGTGTGTCCATTTATGTATCTTTGATTTAACATTTCTGATATCCTTACTTGAACACACTTTATTCAGCAAAAGAAAACCCTGTTGGTAGTACCCACAAGGCACTGAACCTGCTGAATGTTAAATGAAACTTTACAGAAGTATCCTCAGTGTTCAAATATTAAGAGGAAAGCAAAGAAAAAATGCACTGATTTGACAATTATCACATTAATGTTACTTAATAAATCAGTTGGTCACTTGAATAAAGCTTTAATGAAAGTCTATTTTTTAAAAGTCAGCTTGGTAATAAAAACCAATCTTAAAAAAGTTCACACACTGCAAATTAAAAAGCCAATAAATCTTTCGCATGAAATCATGTATGATGATTTCGGGCTTTTCCTAAAAGATGTGCAAGGTTCACCAACAGAGTGTGACGTCAGATAGTGCACCGCCTACCCTTCTCTCACAAGTACAACTGAAAATATGGTGAGTCAGCTACATGATCAATTACCCCTTCCCAGGGTTGTTCCCGCTACACTTTAAAAGAAACTCGTTATAGATACAGTTATTTCCATAAAAATTTAACTCGTCACAGTTACTAGTTACAATGTTGAAAAAGTAACTAGTAACAATTACTTTTGACTGAAAAGTAACTAGCTACATTTCAAAAATAACTAGTTGCTTCAAGGTGAATACATGGTACCTCGGTACCTGAAATGGGGGGGGGGGGATAATTAGATAGTAAGAAGGGGGCATATGAGAGGACCGACACCTCATTTGTGCCGGTTAGTCTGAGGTGTTCCCCTTAAAAAGACAATGATCCCACCTGATCTTTACTGGGGCTCCTAAAGCTCATCATGAGGCAGCGAATCATGATACTGTCTCGGAGCTTACGCAAACTATTTGTTAGATGAACTTAACCAAAACTTTTCCAGTTACGGCAGTACTTCTCTGAGGATGGAAATCCTTACAATCCCATCACAGAGTAGGCTAATTTAGAGAGGTTAGCGGATATTCAAGGGAAGAGCGGTGTTTTGGTAGTAATTAAAGTCTTTACCCCTAGAGAGCATAAATACGGTAATACGTTGCTCTATATTTGTTAACGGTAAAATTTTAAAACCTCACCGCTAAGGTTGGGCTAAGTGATATTTCCTAAAGCATAAATACCAACTTTCACATTGTATCGATAGTAAACAATGCACAGAAATGGAGATTATGTAGTTCACACATGCAAACCATGCGCCCATAATATTCACTTTCCCTTTACATTAGGTGGAACTTTAATTCGGACACCTCATTTCTCTCCTCTTTCAATTAGCTTTGTTATATGATACTTTTAACGCCATTTGACCATTTTAATATTGTGGTTTTTCCTTAAATTAAACTATTATTCCAGTGTAAGGAGATAGGAACATTCAAAAGATTATGATATAGCCTAAATTCATACGTTTGATCTATCAGATAAGGATATCAAACATGTTAAATTGTATAGATACATAAATGGATACACGGTGTTTATAATTACCGACGCTCAATTGGCACCGTATAATTTAATGGGCTCCAACGCACGAGTCCGGATTCGGCGAGCTTAACGGAGGTCTCAAGTGCGTTCTTCTAGATTAGGAATTTCCCCGAAATTCGAAGGTTCCGGAATGGAAATAAGTCTGGAATGTGATGTAACTGGACTCGGCCTCGGGGATCATCCCAGCCTTGTTCTCAAATATGAAAGTTATATTACAATTGTTTAAAGTTCCATTGTTATTTGTGTTCAATATACAGATGTAAAGTATTGTCACACACAATCAACTAAATTATTATGGAGGTCAAACTATGGGAGTGAGTCCAAACGATGTCCTTATTAATGGTGGACATGTACAATAGAATTAAAACATCCGTATGTATGATATGCTATACATTGGCAAAAGACTTATCTTCAAAATGGTGCCACTGGAATCAGAACTGGCCGGAACTTGTGGTATGTACCATTATACTCGGAAACGACCCAAAATTCGGGAATCTAGAATCGGAGTTACTCGGATAGGGTGGACTCGGGTCAGCCATATCGTCTCAGAAGAATGCCTATAGGCCAAACCGTTTCTCACAGTGCACTGTTGACACTGTGTCCTCTAAAGGACAATATACTACTAAATAAAGTCAGCTGGGCCTTAGTTAACTCACTCATAAGAAAAAGTTTGCCGGAGGACCATTCAGCATTTTTCAACGAATCTCACAAACACTCGGTCTCATCGATGATAAGCACAGATCTGTTTAATAATGGTTTGACACACAAAGTAAAATTGTAAGACCGATGATGGAGTATGAACGAATACACCTTTCATTTACCTCATCAATCGACAATCAAGTGGCCCTGTAAGCCTACAGCATGTGCATCTGATATCATCTCATCGTTCTTATCGTGAATAAAATTTGATGTTGGTGGGGACGATGTCGATAACAGATGAATGATGAATATTTCGAAAATAGTATTTACTACCAAAGTGTCATCAGTCTGAAAATTTTCTGTTCCTGCTTTGAGTAAAATGCAATTTGAAGTCATTTTGGCTATTTGCAAAGGGGAAGTAACGGGACTAAATGTAACGCTGTTACAGTTACTTTTACACAGAATTGTAACTAGTTACTTGCTCCGTTGCTGAGATGCAAATACTACTCGTTACAGTAACGGCGTCACTTGTAACTCGTTACTCACCAACCCTGTCCCTTCCCCTCTCACTGATTGTATTAGATTGTCCACTATCCAAGCAACTCCCTTTTCTTATTTTGGGGTTACCTTATATAAGCTAAATCTTCATTCCATTCATCCACTGATAATTATGCTCTTATTTACTGCAACAAAATACTGGATTTGTTGCTGTCTATGACGGCTTGACACAGGTAACATAACCAACAGTGTAGCTTACCAAAAATAAGATACGTTAAACAATGAAATCAATAATGCAAACTGATTGAAGTCTTTAATGTTTAACGCAAAAATACCGGTACTGTCAAACATACATGTAATATGCTTTGTTAAAAATGTAGCAAAGAAAAAAAAAGACTGGCTGAAGCAAAGAAAAAACATTTTTTTACAGTGTCAATGACTTTTACAAAAGGCGTATAGGGCAATGTAAATGCTTTGCCTTGCTTTGAGTGTCCCACTATGACTTGTATTGCAAGGAAGTGTAAACTCCTCTCACAAAATAGCGATAAAGTTGATCTACAGCCATTGCTTCCTAGACTGATAATTGGTCTTGCAAAAACCCATAGTAATAATCATAGTGGTATTCAGCTTCACCATAAATGTAATCCTCACTGTTAAGTCAGTCTACCCAATACTTTCCAGAGTTTAATGATTACACCATTTTACAAAAACCACTTGATGTATATCAGCCAGTGGTTTTGCATGGTCTTAAAAGGAGGGTCAGGGTGCCAGTATGCAGATGTAATGTTACACATATGGTATCGAATTACTTTTGCACAAAGACATCAGTTCCTCGTGGGGCATAGTACTTTCTAAAAAAAGTGGGTAAACGTGGCTCAGAAGCAATTAGTTTTCTTTGAAAAGTAGTATGTAAATTTAAAACTGAAATATAAACCTTCAAACGAAACTGAACCGATATTCTTGAGACTCATGTGTTAAGTTCATTAGTTTGTTGGATGTTTTGCATTAGGAAGACTCTAAATGCTCTTATATTATTGTCCTCTCTAGTGTTTTTGCCTTGTACCACAGAGACAATTTTCTCACAAAACTGCCATGATCCATTTCATTCTGTTTGGTAGATGATGTTAAAAATGTAGTGAAGTTTGTAAAGAGTGTTAATTGCTTTGACAAGAAAGGTTCAGGGTAATGGTTGTTTCTCAAATACAACAAAAACTGCTTTGTCTTGCTGTGACTATCCCATAACATCACTGTGAAGGGATGAGGTCGGCTGTGGGCATCTCTGTTTTCACAGAAGTCTCCTACATGATTTACAGGCTGTTGGTTAAGCGAGAAGACAAAAAGTTCATAATTAAGTAAAACTTTTGTTACATTGTGCAAAGAAACACCTACATGAAGTCATAACAAATTAGGTGCATGATAGGTCATTTAGCAATATTTAGACTGGTGATTAATGTGTTTAATTACTCTTTTGGAATAGTGCTCACTAAGTGATTAATGAAGCAGCAAGAACAGGCTGAATGTTCAGGCACATTTTGGGTGATCGCAAATGATGATATATAAAGCTACGTCTCAAAATTTCTTGGCCTTATGTACCCACCTACACAGCTGCCCAGAACGTAACTGGTTAGTGTGTTATTAACAGGCACAAATTTAATCATGCAACATTTCAAGCATTGGCACATGCACCTCTGTTACATGACAAATTACTGGAGGTAAAAGAATCAGCATCGTCTCCCAAGTTCTTCCCTCTTTCCACTTTTGGAACTAAAGGTGGCAACAATTTTGAGAGTACTCACTCATAATTTAACAGCTACCTGCAGCAAAGCAACTTTTTCCTTCTAAACGACTATCCCATTAATGACATCAAGGACGGAAGCTAGTAAAATAATGTGCAATTTCCCTTTTAACACTATTTGAATACAAGGCATGGAAATTAATTACCTACAACTAGAAGGAAAGACGTAAAGCAAAGTATAATCACTGTTGAGTTGCTACAAGGAAGTTTATCAATTTTCAAAATGACTTATTTCAAAGCTTACCGTCAGTACTAATGGTACCACACTACCAGTAAATTAAATTTAAAATAGTCTGGTTGCAGAACCTTATACCACTCTAAACTCTAAGGTTACCAGACTTTGATGTGAACCTACAGTTAGCGGCTTTCAATAAAAATGCTTAGCAAACAAATTTAATCACTAAAAACCAACAGACACTCATCTCCCCGAACAGTTCAAATTCCCCCACCAAAGTTTACTTCAGCTCCTCCTTCAGTTCACTGACCAAATGTATGTCTCCTGCAAAAGACCACCACATGAAAACAGGGAGTTGTTATCCGAATAGAGATAGCACGAGAAGTTTAATTTGTGCTAATACTTTAAGACCTATTTAAGTGTTAAAAGAATACAAACTATTAGCTGGTGATAAGGCTTATAAGGACTTATGTCCTCTATTTATTGCTTTCAACTTGATTTCTTTCTCCTCGCCACATCTTTCACCTCTAGTAATACTTTAACAAGGGGCTTAAATTGAATAATGCTTTGATGTGTAGGTTTGTATACCGTCCTCATAGTAATGACAGGGTTTTTACACTCAAACGGCTTTTTAAAGGCCAGATCGATACAAATGCCCCTACTCCATCTAAAGAGACCATATACAAATGAGCTAAAGAGGGAGAAGCCTAATTGTTTTACTGCATTCTGAAAAGTTTTCTCACGTTTCCTTAAATAACCGGACATAAATCGATGTTCACAATTTTACATTCAATCAAGCTGATGTGGTCTCATTTGCGACACAAGGCGACACCAGAGAGAAAATGAACTTATTTTTCAAGCGACTGGCAATGCTTTGGCAACGGGTAAAACCTCCATAGTTCTACTCCAGATGTAGCAGACGACAAACCTCTCTGTGTTAACTTTTTAATCCAGCTTACTGCTTATAGAAATCTTAAGAGCAAGATAATGGAATGATTACTACGTGACCTTGAATGGGCAAACCACACTTCAAAGGAAGATTTGGCGAGCTATCTCCACTTGGATAACAACTCTCTGGTTTGAGAGATGCAGTGCTTGCAACAGTGCTGCTGTGCATGCACTTCTCACTGATATGCCTGTCTTATTCTTTAAAGTTTACGCCTTTTAAGATACAGTTTGAATCTGCCTGTTACATGCCAGTCATAGCATCATTGTGGTCAACGGATAATTTGAGGATTGCTCTATACCTTAATTGTATTTGGGGGTTATGAGTATGAACAGCTTTAATTCGTCTGTTTTAATCATATATACTCACTTTTACCATTATTTGTGTTACAAATTCAATGACTTTTTCATGTAAGTTGCATTTTTCTTACAACTTGTGATTATTAAAGCATGGGCCTGGCTACTGGTTATTAATTGTTGCTACTCTGGTACAGGGCTAGTTTAGACCCTGAATGATCGGTTTTACCTTCACATACTTACAGGCTGGACAACAATGAATGTGCGAATCATTTTTCCCATTAACAATGGCCCACGCCCTTGCATCACTATCACTATCACTGCTTATAAAAATGAATGCTGGCGAGAATAATGCAAGATCCTCTGCATCCAATGAAAATTGACGGATATAATAACAAAACTAAGAAAAAGTAAAACAACGAAGAGAAATGTGGGAGCACTGTATACCACCACAATAATGCCATGTAAAAATGAAAACAGTCAATGTACACAGTATGGAAGTTAATTGAATTGCAATGTGGTAAAAGTACGTATATACACTGCTATAATTCTTCTCGAGTCACAGAACTACGCACCACTATCATGCTTATATTTTAAGTACGTACAACAACATAAGGGTTACCCAAGATTACTCCAAAATGTCTTCATAACTTCTTAAAATAATTTAGACACATAAGATTATTTCATCCGATAATCTAGTGGCTCTGATATTGCACTAATGACGAAAATATTGTGATTTATTTTCAGTCCTCCTCACACCAAGTACTTTAACCCCTCACCCTTGCCGCCACCCCCTCCCGCCCTCCCTTCCTGCATCTCACATAGTAACACATGCGATGCATACTGCCAGGCTTTCTTCACCAGGCAGGTTAGTTACTTTCCACTTCCACATATCATGCTACTCCACAAACCCATTTATATACCTACATGAAGCTATTCAACATGCCTAATCCACATAAATTAACACTTACAACAAGAACAGTCCCATGGTGTTTGATTTTTCAACTAAGGATGTTTTTTGGACATATTTCAGAAGTGTACCGGGTGTAGGGTTGGACACTCTTTATTGAATTTGTCTCCTTTGCTGGGAAACAGGACTTGCTTGGAAGTCTTGTTCAACCTTCATATCAAACATAGAAGATGAAAACAGTCAAATGAATCAGTTTGTGCTAGTTAATGTGACGATGATGATAAAGAATTGATAGACCTTTTATAAGGAGAGCTCCAGATGCGATTGCTCTCCTATATTTTACGAAAGTAGAGCAGAAAATAAACACCCTAAAGCCATGCAACATTGTTTTAATTCATCCTCCAAAAGCCAACAGCACTCCTAACATTATTCTTGGAGAGAAATTAGCAACTCATCTTTGGTTTTCTATAACTGAGGGTCTGTATACTGTAATATACATTTATTTACCTATGTGTACAGTTTTTGATTCCCTGCCGTAGGAAGGCAAGGAATCTATGCGATGGTGATGTCGTGTGTGGGTGTGTGCGTGTGTGTGTATGTATGTGTTTGTATGAGTGTTTGTGACGCTGCTTGTAATCGCGATATCTCAAGATAGGTTTGACCGACACTTTTCATATTTGCTATATAGATTTGTCATGTTGAGAGAAAGAACCCTATTGTTTTTGGAGTAGGTCGAAGGTCATCGGAGTTCACCAGAGGTCAAAAACCGAAAACCTTGTAATCGCGTAACCTCGAGATAGGGGTGACCGACACTTTTCATATTTGGTATATGGATTTGTCATGTTGAGAGGAAGAACCCTATTGTTTTTGGTCATGTTCAAAGGTCATTTGAGATCACCGGAGGTAAAAAGCCGAAAGACTCGTAATCGCGATATCTCAAGATAGGAATGACGGACACTTTTCATATTTGATATATAGGTTTGTCATCTTGAGCCAAGGAATCCTATTGTTTGTGGTGGAGGTCAAAGGTCATTTGAGGTCACCAGAGGTCAAAGACCGAAAACCTTGAAATCATGGTATCTCAAGATAGCAGTGGCCTGTATGGATTTGTTGTGTTGAGAGGAAGAACCGTATTGCTTTTGGTAGAGGTCAAAGGTCATCTGACGTCACCAGTGGTCAAAAACCAAAAAACCTTGTAATCGCGATATCTCGAGATAGGGATGACCGAAACTTTTCATATTTGGTATGTAGATTTGTCATGTTGAGAGGAAGAACCCTATTGTTTCTGGTGAAGGTCAAAGGTCACTTGGGGTCACCGGAGTTAAAAAGCCGAAAAGCTCGTTAATCACGATATCTCAAGATAGGAATGACAGACACTTTCCATATTTGGTATATAGACTTGTCATGTTGAGACAAAGAATGCTATTGTTTTTGGTGGAGGTCAAAGGTAAGTTGAGGTCACCAGAGGTCAAAGACCAAAAACCTTGAAATTGCCATATGTCAAGATGGGAATGGCCTATATATAGATTTGTCATGTTGAGAGGAAGAATCCCATTGTTTTTGGTAGAGGTCAAAGGTCATCTGAGGTCACCAGAGGTTAAACTGCAAAAACCTCGTAAACGGCTTGTAAACACGATATCTCCAGATAGCAATGACCGACACTTTTCTTATTTGGTACATAGATTTGTCATGTTGACAGGAAGAAGTTTCTTGTTTTTGGTGAAGGTCAAAGGTCATTTAAGGTCACTGGAGGTAAAAAGCTGAAAAGTTCGTAATCACCATATCTCAAGATAGGAATGACCGACACTTTTCATATTTGGTATATAGATTTGTCATGATGTAAGGAAGAACCCTATTGTTTTTGGTGGAGGTCAAAGGTCATCTTGGGTTACCAAAGGTCAAAAAACAAAATTTCCCAAGAATTCCCAAGACTGTAATCTGGCATCGTTGGGGTCAAAAAGCAACATTTCCCAAGAATTCCCAAGATTTTTATATGGGGTCACCAGAGGTCAAAAAGCAAAATTTCCCAAAAATTCCCAAAATTGTTATATGGGGTCACCAGAGGTCAAAAAGCAAAATATCCCAAGAATTTCCAAGATTGTAATCTGGCGTCACTGGGGTAAAAAATCAACATTTCCCAAGAATTCCCAAGATCATCATCTGGAATTATCAGAGGCCAAAAAGTAAAAGCAAAATTTCCCAATAATTCCCAAGATTGTTATATGGGGTTACCAGAGGTCAAAAAGTGAAATTTCCCAAGAATTCCCAAGATAGTCATCAGGAGTCACCAGAGGCCAAAAAGCAAAATTTTCCAAGAATTTTCAAGATCCAAGATCCATTGGAGTGGAATCCCTTTCAAGACACTTCAGATTTTCTTTTTTGTTATATTTGGTGGGGTTCAAAGGTCATGTGAGGGAGGCAGAGGTCAAATTGTTAAAACATAAAATGATGTAGTCAAGAAAGATAAATTTGAGGGATAAACCTCAGTGCAACAAAGCATCCCCATTCGGCAAGGAATCACTAAGCTTTTGGGCTTTCTGGTTGTAAGTACTGTAGTTTCTTTTGTGCCTTGATATCCACAAAGACAGTTTACAAAAGAAGACAATACAGCCATTGCTAGGTTGTAGACATATTGATAAATAGGGGCAAATACTAAATTTAATGTGTAAATGAGTAACAGAGTCTGATGGACCAGAGGCCTGGGGCCAGTGCCTTAAATTTCAAGTAGAGCTAATTTCGAAAAGGGACCCATTGGTCCTGTTGATATTTGGAAGAAGCAAATACATTGAAAATGAATGGCAAGTTAGAAGGTAAAATTTTCATTCGAACATTTTATTGCGTAAGCAAGAAGTTGCTAAGAAGATTACGTTGATATATGCGTAACATGGTCACATCGTTTACACATCAATTAAATTTCCATTGGTAGCTAGCCTTGGGTGGAAAGAAAGATCCATTTCCAAGTGGTGTTCTGACTTCGACCACATTTGGACTTATAACCACCCACTGTACCGCATAACATGCCTATAAGGGTATATGCTAGTAGCACTACCTTAATTAAAGGTTAGACTAGGCCTTCAAAGTTCAATGTTATTTTAAGCATCACTGCCGGGGGGGGGGGGGGAGATTCAGTAAAATTTGTTGAAATCAAGTCAAATCTGTTACCGAGTGGCATGGTCTGCTCTTTTCAGCGGTGTAGGCTTATTAGTCATAGGCCTGTCTTAATTTAATTAAAGCTAGGTGTAGGTTATAGTACTTTTCAGTAGGCTAATTAGTAATCAGTCTCACTCTAGTAAAGTTACTAACATTACAGTAGGTTGGAGACCTGCAAATATTTTGTGCTGTCACGGTTATTTGAACTAGGCCTAGATTAATTCAGCGAAGCCTAGATGTAGGCTCAATGCATATTTGTGTGCATATTACACGAAAGTTGGCCGGGAAAGCACGAACATGGGAAAACACAGTAGGCCTATAAGATAGCCTCAAGTTAAGCTATTATGAACATATTTAATAAGTACGAGCCCGTCCATGGCCGATGTACACATCACCCGCGTTAGTGTTTAGTAAGTCACTACATTGGCTAGGTAGGCTTAATACAAACGTGCAATAATGCAAGTAAGGCCTAGACTAAGATACAGTAAAGTAGGGCGCCCGTCGACTGTGGGGCCCGTCGAGTGTTTGTCTAGCCTTACATTCCATGTCACAATCTGGGAATGACAGATTTCACAAGTGCGCATTCGACGGTCACCCCATTATACCTATTTTTAACGTTAGTCGATGGACTGCCGCTGATGACCAGCATTGGTGATTTCAAAAGCATTTATTACGTAGCTTAAGCATATTCACATTAACCTCGAAAAGTTCCAACCAGCGCTTTAACTCCCCAGGACTCTAGTATAGCACTCACTTCTTCGTAAGCCAATTATTTCTGGGCATTTTAGCCTTTTTGGGGGGACCGAGATAAAATTTTAACCGCATCAAGTGGTCGAGTGTCTGCATAGCGAGTTGGGTGATAGAAGTTTGTGCCGTGTTTGCTGGACAATAATAGTTTGCTAAATGCATCGAGCATTATAGTACTCACGTGCAAATGATAATTTTTCAAAAGTTGAAAAATTTTAGCTAAATTCTAATTTGCCAAACTTTTTTGCCCTGCTGTTTTTTGAGTGAATGTGAAACTTGAAATTTTTGCTTTTAGGAAGTATGAATTAGCCCAACCTTAGACCATGAGGTTTTAAAATTTTGTCTTTAACAAATAGAGAGCATCGTATTACCAAATTTATACCCTCGAGGGGTGAAGACTTTAATTACTTCTAAAACACCTCTCTCCTCCTTTAATAGCCTCTAACCTCTCCTTTCTACTGTCGTAACTGGAAAAGTTTGGTTATAACCAACGTTTCTCTAACAAAAAGTTTGCGTAAGCTCCGACACAGTATTCTGATTTGCTCCCGCATGATGAGCGTTAAGAGCCTCTGCCTTAATTCCCAGTGAAGATCAGCTGGGATCATTGAGTTTCTTTTGGGAACACCTCAGTCTAACCGGCAAAAATGAGGTGTCGGTCCTCTCATGTGCCCTCTTCTTACTATCTGATTATGGCCCAACTATTTCAGGTACCGAGGTACCATATATTCACTCCCTGTGGGCTGGGGGTTGTAGAATATGCCCACGGTATCTCCCGCCTGTCGACTAAAGGGAAGGACTTTAAACGTATTTAAACTTGCTGACACTATATAACACATTCGTGTTGGTGTGTCGTTAAATCTCATCTAACTAACTAACTAACTAACTAACCATATATTCACGTTGAATTAACTACTTTTTAAATGCAGCTAGTAACTTTTCAGTCAAAAGTAACTGTAACTAGTTACTTTTCCAACAATGTAAGTAGGAACTGTAAAACTGCGAGGTAAAATTTTATGGAAACAGCTGTAACTAAAACGACTTACTTTCAAAGTATAACGGGAACAACCCTGCCCATAAAGAATTGCTACCTATGAGGGTATCCAGCAGAAAGAATTTAGCTTGGTGTGTGCCAGGATGAGTCCTAAACTAGGCGGTTGTCTGAATGCAATAACTGGGAATTAAGTTCTTTAAATAAATCACTAATGGAGGGGTTTAGACTAAGATCGCACCATGATTTCTTAATTCTTTTAAGTATAAGTGGAAGGGTTTGGGGTTATAGGTGACCACAACGGGTATTCTTTTGTTTTCAACTCTGGAAGGAAACAGAGCAGAATGTTTCTGTCCGTTTGCTGTAGCTTTTGTAAAGTATATTTGTCCACGAGTTTAAACGGATAACCCCTCTGTATAAGGTATCCCGCAAATTATATATATATATATATATATATATATAGTACGCGAGAGACCCGGGTTCAATTCCTGGTTGTGACTTGATTTTTCTCTCTGAATTTATTTCTTCTGTACTTTCCCTTGTGTGAAAAGGCTATGCCAGCACGTGGGATGATTTCAACTTCATGATCGAACACCAAACACAACTTTCGACCTACTTATTCCACGTTCGATCTACCTAACTTCGACCTACTATATATATATATATACATATATATACATATATACATATATATATATATATATATATATATATATATATATATATATATATATATATATATATATATATATATATATGTATATATATGTGTATATATATATATATATATGAATAGGTAAGAATAAAGTAGTAAATAGTGCCAGTACTAAAGGTTTGTGAAAAGGTCCACGACATTTCGGGTTTAAACCCTTCATCAGGTGGCAAAAACTGATTGTTGAGACGACCAAACGTACAAGTTAGAAAACACAATTAAACTGGGCACGGCCAAACCGTCTAGGAAAACGGACTGTGGACAGTAGTTAACACAGGTTCCAACCAGCAGAAATGGATGATTTATAGAAGTTCAAGCCTTACGTTCAGACCATGTGGGGACAGGGTTCCAACTTTCACGATGAGATGATCGGAACCTCAACAAGAGATTGCCGCCGAAACCATAAACTAGTCATGGATCAAGCATGCTGATTGGGGATTGAAGTGTTTGGCTGCAGGGACCATGGGAGGGTCTGTTTAATTGACCCCGTTTAATTCACCCCGGTTGCTTAGTGACTCGGTGAGCAAGACGACGTTTTGTTCCTCCCACATACAGTAAATTACAGCGTTTATATACTATGACGTAAACAACATTGGCAAAAGTACAGGATAAGTGCTGATGAATGTTAAAGACAGATTTGCATCACCACAAGCATGACTTTTATACGGAAGCCGAGAACATCGCGGTGGTGTGAAATCGGACATGCCAGTTTTCCCACCCCTATCTTCGGTAAACATGGGAAGGATCGAGAAATCAAGATACGATTTCTCCTTACCATTATCCACTGGACTGGAGAAAACCAAAGTTAGTGAGGGGGTACTTCAAGAAAGACCATTACACAGTGTCCATAAATGGACGCGCCCGCACATGACACGGATCCTCTTTTCAATTTAAGTAACATAGCTAGCTCGCTTCGTCGACGATTTCTCCGTACCACGGTGGGATCATCCCACGTTGGTAATAATATAACCGAAGTTATATAGCGTCAATCCGTGTCATGTGCTGGTGCGTCCATTTATGGACAGGGTGTTCGAAAATAGACACTGTGTAATGGTCCTTTCTTGAAGTACCCCCTCACTAAATAGGGGCAAATACTAAATTTAATGTGTAAATGAGTAACAGAGTCTGATGGACCAGAGGCCTGGGGCCAGTGCCTTAAATTTCAAGTAGAGCTAATTTCGAAAAGGGACCCATTGGTCCTGTTGATATTTGGAAGAAGCAAATACATTGAAAATGAATGGCAAGTTAGAAGGTAAAATTTTCATTCGAACATTTTATTACGTAAGCAAGAAGTTGCTAAGAAGATTACGTTGATATATGCGTAACATGGTCACATCGTTTACACATCAATTAAATTTCCATTGGTAGCTAGCCTTGGGTGGAAAGAAAGATCCATTTCCAAGTGGTGTTCTGACTTCGACCACATTTGGACTTATAACCACCCACTGTACCGCATAACATGCCTATAAGGGTATATGCTAGTAGCACTACCTTAATTAAAGGTTAGACTAGGCCTTCAAAGTTCAATGTTATTTTAAGCATCACTGCCGGGGGGGGGAGATTCAGTAAAATTTGTTGAAATCAAGTCAAATCTGTTACCGAGTGGCATGGTCTGCTCTTTTCAGCGGTGTAGGCTTATTAGTCATAGGCCTGTCTTAATTTAATTCAAGCTAGGTGTAGGTTATAGTACTTTTCAGTAGGCTAATTAGTAATCAGTCTCACTCTAGTAAAGTTACTAACATTACAGTAGGTTGGAGACCTGCAAATATTTTGTGCTGTCACGGTTATTTGAACTAGGCCTAGATTAATTCAGCGAAGCCTAGATGTAGGCTCAATGCATATTTGTGTGCATATTACACGAAAGTTGGCCGGGAAAGCACGAACATGGGAAAACACAGTAGGCCTATAAGATAGCCTCAAGTTAAGCTATTATGAACATATTTAATAAGTACGAGCCCGTCCATGGCCGATGTACACATCACCCGCGTTAGTGTTTAGTAAGTCACTACATTGGCTAGGTAGGCTTAATACAAACGTGCAATAATGCAAGTAAGGCCTAGACTAAGATACAGTAAAGTAGGGCGCCCGTCGACTGTGGGGCCCGTCGAGTGTTTGTCTAGCCTTACATTCCATGTCACAATCTGGGAATGACAGATTTCACAAGTGCGCATTCGACGGTCACCCCATCATACCTATTTTTAACGTTAGCCGATGGACTGCCGCTGATGACCAGCTTTGGTGATTTCAAAAGCATTTATTACGTAGCTTTAGCATATTCACATTAACCTCGAAAAGTTCCAACCAGCGCTTTAACTCCCCAGGACTCTAATATAGCACTCACTTCTTCGTAAGCCAATTATTTCTGGGCATTTTACCCTTTTTGGTGAGGACCGAGATAAAATTTTAACCCCATCAAGTGGTCGAGTGTCTGCATAGCGAGTTGGGTGATAGAAGTTTGTGCCGTGTTTGTTGGACAATAATAGTTTGCTAAATGCATCGAGCATTATAGTACTTACGTGCAAATGATAATTTTTCAAAGTTGAAAAATTTTAGCTAAATTCTAATTTGCCAAACTTTTTTGCCCTACTGTTTCTTGAGTGAATGTGAAACTTGAAATTTTTGCTTTTAGGAAGTATGAATTAGCCCATCCTTAGACCATAAGGTTTTAAAATTTTGTCTTTAACAAATCGTATTACCAAATTTATACCCTGGAGGGGTGAAGACTTTAATTACTTCTAAAACACCTCTCTCCTCCTTTAATAGCCTCTAACCTCTCCTTTCTACTGTCGTAACTGGAAAAGTTTGGTTATAACCAAAGTTTCTCTAACAAAAAGTTTGCGTAAGCTCCGACACAGTATTCTGATTTGCTCCCGCATGATGAGCGTTAAGAGCCTCTGCCTTAATTCCCAGTGAAGATCAGCTGGGATCATTGAGTTTCTTTTGGGAACACCTCAGTCTAACCGGCAAAAATGAGGTGTCGGTCCTCTCATGTGCCCTCTTCTTACTATCTGATTATGGCCCAACTATTTCAGGTACCGAGGTACCATATATTCACCCCCTGTGGGCTGGGGGTTGTAGAATATGCCCACGGTATCTCCCGCCTGTCGTAAGAGGCGACTAAAGGGAAGGACTTTAAACGTATTTAAACTTGCTGACACTATATAACACATTCGTGTTGGTGTGTCGTTAAATCTCATCTAACTAACTAACTAACTAACCATATATTCACGTTGAATTAACTACTTTTTAAATGCAGCTAGTAACTTTTCAGTCAAAAGTAACTGTAACTAGTTACTTTTCCAACAATGTAAGTAGGAACTGTAAAACTGCGAGGTAAAATTTTATGGAAACAGCTGTAACTAAAACGACTTACTTTCAAAGTATAACGGGAACAACCCTGCCCATAAAGAATTGCTACCTATGAGGGTATCCAGCAGAAAGAATTTAGCTTGGTGTGTGCCAGGATGAGTCCTAAACTAGGCGGTTGTCTGAATGCAATAACTGGGAATTAAGTTCTTTAAATAAATCACTAATGGAGGGGTTTAGACTAAGATCGCACCATGATTTCTTAATTCTTTTAAGTATAAGTGGAAGGGTTTGGGGTTATAGGTGACCACAACGGGTATTCTTTTGTTTTCAACTCTGGAAGGAAACAGAGCAGAATGTTTCTGTCCGTTTGCTGTAGCTTTTGTAAAGTATATTTGTCCACGAGTTTAAACGGATAACCCCTCTGTATAAGGTATCCCGCAAATTATATATATATATATATATATATATATATATATATATAGTACGCGAGAGACCCGGGTTCAATTCCTGGTTGTGACTTGATTTTTCTCTCTGAATTTATTTCTTCTGTACTTTCCCTTGTGTGAAAAGGCTATGCCAGCACGTGGGATTGATTTCAACTTCATGATCGAACACCAAACACAACTTTCGACCTACTTATTCCACGTTCGATCTACCTAACTTCGACCTACTATATATATATATATACATATATATACATATATACATATATATATATATATATATATATATATATATATATATGTATATATATGTGTATATATATATATATATGAATAGGTAAGAATAAAGTAGTAAATAGTGCCAGTACTAAAGGTTTGTGAAAAGGTCCACGACATTTCGGGTTTAAACCCTTCATCAGGTGGCAAAAACTGATTGTTGAGACGACCAAACGTACAAGTTAGAAAACACAATTAAACTGGGCACGGCCAAACCGTCTAGGAAAACGGACTGTGGACAGTAGTTAACACAGGTTCCAACCAGCAGAAATGGATGATTTATAGAAGTTCAAGCCTTACGTTCAGACCATGTGGGGACAGGGTTCCAACTTTCACGATGAGATGATCGGAACCTCAACAAGAGATTGCCGCCGAAACCATAAACTAGTCATGGATCAAGCATGCTGATTGGGGATTGAAGTGTTTGGCTGCAGGGAACCATGGGAGGGTCTGTTTAATTGACCCCGTTTAATTCACCCCGGTTGCTTAGTGACTCGGTGAGCAAGACGACGTTTTGTTCCTCCCACATACAGTAAATTACAGCGTTTATATACTATGACGTAAACAACATTGGCAAAAGTACAGGATAAGTGCTGATGAATGTTAAAGACAGATTTGCATCACCACAAGCATGACTTTTATACGGAAGCCGAGAACATCGCGGTGGTGTGAAATCGGACATGCCAGTTTTCCCACCCCTATCTTCGGTAAACATGGGAAGGATCGAGAAATCAAGATACGATTTCTCCTTACCATTATCCACTGGACTGGAGAAAACCAAAGTTAGTGAGGGGGTACTTCAAGAAAGACCATTACACAGTGTCCATAAATGGACGCGCCCGCACATGACACGGATCCTCTTTTCAATTTAAGTAACATAGCTAGCTCGCTTCGTCGACGATTTCTCCGTACCACGGTGGGATCATCCCACGTTGGTAATAATATAACCGAAGTTATATAGCGTCAATCCGTGTCATGTGCTGGTGCGTCCATTTATGGACAGGGTGTTCGAAAATAGACACTGTGTAATGGTCCTTTCTTGAAGTACCCCCTCACTAACTGTGGTTTTCTCCAATCCACATTATCGGTGGATAATGTTAAGGAGAAATCGTATCTTGATTTCTCCTTCCCATGTTTACCGAAGAAAGGGGTGGGAAAACTAGCATGTCCGATTTCACACCACCTCGATGTTCTCGGCTTCAGTACTTTTAGTTAGGGGTAAGCAAAACTCTCAGTTGGTGACTATTCTTTGATTGACATCAGAGTTACAAAATTCAAAAGATGCATGGCAGCTCATATTACACAGCATGCACAGAGAATGTTTTGATTACACATGGGGTCTTTTGTACTCACCAGGATGTGGCCTTGAGCAGTGAACTATGTTTGTGTCTGCGCAAGGAGAAGCAGTAAAGACAATTATGGGCGGGGCTTACCACCAAGTAAAAGTCATACTTGGGGTGATGCAAATCCCTCTTTAAACCCTTTGTTGTTGGGACCTACAATGGAGAGGATTATGTCATGGCTGACCACAGGGAAAGTATGGTATGTCCCACGGTGTAAGGAAAAGTTCCGGGGGGGGGGGTGGTTAAAGCACTACGGCTTCAGGTTGAGAGGCACGGACCAAGTGCTTAGAATCCTCATCCTTTTCGCTAGTGTCTGAAGTTACAAATTATCATTGCGGCAGAGTAAGTACTACTCTGTCTGTGGAAGGTACTACACACAGAGTCGAACATCTGAGAACGTTTCATTTCTTTTGCTGAGTCTGTTAGGCAACCAACCTCACAACTCAAACTGTGTACTGAGCAGCGCCAAGCTGGGAAAGTCTACAGCTATTACTACATCTCAGACTTCCAAAAAGGATTATGATGATGCTACTTCGTCTTTTAAAAGCAAAAGAGACCGTGAATGGAATCTTCAAGAACTAACCAATAGCGCTCAGTTCAGATCGGTCCTGAAAGGAACAATAGACCTTATGCACATGACGTCACAGAACAGAAAGTACGCCCTCTAATGGAGGCAACCGTGTATCTTAGACCTTATGCATATGATATCACAGAGCAGAAAGCGCCCCGTCGTTTGGGGGAAAAGCGCGTATCATTGCAAGTTACACCAACAAATGCAAACAACTGTTTTGTCAACCAATCGTACCTGCGCGTAAGTCTACTACACGTGCGTGCGAAATCTCCGCAGTTCTTGCACGTGGGCTTTATTGTTTTCGTCTAAACTGTTGTCAAGCTGACTTCAATGCTAAGGCCTAATGCAACTTTCACCAACAAATGCAGACAGCTGATTTGTGTACCGGGGGATACGCATCTAAGTCTTCTTCGCGCGCGTGTGAAATCTAGGTCGTGCGTGTCATGTGCTTCATTGTTTTGCCGCCGAAATATCGACGCGTGACGTCAATGCATAAGGTTTATAGAAACTGCGATCGAAAGGAAACTTGCCAAGATTTTCGAAGATCTTGAGACATACGAGGGAAAAATCTTTGACTTGGTAAATAAGCCGGAGAAATGTCAAATTGAGCTCATGGCAATCAAGAAGGCAAGTTCAGAATGGAAAGATGAAAACGAAAAACTGACTTTGCAACTTGATGAGTTTTAACAATATTCACGAAGAAATTGCGTTCGCATCTTCAGCGTTGAAAAGGAACCAAATGAAGATTGCACCTCAAAGGCAACAACTGTTGTCGATAAAATTGGAGTTTAATTGTCACCCACAGATGTCGATCGTTGCCACAGAATTGGTTAACCAGCCTCTCCCTCTGCTTCAACACCATGTGGTATCATTGTGAAGCCCACAAATCATGGAAACAGAACTGCTCTAATAAAAAAGCAAACTTACAAGCATCAAAGTCGTTATAAGGCAAGACCTCAGAACGAAAAACCATCAACTTCTACGTGCAACAATTAACCATGAAAATGTTGAGACATCTTGAAGCATACACTGCAGAATTTTCTCCAAGTCCATGAGGGCAATGAAAATTCTCTACTAATAAGAACATGGAAGATCTCAGGAGTCAACTTAATAAACTAAATGCTTTGTTTATTGTCCAGATGGCTGTTTGTATTCATTTGTTTCGGACCTTTAAACTCCCGTGTCAAATTGATACACAGCTTTCCAAGAATTCGCAAGCCAGCTTTACACAATTTGTTCCCAGTATCATGTTCAATTCTCATCCTTTGGGATAATTTGTGATTTTTTTTTCAATTGACACATTCAGACTAACTTTTTGAAGCTACCGTTGGGTACATTGCATGTCTTACACAGGTAATAACCTCTACACGTGTTCGTTTATACGTATTTCTTTCTTTTTTGTTTTCTTTTCTTTTTGTTTCTCACTGCTTTGGTCTTCTATGTCCGGCACAGCTTTTTATGTCATCGTATGATATTTTCAGTAATGCCCATGTATTCCCCTTTCGGAGTGTCTCTGATTATAATGAATTAGTTGAGCCAACGGGTTTTAGGGATCGAGAGGAGATGTGCTTAAATTTTGATAAAAGTAATGCAGGGCAGTCGCCTGGGCGAAATCTGTAGGGAGCACTTCATGACATTGTCTAAGAGGAGTACCAAGTGGTCTGCCTATAGATAGTTGACACCCTGGCGGACCCATCCTTTGTCACCTGTGCATGGGTGTTATCCTGGTTGAGGGGAGGGGGAGGTGCTAAGGGGAAGTCGTATATGCAAGGCCTGGCTTAGGTGCAAAATGGTGCTATAGTTGACAAAGCTTTAAACTGATTATGTCTTTACAAATTATCATTATTTAGTGGTAATCTTCCTAGTTTTTGGCTAGGCGTAAGGTAAAAGGTGGGAGAGAAAGGAATGACACCCCTTCTCTTTGAGAAATTTTTCGTCAATGTTAGGTGGCTTGGATGCAAAATGGTTCTACCTTTGGTAAGATTTGGTAAAAGCGTTGAATTGTTTACATGTTTAGAAATCCTCGTTATTTGGCGATATTTTTTCTGTTTTGGTAGGGAGTAATTGAAGTGAATATTGCCTAAGAGCAGGAATGACACCTCTACTCTTTGAGAAATTTTTCTTGTTCTTAGGTTTCGTAGATCCAAAATGGTGTTATCTTTGGTAAATGTTTGAAATGATAACATGATTAAAAACTTTACTTATTTAATGATTTTGTCGGCTGAAGCATGGTACCCCTACAAGGCTGGTGGCCCCTGCGGCCCTCTTAGTATACGCCACTGGGGGAGCCACCGTCGGGTGGCGCGCAGTCGTAGGGTAGACCTTTCAAGAAAATGTTCAGTCGAACCAGGGAGTTGTTATTTGGATGAGGGGGGGGGGGGGAATGACAAATTGTAAACCTTGTAAGTTGCATCTAAACATTACTTTTGGATTTCGTGCTTACGAAACAATATTAGCTTTGATTTAATTTCAAAGTTACTTTAGTCTAAAAGCTCATTGAGTTTAGCTTATAATTATAGGTAAATAATAGGCTATTTTATCTTTAGCTTGCTTGTATGTGGGAGTATTCAAGCTGTGCATCTTGTAGGAGACAGAGCATTCCTTCGTCAGGAAGAGAAACCCAAGTAAAAATGCGTCCATGGTAGGGTCCGGGGACCTCCCCGGGAAAATTTGGGGAAGAAAGGAACCCTTACATGCAAATTCCCAGGTTCTTTGGGCCTTGAAATCATAATTAGGACAGTGAAATTTTCAACATTTAAGTATTTTTTTTTCTCAAGTAGGGCAACTTTCATTTACGATTGGGAAATCTCAGGGAAGGGGAAAAGTTACCCCCTGTCCCCGCAGGTAATGGCCCTGTAATGGATATATTGATGACTTATATTTAGTTTGACGGGAACGGCTTTAAGAAACTGACGAATGATGGGCTAAATCTATTTCACCTTAACAGTAGAAGTTTGAATAGCAACTTTGAGGATATAAAAAACTACCTATCCGCACTTGCATTTTTTTGTATTAGGATTTACAGAAACCTGATTTAATGATCATCCCTAACCATTATACACATGGACTCATAAGCGTACGGGGCTGGGGGAAGGGCAGGGGGACATATGCCCTCCCAATTCGGGCAAAAATGGTGGATCCATTCGGGCAAATGAGACAGCCAAGAAATAAATTATGCCCTTTTGCAACTGACACAGCGGTATCAAAATTCGGGCAACTTGGTCCAAAATTCTAAATTCGGGCAAAAATTATCCCTGACTCCCAGAAATGTTGACCCCCGTGCGCCTATGCATCGACTTTACTATAGTTGAAAACAATCGCAAATACAAAAGGGACAGAGGTGTAGGTCTTTTGCAAAGAATGATTTTAGTTCTTGTGTTCGCACTGATTTGTCCATCTTTAATGATTGTATAGTCTATCTTTACTGAAATCACCGTCCCTTGCCTGTTATTGGTGTTGCTTACAGATCCCAGCAAGTAACTTACCTTTTTTGTTTAGAGATCTTCAATTCAAAATCTTACGTCAAATTGATGATGAATGGAAGTCTTGATACATCATGGGGGTCTTTAATGTTAATATGCTGAACCAGGTTTGTAACTTTATTGATGATATCATTTCTTGTGGGGTCTATCCGAACATTTCGAGAGAGATCAGAGTTAGTGTGAGTCGTGCTCGCTTATTGATAATATTTTTACTAATATTACCTTACCAGTAACAACCTCTGGTGACAGTGTTTCTGGAGTTCTCTTGACTGATTTCACCAATCACTTCCCAATTTTTCTAATAATATTGTGTAAACTGAAAGTTGGTCTGTTGGTGTGCAAGATTACATTTTAATTCGTAACTGTTCTGAATGTAATATTGAAAAGTTCATTCGTGATATCTCTAGAGCAAATTGGAATATTGTCTACTGTAAGTCTAACGTGACCTCTGTATATAATGTATTCCTTGGCCTCTTTAAAGGGGCGTTGAAAGAAGCTATCCTACTATCCATCTGAAACAGGTCGAGGTTCCGAAGAGTAGTCTTGGATAATTGTGGTGTAATTACGTCTGATAAAAGGAAAAGCTTTATTAAACTATGCTCAACAGCCCTTCGCAGCAAAGCTTTTAGAAATAAACTAACCCACATCATCCGTATTTTCAAGAAAAAATACTTAACGAATATCTTTAACAATTGTTAGTATGATTCCAAGTAAACTTGGTCCAAAATTGAAAATTTGCTGTGATAACAAGCAAAACCCATCCAACCCAGTTGTTGTTTCATGGGTGCTGAGAAACTTACTGACCCTGCTGCTATTGGTAATAGTCTTAATAATTTTATCTTTAATGTTGATCCGTCCCTAGCGAAACAGATCTCATCATATCATTCTCCATCTGTTAATCTTTTGCATAGTAATCCTTCCTAGGCTTCCCTTTTTCCAGTAAGAGAAGAATGAATTAATAAGTATATTAAAAGAACACCTCGAATCAGGCAAGTCTGCGGGTTTTGGTGAGATCAGGTCTTCTGTTGTTACCAAGGTTATTTGCCATATTTGTAAACCACTTGCATATGTTTTTAACTTGTCTTTATCGACTGGGGTTGTTCCTGATATTTATGAAAATCGCCAAAGTAGTCCCGATTTTTAAGAAAGGTGATCCCAATTTTTTTGTTAACTAAACCTATTGTCGTTTTGCCCCGTTTCTCTACAATTCTCGAAAGCATTGTTTACAGAAGACTCAAATTTGTTAGGTAAGCATAACTATTTTTTAGTGGACAATATGGCTTTAACCGGTGCTGTGGCCGAGTGGATAAATGTGGTGGCATTTAAAGCGATGAACTTTCGCACCCGGGAGGTTCGGGATTCGATCCCTGGCCGGGTCAAAGTAAGATGAGTTTTCATCCAAGAGCAACCTACGGTTTTCCTATCTTAACAAGCCTTTCGAGAGAAATCAAATTTGACCTAAAGTGTTGAGTTGGAAGGTTAGCCACACGACGTGAAGCCGTAAATCATAAGTCACATAGGCTTCTCCCACATTTGTGGTCGCTTAGCGTCGTAAAGCAACTACCCTTTAGGGCCTGAATTATTTTATTATTAATAGCTTTCGACCTGGTCCCTCTTCCGATATGGTCCTTTTGATGCCGTCGACAGCTTAACACAAGTCATAAACAACAACTGTGTGGGTGTATTTCTTGATTTATCTGACGCCTTTGATACTATTGATCATACAATCCTTTGTCAAAATTATATCATTACCCTACTAGCGGCACATTTCTTTCTTGGCTAATTACCTATCTTTCAAACAGAAAGAAATTTATCTCCCTTCAAGGTGTAAAATCTGACGTAAGTAATCTTCAGAGTGGTCTCGCTCAAGGTTCTATCCTTGGAATCCTCCCTTTTATATTTATATGAATGTTGTCAGTATAATTTGTATTATTAGCTGATGATGCAATTAGTTTCTTTCCTGATTGTAATTATGCACGTTTGTAACAAACTAATCGAAATGATTTAGCTGCTCTCAGCGATTGGTTTGCTGCAAACAAGCTTTCATTAAACGGGTATAAAAACGAATTTTATCGTGTTAATGCAAATAATGATATGGTTAACTTTAATATTGAAATAAATGATAAATTGCTTTAAAAGGTGAATCGTGTGAAATTCTTAGGTGTTTTTATCGACTCTAAACTTACTTGGCAAGTGCACATCAAACTATATTGCCACCCTTGGTGCAAAAGGTGTAAGCGTTCTTTCGAAACTGAAACATATTCACTTACTTTCTATAGGAGCATTCCCATGTCCTTTTACCTGACCCTAGTACTCCCAAATATGGCTTTCTGTTGTATTATTTGGTCTGGAACAAGCAATTATTTGCTAAACAAGTTCATTATCTTGCAGAACAGGGCAATAAGGCATATCACCTTTTCTCATCCTAGGGAACATACAAACGCCTTATTCAAGTCTATGAATTTACTTAAACTTATTGACCTATTCAACCTTCATGCGGGCAATTTTGTCTTGTCTACCGTTCTCTAACGAAATAAAATGCTGCCAAATTCGAGGAATGCTTTGTTTACACACAACACATCTATACATTCACACAACACAAGGCAAGCTGATCACCTGTACACAAGGACCTGCTTTAACATTTTGTACAAGAACAGTTTCATTACCGTGTCATTACACTTTGGAATCCCTTACGTCCAACATAAAAGTCCAAACCTTCCTTATTTTGCTTTAAGGATAAGTATTCAGAGGTACTTTATAAGCTTGTACTAATCTAAGGCTTTTTTAAAGAATTTTTAGTGGGGGCATTTAACGAAAGGGACCATCTAAGCAGAGGGCCACCATTGGTTGGCGCGTAGTCTACGAAGAATTTTTTTCAGAAAAATGCCTGTCCAGATTGCCAGAAATGGTACTTCCCATGCCTTAAAAGTAAGTTAGGTTGTTATCTTTGTTTATCATTATCATCATGTGATTTGCATGACAAAAAGGGACATTGTGGGCCACAATTAGCTGAGTGGTGGTATGTGTATGTAACTGGGGGGTCATTGCCCCCAGTATGTACGTTAGAAAAAGCCCTGTACTAATCAATCTCATGTAATTGTTCACTCTTCCTTTTTATTAACAGCCCTTCTCTTAGGCTCGAGGGGTGGGTAGGGTTAGGATGGGGTGGGTTGGGTTATGATGGGAGTTGGTGGTACCGTAGTCGGGTGGTGGGATGGATTTTATCCGGAGGTTAGGGTCTTTGTCTGTTTTTCTTTTCGCGTTTGTTTGATAGGTTCCGTCCATCCTTCCTTCCTTCCTTCCTTTCTTCCTTCCTTCCTTCCTTCCTTCCTTCCTTCCTTCCTTCCTTCCTTCCTTCCTTCCTTCCTTCCTTCCTTCCTTCCTTCCTTCCTTCCTTCCTTCCTTCCTTCCTTCCTTCCTTCCTTCCTTCCTTCCTTCCTTCCTTCCTTCCTTTCCTTCCTTCCTTCCTTCCTTCCTTCCTTTCCCTTCCTTCTTCCTTCCTTCCTTCCTTCCTTCCTTCCTCCTTCCCTTCCTCCCTCCCTGCCTTCCTTCCTCCCTCCCTCCCTCCCTCCCTCCCTCCCTCCCTCCCTCCCTCCCTCCCTCCCTTCCTCCCTCCCTCCCTCCCCCAAGTTCGCCAGAGCGACGATAGTCGGAAAATCTGAAATACCAGTTGGAATTTCTGATATCTTAGTCTAGCACATTTTTCCGACTGAGCCTATGTCAACTTTGTATATGTTTTCCAACTATAGATCAAGTGAGAATAATACCAAACGTTATTTTTCTCACGTAAAATCGAATCGAAACTGTCTTTTTTTCGCAAATTCTACTCGAGCTATCAAAATTTTTGCGCGCTCCGCGCGCTTCAAACCTTACCTCAGTGTTGTTCTTATTATCAATATCTTCCGATAGCAACTTCCGGAAAAGCACAACAGTAGAAGTTGAAAGCTGTTTACAAATTACCAGGTAAAAGACTGGCTTTTTGAGTGGCAGTTGGTTTGTTGGGCAATGGAAAGTATCTCGATGCAGATTCTGAATGCAGGTTTTGGCATGAAAATCTTATTTAAAGAAAATTTCGGCGCGCTTTGCGCGCATGCGTCACGATTTGCAATCAATCTCATGGACATTATTAAGGTGATTATACCAGGCACAGTTCTTCGGGGGCTAGGGGCTTTAGCCAGTAAGTTTTGTAAAGATTCTTTCTATAACTTCAAAATATTTTCGCGCGCTGCGCGCGCCTTCATCTATAGTTCTGTCTAGTGGTAACGCCCCCCGTTTCAAACATATTGGATTATTCAACGTTTCCACAAATATTGTTCTTCCGTGTAGGCGTGATTCTAGAGAAACACGAAAATGCATCGTTGAGAAGTTCTTTCCTCTTTTTCCTAATTCTGGAAGATTCTTTCTTCAGCCTCACCATTGTGGCAAGCATATTTTGTAAAAAAAAAAAAGATTTTTCAGTTTCGTAGGGCCTTAATGGGTAAGATAAAGAATGTAATCCCCGAAGACGACCATGCAGTCGCCCCAACAAATTTCACGGTTTTGCCCAGATTCTTCAATAAAAACCCAAACTTTTTCAACTTTCCTTAATGAAAAGAAAAATGTGATTTTTTTTCAATATAACCCCAAATGTTTCGGCGCGCTTCGCTCGCCTTATACTTCGAGTTCGACAACCCATTGCATCTGTCGGGACTTAGAGTAGCTGGCCCCCAGTCAGGGTGCTTCGCCCCCATGTCGGCAAATCAAAGCACCACCCCTGGCTGAGCCTGCATGCAGGTTTTTCATTTTGGCATTGAAGTATATAAGCGTTATGTCATTGCCCCCATTTTATATAATTGATTCAGAGCTCCCAGGAGGCCCTATACGAGGTATATGCCAGCCTTAGATGCCTGAAAAGAAGGCAGTAAAGTAGTCAAAAAGGGAGGTCTGTCGACAACGTATTCTTCTCTTAGACAACATACTCTCTGCTTTAACCTAACCAAATCTTAAAATTCACTAAATTATAGACATTTTCCCGCCATATATGATCATTTCCAAAAATATTCCATAGATAGCACCATTTTGCATCTAAGCAACCTTACCTTAACAAATATTTCTCAAAGGGGAGGGGATACCCCTTTCCCTTAGACCCCTCCCCAGGACGGCACCTTTATGTAGTGACAAAGGAAGAATCCCCACTGCTGTTTACAAACGCAGGGGACGCATAAAAACGAAGGTGCAATTTACGGGTGGCCACTCATTTTGGAAAAAGAATCCAGCCAGTCGGAATAAATTAGAATTTACTTAATTGTGAACATATTCTAACCATATATGATCAGCTCCAAAAATATTCCATAGATAGCGCCATTTTGCATCTAAGCAACCTTAAATTAACAAAACTTTGTTTAGACCCCTCCCCCAGGACGGCACCTTTATGTAGTGACAAAGGAAGGTTCCCCACTGCTGTATATAAAACGCAGGGCGCATAAAAAATGGTGTGATTTACGCGCCACCATTCAGTTGGAAAAAAATCCATCCAGTCGGAATTTGGGACCTTCACACCCCCAAACATATGACCCTAGCTACGGCCCTGGGTAAGGAGGAAAAAGAACTACAAAATCCACCAGACTCCTTGTGTCACCAAACATATGACTGGACACTTGCTTGGTTGGGTAGTTTCAATGGTACTCGGTCAGTTTGGTTGGGATATTTTTGAGTTTCCAAAACCTTTATCATGATTAAATGGGACTCATTGTGCCTTTAAACATATGTTTGAAAAATAAATGTAACAGTTGAACAGTTAAGATGAATATTGAATATGCCGACTTAGGCTACCAATACACACGCATTTCGCGTGTGTCACAAGTATTTCATGCTTCTCACACGCTCACACGCTGTTCACTTTTATCACATGCATAACTGAACTTACTTGCTCAAAAAGGCCAAACTCAAGATCTCCGACACAACAATCATAACAGCAAAGATTTTTCACGGCTAAATTTGCAATACTTAAAGGTGGATACGGCAAAATGACAACACACAATTGCACCAAACTACAGACGAGGTGGTAAATGATACCGACGGTAAAATGACGCATAAGTTACTTTGCAGAATACATATGCGTGTACTGATCAGAGAGTGTACGATTACCGACCCCTTAGGCCCCTCCCCCAGGACGGTGTTCACACACCTAAAATTTCTCCCATGTTGGAAAGTCTGAAAATGGCAGCTATTTTTAAATCTTGATTTTGGATATGGATGAGTTTCAGAATCCATAAATATTGGTTTAACTGACCCCCTATGCCATAAAACATATTTTAGGACACTTTAATCTTTCTTTAAAATTTATTTATTCGCAAAGTTTTGAAAAAACTTGAGAATGGTGGCTATTTTGGACGCCATCTTGAATTCTGAAGAAAGCATCAAGGGGATTTGGGGGTACTTTTAAAATGTTGTTTTACTCCGCACTCCTAAACCTATCCTTAAACTATCAGCTTGTACAAGTGGATCAGTACAAGTGGATCGATTGGTGATGAATTTCATTATCTTTTTCAGTGAACGGCATTTAAATCGGATAGAGAGCATTTTTTGAAACGTTACTATAGGGTGGGTCCAAACACTTTAAAAATGGCTCAGCTTTTAAGAACAAGAAATAAGAGGGTGCAAAGGAATCTAGCCACATTCTGCAGTATTATATCCAATCGCTTTAAATAAGTATTTTTCATTACATGAGGGTGAGCATGTGTGTGCCTTTTTAGGTTTGTGTGTTCGTGTTTGTGTATAAGTAGCTTTGTGTTCTTACATGTCTATCCAATTGTTCGTATATTTGGTTACTTTATTTTCAGTTGGGGTCTGGTGACTAGGTTTAATATGTGTATTTGAATGTATAATTTGTTTATTACTTGTTTCGTATTGATTTTCCTGTAATTTGTACGATATTATGTTTTTTTATATGTTTGTATTGACTCTGACACCTCCTAGGAGGTATAAAGAGTAAATAGACTGAAACTGAAACTGAAGCTTGTTATGAGCTATTTCTATGTTTGGATATTTAAGGGTTGATGCTCTTAGACTATTATTTCTAAACTTTTCACCAGCTCAAAAAGTTATTAAGGTTACATTGCTCGTCCCTAATTCCTCTTTTTAGATGGAATATGCAGAACGAGTATACAAATAATGAATGCTTATGAGTGCGATAGTATGAATAATTTCATGAGTTGAAAGATTGAACGTTCGCCTCGTTGAATAGTACGTTAAAGCTTTCAACGAATGAAATTATTCATACTATCGCTCGAATGAAAAACATTCATTATTTGTTTTATATAACACCTTATAATTTTGATCTAGTCGTTGGTTAAATTTGTGTTTTGGCGGTCACTATGGATTCGTGTTTGTCCGTGTAGTAGCTCCATGGTTTGTCGTTTTCAAACTACGCGTTTATGTACCTGATATAGAGGGATTCTTTGTGACGTTAAGCGCGTTGGAATCTCAGGCACTGGATGGCAAAACACATACGCAGTCGGTAAGCGTATTTACAGCACACGCGCACGGCATTACCATAGATACTTCTGTGACATAATGGACGCTTGTCCTTCAAAACCAAAGAGACGCGCGATCACTTGACGTAGGTGAATACAATGTACGATCCCCAGTGCTGCAGTGATTTATTGAGACGCGGCATACCTTGTACGCATCGCTTACTCATTGCCGTGGGTTAGTATACAAAAAATAAGGTGTTATATAATATACAAATAATGAATGTTTATGAGTGCGATAGTATGAATTATATTTCATTCGTTGAAAGATTTAACGTTCTATTCGACTAGGCCTCGCCTCGTTGAATAGAACGTTCAATCTTCAACTCATGAAATATAATTCATACTATCGCACTCATAAACATTCATTATTTGTATACTAACCAACGGTCGAGCACCACAATCTTGATGATAGTGCCGAATCACGCATAGCATGTGACCACCAATCTTCCAATCAGATGTAGAGAAAATAATAAGGTGTTATATAATACCGTATATAGTATATGATACATTGATTCCCAAACTGGTGTGTAGATCCTCTAGCGGATATAGGGAATGACTTTGCGTTTCTGAGGGCAAAAGATCCTCCAGGATGGGATGGACAGAATCTGTAAAAAGAAATGGATACATGGACATCTAAGGTAGAGGCATAGTCGCACTTATTTTACACACTACCCAGACAGAACAAGCTAAGAGTGTGTCCCCGTCTCAGTCCCAACCATGGTGTAACTGAGGTCACTGGTGATATCCCTTGTGCTTGCAGATCTGACAAAATTCCTACGCATTAGCGTATAGGACCATTTGGATTGGGGGGGGGGCAATTTTTTTGGCCAGAATCTCTGAAAAAAATTTCCCGAATTTCTACAGATTTTACCCGAATTTCGGGTTTTCGAAAAATTTGGGGTCAGAGTCCCCCTGCCTCATACTCCTGTGAATCCTGTACCACCTCAGGGCAATTTGATGGAAACGATTTCGGACTAAGATTGCAAGATATTCTTAAATCAGCAATTTATGTGCATTCTACATTTCAATTACATATCTTGAGACCATTCAAACTTGAATACATTATTTGAACGCACACCTAGTTTAAGGCCGATTTTCAGTTGATGCATAGCGTGGGAGACTTTACATAAAATTTACGAAGTCCGAGCAAAAAAATGTTGGTAAGAATATCAGGAAAATGGAAAGAAATGTTCCATGAAAATTCACAATATTTTATTGTCCTCTTGGTTTACAAACATCAGTAGGTTCGGAAGAATTAACAATCTAACCGGTGCTGTGAACGAGTGGATAAAGGCGGTGGCATACGAAGCGATGAAACTTAGTAACCGGAAGGTTCGGGGTTCAATCCCCCTGTCGGGTCAAAGTGACGTGGGCTTTTTATCAAAGAGCAATCTGCGATATCCTATCTAATCTGGTCTTTCTTTAAAAGAAACCAAATTTGATCTAAATTGTTGGGATGGTTGGTCACCCGACGTGAAGTTGTATAATTAATAAGCCATAGGCTTCTTAAACATTCATGGTCGCTTAAACAAATGCTCTTCAATGGCTAAGCTGGAAATGGATGACAAGCGAGAGTCCTAAATAAGGGTCTGGATGAGCTGATGTCTAAAATCAAACCGTCACAAATTATACCTTGGGCTCCGAGGAGCAAAGCTCATTAAGCTCACGAAAAACAGTGTGTACAATCTTTTTGGTCTTAATGTTAGTCTTATTCGTCACATGCATAAATTATAAAAACACTGTGAACAGACCCTTTTCCAAATAGCGATTACATAGGACTGTAAACAGAGTTTTGATTCGCCCCTTTCTTTCAAGGGCATTTTCCTGTGGCCCAAAACAACGCCTACTTAAACTCTGTCCCATAATCCTTTGTAGTTGCTATTTGGAAATTGGTCTATAGCTAGATTAAATATGAGTTCAAGCAGTACTAGAGCACACCTGGCTTGCGTGTCTTTGTATGTGTTTTATCTTAATAAAAATCTGATAACTCTGGGACGTACAGTAGTACTTAAACTTCCATGGAGCCAAGCCCACACTGTAATAAAAGAAAGCGATCCCGACCTTGAATATGACCTTCAACTCAGAGTGCAATTAGCATACAACACAATATAATTGTATGTAGGAGATTAGATCATAGACAGAAAATATTGAAGTCTGAAATATTAGGAATGATTAAAAGTACGTCTCACACTAGTTGGCCTCTTTTCAAGACTTCAGACACACCTTTCCTAATTATGAAAGTCGTGATGAGAATCGGCGTGAGATAACAATCACGCAAACAGCTGTGATCCTTCCAGTAGAAAGCACTTGCAATAGTTTTATTAGATGACAAATGGTCACTTGCGATGGAAATGTGCTTTGAGTATTACATATACCTGTAACATAAATCGTCATAAATCGAGTGCTTTTGGATTCATGTGCACCACCTACGTCTCAATCACTTTTAAAGGTTTCAGTGTTGGCTCATCTATTTCTTACTTTAAATTGATAATGTGGTAATTACAATTCGTTACATCATTTTAAAACTAGAAAGCCGAAAGGCTTAGCGATTCCTTGCCGAAAGGGGGTGCTTTGTTGCACTGAAATTCATCCCTCTAATTTATACCTCTTGACTATATCATTTTTACAGTTTTCACAATTTGACCTCTGTTGACTGCACATGACCTTTGCACCCCACTTAAAATTGAGTAAAAAACCAGAATGCAAAAATGATTGAGGTTTCCATGATGTATGTTTTATTCCAAAGAATGCCATGTTGTCCAGTTTCATTCAGTCACTGGTCAAATGCTATCTTAAGGTGTTGGAAAAATAGTTTGGTGTTTATGTGTAATTTTGGGAATTCTTGGGAAATTTTGCGTTTTGACACCTGACCTGACATGACCTTTGACCTCCACTATAAAACAATAGGTTTCTTTCAATTACCATAAGGCGTCCACATACGCAGTTATGAGCTCTATCGAAGCTTCCTACCTTAAAATATCGTGTTAATAAGGTTTTTGACACCGATGACCCCAGATGACCTTTGGCCTCCACTAAAAATAATAGGGTTCTTCAATTCACTATGACCCATCTACACACTAAGTATGTAAGTGTCTGTACTTCCTTGTAATGTCATGTTTAAAAAGTTTCAGTTTTTGACCTCTGGTGAGCTCAGATGACCCTTGACCTCCACCAAAAACAATAGTGTTCTTCCTTTTAACATGGCAAACCTATATACCAAATATGAAAAGTGTCTTTCACTGCTATCTTGAGATATCGTGTTTAAAAGCCATTTACCATGTTTTCACAATTAATCTCTGGTGAACTTAGATAGCCTTTGACCACCACCAAGGACAATATGTTTCTTCCTTTCATCATGACAAATCTATATACCAAACATGAAAAGTGTCCGTCATAGCTATCTTGGGATATACTATTTACAAGGTTTTCGGTTTTTGACCTCTGGTGACCTCAAATGACCTTTGACCTCCACCAAAACAATAGGGTTCTTTATCTTAACGTGACAAATTTATGTACTAAATATGAAAAGTGTCCATCATTGCTATCTTGAGATATCCCATTTAGAAGGTTTTCGGTTTTTGACCTCTGGTGTCCTCAAATAACCTTTGACCTCCACCAAAAACAATAGCTTTCTTCCTAAATATACTAAATATGACAAGTGTCCGTCATTGTTATTTTGAAATATCGTGTTTACAAGCTTATTGTCACATACACACATACACACGCGCACACACGCGACATCACTATCGCAAAGATTCTTTGCCTGCCTTAGGCAAGGAATCAATGATGAAAGAATGCCTAATTTATTGCATATAACTTCTCTTTTGTAAAGCTGTTGTGATAAGAGTTACTTGCTAGAAATAGAGTTAATATTTTAGAAATGTTTTTGAACCCTGTCAAACCTATACTCGTCTGTAAAAGTTGAAACTTTCAAACAAAACACCTTCAAACCCTTCAGTGAGGTTGTTGGCCTTCTTCAGATTCGAATCCCAACACTCTAATGCTACAGTCACACCGTCAAATACGTATGCTGCGGATTTTTTTATATTTTTTATCTACAGAAAATCACGCTACAGTCACAAGGTCAAATACGTATGCTGCGGATTTTTTTATATTTTTTATCCACAGAAAATCACTTGAAAACTGCGCAGAAACGTTAAATTAGCCATGAAATACGGATAATTGCGGGTGAATAACGGATAAATACGGACATTTACGCTAAATGAAAAACAATTGCGGCAGGTGACATCTAATTTTTACGGATGCTGCGGATAATTACGGATGCATTGCGGATTTTTTACGGATTTTTTATCCGCAGGAAATTAAAAAAAATATTTTGAGATTTTCAAAATATTTCTGCGGATCCTGGCGGATGCTGCGGATTCTGCGGATTAATTACGGATCCATTACGGATAGATACGGATTCTGCGGATTTTTTACCGACAAAAATCCGCAGCGTCCGCAAGATCCGTATATGACCGTGTGACTGTAGCATTAAGAGCTGAATCATTCAACTCGCAGTGAATTTCATTTCAGAAAAGCCAACAGATTATACTCAATGTCTCCAATTCCGCAGCCCACACGAGCTTTCAGAGACTTCGACAATTCAATCGAGCCCCTTCAATGGCTCAGCACTTGGATAAATCTTCTTACAAACATATCGGCCTACACCTTTTAACCTATCCAAGCCATCGGGAAGGATGTGAATTTCAACTTCAAACACATCACTGGAAGTTAACTCCCCAATCCAATAGACCACATGCAAGGAATGTTTCCTTGCGTCTCCACTCCAAAGGTGGGAGATAACAGAATCCTTCCAGAGCCGTACCTGTGCGTTTCACAGCAAATAAACTCAAAACAGGACGTACGTTCTCTGCCTTCATTAAACAGGACTGTACACTTGTCAAGGACAGGTTTTTAGTTTGTCTGTTCAGGGATTTACCACGAATAGAATATTGGTATTTTACAACCAAATTTTTACCTTTCATCACATTCTCAGCACCTGGATGGATGGATTCAAATCCATCGAGTTCTTAGTAACTCTGAATCTTACAATTTCTTTGTCTCGTTGTTTGGCGCAATCCCTAAACACTTCCATCACGTTTCAACAAATAAGTGTCAAAAACTTTGTCCGTATGAAAAGAACGAATATTATCCGAGTTTGTTCATAGCAAAATAGCAAATAGCAAAATTTGGATGAGTTTTCGAACACAGTTGCGCAGTTGATTAATCCTCAGTCCATTCAGGTAGAAATGATGTGCAGTCTGTAATGACCCCAACAGTTACAAAACATCCCCAAATTGAAGAAAAATTGGCAATCTTTTCCAACGATACCACCAATTTCTTAATAAAAATGTTTTTTTAGGATATGCATGATAACAATTTTTTTTTTATAAGTAAAGCTTCTACCCCCCTGGAACCTTCCTGATAACAAAACTTAACTCAATGTAAAGTTTGGCCTGTTACTACTCAGTTTTAAGAATTTAAGCAAAAATTTGCATACGAATGCGCATTCTGAGAAATTAGTTTTCTTCAAATTTAAGATAAAAATAACATAACATAACATAACATAACATAACATAACAGGTTAAAGGGCAAAGGAGGGCTAAGGCCCCATAAGATGCCCTGAAGTCCAAACAAAGAACCAACCAACACCAAACGAGCCCAGCACAATTAGATTCTACCACACTTATGGAAGAACTTGTCAATGTTAACCTTAAAGCAGTGCACAGATGTGGAGTTAACTACCCAGTCAGGCAGACTATTCCACTCGTTAACAACTCTATGAGAAAAGCTGACGGAACTTCCTAATGTCGAGCCTTGCAAAATTCTTAACTAGCTTCTTACAATGGCCTCGAACCCGAGAATTACATTGAACCTTTAAATAATTGCAAGAGGACAAAGGATTCCTTTCAAAGAGAAATTTGTACACCTGAAGCATGTCCCCCCTAATCCTTCTCAACTCCAGGGTGGTAAGCCCAAGATGCTTAAGTCTAACATGATAAGGTAGGTGTCTCACCTCGGGTATAAGGCGAGTGGCTCTCCTCTGAACTTGCTCTAAAAGAAGCTTGTCCTTTTCATAGAAGGGACTCCAAGCCTGGGCTGCATAGTCGAGGTGGGGTCTTACCAACTGCTTATACAGATTTAGTACAATTTCTTTACTAAAACTACTGAAATTCCTCTTGATCAATTCAAGCACCCTATTAGCCCTAGCAGCAGCAGCTGCACACTGTCTAGATGGCTTTAAATCACCTGTAATAACTACACCCAGATCCTTCTCAAAAGTCACATCACTCAGAATACTACCATTCATGTTATAATCATAGCTGAAATTTTTAGGACCAAAGTGAAGGACTTTGCACTTATCTGCATTAAAAGACATTTGCCAAGTCTGAGACCATGAAAATAACCTATCCAAGTCTTTTTGCAGTAATGAGGCATCATCCTTATCACTAACCTTCCTATAGAGCTTAGTATCATCAGCGAACTTACTAATACTAGATGTGAGAGAGCTATCAATATCATTGATGAAAATTAAGAAAAGAAGCGGGCCAAGAACAGAACCCTGTGGAACTCCATTTGTAACTTCTTTCCAAGAAGAGAAATTACCATTAACAACAACTCTCTGAGATCTACCATTGAGCCATGAATTTATCCAGTCAGCACAACTGCCCTTGATGCCTAACCTATGCAGTTTAACCATAAGTCTACCTAATGGAACTTTATCAAAGGCTTTTGAAAAATCAAGGTAAATGACATCAACACTGTGACCACAGTCAAGAGATAAGGAAACATCCTCAAGAAAGCTTAGTAAATTAGTAACACAAGATCTACTCGGTAAAAAACCATGCTGTGACAGATTGAGTAACCCATTATCTAAAAGATATTTAAGCAAACAATCCTTGATTACAGATTCCATAACTTTGCACACAACACTGGTTAAACTGACTGGCCTATAATTGCAAGGCAAGCTCCGATCCCCCTTTTTGAAAATTGGAGTAACATTAGCAATCCGCCAGTCAGCAGGTACAAAGTTTGAATCCAGAAACTTCTGAAAAATAATGCAAAGAGGAACTGACAAAATCTCGGAGTATTCATGGAGAATGGCAGGATGGATCCCATCAGGCCCAGGGGCCTTACTAGCTTTTAAACTCTTCAACTTATTACAAACCACCTCTTCAGAGAAGACAACATCACTAACTAAAGAAGAATTATCAGAATCCCTGCAAGTCCCCAAAACAGATGATTCCTTGGTAAAAACAGATACGAAATAATCATTTAACAAATTAGCCATATCCTGATGATCAGTAACTAGTGTGCCTTCATTACCTTGGAGAGGCCCAAAACCCTCCTTAACCTTCTGCTTAGACCTGACATAGGCATAAAAAGATTTTGGATTTACCTTAACCTCCTTGGCCAATTGCTTTTCAAACTTAGCTTTAGTGTCAATAACCAAATTTTTAACTAAGAGTTCCTGCTTCTTGTAGACTGCAAAGTCATCAGAATTCTTACTGACCCTATATCGACGCCAGCACTTACGCTTCTTCCTGGCTGCTCTAAGTACCTCTCTAGACATCCAGATTGGCCTAAATAATGACGTTAGTTTTGCTGTGCAGCAGTGGCGGCACCAGGATTGCAAAAGTGTGGAGGGAGGGGCAAATGCTCCCATGCTCCTCTTGGTGGCGCCACTGCTGTGCAAAAATAAAACGGTAGGGCGAGCTTTACCTAATTGTTCCTTATCATTTGACAATCCCGGATTATAGCCCTTTGCAACAGCTAATGAGGGCTTTTAGCTTTAGAATGTCGTAACTGATCATAACCTCACCACAGGGTTATACGCAGCTTTACTCCATTTTAGCAGGGAGCGTAACAGCTCGTTGATTTTAGTAGCTCCATCGTCTACTTAGCTCAAGCATTTTCTTTTCAAGTGTCAGTGTATACAAACGACATTGACATAAAAGCTCATTACTTAACTTTCTTTAATGACATACGTCACATGAAACAAAGAAGGATAAACCTGCAGCATTGCTTAATAATACAAAAAAGAAATACATGCCAAGTTACATACATGTGAGGTTAAAGCTGAGCGAAAAACTATATTGTCTGAAAAGTTCGATTATCTGCTTCGACCCCATTCCTTTGCAAAGAGGACACATTGCAGTGTACCTTTTTCGTCTCTTATCGATATTCGAGGTATTATTTTGCGTTTTGTGGTTGGTCAATCAGAACTAGAAAATTGTATCCCATCTTCAAGAAAAGAATTTGAAAGGCGAAGAAAGCAGCCATCAAGCCGTGCAAGTGCCATTTCTAGCCATCTGGGATGTATTAAAATCTCAAATTTTCTTGGAACGCTCCTCGCCAACTATGGTGGCGCTCCGCTTAGATGGTAACCGGGATATTAACTTGCAATCCTCGGACCCCAAGTCCAGTCAGCTTAGCTAATCCGTCCTCACGGAAATGTGTTTGAGAATAAAATAAAGTCAAAGTTTACGATTTTTTCACAAAAATTGCACATCTTGGTGGGCTGCTATCAAGCCTGGCAAGTGCCATTTCCGGCGATCTGGGATGTATTAAAACGTCAGATTTTCTTGGAACACTCCGCGCTAACTCATGGTGGCGCTCCGCTTAGTAAACGGGAGCTCCCCCACAAAAATCTCCAGCCCCCAGAGCCCCCCCCCCAAACAAAAAATTCCTAGCTACGCCACTATGCATTTGGAATTTGTCGAGAAGGTTTAACCCGACATGGCACAAAGGATTTTCTTATCAAAGCCATTGCAGAAGGCTACGGCATTGCCTGTTTTGAATGACTTTGTTGTATTATGTAATTAAGAATTTTACAGCATTGTATGACTTAGTAAGAGATCTCTGCGTTTCGGTTAGGAGGGTTTCTGTGCGTGTGATGTCCCCCAAGTAAACACGACGGAGACATTCCGGCCTCTAAGGCAAACTAAACGTGACACAACCGTAAGTAGAATTCTTATTAACAGGGGTAAAGAAATGGAAAAGACCCATCAAATTTTAGGGGTGTCTTTGGGTAATTTGAATTGAAACTGACAAATCATCGGGGTTTTTGTTCTTGAATTATAGATGACTACGTATTGAATGGTCGTGTAGTTACACCGTGTAGAACGGAGAGTAGAGAAGCATCGAACGATAAAATGATCAAAGAAAAGTGAATGCTAAATTTGAACCTAGAACCAAGAAAATTGAACGTTAGTTCTGAACCTAATCAAGCCAGAGCAAACGAACGCTAATCTGAAGGGAAGGACAGAGAACTCGCTAGTCGGAGAAATTTACATAAGATGTTTGAGGTAAAGGGAAGAGGCCTGTGTCCCGAATTTTTTAGTTAATGAAAATCGGTATTGAACATAGATTTGCACTTTTTAAATGAAGAGAGAAGGAGCTAAAACAAAAGAAAGACAGGAAAGGAATGAAAAGAACAAAGAATAGGGGAAGGAAATCCTTATGTAAGTATAGTTAAGCAGCATTCAAGCAATTTAGCCGGCTGAGTCATTTCTTGTTAAGTCTCACACAAGCCTTATACCACTTACCAACCTGGCGCAAAAGTGTAGAGGTCTGAGTGTCGAGAGGTGTTGGTCAGTTAAGTTTGTTGTCCCTTGGGGACGTAGTCCCTTTGGGGAGCAGAATCCTTCGGGAGTAATATTTGGTTTCGCCCCTTGGATCTTCCCCAGAGAGTCGAGGGAACTTTTGAAAAAGTAAACTTAAATTTTTAAGGAAACCCGAGACCATACACCTGTGATAAACGGTGATCTAAAATTTCAAATACTCTTCCCATGAGACGAACAATTAGGTTAATTGTGCACAATGTACATATAATGTTAATCCAGGTTATCCACAACTTTTGAGTACACACCGATGCAGTGAATGAATTAAATTCATAATACCTCGTATTATCATTGATACGCAGACTTATCCATGAAATAAAGTTTATCAGCAAATTCAATGCATGCAGTAATACTCAAGATAAAACGGTCAGTGAATGTCATTGAACACTGGCATTTACCAATAACTACACAATTTCGATCACAATACAACGAAACGTCTTTCAAGCTTTTAAAAATGAAATTCGTTAAAGCACGTACTGAATCCTCAAGTACAAACCAAGCAATCACCACATTCATGAACTACATAAACATCGGCTGTACCATGCAGATGAGATCACCACTCTTATGAAATTAATTCATCCCCATAGAACGAGCCCAGTTTATGGTATTACTAAATTTCCCTCAATACTTACCTCTTTCCCGTTTTAAAAGTATTCTAGGTTTCCTATTATATTTCACACTCAGAAGATTTCGTTAGAGCTTTTCATTGCGTTGGCAATACCTAACAAAGCTTTGGACAATGCTTCTTTTTCACTGCTCATTGTCAGATCGTAGTCAGCGTGCCTAATAAATACCACGTCTCCCAGTAGTCCAACGGCAGCTATAGCGACGCCAGCTACAGCAATCCCTCTTCCAATCGTTTTAGAAAAGCTGTAGATGTTGCTGGTGAACTAAAGATAGACTGTTAGAAAGGGAAAAGGGTAAGCTGGCACATACACCGTTTGTATTGTACTGTTGTCCGCATGGGCGTCAATTCTAGGGGGCCACGTCCCCCCACACATTTTGGAAATACACCTATTGACTTAATTAAAGGCAATAGGCAGTCGCCCCAAAATTTTCCTTGAAAAATCAGCAAACTCTTGCAAATCTCCTCATATTGCATTACAAGCACCTCTGAAGATGTTTTGAACATAACTATTACAAACAATAGGTAAAGCAAGGTGAAATTCTCCTTGAATTCCACAATTCAGTAACAAAAATATTGTCACATGATCAGACTAGGCCAATCATGAACTAGAGTGACAGGATACACTCACTCTGTTTGGGGTGACTGCCTACTGCCTTTAAGATTTTTACACAGTAAATTTTTGACAGAAGTGGACATGTCCCCCTCCCCACATTCGAGTAAAGATTGACGCCCATGATGGTCCGTCATTTCACCTCAGCTGTAGTTACTTTAAACAAGCTCATTTAAGTTGCTAATTTTTGCAATTAAAGAAAGTTGTTCTTACAACTGTATGATCTAGTGCAAGGGTTCTTATTTACACCCTCTCCTTCTGTGTAAACTTAAACTACGCAGGGAAAGCAAGATGTCAGGCCCCAGGCAATTTATTTGTTTCTGTTTGTTTGTTTGTTTTTTTTTTCATGTGTAGCTGTTTGTCTGTTCATTTTTTGAGAGTAGATATTAGCGAAGTTTGATTATTGTGTGCAATTCATACGGCAAGATGCCGGTGGGGCTCAACAGTTCTGCCCTCCTATGTTTTACAAATCTTGCCAAAATTTACTCCATCTGTTTCTAGTGTCAGGCATTCTGTTTTAACGTTGTTATATTTGCAATCATTGCTGATGTAAATGATAAAAGTTTTGTTGATTCGATCATGAATTTACAGCCCTCAGAATATGTAAATTGGCATGCGAAGGCATTTTGCCACTTTATCCAAACACTGAATCCAACTTGTTTGTTGCATATGTGGCTAGTTTTAGTCTACCTAAGCCACAGAAAATTCTCTTTTCCCATTGGATTGCATATATATATATATATATATATATATATATATATATATATATATATATATATATATATATATATATATATATATATAGACAGGTAAAACGTTTATCCCTTGTCTAGAGGCATGCATTTCCTTTGTTGTAGATGTAAAATGTGGTGAAATCCCTTTTGGTGACCCGTTTTGTGATATGTTTTAGGAGAGGGAAGTGTTTATACGTTTGGGGTTTCCGGGATGATAAAGCTTTATTTGGGAAATGGAATGTTGTCCATCTTGATTGTAGAACCAAAATGAATTTTATCGCTTATTTGGTCAATTCCGGTGTACTGAATTAAAAAATAGACGCCATTTTTAAGGTAATCTTCGTCGACTATTTTGAATTTTAAAGTAGCGGGCATTTTTTCATCTTTTTTTTTTTTTTTGCTGTAATAAATGGTCGGTCATTGAAGATCGTTTGAACTAGCTTTCCCAATTCAGTCCCATCACCTTTGATGAAGAGAAGACAAAAATGAATACATATTTCAAAGTGGAGTCTGAACGCCTTTATGGAATTCAAAATGGCGGACAGACTGCATATACGTGCTACTGGTTGGTGGACCAGCATAGGCTACCACACAACCCACCACACGTCACCCCGTCATTACCACAGTTTCTTCTAGTGTAGTCAACACAATAAGAAAAATTGATGTTTACCAAAACAAATTTGGTATACATAGCCATAGTGAAGCCAGTTTTTCATGATAGCATGAAAACTCATAGAAAAAAACTATACACATGAAAAAATGTGTTTTCTATCAATTTTGATAGTTGCTATTAAGAGCTACTTAAAATGTCATGTGAAGCGAAAAATGATTTTTGTGAGAGATATAGTCATTTACATAATATAGTTGCCGTTTACTAGTGTGTTATTTCGTTATTTAAAATGCTGTTTTCTGAATTTACGGTTTTCAGCAGTTTCAGGTCTAAAATAAGTCTACTTTTTCTAATAACGAATGGATAAAGTAAGATACTTTTCGGGGTGTTTCTAAATGTACTAATGTGTTCTTATAAAGACACAGTCGATATTACTTTGAAAAGATAGTTCGTTGAGGTTATTTTAGTAGAAAATGGTGACGTCATCGACACTATGTGAGTGCTGTGCCACTATATACTTATTTTTCAAACTTTTACAAAACTGAGTGGATTAGCATAGGCTATCTTGTACCAACACAGTAGTCTTCGTCCCGTCATCAAACACGTACTTCCAACATAATCCCGTCAAAAAATGAATTTCTACAACAGAAAATAAAACAAAAATAAAAAAGCTGTGACGTATGAGCAAGGTAACGTCATGTTCGTGACGTTAAGAAACCTCATGAAAGTAAAAATCACAAGACAAAATTTTTTCCACATCATTGATAGTATTCAGAACTACTTGAAAACACGCGCGTATGAAGGATTTTTCAAATCGGGGGCGTTCTTCAATTTTGACAAACGCTCTTTTTTCTTCAGCCGGCCTGGAGGTGTACGCCCCAACGCCCTCTCTGGACACGCGTCTGTTCAAATAAAGTTATTGCCTTTTTCATGTGTGTAATCTAGTAAATAAAAACGTGCTTTCCTCAATATACGTTTTTCAGCTGTTTTCAAGTCATAAAAGGTGTCTACTTATAAACGAATGAATATAACAAGGTACTTTGTGTGTGTTTCTTAACAATCGATATATTACTTTTAAAACATAGTTTGGAAGGGTTATTTTTTTGCAAAAAATAGCGGCGTCATTATACGTCATTGCCTTGCCAATAATGAGGACTTTTAGTTGGGTCTTTACAGACCTTATTGGCGCAAAATGTATGATCTTTATACAAATCGTGTCAAATACGTTACAAAATCATTTTTTGTTAATTTTAGCAGCTATAAATGAGAAAAGCAACACGGAACAACCATAAAAGACCGTTCAGTAAGTTTGTCCATACTGCAGTCTATTTATTACCGCGATACTTTAACAGAAAGACTGTTTTGTGTTTGGTCACGTACGTGGTGATCATTTGTTAAGACCGGCCACTGTGTGGCTCCAGAAATGTATAAGTGGGCGTTCAACTAGTACATATTGGTGTATACATCCATGTGTCTTTGTTCTGTTACTATTGCGCAATATCACAAGTGGTATTGTACTATTTTGTGTTGCTTTTTTCATGCTTTTGCAATACCATATAGGTTTATTTCATGACACTAGCACTAATAACGTTTGGGAATGAAATTGTCCTTCATTTTGATCAGCCTTTCTAACCTTGCCTTAACATTCACGAAACTGTTTTTATTTTTTAGACATGAGAAAATGCTGTAAACACATTTGTCTTGGCCTCGAAGATGAAATTGCCTTTTGAATTAGATCTAAGCTTGCAAGACTTTCATATTAAACACACCACGGCTGTAACCAGGATTTTTAAGTAATGGTTCGCTATACTGTACTGGATTAAGGCCCACAGAGACATCTCGGGGCCAATGCACTGCACATATAAAACTAAGCGGGGCGCCGTCATACAATTTAACGTAGCGTACAGACACTTTTTTCTTTGAGAAAAATGACGCCCAGACTGTAGGAAATGGCACTTTTCTGACCTACATAAAAGTATTCTACCATTCTAGGGACGTAACACTTGTCCAGGGTGTTACCGGGGGTGGGGGAAGGTCACCTTGTAATGGCGAAGCCTGAACTTAAGAGCGCCAAATCGTGAAAACTCAAGGGGGTCTTGAGGTCCTCCTCCAGTGAAAGTTTGAAATGAACACTAACCCTTTTAGATGTAATTTCTAGGCTTCTGGCAATCAAGGTAAGTAACATTTTACACAATGAGGCATTTGATACCCTGTGTTGTTATGCTGTGAGTTTCGGAATAGAACAGCCAGTAATTATCATGTATCCGTTCGAAAATGTCCAATAAATGAGTCTGTTAGATGCGATCGTCCCGCCATTGGGCAAGCAAGGTAATAACAAAAACCTTGTAGTCTTGTAGTCAACTTAGGAATTATCTAAAACGAAAACGTAGTTAGAAAAAGTGAAAAATGAAGTTGAATCGCATCAGGTTTAAAAAGTATAGCGACGGAAAGGGGAATATTGCAAAAGAACCTTAGGGTTGATTACGCTTTGACATTTTTATTAGAGGGAACAAATAAGGGTTTTCCGTTCTTGACCCACATTTTTGACTGGGGGCTTTAGTCCCCGACGCCCCCCCCCCCCGCTTCCTACGCCTATGGATAAAGGGAAAGGGTTGAAACGGGGATTCGCTGGAGGTTCGCCAGAACCCTGAATCTCCGCCCCTTTTGGGCTACGTGTATGTACGCTAAATTTTAAACTATTCCACTGATATCCAATTAAATGACTTATTCAGTCAAACATAAAAACTTGTTTTTTAAGTTATTTGTAGTATGTCACACCATATCGTGAGAGAAATCACATTTAGTTTTTAAGATTACTCAAAATTAACTTCCGGAAATGTTTACCTATCCATTTATGACTCCTTGCAATGTTACTTCATTTGTATCACAATGTATGCAACGTTACTCGTATAAAGATCATACACATGAGCCCTTAAATTCTGCATTGAAATTTGATATAAGTCACCATTTTCTACCGAAACAACCCTTGCAAACTATCTTGTGAGAGTAATTTTGTTCCGTTCTCAGAACATGTAAGTGCATTAAGAAAACACCCACAAAAGTACCTTACTGTATTTTTGTCATTGATAAGTGAAAGTAGAAACCTTTTATGATTTCAGAACAGTTGACAAGCGTAAATCGAGAAAACCACATTTTAAATTACGAGATTATTTCCAAGTCAATGGCAATTACATTACCTGAAAGACCACACATTGAATAAAATGTCACTCATTAGCTTAAAATAAAGTGTCAAGTGCTCTTAATGGTAAGTTTCAAATGAAGTAGGAAAAGTAATTTGTCATGTGTGACGTCTTTTAGCAGATTTTAGGACGTCATTTTGGCCTTGCGTCCCAATTCCTTTTGTAAACACCATTTTTTTTTTTGTCGTCGGGGCATTACTTGAAGTACCTATGGTAATGAAGAGACGTAGTATCCTGTGATGGAGCAACATAAGTTCCAATCAGGGCTGCCGACAGCCGATCCGGGCTCCGGTACAAAATTTCAATGAGGGGACCCCTCTCACCAAAGGAAGTGTGGTCGTTCACCTGAATAACCATTGACACTAGAGCGCCACCGCGAGTTGGTACTGCTCATACAGGATTTTTCTAAAATACCTGCCGGATATTTACACTGTCCATGCCCCCCACCACCGTGAGTACTTATACCAACCCAAACCGTGTGGCGTAGAGGTGGAATAAACCCACTATACATTCAATTTGAAAATGATGATCATTAAACATCATACACATAGGATAGTCACGGTAAGTCGCTTCCAAATTAAATCCATATTTCCACCAGATCTCAATCATCTGGTCGTCTCAACGACGTCACCTTGTATTTCGCAGCTCTTCATTTTCTCATGAAAATTTTACACTTCGGGCCTTCTTCATGGCGAAACTGTCAATAACATGACGGAAGTTGACTCAGCGAGCCAAGTCTGTCTCGATGCTCACGAAAGCAAGACTGTTGAGTCTTCCTTGTGCTATTGTACTAGGCAAGTAATTCTTGAGTTTGCTGAAAGACCATTCAGCAGAACCCACAATAACAGAAGAGTACAAAAAAAAATGTAGGGCTATGCAAACGTTGCTGAAGAGTTCGTTAAGTTTGTAATGAACGATCTTGTTCAACATTTGTTGGGACTCCAGTATGTCTGCTCCAAAGTTTGTCTCATGTATCGCTTTGATGTGTGTGACACACCAGTCCAATACATACAGTTAGATGTGGTTGTTTTGAAAACTCACAGACATCCATCCAACGTATTGACAAGCGAGAGTTCGTGAACCGTGAACCAACTTACCTCTATTCGCAGGTATTACCGAATATCAGCCGTGTGTAGTGTCCCGTCCGATCCTGCATCGACAGCGTCGTGAATCGTGACAACAGTTTATGAATGTGCGCTGACGTTATCAGTTTTTGTTAACTAGTATCTGCCAAATTTTTCGTAACATCGGCCAAGTTTGGCCTAATAATAAGTTTAACCGTAGTCCTGTGATTTTCAAATTTCCCAAATTCCTCCGTATTTTCCTGTAGCTAGTCGTGAAGATCGAGGAAATAATTCGATATGATATAATATATTTTATGACCAATCTTCCCGGGCCCCCCAAATTGCCCCGGCCCCGGGACATTTGTCTCCCCGTCCCCCCTGTCGGCGGCCCTGGTTCCAATCAAGCAAGTTACAGTATTTAATGTGAGATCAAAACTGTAACACGTTGTGGGATAAAAGAGGAGAGGCGACGATTAGTACTTGTGTAAGGTTACCGCATTCCGCCACTTCGAACCACACTGATCAAAATCACTCGAAATGAATGGCGGTCGTCTTGCATATCCTTTTTCAGTTTACAATCCTTAGAATGTTTGTCCAAATAACGATATTAGATTTTATCGCCAAACCTCACAAATGAGCGAATTGTACAACATCACAAAGATATGTTTTATTAACATTAAATGCCGGTTACACCATATACGCATGTCACCCAAAACTTGCTTCGTATTGTTCTCAGTTTTGTGTTTCTGTATTTTCCGTTTGTGCAAATCCTTTTCTTTCATAAAATCTTGTAGAACTCTTTTGGAACAGTTTTTTTAGACCATCAAATCACCCTGACCAAAATTGTTCTACTCCATATGTATGATTGACTTGACTCGTCTCGTAATCTAACTTTTTTTTTTTAATTTTGAAACTGCTTTGACATGTTCGGTGGGCATTGCATAATCAACAGAAAGTTCGCATAATCTGGTATCGTCTAAGTAAGTTCATCAGTGCTATGTGTGGCTTCATTGAACAATTATTTATCCCTTAGGTCTAAAGAGGCGTGTAGCAACTACTTCAAAACTCTTTTAAAAATAAGTAGCTTAGATTTCTGCTTCTGAAAGATAGGGACGGTAGTTTGGCTGCAGTATGATCACGCGGTGTTTAGACTTTCTCAGTTTGGTTATAAGTCTGGCTCTGCTTTCCCTACGTAAGAGTAGTATAAATCAAGGATTGCCTCTCCTACGATGCAACACTGTACATGTTGATAAAAGTTAACAATATTTTTCTTCAATGTAGAGTGTTTTCAGTCTCCATCAATAACAATAAACGTATATGCAACTTCATCGGTAGCAGCTTTGGTAACATTACGGTTAGGCACATGCACATGCACTGCCCGGGTAATAAGCTAAGTCTCAATCCAACAGTTACAGTTTCCACATGCGTTGAGCATTAATACAGTTTCAAGGTAATGCTATTTGGATGGCTCCATTGTTCGTTGTTCGTCACGGTTGACATATAAGCACACACCCTCACCCCCTCTCCTTTTTGCTTATTCAGTTCCCTACAACCGTACAATCCTCAGTTACGGTTTCATCTTGTTAGATCTCTGTGAAGGACGTTAAGCTTTTTTTTGCGAAAATTTCTGGACAAAACTTACAAAACTGTGTCACTCGTCCATTTTATTTTTCAGGGATTGCACGTCTCTCATAATTTTTCATGGCAGATATGGCTGGTTTTGTATTTAACGGCAGTTAAAACGTTTACTCACTCCTCACAAATTATGACCCTTAAGCCAAATCTGAGCTACCCCTATTTTAGCATAATTGCGTGCGTTATTAGGACAAGTGTCCTCACTTTGACTTGAGTAGTTTTACTGCATGCCTTTAAGCAATGTAAGTTCACTCTTGTTACAAATTTAAAGATTTTTCTTTTGAAGGACCAGTATCAAATGAAAATTTGAAGTTGTTGTTTCCATTAACAAGCTGAAAAGGGCAATCTATTCAAGGTTACATTAAAGTACTAGCTTAACCATAACATTGGAACATTCCCTTTTATAGTCTTACAGTAAGCTATTTAGATCATGAAGGTTAGGATAGATGAGGTTTAACAGCCCAGTTTCAAACCAATTGGTTCAAGTCGAGCCGCCCACGCCCTTTTTACAAGTTGTGGCTCACTGGCTTGTTTTCCCTTACTCCTGCATTGCTTATGCGGAGCATCACGCACAACGGCAGTAGGGCCCATTTTTAAAGTCTTTGGTATGACTCGACCTGGGAATCGAACCCGGGCCTCCCGCGTGAGAGGCTGATGCTCTACCACTAGACCAAACACGCGGTCCGTACTGCACGTGCCCCTTCCAGATCAAAACGAAGGATTTTTCAGGATCGACTTTGCAAAGCCCGAACTCAAAGAACCGACGGAACGCACAAAGCATCTACAGGGGCGGTGATGTCCTCTAGAAACGTTTTATAATGTAACACTGTTAGATGCGATTTTCTGGCACTTGGCAATTAAGTATGCACAGTAAAGAATTATTTCTTACACAGTTGTGGCTGCGTATTTGGAATGATTACTGAAAGTTGTGAAGAAACCGGGCAAAAAGTAGTATGACCATGCGAAATGCCCGGGAAGTGCACCGGAACTCCTAACCAGAAAGGAACCATAATTAGTTGTGACATTCCTTCTACGTTCATACCCGCGTTCCTTTCGCAGATTTTGTGCAGCTTCCTTGTTCCTCCCATGTAACTACTACCCGTTTACTGCATAACCAGGATTTTTTCTTTGGATAATATACCAGTCTATTTGCCCAGCGTGCACTGAGGCAATAGAATATGTTTCAGGGGAATGACTTACCGTAGATATCAATCTGTGCCAAAGCATGTTGATTTCATATTTGATCTTCCTTTTGGCGTCACCAAAGCTTTGATAGTAGGGAAAACTAGGTGGAAAAAATATCTTGTTGTAGGCAGTAGATTTTGTGGTCAAAGACCTCTCCTGAAAGCAAGAAACCCTTCTTTGAACGCGTGAGGTCTAGCGCGGCCAGACCTCCCGGAGTACTGCCCTGGTCATGGGCGTAAATCCGGGGGGGGGGGATGGGGGATATATCCCCCCAACATTTGACTAGGGGGGATGGCCTATGTAATCATCCCCCCCCCCCCCAATGTTTCAGTCTACAGATACGTGTATGATGGAAAGTACATTTTATTCTTCATTTTCGTAAGAAATTTTTTCAATCTCTCTTCAATTTCTATCACAAATGTTTCTCAAACTATCAGAATTTTAGCAAATCGTTGGCAATCTATCAAAATTTTCGCGCGCTCCGCGCGCTTCCAACCTTACGTCAGTGTCACTCATATTATCAATATCTTCCGATAGTAACTTTCAGAGAAGCACAGCAGCAAAAAGTTGAAAGTTTACGAATTAATAGGTAAAAGACTGGCTTATGGCAGTAGCATGTAGGTTTGTTGGGCAATTTAAAGTGTCTCGATGTAGAGTCTGAATGCAGGTTTTGCCGGTAATGGAATATTATTCGTCACTGTTGACACTCCATGTCATGACCCATTGTTAAGGTAATAATACACGAAACTGTTCTCATCACAACACTTTCCGAAGAACAGAGATGCATCTCCAAACATCTGTGAGGACCTCGCATCAATATGGGATCTTTCAATCTAATATGTAGCATGATGTAGAAGGTTGCAAGTACGTATCTGCCGTTATACATTTTTCAAAAATTTTTACCAGAGCTTCGCCAGTTCGCGCTAAGCCATTATCGGTATAGATGGTGATTGTTAATACACTTATGACGAAAACAGCACTCTGTAACGCTCTTATTAGTCCTTCACCCCTTTTGCTACACCTATCAGAGAGGTCTAACATCACCTCCCTGCACATATACTCTCCCTCCCTCTCATTTTCCATTGCTGGCAGCTGTTCGTCCGGATTTTAGTTCAAAAGTAGTAAAAATACGATAGTTGTAAAGTGTTCGGCGCCCTACTCTATAATATCATTTGGATTTCATGTAGTAAACGCATTATGTCATTGCCCCCACACCCGCCCCAATTAATTTGATTAATGCAGGGCTTCCAGAAGGTCCTATTCAGGTATCTGCTAGCCTTAGATGCCCTTCATAATGCACAATGAAGGAAAGGACATATTTCGTAATAACTCAAGAATGTTTCTGTGGACTCCACGCACATACTTTTGTGTAAAAAGTTTCCCGAAATAGAAGGCAGTAAAATAGACAGACGGGAGGGGGCTTCAGGAGATTTGTTGACAACGTATGTCTCTTAATAGACAACATACTCCTCTTTTACATTACCAAAAATAGCATTCACTAAATTATGGACATTTTCCTGCCATATATGATCAGTTCCAAAAACATCCCAAAGATAGCAACATTTTGCATCTAAAAGACCTTAAATTAATAAAAAAAAATTCTTAAAGGGGAGGGGGAACCCCTTTCCCAGGACGATACCTTTATGTAGTGACAAACGAAAGATCAAAACTGCTGCATGCAAATGCAGGAACGCATGAAAAATAAAGGTGTAATTTACGCAGATCTTAAGGGAACCGAGGTATTATTACATCATCTATGGGGCCCCCAATCACAAAAAACTTGGCGACGCCACTGATCTAAAGCCAACTGCAGGTCTTGTAGAATGATCTCAGAATTCAAAATCCAGTTGTCTGGGATGACCCTTTATGTTGATTCCTGCCTTTTTAAGCTTAACAGGACATTGTTACTCTTGTACAATTTCAATCCAGTGCAGCTTCTCAACGAGTTTTGTGCTCAAAATAGCATTTCCTAAATGTACGAACATACAAATAGCCTACCAAAGAACATTACCACTGAATCTAACCCCTTAAAACAGTCTTCCTGGCACTTCTGAGACATTAAAACCCAGGAGCTTCAGGGGGCTTCGCCCCCTGGACCCCACCAAGGGCCCTAAGGCGGGCCCCTGGACCCCACCCGTCATGGGCTCGCGCTTCGCTCTCGGCGTGCACGCTTCGCGTGCACATTTTCCACATTTGCGATAGTTCACCCCATCCCCCCAAAGTTGAAAAGAAATCTACCCCCCTGGCCCTGGTGGGGGATAACTGACTTTCCGGGGAACTCTCAAGTATTCACGAAATAGTGGACATTAGAATGCCAAAACCACAATAATACCTTTCTGTGTAATAGGGTAACTTGGACTTAATGGGTAGTTCATGTGATGATGCAGAGGGCAGTGGCCCCGTAGGGGTCTGGTGATGGGAGAAGGCGGGGGAGATGTCGTTATCCCGCCCTAGATAAACAGTATGTAATGAGTAGCATCAAATCACGTACATCACGATAAAAAAAAATTGCTGGCAATATGAGATTGCCATATTATGCCCTCTTGATGCAAGTGTGAACTTGGACTTGTACCTCTAGGTTTCGAAAAATAGTTTTCGCCACAATAATTCCGTGTATTGTCGTTCTCATAATGGTCATCAGGCATAAAGTGTTAACCGTGGCAATTGCCCGCGAAAAGAACCGAAAACTCGCATTAGAATTGTTGCGAAACCCTTACCTTTGAACAATGAGAATAGGTTCAAGATGACGAAAAGGAATTAATTGAAGGAAATATTTTGGTGACTTGGGAAAATTTTTTGATAGAAAACTAATAGACACATTCAATTTTGTCGAAAGACACCTAATCCTACCCCTTTAGACAGTGGAGCGGCCAGGAGCTGCTGGTTTTGGACACCAAACTGAAAATGTCGTAAGTTTACGCCATGCAGACAGCAAAATGGGTGCTAAAAGTTTTGGCTCTACCTAGTGGTAAATCTCCTCGTTCTTACAGAGGCATAGGATCCAGGGCCTTTAAAAAAACAACTCTTGATCGTTAGGGGAATTTTCCAAAAAGAACCATCACGACCCTATCTAAGGGGGGAGCCACCTTTTATTGGCCGGAAACGTTTTACTACAATTCCTTCCAGATTCTAGGAAATGGCACTTCCCATGCTTGCTTCTAGATATTTCTTATTTTCGCGATCTTATGATTTAGAAGTTTACACTTTTGGTTTAAAAGACCCGTATGGTAGAAAGTCTTCTGAAGAGAGAGGGGTATAATGATGCTCTTTAGCTCCGAGAGGAGCACTCTCCAGAAAGCAGGGGTCCAGTAGCCTTGTGCCTGACTCTTCAGGAGTGTTACACGGATGGGGGTTCAGCGGGCGAGGACTCAGAAGCTCTGTGGTAATTACAAAATGGCAATGCTAACATGACCAATTACAGTTTACCTACGTACAATGGAGGGATAACTAAGTACGTTCCAGAATACTTTTCCTTTGTAATGTATTAACGTTCACCGTCTACCGATCATGGGTACGTGTAAAGCGTAAAAATGTTTTGAAAAATACTACAATTTGAAATACATATTTTTTGTGAAATATATAATTCCAATCTTTCACATCATGCTACAAATGTGAAGTGTACTCATGAAATTAGATTCCTCTATGTTTAACCTTGATGCACTGTTCATGCAGGGGTTGAGATGTCATGTACCTCTAATTTTCGGCAAAGTGCTTTGGCCACAGTCATTCCATTTAGTAATAATAGTCAGACGATATGGAGTGCGAACCCTGACAAACTAGGTCTCTTCGAAATTTTGCATTTATAAATAATTTTCATGACAAAAGTTGCAAACTCTGCATCAGAGACCCTTTCAATTCCTTCAATATGATGTCTGCCAATTAGACTGAGGGGAGTCTGCTGCCTGGTAATTTATTAAAAGCTTTCAATTTTCATTACATATGCTTTCCCAAAAGTAGGGAAGGTGAAAAGAATCCCCCGCAATGCTGTGCTTGCCTCAAATCACCATGCAAATAAGCAATCCGCCTAATTGTAAAACAGCCACAGAAAAATAATAAATATTACGAATATATTTGAGACGGTATTAATACTAAGTACAACAATTGGGCTTAAAGCACGGGGAGTGAACGAAAATTTTGATAATTTGCGAAGCATTTCTAATAGCTTAGAAAATGATTGAAATAGATCCATCACTTAGTCGAAAACAAACCTTACCCTACTCCTAAAGATATTTATAGCTTAAACGCCTTTAGGGGTCATTTAAAATTTTTTAGAAATTTTCGAAAATCGAATGGGGGGCAAGTTTCCCTCATGCTCCCCTGCCGGAGCCTCTGGCAAAGCCTGGTTCATAGATGGGAATGAAGAAGAATGACAAAATCAAATGATGACAAATCAAATGATCTTATCATGAATGATGAAAAATTGGGCCTTGGAACAGTAACTTCACTCGAAGTGTTCCATAGAAAGTATTTTTAGGGACAACCTTTAACTGCGATTGGTGCACTTGAAGCCCACCCAAAAGTGAATTTTGAAGACATTTTAGCAACTCCAAATTACAAACTTTAAATGCGTTGTATTGGAATCTGCGTCTAGTACAATAAAATTAGCCTAGCTCTACACACCCTGGATAAAGGAGGGGGCACATGTTGCCGCTGCTACTATATCTTGCAAAATCAATTGAAAAAAATCTCGATATGCATTGCAGAAGTCCTCCACTGCTACCCATTTGAAGAACTTTGATGAAACTGATCAAAGAAATATTACCTAAAAACACTACTAAGTCAGATCTGACCACGAAGTCCGATAGATAGTTCTCTGATTTGAAACGTCAAGGAAATGAATACTGAGGAATATCACCACACCCTCCTGAAGCAAGTCTTCCATAACGTATCAATTGATTTTATCACCAGCTTCTATCCGAAAGCGAGGCGTACCTTCAGAACTATTACCTTTCTCCCCTGTAGATTAATGGGGAGGACTATGTGCACCGTACATTTGGGGGGATGATTTCCCTCCAGTTTTAATGTTAAACACTGTAAAAATTGATTAACACTTTTTTGTAAAAGATAACAAACGCGTCTTGGCGTTTATGTAACAGAAAAAACATAAAATACATAAGCAAATTAAACGTCTAAAACGCCAACTTTAACACATTGACGCCACTTTAACGCCATCTCGTAAACACGTTTATGCGTTTATTTCATGATTACTGTAAACATCAAGTTGTTTTTAATAAAGAAAAATTAACATATATATAAATCATGTAAACGTGTTTGCGGAGTGCACTTTAATTGACGCCATTATCCTTATCATGTTTTAATATTCGTTCAGTCATTTACTATGCGTATCCATTTTGTTGTTCGTTTTCTAATTCTTAAACGCCATATATGTGTTAAAAATGAAGACGTCTATTTTTACAGTGAAACGTTTGGGTAAGATCTATCATGGCTTTGACTCTGAGTAGTTACCGGAATAATAGTGTATCTGACCAAGCCTTTTAGTTTTGATGAAAAGATTTTTCAGTTGCATGATTTCCTTGTAATATGTCACACAAATATTACATATTATATATATGTTCAGAAGTAACGGAGTTTTGTTGTTGTACTGTCTTGCACCTGACGTATCAGACATAAAGGAAAGCAAGGGATACTGATCTGGCATTCAAAATATGTATCTACCATGACAATATAAATAATAAACCTACTGTAAGGAAGAACCCTCCAAAAAGACTCAAAGTCGATCAAGTCAATACCTTGGGCACAGTCATCGTCACTTGGAATAAGTCGTCTGTTACGGGGTGGTAAAATGATTTGTCAATATCTTTTTATTAGCTCACACTTTATTTTATAAAGGTTATTCATAAGTATACTCCCTGGAACATAATTTACCTAAACTTTCAACTGATCAAAATGGGACTAATTTCCCTGTTCAGTATTGAACTCATTCACATCATAAATTTAAGAGGCCCAGATTTTGGTCAAAGGTCATAATTTGTGACTTTTTGAAAAGTTTGACCTCATTACTTTTGTGTTCTTCATTATCGGCATCATTCATCAAGCCTGCTTTAATGTCTCCCGCCGTTGCACCCTGTCCGAAGGCCAGGCATTACCCACATCATAACCAAATTCTCCTTGTGCAATCAATTACGAAAACCACCCCGAAGCAGAGTAACGTTGGCCGAGATTCCCCGAATAGCATAGGTCCTTGGCGGGGACATGGTCTTGGGTCCACCGAAATGATTAAAGGGTACAGTAAAGTTTTCAAATGATTATATCTGGCCATGGCGCTCTACCAGAATAAGAAGAAAACGAGATTGCAAAGATGAAACTGAAAGAATATACAGGACAGCTTATTTACATCCCCCAAAACACCTATTTACTGTCTGAACCAACAATTTGAGAATTAACGTGTTATGTTGATGTTACTGGTTGTAAGAATAAACAGGTAGTCATTTAACTTTCCTCTAACCCCATAATTTGTGACGAATTTAGAGACTGCCTTCGTAATTTTAGCAACCTAAATCAACATTAAGTCCTAGTTTATCTCTTCTTAACTTATGAAATTTTATGTTCACACTCAAAGCAATCCGAAAATATAGTTTCGTCAAACGGCGGGGTATCCAGCTGATTTTTCCATCCCACAGACCGTTAGTGTCAAGGAAAGTGACATTTTTGTAAGGACCTGAATAAGAATTCCACACACTGATGTACAATATGCTTTTGATTTGACGCATCTATTTTTCTTAGTCGTTACAGTTTTCATTTAAATGAATTGCTAAAAGAAGAGATTTGGTGTGTTCACGTCATAGGCGTAGGAGGTGGGGGCAGTGGCGGATCCAGGGGGTCGCCGGCGTCCGGACCCCCCCTCAAATTTTCCAATGTGCCCTTTTTCAAAAAATGTTTTTTTCTTCACACTAGCAAAAAAAAAAAAAAAAAACGAGACAGTTTCACAGGAAATGACAGTGTTGTCCAATTCCTAGGAGATTTTGGTTACCCCCATCCAGTATCGATCAATCCACTCGTAACAGTCTAGCCATGTATCGCAGAAACTTTCGGCAATATATTTGACTACGGTAGCCTATATTGGCCGCCCCGAAACCGAACACAGTGCAATCGTTTTACAGAGAATGTGACTACAGTATGTCTGCTTGACAATCAGGCATTCTAATCACTTTTCGCTTGGAACCACGTGTGTCGTGCTTGGGCATTCAGAGTAATACAAAACACGCAGATATTACGTCATACTCACTAGCTATATGCAACGTATTACTATTGGGTTTTAATATTGATTCCAAAAGGTCACTGCTAGTCTTTTGGTCTTACAAAATAATTATCTGTTTACACTCCATAAACGCTACATCTACGAAACCTTCCCTCCACCCTCTAGTATCCATCCTCTCGTGAACAAGAGAGAGTAGGTAGGCTAAATACGTTTCGCTATGATATTTATAGTCTGGAATTACTCTCTTCTTTTATAGTGTTGCCCTAGTGATGGGAATAAAATGCCAGTCTTAGGTAAAGTCCACAGCCAAGAGTTGACCAGAAGTCACAATAGACAAATCGGTGTTTGTTTCATTTTAAAATTACTATATAAAATCACCACCAGGTCAAATAACGCAATGTCAGTCGGTTCAATTTTTTGACGTCTTTGGACCGATGACCGGTCTGCTGTCGCAAATGCAAAGCAAACATTCGACTTCAGTCATCTATTCTGACAGAGTGTTTTTGATAGTCTCGCCGCTACTATATAGGGAACACAACATACAGTATTTTAACCTCCTCCCCCAGTCGAGATAGCGGTAGCGCCAGGTGGAGGAAGGGTTCATGCCCCCCGTCGGGGAAGGCTGGCCCCCTATCGGAGAAGTTTTACAGTTTCGTAGTGGAGTCTTAGTCGAAAGTACCCAGTCCCTGACGACAGCTAATCGACGGTTTACCTGTTTTTTTTGCTCTCAAGAGGATAATTTCTGCAATAAGAACCCAAAATTTTCGGCGCGCTACGCGGGCTGTAGGGTCACTCTATTTTTTCAATAGTTCCATTCCACATAGCAGGATAGCACAAGTCCTGCCCACCTTACCAAGTTTCATATGGGCAGAATACATAGTTTATGTAAAGGTCGTAACTTTCATTCCATATCGCAAAGCCTAGTTGGTGTTCTCTTGTGTGTGTCATGCGGAACAGTCAGTTGGTGAGCGACTTATGGAGCAAAGTTTGGCTATTTCATCGTGTAGTCCAGGTGGTTTCGATACAATGTATGTTACACCCGATACGTTCTACAAACCCTACAGTTCTTTTTTTCGTTTCGTCATATGTTTTATGTGTAAGCCTATCAAAAAATTTCGCCCGCTTCGCGCGCTTTTCAATTTCACGATCCAGATTCAAAGAACACTAACAGTGCGCAACTCGGATCATGAAGTATTAAGTGATAAAATGCAAAATATGCCTGCAATTGCATGGGATAATGAGGCTCCCACATTTGCCCTTCTCATCATACCCTCGAAATAGGGAATGTCGGAACTTGGGGTAACTGACATGGCCCGGCCCCCTGTTGGAAAAGTTCTGCCTCCACCCATGGTCAGTTTACTTCTTTTGACTTTCATAAGGGTAATTTCTGGGATAAAACCCAAAATTTTCGGTACGCTTTGTCCACTCTTCCTCAGTTCAGTTATACTTATAGCTAAATATAGTACAAACCTTTTCAAGTTAATAAGTAGAATACATGGATTTATGTTAATGTCGGGAATTGAATCGCATTTTGCTAAACCTGGTTAACGTTCACTTGCGTCTGTCGTACGGTACGACTAGTGACTCGAGGAGGGAAGTACAATAAAGTTATGCCCGATAGGGCCCAACTGTCCGCTCAATTGTTCTATATAAGCTTTAAATTAGTACAAATTCTTATAAGTGTAGGCTTACCCAAAAATTTTTCGCGCGCTTCGCGCGCTTTGTAATTTCACCGTTTAGATTCCAGGTTTTGATTCCAGTTTTTGCATGTCTCTTGGTTTATCCTCCCTTTGTCAATATGCGGTAAGTTGTGTAATCGCTGACGTTTATGGGAACCAAAATTTAAAAAAAAAAATGAATGTGCCCTTTTTATGTTGGACCCCCCCCCCCTCAGAAAAGACCCTAGATCCGCCCCTGGGGGGCTGCAGCCCCCCAAAACAAAAATTTTTGTGAAAATTCGGGCAAAATGCTGAGAATTTTTCGGGCACCTACTGAAAGAAAAATAATGCAATAACGTAGCTAAAGGGTATTAATAATTTAAAACTTCCTTGGTAATTAACATAAAATTCTGATTTGAATTGCATCAGCACCTATATCTTCCGTATTAATTCATCAGTGTGTTTTTAATGGTTAATCTTATATTATGATTATCAGTGGTGTAGTTGAGGGGCCATGTCGCCATGCCCAACCCTCACTAATGCTGATTTTTTTTCTACCTAAAATATGTAAATTTTTTAACACAAACTTTATTTCAAGGTAGCATATGTGGCACCAGATTGCATGTAAGGATACCTAATTTTTCAAAAATTTTCAAAGGGGATGGGGTAATGCCGATTTTTTTTAGTACCTAAAATACATTAATGTTTCAACACAAATTTTACTTCAAAGGTTGCATGTGTGGCACCAGATTGCATGTAAGGACACCTAATTTTTCAAAAATTTTCAAAGGGGAGGGGTTTCCCCCTCCCCTTAGACCCCTCTCCCAGACCGGCGATCAACGACTTTCGCCATTAAAACAAATAAAGAAGGTAGGAACAAGGCAAATTATTGTATGTTATTGGCATGCGGTGTGATAAACGATGAAAGTCCATATGATATGTACATTAACATGTCGAACGTGCGTGGAGCGCGCGGAATTTTTTGGTTATATTTTTCCGGCAAGTCGTTGCATCAAAACTCTCTCTCTCTGAAGTACGCAGTCCATGAAGTTGCGAATCGTATGTCCCTCAACTTCTCTACATATTTTGTGGATGAAATTTTCCACATGCTGCTTTGTAGATATGGGCTAAAACCAATCGGCGTTTATTCGACCTGTAACCTCTGACCTATGGCATTAATTAGGCATTCAAAAGTTTTTATAGTCAGGTACCTAGTGGATTACATACATTTTTCAAAGGAGATGTAGAATGATTTCGGCCCCAACTACGGTAGCTGTTTTGAGACCGACTATTTCATTTATTGGCGTAGTCGGAGGTCCTAAACGTGGCCGCCCTGAAGTGTGGGAGTTTTTTTTTTTCTCATTATTACTCCTACAGGGAGTAATAATGAGACAACCAGCGTAGCTACGATGGGTGTTTGCGAAGCGGGCCGAGTAGTGGCGTGTTAAAACAATCACTTTGCATTCTTTGACCGATGAACCCCAAGTTTTCTTACAGGCTCGTGTTGGGATGGTTGGGGTGCTGTTCCTTCCGCACCATACCCTGAGTACATCTGGTTAATGGGACGCAAAAGACAAAGCTATGCACCTTAACTTCTTGCAAATGTAATACTTATTGGCCTACATCATCTGTGGTTTACCAGGGGCGGATCTAGGGGGGGGCCGGCCCCCCCTTTTTGAAAATGCAAAAAAAAAATGAAAGGGAAAAAAGAGAAAAAAAAGAGAAAAAAAACGGAAGTGAGAAGAGATAGAGAGAAGGACAGCGAGTGGAGTGATAGAGAATGAAGCTGCAATTAGGAACCTCGAAGTATGGGAGTCATAGCGCACAGCAGGTCAGTTTGAACGTCGATTAGGACGTTTACACACATGCTGATCTTACTACACATGATTGGATACAATCAATACGATACAGTACCGATACAATACCATCAGCCAATCGAAAAATACCTTACGAGACAGTGCGCATCAGTTGGGATGGGGAGCTCTCAAGCCTGGCAAGTGCCATTTCCGGCCATCTGGGATGTATTAAAACCTCAAATTTTCTTGGAACGCTCCGCGCCAACCCTTAGACCCCTCCCCCAGGCCGGCGTTCACACAACATACTGCATCCCCCCCCCCCCGCGAGAGAGAGAAATCCTGGGTACGCCACTGAGTAAACGGGATTCAAACTTGCAACCCTTGGACCAAAAAGTCCCAGCCAGCTGAGCTGATCCGTCCTCACAGAAATGTGTAATAAAATAAAACCAAACTTTACATTTTGTTCACAAAAATTGCACTTCTTGATGGCTGCTATCAAGCCTGGCAAGTGCCATTTCCGGCGATCTGGGATGTATTAAAATCTCAAATTTTCTTGGTACGCTCCGCGCCAACTCATGGTGGCGCTCCGCTTAGATAGTAAACGGGAGTCCCGCCCCAAACAAAAAATCCTAGCTACGCCACTGCATGAGAATTAAAATGGAAAATCATGGGAATCACAAGGCCTTAAAAAGTGTCTTTTCCGGCTATCTGGGATGTGTTTTTACCCAAATTTCCTGGTATGCTACGCACTGGCAGCGGTAGCGGGGGAACGGGGCAGGAGGACACGTCCCTCCCTAAAATTTTCAGTGAGGGGAGTTCCCTCCATAAATAAATTTCTAAGGGGAAAAATGAGGAATTATAAATTAAGTAAAAATCAGAAATCAACAAGTATAACCATAATCAATGACAAAACTAAATGGCCAAATGCTGTTCTGTCAGTTAATAAATCCCTCGATTTTTCTCTGAAAGACGTTAGGATTGGCCTACAGTGCACGTCACCAGCAAAATTTTATTTAGAAATATAGTGGTCGGAAACATTACAATTTGGTCATTCAGTTTTGATACTATGTAAGGCCTACAATAATACCATCATTACACTGCCTGGACGTACCCCCAAAACAATGACAGGGCTGCCAAGTCTCGTGCATTCTGGGTAATTTTCACTTTCTCACGGATTCCACACAAAGCAAGAAATTAGGCAGATAAAACGTACATTTACGCCCACATGTCAATGCAAGGTACCTGAGTCCTGGCATCAAGTCGAACTAAGATATGGGTCACAAATTTCTCAAGGAAGTCCCTCAATATTCACCAAGTTAGAACATGACTACTAAAGATCTGATTAGACACCTTGAACAGGATGCATTGTAGTAAGGCACTGTGCCTATGATAACTTTCTTCTGTTAATAACTTGTGGAAAAATTAATGTGTTGAGAGTTGAGACATGAAATTATATGAAGCAGAAAATGCAAAAATAAGATATGGAAAGTGCTATTTCCGGCGATCTGGGAGGTCTATTTTGTCAAAAATTTTCTTGTACGCTCCGCGCCAACTGATAGTGGCGCTCCGCTTAGATGGTATAGTACCGTCAATCACAGGTCGAACAACTTCGGCCCCCCCCCCCCATTTTCAAAAATCCTGGATCTGCCCCTGTTTACGTGAGAAGATTGCCTTATAAAGATTCGATCTGCATACATCATTGCTGTAAACTGTTTAACATAAAAGGCACGCACTTACCTCTTTGCAATACAAGTACCCAAGTCTGTTTGGTCATTGTGGGCGATTTAATTTGACAGATGTATTTGGTTGTCTTGTAGCTATTCACCTGGCATACAAAACTGTGCTGTGGATTTTTTTTTAAAAAAGAAGTGCCTCTAAAAGTCATACTGAGTGGATGCTGAATCCAGACATCTTAAGAGGTATCTCTTACATGTGGAAAAAGCTTCTGATAAACTTATTTGCATCAAAGTCAAATAAGCAGCTCAGCAAATATATATCTTGAAAACGGCAAAAGGAAGCATGCTCCTATTTAAGGGCATCGAATGAGCTACAATTGTCCAAGGGCTAATGTTTAACGAGAAAGCCAAAAGGCTTGGTGATTCCTTGCCTTTGAAAATAATTCTTAATTACAGAACTTTCGCTTTTGACCTCTAGTGACCTCCGATCTTCCCATTTAACAATGAGACTTCTTCTCTCAGTATGGTAAACTATATATCAAGTATTTTTGTATTCATCATTCCCATCCTGAGCTCTTCTTGCATTTACTAGCAATTTCCAAGGTTTGTGTTATTTCACATCCGGTTGACCTCATATGACCCTTGACCTCTCAAAAACAAATCGGGTTCATCATCTGACCATTGTGTACTCACATGCCAAGAATGAAAAGTATCCATACTTGAGATAAGTTAAAAGATACTCGATTATGACCTCTGATGACCTCACGTGACCTCTGAGCTCTACCAAACATTAGTTCTTCCTCTCAATGTGATGTTTAGCAGTAAGTGCAAAAAAGTATCTTCCATTCCTATCGAGGGATATTGTGTTTACAAGTTTGTTAGTTTTTCACCTCTGATGACCTCTCATGACCTCTGATCTCTACCAAAAACAAAAAGATTCTTTCCTTCAATATGATAAATCCATGTAACAAATGTGAAGTCTCCATCATGCCAATCTTGAGATATCAAGCAATTTCCAAGGTTTTTGAAGTTTTACCTCCGGTGACTCATAACGTTTGACCTCTACCAAAAACGGTTCATTTTCTGACTATAATGCATCCACAGCTACATTTCAGAGCATCCATACTTCCTACCTTGAGATTTTGTAGTTAAAGGGGTTTTGGTTTTGACCTCTGTGACCTCATATGACCTTTGGTCTCTACCAAAACAATAGGGTTTTTCCCTTCAATATGATAAATCCATATAACAAATGTGAAAAGCGTACATTACTCAGTATCTTGAGGTATTGTGTTTACAAGCAATTTCCAAAGTTTTTGAAGTTTTAACCCCACATAAAAAACTTTTGACCTCTACAAAAACATAGCAGGGTTCATGTCCTGACTAAGTTTGAAAAGTTTCCATGCTTCCTATCTTGAGATATCGTGTTTGAAAAGTTTCTGGATTGTAAACTTTTGTGACCTGACACGACCTCTGACCTACACCTAAATGAATGGAATTTTTCTTGATAGGATGCATTTATATACCAGGTATGAAAAGTCTGTCTTGAGATATAGTGTTTACAAGCCAAGCGTCACAAACACACGCACACATACACGTGCACACACATACACACGCCGTCGTGATTGCATAGATGTCTTTTGTCTTCTGCAAGGAATGAAGAACATTCAAATTGTAATAGTTTTGGTCTGTTTTGTACGTATTCAGTGTCATGTAGAAATATTGAAATGCTGTATACTAGTGTTCACCTTTTTGTAAAGCCCAAAACTTCTGGGGCCGCACCAATACGACTTGAGATTCTCAAGCGGCCCAACGGGCTTTGTTTGAGAACCAGTGCATTAGCGTAGGAAGCTTTTTGAAAGTGGTAAAGGGGAGTAAATGTTAGTGGAAAGTGTCCTGGGGAGGGGTGTCCCCTCCCCTTTGGAAATATTTTGACTATTAAAAGTGCCGTAGATACAAAATGGTGCAATATATGACAACTTTGAAGTAATTTCATCCAATTCAATGCCATATTTTGGCAGCATATCATCCAAAGTGGAGAGCGAAACGAGGTTACCGCCCCCCATCAATCAGAGGGCGGAGCGGTCGCCTCCGCTGCCCCCTTTTCCTACGCCTACGCACTGAAATACGCTTAATCAACAGGATTTTTAGTGAGTGTAAGATGGTTTTTAACCATGCTTGGAACAAACTAAACTTTATATCGGGTAGAATTTACAGTTGTGAAAGATTTCAGATTGATTTAGCGGAATACATCGTCTGTCTGTCCACAATTCGCATTAAGGCAGCTTTGTCGTAGTATGGTTAAGTCCATGCGGTGTTTGTGCGGGGTGTTTTGCAAAAGGCTTTACAAATAGATAAACACTCAACATTATAAAGTTTAGTGACAATTAGAAGGATATCATCAACAAAAAGTGGGGAAAAGATATAAAAAGTATCGTTTGCCTGAGACATCAGATTAAATTTAAAATATAATTTGTAGTACCTTCAAAACGTTGCATTCAAAATCTTCTCATCTTTCTTCGTCACTTCGTAGAACGAAATTCATCCTTCAGATACTAAAATACTAAAGTGAACCAGAAGAGCCAGGCGTTGAGCATATTTTTTATACACACCACCCTTTGGACCCACTCAAAGAAGGTTCTCACTGAAATTTATCATTCCAAATGTTTTTTTATTCCTTGCCGAAGGCAGGCAAGACATCTATGCAATGGTGATGTCGTGTGCGTGTATGCGCTTGTGTATGTGTGTTTGTGACGCTTGTTGTAATCACGATATCTCAAGATAAGAATGACGGACACTTTTCATATTTAGTTTATAGATTTTTCATGATAAGAGAAGGGACCCTATTGTTTTTGGTAGAGGTCAAATGTCATCCGAGGTCACCGTAGGTAAAACTGCTAAAACCTTGTAAGTGAATTGTAGTCACGATATCTCAAGATATCAATGACAGACACTTTTCATATTTGGTCTATACATATTTCATGGTAAGAGAAAGAATCCTATGTTAAGTTCAACGGTCATTTGAGGTCACCAGAGGTCAAAGACCGAAAACCTTGTAATCGCAATATCACAAGATAGGAATGACCGACTCTTCATTTTTCGTATATACATTTGTCATGTTAAGAGAAGAAGCTCTTTTGTTTTTGGTGAAGGTCAAAGGTCATTTGAGATCACCAAAGGTCAAAGACTGAAAACCTTATAATCATGATATATCAAGATAGGAATGAAGGACACTTTCATATTTGGTAAATAGATTTGTCCTGTTGAGTGGAAGGACCCTATTGTTTTTGGTGGAAGTCAAGGTTATCTGGGGTCACCGGAGGGTCGAACTCTGAAAACCTTTTAACACAATATCTGAAGATAGGAAGCTTGGATACATTTCATACGTGGTACGTAGCTGCCTTATGATCTGAGAAAGAACCCTTTTGCTTTTGGTGGAGTTAAAAGGTCATCTGGGGTCACCAGAGGTAAAACACTGAAAACCTTGTTAACATGTAATCTCAAAGTAAAAAGCTTGGATAGATTTCATACTTGTGGAAAAAACTTTTTGAGAAGAAACCATTTACAAGTCCAAAATACAGCTTAAGACAGAACTACATTTCCAAAATAGATGTACCAGACTTATAATTTCAGTCTTACAAAAAAGAAACCTTGATATCATCCGCTTTTTCCACAACATACAACTGATAATTTGTAGCAATAATTCTGTGTATAAATCTGAACTGAAAACAGTACAGTTTTGTGTTGTACCAGAACAAACTAAATTTATCCTACCAATCTCTATCAATTAACCTCCAAAAGTATCATTGCATTGTACAAGGGTGGTTGGCCTTTTCGTCATACTCTAAATAAAATAGCTATAAACAAATTGTGAGGCAGAGGTTGCTCTCATCAGAGAGGTGGTATTAGATGCAGATAAATAGGAGAAAATTTCTTTGTTCCTTACTAGATACCGACAATTATCCCCCTGGGTTCGTTTTCGTAACTCAGGAGGCGATGAGAGCTAAGGGGGAGGCAGTGGGGCGTTTTGATAAAAAAAATGAGATACACAATTTAAACCAGGGCCTTACAAGATTCCAAAAGGTTTCGTCCATCTGAGCTCTCAAATTGGTTCGCATCAAAAGGGGATAAATTAAGTCGACGAGTCGAGGACGTCTAGCATTCCCTCCTCCGATGCACTACAAAATTTGTGTATTATCTTTATTACCAGATGTCACGAAATTGCATCTAAGAGTGTTTAATATCGACTGTTTTTCCTGACGAGAACCCTCCTATTCCCATCAGTGACAGTGAAAGCGGTGACCGAAGGGGTCATGGTTACAAATTGTCCTGCCACTTTTTCCTCCAGTGTGGTTTTCTCCTTGCTGTCTATAGACTTTATATAATGACAAAAGTAACAGTTAGGTAACAGAAACATAATAGATAACTTTTGCAGATTACTATGAAGTTAAACGTAAAATCGTTTTCAATAATGCAATTTCTCGGTGCGCCACTTTCGGGTTTCTCATCATTTCTACCTGTCGGACAGCTTGAGCGGCATTCGTCTTTCGAAGCCCCATGTGACCCCTACCATCCTTCTTCCTTCCAATCGCAGGACAAGCTTCTTGCAGCGTCAAAGGGAACTTCCACTAGTTACTATTGAAATACAAACTACTTTAAGGTAATTTTTGTAATCTCTTTGGTTGGCATTTAAGGTTAGCCTATTAGGTAATCGAAAGATAGTAAAAATTTGACTGACAGTGCCTCATTCCTGTGTCGTAAATATCTTAAATACTCAGAGCTAGTACTGAGTAGAGAGCTTCCATGCTCTTTCTATGCTCGAAACAAGGAGATTGCATTCTTGTAGAGCTTCTTGACTGGAACTACTCGTATGCAAGTACTTCCATGCTCAAAGTTTTCTCTTCCTTCAGTGAAAAGTAGTCATATGTACAAATGTAACAGACACTAAGACACCAACACAGCAGGATAATAGAGAAAAGTGGCATCGCAGTAGATACACTGTCATTCTCTTCATGTGCTGTGTGTAATTATAATAACAGGGCTATATGTTTATCATAGTTCAGGCCGACAATTACAGTCAAGAACCTACAGTCGTTTTGCAGGGTCAAAGGTGAACTCCTCCTTAGTTCAAATTTACTATTTTGAAAAATCAAAATCCGCAGTAGATGACATTGCTTGCAGATAGCATACATGCGACATGTAAGTTCCTCGTTTCACCCCCATGAAGCTAATACTAAGGGTGCATTTACACTAGATCCGGATCTGATCGCCTGCGCGGGGTCAGATCCACTGCTCGAGATCAAATTTGTAGTGTAAACGCAGATCAGATCCGGATCTGATCGCCCTATTTTGATCCTGGTAAGAGGGGAGGATCAGACCCCGCGCAGGCGATCAAAACTTGTAGTGTAAACGCTCCCCGGATCAACGGTGACCCGAGATCAACGGTAATTCAACGTAAATTATTTGGAGGTCACTTCTGCAAAAACACTCATTATGCAGGGAGGTGGATCAGAGTACGAGACAAGTGTAAATGCACCAGGATCAAGCCATACACGTAATTCGATATGCTGATAACATAGGGCGATCAGATCCGGATCAAGTGTAAATGCACCCTTAGGGTGCATTTACACTAGATCCGGATCTGATCTCCTGCGCGGGGTCAGATCCCCTGCTCGAGATCAAATTTGTAGTGTAAACGCAGATCAGATCCGGATCTGATCGCCCTATTTTGATCCTGGTAAGAGGGGAGGATCAGACCCCGCGCAGGCGATCAAAACTTGTAGTGTAAACGCTCCCCGGATCAACGGTAATTCAACGTACATTATTTGGAGGTCACTTCTGCAAAAACACTCATTATGCAGGGAGGTGGATCAGAGTACGAGACAAGTGTAAATGCACCAGGATCAAGGCATACACGTTATTCGATATGCTGATAACATAGGGCGATCAGATCCGGATCAAGTGTAAATGCACCCTTAGTTCCATGGTTTCACTGCGGGTTAAAATACATTCATTCCATGTACATTGTTAATTATTTAAGCTACATGTTTTGATACAATAACGTCAGTTAAGTTCAAGGGTCATTGATGTTGACAAAAGCACACGTTTTTTATAGGTTACACAAGCAGTGTGTCGCTATCGTTGAAACAGCTCAGAATAAATGAACCTACATTGCATAGGAAAACTGAGTAAACACTGTGTGTTCGGTATGCATGCACTGTATACACATCTCTCCTGCATGCAGTGATAATGAATTTACTTCCTTCTCATAAACTAAAAGAGTGGTGGACCATCTTCAAAGTCTTAACTCTAGACGTTATAGAACACTCAAAGGTTACAATAACATCGCGAGCGTCTTGTTGAATTCTACGACGTGGGGTGACGTCGTGGGTTCTCGGGTTGGGATCAGAAAACGCTTATGTAAATCCCTGGGATTTTCCAAACCCGAAATTTTTGTCCTACCAACTTTTTCTTTTGTTGTAATGGACTTGCTTCTTACCCTGTACAGATAGGCTGCTTGCAAACACCACGTCCCCTTTCCGCCTTTGGTGCGCATGCCTAGCATAAAGTTATGTAATTTATATATAGGGCCAACATCAATTCCCTTTCCAGGTTGAGCTATGTTTGTCAAGTTTCTACCCCTTCAATCATCTGGACCGTTAAGAAAACAATTGATTCAGGGATGGTGTTTTAGGACGCTTCGTAGTTGTAGTTACAACAGGAAGGATGTACATGTTGAATATCTTGACACTATGTAATGTGTGTGTAATTTTTTCCCCATTGGGTCACATATTTGCGTTTCTGTGGTACACTGTGGAGATGCATTGAGACAGGAGATGAGGGAGGGATCTAAACCAGTCTAGAGGAGGGGGCGCTGGCTAATTTTGCTCGTAGTAATGGGTACTCCTGCACCAAATAGTGCTGTAAGCTGCAACTTTTGAAAACTTTACCTAGAGCCATAAGGACGGATCCAGGGCCCGTTTGGGAGAAAGGGGGTCTTTTTAAAGAGAAATGTGGAAAACAAGAAACCAGTTTACGCGATACATCGGGCTCTGAGGATCAAAATAATATAACTACAACAATGACATTTTCAGCGACATAAACGTTATAGATGACAACTTGAAAACAATTTCAGGAATTAAATCGTCTTGTTTTTTTTTTAAGTGTTCGAAAAAGAAACGGGGTTCCGATCACACTTGGATTCACGCCTGAACCGTTCCGTGCTGTTAGGATCACTTTATTCGTCTTGTCATGGTAGCACCTTTATTACAAACTTCTGTAAATTTACATAATATTTCTGACAATGTTTCTTTCAATCGAATTATGTTTTAACCTTCAAAGTGTAACAATTAAATGACATAACTAAACTGTTTCTCTTTGACAGTTTGCTTCTGTAAATTGTTTGTAATTTATAATGTTGATCGATAAGCATAAGCAAGTTTTTAAACATGTCTGTTACGTTAATTCACCTTCGATCATGTTTCGCACAATTGTTTTCCACAAATTTTCGATTTACATTTTTGTTTATTTATTTATTTATTTTTTTTTGTTTAGGTAAATGTTTTTAAGTTTTTAAACGCTGTTACCACTCGATCGGTGTTATTAACAAATAAACAAACAAAAAGAAATGCAGAAGGATGTGATTTAACATCTGAACAGCTGATTATTTTACCCTTTCCTTAAGTCTTACAAGATGTACTAATTTATAGCTAGGCCTGTGATTACAATATTTACTCTGTGTACTTATCTCTAGTCTTTGCTGGGCTATAGCACTCGCTCCGTTGTAACGTCAACTTTAGGTTTCTTGCGAATCTAGTTGATACGGTAGTGTTATGACGGTTGCCGTAGCAGGTCCGATGTTCCAGACGTTCTGTGGCGATCTTCGTTTATCCCAAACAGTGTAAGCTTGAGTCTGGTATGTATTTGCTACTTTGGAAGTAGCAGTTGACTAATTTGAAAATGCCCACATTGAACACCAAACTAGAAACTAGCTGTTAAGTAATGAACAGATAATTTATAAGGGATGAATAACAGAAATGCAGATCCTCTGCAACATTCCACATCATAAAGTTTGCACTATAACAGATATTCAAAAAATACCAACAGATTTTCTTTAGATGGTCTTAATCTATTATTGCTAACTAAAACAGCTGTTTGATTTAAAGGCCACACACCTTTATTTTAGCATGTTAAAGCTGTGTATCTTTGCGAAGTGTTTTTCAAAGGTTCGACGGAGAAAGGCAGCCTTTACACACTTCTAAAATTAAAAGAATGTCGGTATTTTTCCAAGTGGTATTCTTTATTAAAACAGATCAGAAAAGAAGAAAATACACCACACAAACCCTTTGCCAAGAGGGATGGTTCTCCCTAGAAAATGTAAAAATACTATCGGCTTAATGCATTTTAACATTTCTCATCTCCCTTAAACATATTTCGCCCGCTCAGTATACCATGTCTAGCTACGGGCTACCAAACAGGATAAAGTAACAAAACAGAAGCACATATAATATACAGTTTATGAAACTTCAATCGTATGAAAACGAAGAGGTTGGATAAAAACACTGGTATACAATCTAAAAACTTCCGGATAAAATTTGATCCCAGTCCGGATCGGAGGGGCACCTACACGAATCCGGATCAATAATTTGATCAGATATGGATCAAAAATGATCCGGAATGGATCATTTTTATCCGGATTTGATTACTGCAAATGACCCGGATTTGGGTAGGTGCCCCTCCGATCCGGATTAGGATCAAATTTTATCCGGACGTTTTTAGAGTGTAGGGTCAGTTTTGACAGTCTTATGTGGACAACAGGACCAAGTCTGATTTGACCTTAACCCCTCAAATGCTAAGATGCAAAGTTTTGTGGTGTGACTTACTCTTATCATATCCAAGGCAAGGAATGTCGTGAATAATGGTTTATATATATATATATATATATATATATATATATATATATATATATATATATATATATATATATATATATATATATATATATATATATATATATATATGGAAAAGTTTATCAAAAGGGAGCTCTGGCAACATTTCAATAATAAGATCTCACACATGACAACGTGACTGACTTTGTTCATGGCAGAGAAACTAGCTACTTAAACTTAGGTTCCGCTTTTGGCTAACAAATTGTGTTCCACTGACCCATGAGCAAAGGGCTACAAAACGGTACCCTGAATGACATAAATTGGTATTGTACAAAAAGTCAACAAAGTAAGTTGATTACGTTAATAGTCACTGATTCATACAAGGTTACTTCCTTTTATCGATAATTTTATGTCATACACTGAAAAGTGTTGTTGGTGAAGCTAGAAACACTTGTACACTGTTCATTCTACTGTTGCCACAGTAAGGTCATTTCTCTCGATAGACGTTGTATATGGTACCTGTGGTGCCAGGCTAATCAACAAAAGTAATGGCAAAGGAAAGTTCCTTTTGACAAATTACTGTTCTGGAATGTATGTATCAACTTCCCTACCCTCAGAGAAACTGCATGAGTTTGCATATTGCTGCATGGAATATGTTTCTGGATAAGCACGCCATTAAAATTAACACCTGTTCAAAAACTAACACATTTCATTCAATACAAAAATTGGATCGACCAAGGCATTAATCTAGTTGCGACATATATAAACGCAATCTGTTGCCTATAGATCTGTTAATCAAAATCAGCTTCTCCGGCGACATGAGCAGAGTAGAATGTATCTTATAAAAAATACGTGACGGTGATGGACAATTGAAGGCAACAGGGGGGTATGGTAATCTTAAGGACTTTAAATAAAATGGATGTCATCCTAGTACATAAACAGGAAGCAGCACTGAGAGTAACATGGAGAAAGAATGTTTTAACGTCACCAACGGTCATCTTTACCTGAATAACTTGAACAAAGACAATACGCTTTCAACAAATATTTAAACTGCATCCTTCATTAAATCTCTTCCCGTAGATAATTCTGTGTATACATTTTCTGACCATTTCATTTAGCCTAAACTACTGTTGTTATACTATTTTTGTACTTTGGCGTACAAGTTACTGAAATCTATTTCTGCTTCTGCACCAACGTTTGGTACTGTGTCATAATCACAGTGACTTTGTGGCTTATCCCAAGTACTATGAAGTGCGCCTTTTTTATTAACCATCGAGTAGCCATAGTTATCTTTCTCCGAGGTATGAACATTCGAATTATCGTTCGGCACTATGGGAGAAGAATGGTTGGCTTTGTCTGACTTGAAGCGTGATAAGCCGTACGGATCAATAGTATCTGGCAGACCTCCCTTCACTTGATTCCGGTCATTAATGGTTGCGTAATAGTCATTAATATTGCCATCTGCCTTACATTTTGCTTTAATGTTCCTTTTTCTTATCAAAATTACCCCCGAAACTACACCAATGAAAATGACGATAGCAATGAAACTGGAAATACCAATGAAAATAATTGTTTCTCTTTTAAAAGAGGGTTCTTCCCCATCGGTTATACCATTAGTAGATTGATTTGGTGTTCCTTTTGTCGAGATGTCTGTTGCAGTGTCACAATCGGAGGACGAAATTGGATTAAAGACATAATCAGCACTGGAAAATTTTCTTACGTTAATGGCACAGGCTCTCGAGATGCCTTGATAAGATGATACACACTCATAACGTGTTGATAAATCGGCAGCTGTTATTGGTCCGACAACCAAACGATACACTTTCAAGTTTTCTCTCATTTCAACTGATTCATTCGTAAGTTCTGTCCGTGTTGTATTTATATCTGATATCCATTGACATGAAGTTGCAAGAGTGAGATTACAAAAACATTCCAATAGAAGTATGTCTCCAATCTTGTACGGTTGAGATACAGTCCCATTACGACGGCAATAAACCGGATCTGTCTCCATGATAATGTGTGGAGACCAAAATACATCTTTCGAAACTTCATTCCCTGTAGTGGAATCATTGCCCTTTACCAAACATCTGAATTTCGTTTCTAACGTCAATGTAGCTAAGGTCAGATCAAGAAAATGATCATCATGATTGTTTTCCTTCAAAGTCACAGTAGGCCTGTGAGCTCTATCGTTGCCGACTACATCGATCTGAATGGAAACATTGACGAGGCAGGTCACATTGCACGTAATAATGACGTTAGTTTCGTCATTAAACAAGTGTTGGTTTCCTTCACTTCTTCCCTTCAGTCCGAAAAAAACTTCATATGATCTACATATCACTACCATGTAAGAGCCTAACACAAAACCTAGAACATGATACCGGTAAGAAGCCATGTCATTGCTGGTAGAGAATCAACCACATTTAGTCTACTTCTGTCAGCTCATTATCCCCAAGAGAATCTCTTATCTGATAAATACGTCCTAAAAATGATCGTGAATCAAATATCTTGGAAGACTGAGACTTGCGCTCACAAAATGCACCTTGTCAGCATAAGTAAAAATCAGTACTTGTTAGAAAGAGGTTACTGGTTGAAGGGGAAATTACACATGGCTAGATCTTTGTTGGAAGATATGGTACGGGGAAGTAGATTCTACATGCTTCGTTGCTTTCATGCCTATTATCATATCACAGCAACGATACGACTGATAATAGACTATACCATTGCAGACTTCAAACAGTGGGTCTATTTTACAATTTTACAAATTTTTACTATTTTAACAGCTACAAAGCATAAACACGAGCTGACTCTTAACGGCAAAGTATGCAAGGCTTTCATAATGTCGCTGATCAGATATGAATTGCTTTGAAAATAGTATCGTGGAACAAGAAAATCGCGAATATCATTTAATGTTGCAGACTTATGACGAGGTGGAGGGGGGCTGGGCCCACATTCGGGCAGAAAGTTGGCCATTTTCGGGCATATGCTCTTGTCGCGCAAACTTACTGTAACGGCGGGCTAAAAGCGCTTGTTATTTTGCGCTTAAAAACTTGCTATTTTTCCCTGTACGGTAGATTTTGTTTGTCAGTGTGTGCAGGACAGGCTAAAAAGGGGAGTCTGCTGTTATGGGCGTAATCTTGTTTGTCAGGATGATTATATTATATTTGTACAGGCACATTCACTGCCAAGTTACAGGTCTATTCATAGACACACGTTTTACTGTAATCCCCTGGCTCGCCTCTACTCAGGACAAAGATAAAAGTTACTAACAAGGGTACAAGGGTACAAGTGTAACACATACTTGGAAATGCCTAGAAATACCTGAAGGTCCTGTGGTCAAGATCGGAGCAGTTACAAGTGCTGGCAAACTGCCTGTAATTGAAATGGGAGGATGCAACTGGAAAAGGGCTAGCTTCAAGTTGCTGGTATATATCAAGCTCCCTTAGGTCCCAGGTAGTGCTGCAACTGCATGACGCCAGGACAGCAGGGCACCTCGGATTTTGCAAGACATGGAATAACGCCAAAAGATCGCCTGTCTATTGGAGAAACACGAGGAAAGAGTTCTACGAACACTACATATAATGCCACAAATGCGGATCTAGGAAAAACCTCCCCATGAAGAACCGTACCCATATGCAGCAGTCCAGATTTGCCGGGCACCAATGGGGCGAGGATCATGGACATTGCCGGACCCTTCCCACAGACGGACCGTGGCCTTCAAACTAGTCATCGGCGATTACTTTACCATATGGACGGAAGAGGTTGCCTTACCGAACCAAACTGCAGAGACTGTGGCAAATACCTTCTTGGAACAGTTCGTGCAGATTTAGAACCCCTAAATGAAAGTTGGCCTACTTGAGAAAAAAGATAAAATGCTACAAATTAACTGTCCAAGTTATAATCTCAAGACTCAAAAACCCTTGGAAATTACATCTAAAGGTTCCTTTCCTCCCTCAAATATTCCCGGGGAGGTCCCCGGACCCCGGCCATGGACGTGTTCTTATGCGGGTTTCTCTTCCTAACAAATTATCCATATTCCTCCTACAGAGATACACCGCTTGATTACACCAGCATATACGCTGACTAAAGATAAATTAGCCTATGATTACTTTTAATTATTATGCTATTCTCAATGAGCTGGCAAAGAAACTTTTAATCTATTCACTTCAAGTATTTTTCATGATATATTAGAACATAAATATTCCATATTTAAGATAAACCAAGGAGTTACTCTATATGTGAACTTCACAACTCAGTAAGAAATATATTGTAACATTATTCTGAAAAGCCATTTATGAAATAGGATACCCGGGTTCACTAGGCCTATTCAAATTGGGGTGACTTCATTTTCCCTTTAAATCAAATCTAATTTTTCTTCTTGAAATCTGAATTTGTGTCTAAAGCATAAAATTTAAAAGAAAAGAATGTTTATATGCACCTTTCAGGCCTAAAATGTGTTATTTCCCCCCACCTGGGAGACATTTCCACTGAACATTTTCTTGCAAGGCTAACGCTAAGATGGTGGCTCCCCCGGTTGCGTAATAAGAACGCTTGGGAGAAGCCTGCGCCGGGCACCAGTCTTGTAGGGGTGCCATGCCACAGCCGAAGAATTCAGTATATAATTCAAATTTAAGATCATGTTATCAAGGCAAAGCTTTATAAAAGATAACCCCATTTGGATCTAGGAAAATTTCTCAAAGAGTAGAGGTGTAACATCCCTTTCAAAAGAGGAAAAAAATCGCTTAACAATAAGGATTTCTAGACATATAATTTATCCAAAGATAGAACCATTTTGCATCCTAGCCACCTCACGAAGACAAAAATTTCTCAAAGTGTATAGCATTCTCTTACACAGCAACCCTTTGATTTACGCCTAGCCAAAAAGTAGGACGACTATTACTAAATAATGACACTTTGTAAAGATATAATCAGTTCAAAGCTTTGCCAGCGATAGCACAATTTTGTACCTAAACCAGGTCTTATATGTGCCCCTCCCCTCAGCACCCTCCCTTAAGATGGCTTATGCATAGGTAAAGGGAAGGATCCGCCCTGGTGTCAAATATCTGTATGCACGCCACTTGGTGCTACGCTTAGATTTTGTCATGACCTGCCCTCTAGAGATTGCTACAACCCTGGGCACGCACACAAATATGGAAATTCCTTAATGAAGGGGCGATTTTGCTCTTCATGGGGAGGGGGAAATGCTAAGGGCAGCAAGAGGTGTTTAAAAAAATAAAGTACATAATAATAAGCTGAAGCTTAAAAGATAGTTCTAAAATTAGTGTTAATTAAATGAAGATAAAATGAAAGCTACAAGCATACTACAAAGTTCGTAGATTATTTTATTGCCACATTCCAGCAAATTGCATCTTGGAAGGTCCCCAGACCCTGTGCCATTGCCATTTGACTGATTAATAATCAGTACTGGCTACCCTCTTCCGGAATTGCAGAGGTCACAGTGCATAATACTACAACATTTCATAAAATGTGTACCGTTCGCTAGCTAATCTTGATTGCCAGATACCAGAAAGTTGCATTTAACAGCGTTTCAGAGGGATACTTCCTTGGAGACCCTCCCACGCTATCAGGTCATCACTCCTTCGACGATCTCGAGTTTGGGTTTCGCCATCATACAGTGAAACCCCATGGGTTTGCAATTACCTGGATCCACACATACAAAGACTATACTTAACACCATTCATCTTAAGATGTGTATTCATTTCTTGTCACCCATATTTTACAGGTATAGGGCGTTCTTTTATTTTCATTCATATTTGCAGACAGGGCGTTTACCCAACACCAATTCTGTGCAAGGGGCGATGAGCCAAAAAGGGTTGGAAAGCACTGATGTTCACTTACTACACGTGACGTGTGCTTATAATTTGGGTGAGTGAACCTTGCCCTTGCAGTAATGCGTTGGAATGGTTGTTTCAATCTATGCTACACTACCGCTATACTTTTTCTCGACCTCTGAGTGTCTTATCAGTAGCCGTTCTACTCGCGGCACAATGCGATCTTGAATGCATGAAGGAAAAGCTTGCGTTCTGTTCTTAAATAATTTTATGGTAAAAATCCTAGCCACACTCTGCGACAAACACTGTCATTCAATGTCACCAAGTCAAATATGTTCTAAGTCAAGACAAGTCGCAAGTCATTTTTCTTCAAGTCAATTCAAGTCGTAAGACATTTTCTTCAAGTCAAATGAAGCCAAGTCGCAGGTCAAGAAAAAGTACGACTCGAGTCGAACTCGAATCTAAGTTAACGACTCGAGTCAACAACTCTGCTAACAAGGTAGGACACTTCTCAAGACGAAACACGAAAAATTGGCCTACTTTTACACTCTTAACTCTACCTGCAAGCGTCCAAAGACTGTGTCAGTCTGCTCAAGCAAAACACCCAGCACCTCTTTGCATACAACTTTGAGCATAAGATTACTTCTAAAAGGTAGAAAATCATAAGAAATGATTTTTGGGGCCGATACTGCTAGGTCGCACTTCACAGCGAGCGATTGCAGGTGATAGTAGCCTGAGCAGTTATCTGTGCCGTCTTTCTTATAAAAACATGCAGCGTAAGAAGAAGCGAAACTAAAGAACGCCAGTTCGCAATGCAGATTAATGCAAATCATCCACGTTTGCCAGATCCTTCGTAACGTGCGTTGTGATTGGCTAAGAGTAACAAACCTAAGTCTCTTGGCCAATCACAACACACATTACGAGGAATCCAGCAAATGTGGATAATTTGCATTAATCTTTTCTTCTTTAGCTCTGCTTCTTCTAACACTGCATGTTTTTCATGAGAAAGACGAAATTGATGTATTTCCGATACAATCGTTGTTTTATAGGAAAGTGTTCATCCCGATAGCCTCCTCTTCACAGGCGCACGGTATACGCGTCATCTTTCGGGATGGAAACAGGGTTTGCAGAGATGAGGCTCACTCGTGAGGAAACCTCAACTTAAGAGCACTCAAGGTATATCTACGGGGAGGTTTCCCGGGAAAATTAAGGAAACAGAGGCCCATATGTGATATTTACAGGGTCATAATCGGTGTTGTGTAAGGGCCAATCGCTCCTGCGAAGGCTTCGGGGATCTTGGGGTGTAGCTCCAAAAAGGTACACATAAAATGAAGACAGTCGGTTAAACCAGGGAGGTGGAACCTGATTAAACTAGACTGTTCACTTATTCTGGTGATTAATATTGACTGATCTTCATTCCAAAAGATGATAACGGTTGATTAAAAGGCTTGCCAAAAAGATGAACTAAAATATATACAGATTTACAGAATTCTAGTGACTTCATGTTTCTATCGAGAGGTCCACAAGGTAGAGTGACGAGGCTTGCAGCTTGGGCCTTCCAAGACTCGTGCAGTCCTTTTGGCTCTATTGTAATTCTGCTGTCGTTTATGCAGTCCCCTGATTGGTCAACAGTTGAGACGACTAAGGGATATTAATATTAATTGATAAGGTGATAATATCCCACCAACCAGGAAGTGACAAAAAGTGAAATTGACCGCACCCACAAAGTTGAGCTGGGAGTGGCCGTCAGCGTGGTTTGAGACTTGAGAACTCTGACGTACGCCAAACACGTGACAGGAAATTGAATTACGGGTGCAAAAGGCATAAGAACAAATTTGTGACAGACAAGACTGCGTAGCGTACTAGCAGTTGAAAGAATTGCTCGAGGAATCGGTGATCTCCTTTACAAGCAGATAGTTATGTACTGAATACTATCCAACATCAGGATAATAAAATTTCAGTATTTCATCAATAGTAACCTAGTGGTATAACTGAAAAGGGGTTTGAGAAAGTAGGAGGAACTTAAGGCGCCTGGGAAAGTTTAGCCCCCGCGTTGATCCTTGCTTCTTCTTAAGCTGCATGTTTTCATGAAAAAGACAATGATGAAATTGACGAAAGTGATGTATTTTCGATACAAACGTTGTTTTATAGGTAAGTGTACATCCTGAAAACCTCTTTACAGGCGCACGGTATACGTGTCATCTTCCGGGGGTGGAAACAGGGTTTGCAGAGATGACGCTCATTCGTGAGGTAACCTCAACTTAAGAGCACTCAAGGTATATCTACGGGGAGGTCTCCCCGGTAAAATTAAGGAAATAGAGGCCATATGTGGTATTTCCAGAGTCATAATCGGTGTTGTGTAAGGGCCAATCGCTCGTGCGAAGGCTTCAGGGATCTTAGGGAGTAGCTCCAAATAGGTACACATAAAGGGAAGACAGTCGATTAAACCAGGGAGTTGGAACTTCCTTATTAAACTAGATTGTTCATTTAGTCTGGTGATTGATATTGATTGATCTACATCCAAAAGATGATAACGGTTGACTAGAAGGCTTGCTAAAAAGATGAGTTAAACTATGTACAGATTTACAGAATTCTATAGTGACTACATGTTTCTCTCGAGAGGTCTACAAGGTAGAATGACGAGGCCTGCAGCTTGCAAGAATCGTGCAGTCCTCTTGGCTCTGTTGTAATTCTGCCGACGTTAATGCAGTCCACTGATTGGTCAACTGTTGAGACGACTAAGAGATATAAATATTAATTGATAAGGTGGTTATATTCCACTAACCAGGAGGTGACAAAGAGTGAAATCGACCGCGCCCACAAAGTTGAGCTGGGAGTGTCCTTCAGCGTGGTTTAAGACTTGAGAACTCTGGCGTACGCCAAACACGTGACAGAAAATTGACTTCCGGGTGCAAAAGGCATAACAACCAATTTGTGACAGACGAGACTGTGTAGCGTACTACCAGTTGGAAGAATTGTTCAAGGAACCGGTGATCTCCTTTAGAAACAGATAGTATGTACTGAATGCTATCCAACATCATGATAATAAAATTTCAGTATTTTCATCAGCAGTAACCTGGTAACTGAAAAAGGGTTTGCGAAAGTAGGAGGAACTTAAGGCGCCTGGGAAAGTTTAGTTCCCGTGTTGATCCGAGGTTGATCCTGGTTACATGTCTGATTTATTTTTTCCGACTGAAAGGTAAACGATTATCGTGTAAAGTTACCATCGGGCTGTTGGATGGGAGGGGTTGTACACTTGGTTGCATGCGACTTTGGAATCATGAACTGCTCCCAAGCTGTCCTATATGAAGTTATTGTGACATGACTAACAATGATAGGTGCGCGAGAAGTGCGTCCAAAATATGGATTTAAGGACATTTTAGTTATGTTTTACTTCATTTACTCTACAAAGTTTATCCTTCACCCTACACTTAAATGCCTTAAAATTGATGAATTCGCTGATATATATGTTTTTCAGACGTCGATGTTTTTTCGATCTCAGTTTGCTTGATGGACTGGATAGGAGCACTTCGCGGGCCGAATGTGGCCTGCGGGACGCCATTTTACGAACCCAGGGATGTTGTTGCACTGCTGTAGACTTCATAAAAAGGTGTTTACAGGCAGGCTGTTATAAGCTATATAAATAACAGAGCGTTGCGTCCAGCGTTTAAAAAGAGCTAGAATCAGACGCTAATCCAGACTTCAATTCCTGCTCACCCCCTTGTTCGACACTGGTCTGTTTGTTTTTATTTTTCGAAAGGACTCTTTAGGCTGTAGTACCAATTTATTTACTTAGCTTCACTACCAAATTTTAGGAAACTTGTTGACTTTTGTCAGATCCGTTACGGTGTCATGGAATTATTTTCTTTTAAATCTTTTACTTCTTCTTTATTCTTTCTGTGCAGGTGATACAACTACCATTTGAAACGGGATTCTAGGAAAGTTTACGCCGAGTAGATATTTTGTAAAGTTGGTGCCAACGAGCAATTACCATCTTCGTTTGGAAAAAGTAAAACAAAATTACTATAAGAAGGAAAAACAGGATCTCAGAAACAAAGTGAGTATGAAATGCCACAATAAATTTGCAAGAAACCAACATGTTATGAAATAGGCAGCTAGTGTATGAAAGAGCCAAGCGTTTCGTAGAAGAGGGTTTGGAATATTCTCCCGATTTCTTTTATGTTACTAAACCTGAAAATTTTCTGTAGTTTTAAATTATTCCTTTAGGCTAACTTAATATTAGTGATCTTCTAGGCGTAATAAAATGACCTTTCCGTCTTTAAACCTTGCTCTTTAAAATTCATGACAGTGGCTTTGTTACTGGCCAAATTAGATTCACCGGATTTTGATGCAAGACGCTGATGATGAAAAGATTGCAATGATGCCGTAAACAAGATTACCTGCCAAATCTTTTTGATCCGTACAAATCTCTTTTGACGTCAGCAACATAGTCAATCGCGTGATGCACAGTGGTAACATTTCTCTGCTGCAACCAGGTGATTGCGTGATTTACCACAAAAGCAATATGACTTTGGCCAATATTCTACCTAGTACTCAAAAAACAAAGTTTCAATGTAATCTGGATGTTTGCCAGTCATCTACAAACATCTACGAAATCATCTACATTCTGGAACAGCGCCAACTTTCCGAAGCTCCCTGCTTATGTTGTACCTTGTAACACAGACTACAGTCATTTATTACTTTGAAGTTAAAGTTCGGGGCATAGTTTATATGTTAGGGGCCTCACAATTCGTTACTTTTCTGTAAGTGACGCTATTCCGGCTTTGCAAAGGCCGTCCATATTCCATATATTTCTGTAGGTGAGAAAGAGAGTGCTAAGGAATACACAACTATCAACTGGAAAATTATCTACAAACTACGTGTCAAAGTATGGTGCATCTCTGCTTGGTTCATTACATCTCAACCGGGGGTGGGTAGGTAGGATTCAGCGTCCGAAATACACGAGATGACGAGCGATTAACCTCACAGCGGCGAAAATCACTCCAGAAAAATGTTGTGGGAGGCAATAAATGCCAATTATTTCGAATATCGTCATCCTGTCCTATATAAATGTAAAAATGTGTAATAAAATAGCGCCTGCAGACACCAACTGGAAATATTCCCATATATTTTTCTAACTCTGATGAGCAATTTTGTCTTATTGCTTTCCCTGATTATTTTCAAAGGCTATATGATCATAAGTAGGGACCGCTTATTTCTAAAATGCAAAATGGTCACCTAACACTGCAGAAGAGTTAACAGTGCAGTAAAGTGAGTGACCACTTTTCTCAGTTTCCAGTCTCCAAGAAATTACATTTAACAGAGTTTACATTTAATTTTCCGGATGCGTCTTGGCATTTTGAAAGTTTTATGATCTAAATTAGCCAGCTGGTAGACTCGCCTTTAAGGGATTCTTGCCTTTGGCTCAATAAGGTTTAGTCCTCACCTTTACAAAGTGAGGACCTGCCTTCGTAAAATCCCAGTTCTTTGCCTGACAAATGGAACAGTTTAGGAGGAATGGGAAAATAGTTCTACCAGGTGGGAAAATCTAAGGAAAAAGGTCATAAAGCCATGACTAGAAAAGATTGGAGGCATAAATTATCTACAACCTAACGACCAAAATCCCTGTACAGGTCAGTCTCGCCCTGATTCACACCTCCTAGCCCGGCCACTGCGCAAACTACCAAATTTTTGCCTGCACAATTTTTCACCTCTGAGTTTTCATATAAATTGATTGGGTGCTCGGCTGGGAGTAACTTTTGTCAAAACAAATTATTTTAAATGCATATTTATAGACACTTTTTGAGAATGCTGGCCTCTGGTCAGTTACCCATGTTGCATTCCAGTGTAGAGACGTGGGGTGTATCAACTTTGTAAAAAGTTTGATTGACAGCAATGTTGAGTGTTCCTTTAAACAAATAATCAGCTTCTTCAGATAATATTCCTGGCCTTTCCAGGGAAAATTCAGGGGAATATCACGTTGAGTAGTCTAATTTAAGTGTGTCAAACTAACGTCTGCTTGTTTTGGTACATTATTGATAAGAAGAAATTATACCACACTTCGCAACACTAAAAGACCTTTGTCTCAGACAGGCAATCGGTGCAGATAAAAAATGAGAGATTTCCTGCCAAAATTTGATCTGATTTGATCGACATGATCTTGATAATGATGTCGGCATAATAGAAGGGGTTATAAAGCGTATAGGCCTAATAATAATCGTGATTTCTCGAGGTCTGGCCTGAAAAAGTAATTGGTGAGGGCGATCTGCAAAAAAAGTCTTCACAAAAGACCGGTTTGGTTCTGTATCGGATTTCACTTCTCAACTTCTAAAGGCGAGGAAAAGAAGGACTCACTGACCTTAAATGGTCATCTTTCATATTCCAGAAAGACAGGGTTGGCCAGGTATTCTGCGCACTAAAATTTAAAGAAATGTACCACCAAAAATCATCTGGGGATTCCACGTGTGATTTCTAATCTAAGAAAAGAATACACGGCATAAATGGCCTATAGGGTAGAGGAGCTACTATAGTGGCAAAACAAAAGCATCGCATCAACAAACTTCATCCAGATTGAGATGCAATTCTTTCTGGAAGCAAAGCTCATCGTCAGTGAAGACGAATCTGTCTGGTTCGATAAAGTCAACTCAGAACAAGAGTACAATGATTTATGGCATTTTCCATGTCGCTAATTTGAGCACCATATCGTGAAACCACTAACGTAAGGCCCTACCTAAGTTTGAGTTCCAAGTCACTAGGCCTATGCTAACTATTCTAAGCGCCTCCTGTTTTAATCTGAAATCAGTGTCAGTATTGTCAGTCCACAGATGCGAATCAAGTTTTAGATCATATTTTAGAGACTCCTTCGTATCGCAAAAGCGAGAGATGCCTGATTTGATTATTTGCAAGTGGCACTCTCAGGTATGGTGGCTATATCTCTAAGCGTTCGAAAACAACGTAACGCTAGGTAGGCTAGACCTAACGTAAGTCTAACCTAATTCTTTTCAACGACGTAGCAAGCCTAACGTTAGTGTGTCGAATGTCACGGTGAGCAAACTGAAAGCACCAAAACCACAGAACCCCAATTAAAGCTAGGGTGTTCTCCAAAAATCCAAATGTGATTTCAATAGAACTGTCAACGAGTATGTTTTCAAATTTGTCAAAGTGAATGGAACAACTCCATTTCAAATATGACCTCGCTCAAGATTCCCCAAAAAACGCTCATTCCAAAAGGGGGAGACGTGGCTCATTGTTTTAAAATATACAAACCTAACGTGCAGCACTGTACTGCATGCAGCTAGTTATCGCATGCTACGTGTAGCAGGCAGACCGTACTCTATTCAAACTATGCTACGTACGTGTCTCTGTGTACTCCTGCGAAACTTTAGGTAGCTTGGGAGAATAATTCGTGATCAATCAAAACCTGTTAAAAAAGAAAGCTGTTTAGGTTTTTAACTACTCCAAATTAAAATATTTATCAATGGGAATAAAGTCATGGTGCCCATGTCTCTATATCAGATTCGAACAGGCTATGACGTAACACGTGCGTATTCTGTAAATTTTGATTTAATTTTTTTTTTTTTTTGCAGTTAAGGCTAGTGACTGTAAATTTTTGGACAGAATTTGCCCTTAATAAAGTTATGTCATGATCATGGCCTTCCCAAATCAAAGGACTTTTGGAGAGAAAGTGTGTGAGAAGGAGAATATTTCAACAAAGGAAAATCCTAATAACGTCCAGCCTTGATCTGAATTTCTCCATAAGCGATAAGTGGATCTAACAAAGAAATAGCATCAACCAGTAAAGACACTAAAAATCATGCATTATTAAATCCCCTTAAAGCGGCACATTGAGTTGGTTCATGAAATTCACCAAATTTTGCCAAACCTGTTAAGTTTTCTTCACATACTAATGACAAGTGGTCAAACTTAAACAATCCCCACATCTTGCATACAAATAAATGTTTCATAAGTGAGTAATAAACAATTCAATTCAGTTTTCAAAAATTCGTGACCAGACACTTTTTCAAATTATGCACACAACCGTTACAAGCCAGGATACCAAAAAATTCAAAACTTTAACTTTTTGCGTATCTATGGGATGTGAAACTTGACTAATTATGCTAATAATAATCATTGTCATGTGGTAGTACCCTTAAACACACTCGTTAAGTTATCGATATCAACTCAATATGCCCCTTTAAGAGCTGCAGTTTCCAAATCCTTCCATTCCATTGATTTCGTGTGGTATATATCATATTAACAATTCCATAGCCTGAGGCCGTTGCAAATTGCATGGAATTTTAAAATGTATTTATGTGGAAGATGAAGTGTCAATCAGTATAAGCCAGTTCAGGGTTGTTACTGCGCATGTGCAGTCTCTTAGGTCGTAGGTCATACGGGTATAGAACGCAAGCATAAGTCACGGGCTGTGTATAGGTTTGTACATTGTGTGCTATGCATTGCTGTAGCAGCTTTCACTCGCTGGAAGACAGAATATCCTTTTAACCCTTCACCATCAAAACGTAACGGCAACCGTGAATTGGCTCATTGTGTCCTGGAGGTCACTGTTACACGTGAACTGTACCCTCTTTGTGGGCTAAAAGTAGGAAAGAAAGAGTAGACCATTCTCAAAAGGCCTGTACTGTATACGTCATGTGTAACTGTATAGAAGGGTGACATTCGTAGTTCGATTTGTATGCTTTTCAGTAAGCATTTTGTTTCCATAAAATATTTCAAAAGATCACTTTTCTCATCCCCTTGTGCTATACGTGGCTAAGTAAATTAAAACCTTCCGAAAATTTTTTACCAGTTATCATCCTCCGTTGATACCTTACCCTTATAACATCTTCCTTTCGCAAGCTGAATGTCTGATTTCTCACTAAAAATCAGTTAACATCACAATACGTGTCTAATCAGTGTCTTTTGGAGGACAGCTTAAATTGCATGATAGTAGTGTATACAATTTGTAACTACCATAGGACCTCCGATCAGCTCCCAGCACTGAAGACTCTCCTAATAGACCCCACGCCGTCCGGCGGGCTCTTCAAGCGCCCACCAAGACAGCTGCTCCAAAAGGCGCGTGGGTGACAATTTCCACGCTGTTAAGTGAAAGAGACTGGAGGTCTTTGATGTAAATTCTGGCCTTTTCTTCTGGACAGAATTTTCCCTGACTGGAAGCTTGAACGGCGTCGACCGAAGATTTAGAATTAAACGGAAACCAGGTTTCGTTCCCCGGCCACAAGGAGCGACGAGAATCATCATGCCCTGGAGCGTGAGAACTTCAGGAGAGTCCGTTAAATCAGTTGAACGGTGGAAGCGTAAGACCTTAGATTGTCGCCGGCAAGGATCGCCAGAGCCGTCTGTTGCCCACGCCTGGGGATGAAAGAACCTGGAACAACGTCGTAAGTTTTGTGTTCTCTGTGACTGGCGAACAGGTCTATATCTGAGGTCTGGCCGTAAAGGAGGAAAAGATGGTTCCGCTTCCATATATCCTGAGATAGGGACCACTCCTTCTGGTCGAGTTTGGCCTCTCGACGGGAGTCCGCAAACACGTTTAGCTTTCTTCACGGCTAGATGGGAAGGCCCTGAGGTTGATATCGTCGTTTGTTGGCAAAAGATGAGAAGTGTCCCAGGTTAGTTTTGCACAGCTCTAGAGATCTCTTGTTCCTCGCTTGTCCGGTTCACGTACGAGAACTGGTCGTTGAATTGTCCGACATCACCGTAAGCATCCAGGCCCCGAAGCTTGGGGTTCCCAAGCTTGAATGGCTCTCTGGACCGCAGTCCAATTCCAGAAACTTTATGTGACGGGGCCTTGTCTGAATCGGACCCTGACCTGATAGGACTTGGCTCCCCAAGCAGCGCCCCAATCGAAATTGGGACGCGTCTGTTGTGATGGTTACTTGAAGGTCTGGTTACTGAGAATGTGAACGACCCTGAGGCAGTTTGTCTTGGGGACAGCCCACCACGCTATGGAAGGGACTAAGTCCGGAATCAAGTGGGATTCGTAAGGAGATGGGGTGAGTGTCCCGTTTGAAGACTCGGAGAAACATTAAAACTGGATCGGGCGTCAGTCCTGAGGCGGCCAAAACGTGGAGTATCTCCACTAAACCAGGCCTGCGGGATTTCACGCGAACGATCGTTCGCGGGTCGCGTTGTTGGTTACGTGACCGCCAAACCACGTACCGAAAAAAATCGGTTTACGATGTCCCATTTGACACTACACTCAAATTCAACTCTTCTGTGACGTAAAATCTGAACATATCTTAAAGAGGCCTTTTAAATTCGATTAGGAGATAATTATCATGATAAAGTACAGACTTATACCAATTGCGACATTTTTTCTCACATTGGTCTTGCCTCAGATCAACAACCATAAATAGATCGCATGAGGCTCACAACCTTGCAGCACGTGCTATCGCAAATTGCAATTGCCGACTCCACCCTAGCTGACTGGTATCACGCACTACCAACGGCGACCCTGTCCAGCCATGATTCTCAGGTTTGTACACAATGCGATACACTGCACAAGCTGTGATTACGACCCCACTGCTTTGACATTCGCGACATAGCTGCGCTATCATGAACGGTGTTCAAAAATCATGCACACAGATAACACACAGTATTGTCAGTGGTGCCTCATTGAGGTGCGTCCAAGGATTTCTTCGTATTTGCAATTGACGATGGTCAAGGAAACTTCTTGCTTGTATACAGCTAACTGATACGGAGTATGATACACTAGCGTGTGTCAGACTGATATTGGTTTTATCTGCACTCAAGTTTCGATCATAAAATAAATGAGAATCAGCGTGTCCCTTCAACAGTAATTTACCTATGATGCTACGTGTACAGTAAAGCCCACCGTCTTTCTGAACTGGTCATACAGATTTTAACAGGATAATAGTCATCACAATTACGGCAGAATCCACCTAGTTTTCAGGGCTTTACTTGTACAAGTCAAATTCAACGTAAATTTCTGCAGAAATCGCACTAAATTTCCATCGTGACTCTAAAAGTCACGGCAAGTATGTCAGGAGTGCAAAATAGCCAACATGTGTGCATAGAAAACATTTTTTATCTCTCTGTCCAAATTATGGAAAAAAAAAAATCGTACAGTATTTATTTCTAACTCCTTGCTACGATCCATGAAGTCTGTATAGGCCCTCAATTTCTCCTTATACTAAAACAACGTTAGGCTAGTGTAAGTGCCTAGTTTCACTAAATCTGAGAAGTTAGTTTCGTAGTGAAGCTTTCTTTCCCTAAAAATAAAACGAGGAGTCACAACCTTACAAAACATTGCTAATTGTCTGTTTTGGGAGTCTCCTACACATGTGTTCATCCTACTACTTTTTGGAATTTATGCCAAATTTATAACGCTAGAAATACCTCTCCATGAATCATTAATAGCTTCTCTTCAGCACACCAGCACAGCATAAACTTATTTAGTGTGGACAAAATGCATTGGTCATTCAGAAGGGCGTAGGCTCTAATCTTGGGAATAAATCCAGGTTTTTTAGAAGTTCCCCTTAAAAAAAAAATTTATTTGTCATATGATCGGGGTGTCCACCAAAAATTAGTACACCAAATATTTTGAGGGATTTGTCCTGCAATTTTGCCAGACCGTTTTTTCTGGAGTTATTTGGGGAATTGTGTTTCCCACGGTTCTTTCTTAGGGATCCTGTGTACCGTCCTGTGAGTGCAAAAAGTTGAAACCCTGTACATCCTAATTTCACCGATATTCGAAATACTTACGGTCCAATGTGTTCGGATAAATGGGGTTTTTACTTGTACTCCAAACCATATCCTGTTCCACCCGTCACGACGTGGCCGTCTGCACAGCGAACAACATTTACACGCATCATGTCGCATTTTTTAAATATTGTTTTTTTCGTACAAGGTTGGACACCATGTTTGTCACTGGTGGAAATTGACAGTGCAAGTGAAATCAGCGTCGTACACCTACTATACGAATAACTCTCAGTGGCTGGTAAACTGCACAGAGTCGTGTTTTTTTCTTTATAATATTGGGAATATGCCAAAATGGTTTTTGAGACTCACAAAATGGGTTAACGTTAGGTACGTGGTTCAAAAACCACGTAACCTAAAAAATGGTTACCATGAAATCTGGAAATCCTCAGGCATGCTAAACTGGCCATGGAGGCCTAAAAAGACGGAGCCATAACTCTTGCTTTGCTGGAATCTTCTTTAGAGGATTTCTCGCAAACGAGACTTAAAGCTTTCTATCCTCTGAGGAGTGGAAAGGCTTTACCAAGGCTGAAGTCTAGACAGAAATCACCGCGATAAGTAACTTTCTGAGAGGGGTGATGTTGGTTTCCTCCCAGTTTGATCACCCATCCTAACTCCGGAAGGGTTCCTGAATGAGACGAAATCTGTGTGCTCTGGGACCTTGGTCTTACTGAATTCCCTAGATTTAACCAATCGTCGAGATTAGGCGAAAAGTCAAATTCCCTGCCGACTAACGGTAAGCTGAACCAGAACCAGCTTCTCGAAACCCGGGTGAAAACTCTTGGGTCGGTCCTCCAGGCCGAAAGGAAGAAGCTCTGAAACTGTAGTCTACACCTCTGTACTAACGCCAGGAATACTCTGATAAAGAGGGTTGAATTGGAAAACATGAAGATAAGCGTCCTTCAATTCTATTGAAGGTGGCCCACATGCCCTCTTCATAGAGTCGGAATGATTGAGGACAGTGTCTCCATACGGAAACCTCATTGGTTTGAGATGTATAACTTGTTTCAGAGGCCCTCAGATTCAAGATTGTTCCTCCACAGGGTTGGGTTTCTTTGGAGCTAGAGAAGGAAACTCGAGCCGGATAAGGTTGAGACTCCCTGGATGGTGGACGACGTAATTGCCCTGTTTTGGTCTAATAAACCGAGGATCTCTGTCTCGGGGCTGTTCCTTTTGTCCAAGTGCCTTTGGAACTCGGAGTTAATTTCAATAGCCCCTTGGCTGGAGGAAACCTTCGAGACTCTCTATTTGGTAGCCCTCGTTTACTACTCTTAAAACCAATCGTCCGGATCTTATTTTTCTCCAATTTTCGACTGAACAAAGTAAGTCTCCCCCCCCACTGCTGGAAGAAAGGCAGTGGAGTGGGCACCCTTAGGGCTTTAGGAAAAACACGCGAACCCATGCTGGAACGAGAGTTAACGGAAATTCCTCTAGGAGCCGGACGGGCCACAAAGACCCGTTGAGGGCAAGGCACTTCTAGTCCCTGAGTCGAGCCGCTATATCCAGTTGGATTGAAAGGGGTCCTTCTGGAAGTCGAAGTGAAGGTTGAATTCTGACGACGTCTTAACTGGTTCGAAGGACCTGGCCTCGAAAAACGTGAAGAAACGGTGGCGATTGGAGCTCAAGATTTGCCCAGAATCCGCCTTCATTAGTTCTTTGCTACTTTTAACTTCCGCCCTGCACTTTGTGGAATCAAACTGACCACCGAATATGTCTCCGCTCAGCCGAGACGGGAAGTTGCCCTAAAAGCGTCTGTCTTACATCCCTTTCAGGAAGACGTAGGCGTTTAATAATATGACATCCCTCTGATCTATCACTGCTTGTGCGTATAAAAAGAAGCTCCTTGCAAACTGGTCATACACTCTACGAGAAAGCGGGACTCCCCATGGCTGACAAAGTAGCAATATCCTTCTTGGCCCACTGTGAAGGCTGTCTCAACGGATTTTAGAGAGAAATCTCAGGCAATGGAGCAGCAAGGACGAAGAAAACTTTACAGCCGACGGACGGCAGCTGCGTCCAAAGATTTCAGTGACTTCAGGCCTTTCGTTTTGTCTTCTTGAAGCCTAAAGTTTTCCAGAAGATTCGACTGAACACCAACGAGCGTAAATAATCTCTAAGCGGCCTGGAGGACTCACGCAGGAGTTTTGAAAAAGAGTGAGCCAATCGTTCTCTTCCACTCTTGAAGGACAAATTCTGAGCCTTTGGAAAATGGCGTCCACTTTATAAGATGTGGCCGCACTGCTGCTAAAGCTCTGTAACGATCCTCACACATCAGCAATCATACGGGCATCAGTTAGCGGCTTTAGAGCTCTGGGTAGGCTTGGGTTGAGTGACATGTTGAAGACTTTAGAAGGAGGATCTTTCCGATGGCTGGTTCCCCCTCCCAAAAAATTAACCCAAATGATGTCACTGACAATAGGAAACTGCCCTGGCGAAACACGTCCCTGAGGATATCGGTACCAGGTATAACGGTTTCCTCATCCCGAACCGGAGGCTGACACTCTTCCGGTCCGAGGGAGGTTGGTTTAAACCAAATGAGATAATGTCTATAACCCTCCCTATATTCCAAAACTGGAATCAAACCATCAGAACCAGTGATCCAAGAAAGGAGGCTGCCGGAGGAAAAAGGAGCCGACTGATCGTGGAAGGAAGTACTTAACGGCTGAGATGAGGTAGAGCCTTGGGAGCTTGGTTTCCAATTGAGTAAGAAGACTTTTTGGACTAAACTCAGAATATATAAGTTCAGAATACTGTCCAAGTACTTGATTTGGAGTGATCTCATCCTTTCGTTTGCGGTGAGGGAGAAGAGACGGAACCAGAGGAGGGAGGAGGGAATGACCGACGACGATGTCTGCCTTTTGTGTCCTCCTTGATCTAGAATCTAGACTCTACTAAACCGTCTATATGAGAGGCCTTGCTCAGAGAAATCCTTCAAAAATCTCTCTGGAAAAACAGAGCTAGGCATCAGAAACTAGAAGCAGATCACGAATAGCCTCCGCTGGTTGGTTAGACACTTGACCAACTTGACTTTGGAAGGACGAGCCTCGGGGTCAATGACCTCCATGAAATAGACGACTCCTGACGTGTTCACCTGAAGGCAGCCTGTGAGAGTGGACGTTTAAAAAAAAACCCTTGTTGAAATGGATTGCAGTGGAGCGTGAAATGCTGTGAAGTTTGATGGAGTGGGGTCAGGTTGGTTGAAGATTGGCAAGTTTGGAACTCATCGATTGACCAACGATGTTCATAAAGAGCTAGCTGGGCTAGCTAGGGACTTAATAACCCCTTGATTTGATCTGAGGAGAGACCGACCGTTTAACGTCCGTAAACGCGGTGGCCGCCTCGGAGCTTGTCTTGCATTTGAAGAACGTTTCGCCGTCCCTCATCCTTAGCCCTTTATCCTTATCCTTGTCCCTTTGCCTTCTTCCTTGGCTAAGCTTTTTGTTCACGATCCGGATTTAAACTTTGCCAACTTATTCCATTCCTCTTTCCAAGCTCGTGCAAACAACTGCAGGAGGCATTGTTCAGAGCATGACCAACAGTCATTGCAAGATCGTGACGATCCCACTTAGGCGATTCCACCTTTTCCAGGATCTACATCTAGATGAATTGGATTTGCATCATACTGAAAGAAAACGGTCAAGGAAAGAAAACAAACACTACATCGCTCAGCCGAAGCTGGATCAATAAGCCAACGGCTGTGAAGGGTCCCGTCCCTGAGAAAAACTCCAAAGCTCGAGAGGCTGCGGTCAGCAGACCGTGAGACGACCCAAACTGATAACAATAGCTTAACCCCGAATGGTTTGTAATGTAACACGTGCATGAATGCTCCATGTAGAATGAAAGAGTTAATCGTAGAACTGGGAAATGCTCCGTGTGGAAAAATGTAAACGTAATGTGACAATACAATAATAGCATAATCAAATAACAATCATGGCCATTTAAAGGGGGCATGAACGCCGAAACTGCCCGCTTCAGGACTAGGTCGTCCCCCTCGGGAAGACGTCCATAGGCAAATGGAGAAAACATGGCCTCAGAAACCCCCGAAACTCCACAACTAGGGACACCCGACATGGGAGGGGGGAAGGATTCCCCAAGGACTGGAAAAACGATCATAACGATCGGACCGACAAGCTAAAGCAGGCCCAGCTGAAAGAGATACAATTATTAAAGCAGTAACAGCACAACTGACGTTAATACAAAATCGCTGAACCGGTACGCACATAGACGAAACTAGAGGGAAAAAACGAGAGGACCAAACCCGCAAAGGTCTGGAAAACTAACGGGACCCAAAAAAAAAAAAACGGCCCAAAGAAAAGGATAACTCAATCAAAATCTGCGGTAAGGGCGTCAGAAAGGGCCATCTATTAGTTGAAGTCGGAAATGCCGTCCCCTGCGGAAATCCAATATTCGGAATCGGCAGGAGAAAAAACCAAGGGCCAAGTTGCGTTCAAACCATCTTGTGGTAAGCAGGAAGAGGACTTTGGAGGTCGGCCTCCTCTCATCGGAGGGCGCCCTCCTTTGTCTACTGTGGTTATTAGTTTTTAACCAGGTTTTTAGTTGCGGGTAAGTGGGGATTACATAGGTAATTAGGAGGTAAGAGAGGGGGTCGATGTAGAATTCCTCTGAATCCTTTGCAATGAGAAAAGTACTACCACACAAAGAATATCGAAAGTAAATCTGAAAAAGAACCACTCTCCAAAAGAAGGAGAAAAAAACCAGGAAACTAACTAACTGGCATGCGAAACTTCAAACTTTGGCAAGATGAAGTAGGAAGAGGAAGGGAGCCCATCCTTCCTGGAGGGTGCCGGTATCTCTTGTGCTAACACGTTATTTGGGCAGGTACTAACGGCGGGTAGGTGAGGGTTACATCGGTAAATAGAAGGAAAGGAGGGGCGATGTAGAATTGCGAAATTTGGCCGATATGGATGACAGAATACTAATGACACTACAGTACTTCTGAACCAAATGTGTGACTTTAAATATGCAACCTTGATGACCAGGGCAGACTTTCAACCTACTCTGTGACTTCTGTTTCTAAATATTAAACTTCCTGAAAGAAAGAAAAACCAAAAAGCCCTGAATATTTGCTATTTAAATTATCACCAGGGTTGGAAAAAATTTCCTGTTTTTCAAACGTGGAGCATTAATTTATTGCCGGATTTGTGCTGTACTTCTAATTTTTTTTGAAGGCTATTTTGAACATTCTGCTCCCACTTGTGCTGCTTATTTATGGAACTGTATTGTATGGTACGCAGATTAAACAAAGATATTTATTACAGCTACTGTAGCATGGTAGGGATACTTGCATCAAAATTTAAGAAAACAGGTTCAATTCTTTTACATGAACTGTGTCACAGTCTCTGAAGGTAGCTCCTGAATGTACCTGAGATAGTAAATAATGAAGGTTGGCATTGCAAGAATTGCTCCCAAGAAGAAAGTGAAAGGATGAGGAGTGGAACTCTAGGGGGTGACACCACCCACTGTAGTATAAGCTTTGCCTTGTCACCCAAGTGGCTATTCATTATCTTTGCTTTGCTTTGTTAGTATCAGCAAAACACGGAATTTATGTGTTCAGTAGGTGGTATTAGGAGACAAATAGAATAATACATCCAAATTATTGTAGGTGGGAAGCACCTCCCCTCCCCCATGATTACTGCCCTTGTGAATTGGACTCATGCTGTAGTACAGGATAGTAGGGCTATCGAGAGTAAATCAGTATGTTGAGTCAATCTGTGTTCTTAAACACTAACTAGTGTAGTGCGTAGGCACCGTGTAGGTGCCATGTTATTCAAATGCACTTGTAAAACCTCCAGTTATTAAGCAACACTAAAAACAGGAAAATATTTGTGTTTCAATTTCAAATCAATAATTTTACTCACAGCCAAGTTTTAAGGTTTCCACATTATAATGTAGCAGAATTTTAACAAATGTTACCAACTAGAACAGCAATGCTGTTGTGCAACTCACACAATTTCTCTTGGCTGTTAAAAATAGGAACTCAAAGAACCAAATTTTATCATTTACTCATCAACTTCCACAAAACCTCCTTACCTTACAAAGGCAAAAGGCAAGAGAAGAGCATAATAATGAATGAACTCAAAACCCAACTGAAAAATCACAAGCACGTTTAGGCATGTAAACACTGCAACTGACACCGTTTGATGACAGATCTACAAATATCACTGCACATTTTCTAAAATCAAGAAGGCCTGTAAAGGTAACATACTCTAATTAGCAGCAAGACTGAAATTAAACTGATGTTATTAAACAGTTCAAGTTTGTAAAGTAAATTTAGTTTCACCTACAACTCTACAAGCAAACACTGCATAGGTTTGCACTCAATCAAAACAAACCACAGACTCAAAAAGCTGCTACTGGGGTTGAACTCAAAACAGTTACTGTATTGCAATTACTTGACTTGACAATCTCAATTGATCCAGGAACAAAATGGGACATATCCCCACAACAGGTTAAACCATTTTCCTTTCTTGTAAGCCAAACTGACAACAGAGTTTGCTTCAAATTTTGTTATCATGAATCAAGTAGCTGCTCAATGCAGGGAGTTCCCATGGAACTCCTTGCTTAATGAACCTTGATAATACAATTAGCTATCCCAAAACATTGTGATTTCACAGGCCACTTGATGAACAAAGACTGATGTGTGTGAATGGATCAAATTTCAAAGCAAACCTGCACAGGCAGTTGCGAGACAGCAACTGAACACACAGCCAAGTACACTGCTATAAGTGCAATGAATGAATAAACAGCTACCTGTTCAGCAGGCACAGTGAACTCAGCCCTACAAAAATTGCTTAAAAACCAAATTTAACTTTTGTATATCAAAATTCAAATAGGCAAGTTTTATTGCTCTATCCACAAACACTCATGTACCAAAATTTCAGCTCAAAATCTCCACACATCAAAAGGCTGAAAACTTTTGTTGAAAAGTTCACAACATCTGCCCCATTTTATAACCTCACACATGTACTGTGTACAATGTGTGAGCTAAAAATGATGACAAGAATGTCTTGGGTGAAACTTTCATTGGAAACTTTGGTAGAAAAGACATTTTCTTATTTTCTAACATAATTTCTCTTGACTTAGGTAATTAACAGTATTTTAGCTGCTCTTTTCTCAAATGATTGACTCAAGGTTCTGTCATAAACATTTGTTATGTACTGCCACCTTAAATTCAAAACTCATTCTCTAGAGAATGTTCACTCCAAATTAAACAGAGAAATATAAAAGAACGAATCAAACAAACTAGCAAATATCATGGGAAAGCTTCACTGATTTTACTTGTCTTCTACATTTCTACATTTTTACGGCGAAAATGTTCATTAAGTGATCGACTCATGATACTTCCTGTATACAGTATTGTAGATGTTCCTGCATGATCAAGTGACTGCCCCCTCCTGACTTTGCTCCATGGGGACATGTTGTCATATGTTGGCCACCCACACCAGAGACCATTGCTCTACCCTTGCATGCACTCTGAAACCCTTCAGGGACCAAAACAAAACAGTACTGCTTTGAAGGAGGGATGTACACTGTAATATAACAGGACCATATCTCTAGCTGAGTTACAAATGAGTTAAGAAATAAAGGTCAGCTTTGAGGTCACAGCCCTGAAGTAAGATAGTGCCACCTCTTTGTCAATAAACTTTATTAGGACTTATTCTGCAGTAGATGGGATTGTTAACTCACATTGTTAATTACAAACTGTTACAAAGGTCAAGATTACTAAGTGAAACCAGAAACATTAGATCCTAAACAAAAGCTCTTGTTACAGTTTAGTGAACTGTCACAAACACTTCCTTTACTCTAGTTTTTCATCTTGAGGTTTTTATTCTAACCGAGTCACCTTTTTTTTTTTTTCACCATAGTTTTCAGCTCTCATGTCTCAAATGTCATGTCATGGTAAATTCTGTGATGTGTGGACATCAGTTTTCAATACCCTGTCATTGTGTTTCATGTACTTGTCTTAAAGAAGGACCAGAAGGTATCACATGGGTGTGCGGTTTACTGTATGGGGACATGAGTCAGAATCATGCAGTTGCAGCACATAGGGATCATGTGGGTGTGGCACATACAGGAGGGATAGTGTGGGTGCAACACATAGATGTAACGCTGTAAACATCTTGCCATTGGATTGACATCGGTTTTAAGACAGGGTTTATGTCAGACTGACATCTGTTGCATTGCAGTTTGCAATTCCCTGCGATGCTGGATCGAGACGTCATTTGGACTAAAATCAGACTGTTCAATATCCATTCAACATCATTTCGACATCAGCAAAAGGACTACAATATTTTCAGACCTCCATCTGACGTCGTAATTAAGTCGCAAATGGGTTGTTCCTTACAGTGACATCAGCCCGACGTCTGACCTATCTCCAATCAAAGCCCGATTTCAATTCGACTACTTGGACTCAAAACTGACGTCTGTCCGATGGCAAAATGTTTACAGGGAGGAGGAAGAATCATGTGGATGCATTACATAGGGTTAAGAGGAGGGATCATGCAGGTGCAACACGTGCAGTGTACGGCTAAGAGGAGAAATGCGGGTCAAGCACACAGGGGTAAAAGGAGGGATCATATGGGTGCCTTGACCACTGAAATGGCCTTGCTCATGCTTTTGATTTGTCATTTAACTAATTTGTTAATTTTTCCCCTTTATACTTCATATTTTATTGATGCCTTCCTTGTTTCTGTCCAATTCTCTAAGTTTTCACAACTTCAAGTTTGCTTCTTTTCACTTTCATACACAACTGTTTTACATTTTAGGTTAAAGTATCTACTATCTTTTTAACATTGTTTGTTTACTGTGTGCTTTCACTGGAACTGCTCCTTCCATCATGTCTATGAAAATGTTGCTCATTGTTATCATCACTATCATCATCAGGGCCAGATCCAGAAATATGAGAAAGGAAGGGGGGGGGGGGGGGTGGTGGAACCGTCTGCAGAAAGTACATGTTGCATTCAGATGGGCTTGGGGATGTAAAATTGTTACGAAAATCATTGCTTTGCTGAGAATAGGGGGCGTACGCCCCTCATGCCCCCCCCCCCCCCCCCCCCCCGGATCCGACCCTGATCATCACTATTATTAAATTTATTCTCCATTTTCTGCATTTGAAGTTGAAAGCACTTTCTTTGATTCACTGTAAGATTATAGCAGATCATACCCATGCAAGTTGTGCAACTTAAAATGAAGAATTTCGCACTGACTTTAGAGAAAAACATCAACTTCAGGGGAAGAACATTTGCTCTTTCGCAAGTATCCGAAATTTAGCTGCCCTGAAAATAAGCACATGGTTTCTTTAAAACTTCAAGTGAAGGTACTCTGGATTTCTTTTTCCAAACATCACCACGTCAGTAGGTTAATATTTTCTCCCCAATACCATCATTACCTTCCTCATGATGACTTGTGTACAGATGATTGACAATTATCTCCTCCTCATAGTCACAAAGGATGAAGAGGATAACAAAACTTCTTTGCAGGAGGTGGGAGGAAATTGTAAGGTTTCCTCTTCTTTAAAGGGAGAATGCAGTTGGTCCAACTTTATTGTCAAAAATTTGCTAAATCGTTACACATCTCCCCTTATCTCACTTTCAAGTATCTTTCATTTTGTCTGTGTATAAAAAACAGAATATTCAAAGTAAAGCAAGAAGGCAGTCTGCATGAATTTAACAAACAAAACTATCGTCACATGATTAATTGGAGTCATTCCTGAATTAGTATGATGGGGTACACTAATTCAAATTGGGGGACTGCATTTTTACCTTTCTAATGGCTACAAAGAAAATAAAATTGTAATGACAAATATACAGTGTGCCATGTAGATGGGAGTTGCAAGAGCTTTTGTAAAAGCTTGAAAGAACTGGTATAAAAGCCTTTTTGGTCCCTCCCCTCCCATGTTCCCTAAAAAAATGACCTTCATGGTCACTTGTTCATGACCCTTGCAAAACTAATTATACAACTTGTACTGAAGCTTTGAAAATTTAAATTACCATCAAGGACTGGCAGCAGTACTCTTTATGGCACATGTACACAAACTCAGGACAATAGGCTTGCATTCCATGAGGGCAACTGATATTTGATATTCCAAGTAGGATGGTTGGATAGATTTCATACTCAGTATGTGGATGTGTTGTGTTAAGAAGATGAATGTGATGGTTTTGGTGGAGGTCAAAGGTCATCTGGAGTCACCAGGAGTCAAACACTGAAAACGTTATTAACACAATGTCAAGGTTAAGCTTTGATAGATGTTATACTTGGTACGCATTATGGTGAGAAGATGGACTATCATTTTTGGTGGAGGTCAAGGGTCATTGGGGTCACTGGGGTCAAACACTGAAGATCTTGTTAACATTATATTTCCTGTTAGGAAGTCTAGATCGATTTAAAATTTCGTATGTGGATGCATTATGGGAAGAAGATGAATCCTTTCGTTTTTGGTAAAAGTCATGCATCTGGGGTCACCAGAGGTCAAAAAGCAAATATTCCCAAGAATTCTCAAGATTGTTATCTGGGGTTACCTGAGGTCAAAAGCAAAATTTCCCAAGAATTCCCAAGATCAAATATGAACACAAAACTGTCTTTTTCCAACACTTAAAGACAGCATATGACCAGTGACTGAAAGATATGGGACATCAATGCATTACTTGGAACAGAACATATCATTGACACCTCAATGCATTTTTGCATTCTGGTTTATCTTTCTTTTTATGCATAACGAACATTATGAACACTGAACCTTATTTTTGTAGAAAAGCATTTTATGAATAACAACACTTAGGAAAAATGTTTAATGTATCCTCAATGACGATTTGATCTTTCTAATATTGTTTCGAAGGGCAGTTGTATATGCTGGCATGAAGCATGACATTACTTATGTACATGGTGGCTGCATGCTTCATGGGTTCTGTACTTTCCCTGTCTATACAAACATATTTATAATGAAAGGCAGCTCAGTCTCTCAAGGGCACCCGTCAATGACAAGGTACAATAAACTGAGTGTAGAAGATAGTAATAGCCAAGGGACACTGACTGACAAGGGTAATTGGGTTCAGAGAATATCCCTACCAAGCAATAATGCAGCCTGTAGAAGTTTGAAAGACTTTGCAAGATATTCTTACACAAGTCTGGTGACATTTTAAAGTCTATGTTGGCTGGCACATGCACCCTTCTAGGCTACTAGGTACATTATCTCATATAGCATGGCCTACAGAGAAAAAACATGTTTCTCTTCTTCCCTTCCTTGACAGTCTTATATGCCACCATAAAAGGAATTCTAATAATAAAAGCAGGGAGATACTCCAACAATATTTCCCTGCTGATACTTGAGAGTACGTAGTAGTATACCTAGTCAAACTCACAGAACTATGGAAAAAGTTTGCCTTCTAGGATGATTTCAAACACAACCAGTACCTCCATGGATGTAAAACACTTACACAAAATATGTCATCTGCATGGAAGCACCACGAAAAACTATGGATCACTCTGTTGGGAAGTCATGGGGAGACAAATTACTTTAAAGGAGATGGCAATAATGACCATTTCAGGAACATAGTCAGAAAGTATATAACATTCTGAACCCAATGCAAAAACCCCCATCTTCATAGCTTATTTGGTTCTCCAGATATCACAATTCTCATCCCTTCCAGGGGCACTGCCATACCAAACTTGTAGCAAGTCTATTATGATGTCACAGGCTCACTTGATTTTCAAAAGTTATGTATTTCTTTATGATTAAATTCAATTTTTTTCAAAGGTCCAGTTACCATTTAAAAGATCATTTCAGAAATGCAGAGAGTGAGTCCTGTAATTTTGAAATATAGTAATCTATAATCTATAGTAATCTGGGCCTCCAATACAGGTGTTACAGCATTTGATGTACCCCAACAGCCCATTAGTACTACAGTACAGCTCAGAATAAAATGGACGTTAGTAGCGTTAAGCGTTAGAAAATTCCGTTTGCTAACGATAGTTGCGTTAGCATTGAATCTGTGGTAACGCAATTATCGATACTTCCGTTACCAACGTGCATCGTTGCTAGCGTTATGCCTTTCCGCACCTGCAGTCTTCTCTCCAAGTAACGATCCTATCGTTAATTGCGTTAGAAGAAACATGGTACACGAATTGCATCGGCTTTTTCACATACATCGAAAACGTACAGCAACGTTGTTAGCGTTACTTGCGATAGCTGCGTTAGGTTTACATGGATTGTACGGCCCAGCCGCGAGCCAGCAGCAGGCTGCATCACTAGCACTTAACGATTCTTACCTTCAAAAATTTTTTCCACGTTCGAAAATATTATTGCGCGTTTTAAAACTTCATGAACCTTTTAATAAATAATGGAAAAACACAAAACTGCTATCTGCTTTACCAAATCTCCGTCATTAAAAAGAAAATGTCGGACATTTGTTAAAAATCATTTGAAATATTCGAAAAGGTTTTGAAAATTTCATGGCAAGTCCCGAAATATTTTTGCGCGTTTAAAAACTTCATGCACTTTGATTAATAACGGAAATACACATAGAACTGATGTTTACTTCGGAAAATTTCCGTCATCAAAAAAAAAAAAAAAAAAAAAAAAAAGTCCTATCGGACATTTCTTAAAGGTCATCTAGAATACACGAAAATGTTTTGGAAATTTCTTGATATGTTTGGAAATATTTTTGCAGGTTGAAAAACTTAATAATGAATTTTTTGATAAATAATTTATGGACATAAAACTGCAATTTACTTCCGAAAATCTCCGCCATTAAAGAGAAAGTACCGTACATTTGTTAGAAATCATCTAGAACACTCAAAAACGTTTCTTACCTTTGGAAATTTTTTGGCATGTTGCAAAATATTATTGCGCGCTAGAAAAACTTCATGAATCGTTTGATCAGTAGTGGAAGAACATAAAACTGCTATTTAATTCCGAAAATTCCCGTCATCCAAAAAAACAAAAGTTCATCGGACATTTGTTAAAAATCATCTAGAATATTCGCAAATGTTTCGGAAATTTCTTGGCATGTTCGAAAATATCTTTGAGGGTTTAAAAACTTAATGAATCTTTTGATAAATAACCAAAAAACATAAAACTGCAATATACTCATTTATCTTGTTTGCCGACAATTCTGCTAAAATGATGGTCTGCCATTTCATTCCCCTAATACCGATGCGGCAAAGTGATTCATACACGAGAATTTGCCGTTACTTATTTTAGAGACTTACGTCACTTGGACGCCGTATAATCCGTCTACGAATAATTGTCTACGCGGACATGATTCTATTGTGTCCAGATATAATAAGAGAATTAAAATTGTGGCTGCACACTTCCTCTAGAACTGAAAAGTTTTCGACCAATCATTATTCAGGAGTCACAAGTGAATATGCGAACCTTTGAGTGAAATTGAATCAAGTTGCAACTGTGCCGATATTTCGCACTTCGCATTGGTACATTATTTACATGATTAACGGCAACATTTTCTTTGGGCGAATTTAAAAAATAAACTACCGATATCAAAGAGGTGTCTTCAATTTTTCTGTGTTCTGACTGTTCTCACACTTGTACTTGGTACTTCTACAGAACACCAACTGAACACTTTGGAAGCGCAAATGCCGTTTTTCGTGACTTTCCCGCCTGATATGTTGCGAACAAATTTCAAAGGCACTGCCAATAAATCAGGCAGTTGCCGACTTTTTACAAGAGTTTTAAGGAAATACTGCCCATGCTGTACTGCGCTTCATGATTTTTACCCGATCCTAGAAGATCACTGTGGACTAAGCGCTAAACGAAAATAAATGCGTTTGCCGAGTTGTATGAAATTTGTCTTTGTTTTAGAGTCATTTTCTCACTTGCAGTGCTAGTACAAAAACATATGAAGCTGTACTCTGGCACTGACTGCGCATACAGCACAGCACAGACTACCGCCGCGTGTCTGGTGTTAAATTTTGTCACCTATTGTTTTCAAAATATAAATGCCAGCCCCGTTCTCCCAGGGTTCAAGAATTTCTTGGAATCTGTCAATCATACGTGAACACTTTGCACATTTGGGTCAATGGCTATGTTTTTCTCAAGGCTGTATCTTTGATCATCCACCACGAGCAGAAAGATCACAGACACTGAGGCATGCCGCCCCAGTGAAGAGTTGTCTGCCGCGGCCCGCGAACAGCCCGCTGGTGCGACCGCAGCTTGAGAACCAACTGATTACAGCAACCTATAGTTTGGACAAGTTCTCTCCTCCTCCGTCTCCTACTGCTACCCCCACAGCAGAAATCAAACATAAGCTACAGGATTGCTCTTCAAGACTGAATGTGCGCCCGCTTGTTGGAAGGGACTCCCAAGGGATGATTCACTATAAAATTATCTTGCTATTGTACATGCACGTACAACCCCCTCCCCCCTTTCTTGCCCTTCTCAGTTCTACTAGTGATGATCACCCTCGATGTTTTGAAGTCACAGAAGGAAAGAAAAAACAACTTAATACTTTACAATTTAAAATCAATGATAATAGGTCTATGATGAGATACTCCAACACAAGCGCAACCTAGCGGCGCAAGCCTATGATACTAAGCCCAAACGTAACATTTTCAACTATTCATATCTCCCCTATAGAGCGTTTTTAATCGTAACCACTTCTATAGTAAATAAGCTATTGCTAACAGCTTTTTTCCTTTTCTTAAGTTTGCAGGGCCGATTTTACTTAGTTTTAAGTCCGCCAGTTAAGTAAGACATATACCCAATTGCCCGATGGATGATAAAATACTATTAAAGTACAAATGGGGTGCCGTAAAAAAATATTTTCCAACTAAACATGGTCTTCACAAAACTAAACTATGAAGCCTCGTGCCTGGCACCCAATCTCTCCTCGTTAACACATTTTAGCCTGTTTTCTCCAGCCCCAAAATGTATATAACTTCTTTCCAAACACACGCAATCCTGAAAAATTTAGATTTCTGAAGACCTACTATTACTAGCCCCAAGGGTAAAGTTTTCAAAGCATATGTAGAAATAAATCTGAAATTGAAAAAAAATTGCCCCGCCCGCCGTTATCGGAGACGAACAGTTTCCGAAACCGATTAAAACTAAAAAACGGCAAATTTCAAATTACCAAGTCATTAATTAACGATACAGTAAAAATTGTGGCTTACCAGTTCTGTACAAGCGCAAGACATTTTAAGTCCAACGAAATAAGCACCGTAAATATTCCAATTATATCCAGAGTGAAACAATGCCCAGCTGATCGATCCAATTCATAGAAGTGGTCTTCTCGCCGTATGTGCCTACCTTTTCAATCTTCCCCCTCCTTTATACCCAGACCTTTCTCCTTCCACCCTTCCCTTACCGAGAAAGACCTAACGTTAGGCCTAGCTCAGTTGACCTTGACTAAAACCATGACCTATTCCGTTAATTTTTAATTCCACCAGGTAATTGCTATGAATAGGCTCAGTTTTTGCCCAAATTTATCGCGATGTAAAGGTTGAACTATCCTGATTTGGGTTTCAAGTGAATTTGAAAATGTTTTGACTGCCCAAGAGCTGAACGTGGAGACGGTCCCTGAGGACCCCAGGTATGTTGTTCAGCATTATACCCAGCTGCTAATGCAATTAAGCTAGTTATATGCTGCGTGTGTATGTGTAGAACATGTTCAGACACGCATGGGCCCAAACTTCGCATATGCAAAAACAGTACAGTTCGTGTGCAGGGGTCCAGCTGGGTATGTACGGCGGGAACTTCCAGTGCAGTGATACAGTTATCACAATGCTGCAAAGTATTCAAATTAATTAGTTGAAATGACAGAGCCATCAGCTCGTGCATGCGGTACCCGTGTCAGGGTACTTCTCGAAAGTTCTCTCACGAATGCCGTACATTGGTATATGTACTACAGGTACATGTAGCTGTGCACGTGAGGCAGAAATATTGCAGGTGTCAGGGGACTTCTCGAAAGTTTTCACCGGAATACCGTACATTGATATATGTACAATATGTAGCCGTGCACGTACAGTAAGGCAGAATGCATATTCCAGGTGTCAGGGGACTTCTCGAAAGTTCTCACAGGAAAACCGAACAGAAAAATTGTGGCTTACCAGTTCTGTCCACGCACAAGACATCTTTTTAAGTCCAAAGAAATAAGCACACGTAGATCTGGTCCCTTGTCCCTCCGAGTTGCCCATTAAAGCGCAGTCTTTCGAAGTGGAATGTTCATCGAGGGATTTTAACAGTATTACATGTGAAACAGGCCAAATTGGATAAGTGAAGATTAAAGAAAAAAATATTCTCCCTCTCTCCGATACCTGATAATGTTCAAATGCTGAAAAATACAGCACCAGAATGCATCTAAGGACACGTAATCATTTCTCAAAGGGAAGGGTTCCCCCTCCCCTTGTGGACGAGAAAATTACGTAGACGACAACAGCCCAGTTGAGACCGTGGGCTGAGAATAGGGGCGTAGATATCTTTTCAACTTTTGGGGGATGGGGTGAACTATCGCAAATGTGACAAATGTGCACGGCGAGGGCGAAGCGCGAGCCCATGACAGGTGGGGTCCCGGGGCCTGCCTTAGGGCCCCAGGTGGGGTACAGGGGCAGAGCCCCGGTGGAGGGGGGGCAGGGGGAGAATCCCCGGCAGCTCCTGGGATTTAATGTCTCAGAAGTGCCAGGAAGAATTTTAAGGGGTTAATTACAGTGGTAATGTTCTTTGGTAGGCTATTGGTATATTCGTACATTTAGGAAATGTTATTTTGAGCACAAAACTCGTTGATAAGCTGCACTGGATTGAAATTGTACAGTCTCCAGGCTGTTAATGTTACCTTGGCGTCAAATTGACCAAAAAAATAAACCCAACAACAACAGTGAAAATATTTCTCGCCGATGAGAAGTTTGTCGGGGCCTGGTCACATTTACGCCCAACAATAATTAACATCGTTTCGGTGGGCAATACGTTACCGGTACCGATAGAGCTTGAAAATATAGGACAAGGTCTAGTCAGGTCATACAGCGCCGCAATGTCTAGACAGTTACACATCGCGTCTACTCGTGGTGGATGATCAAAGATACCGCCGTGAGAAAAACATGGTCATTGACCCAAATGTGTAAAGTGTTCACGTATGATTGACGGACTCTAAGAAATATTTGAACCCTGGGAGAACGGGCTTGCATTTATGTTTTGAAAACAAGTGACATTTTACACCAGACACGCGCTAGCTGTCTGTACTGTGCTTCATGAGCAGTCAGTGCCAGAGTACAGCTCCTTGCCGTTTGATAACACTGTAAGGGGCCGCGGCCCACCGGTTGAGAAGCGCTGCTGTAGGCTATATCGAAGTTAGTCAACATGTTATAACATCCGCCCATATTTTCGAGGCTGGATTGATTTAATCGGATTTAAGTTGGATCATACAAGCATTTTTGTGTGGAATATAAAATCTTTACTAATGGTAAGGCACATTTTTTAACAATAGTTTAAATCCCCAGATTTTCGTAGGCCTACGGGGGAGAACGTGCTCGATCCCGCTTAGAGCATACATAAGTTACTAAAACAAAACTGCCGTGCCCCCTCCCCCCACCACCACCAGTTTATCCTTTTTGGGAGTCAACTGGCGCTGTTTGGCTGGAAACGGGCGCCAAACAGCGCCGGGCGCCCACTTAATTTCACCCTTGTTACCGAGGCCTGTTATTTTTAACGAATGTCCGACAAACTATTATTTGTTTTTGTTTTTTATGACGGAGATTTTCGGAATTAAAGGGCACTTTTACGTTCTTACGTTATTTATCAAAAGATTCATTAAGTTTTTAAACGCGCAAATATATTTTCAAACATGCCAAGAAATTTCCGAAACATTTTCAAATATTCTGGATGATTTTTAACATATGTCGGATGAACTGTTTTTTTTTATTTTGATGACGGAGATTTCTGGAATTAAACAGCACTTTTACATTCTTCCGTCATTTATTTAGAGATTCATTAAGTTTACGCACGCGCAAAAATATTTTTGACCATGCCAAGAAATTTCCGAAACATTTTTGACTATTCTAGATGACAGATATCCCAAAAACTATTTTTTTTTTTGATGACGGAGATTTCCGTAATTAAATGGAACTTTTACGTTCTTCCGTTATTTATCAAAAGATTCATTAAATTTATGCACGCGCAAAAATATTTTCAAACATGCCAAGAAATTTCCGAAACATTTTCAAATATCTAGATGATTTTTAACAAATGTCGGATCAACTGTTTTTTTATTTTGATGACGGAGATTTCCGGAATTAAACAGCAATTTCATTTTCTTCCGTCATTTATTAAAAGATTCATTAAGTTTATGCACGCGCAAAAATATTTTTGACCATGCCAAGAAATTTCAGAACATTTTCGAATATTCCATATGATTTTTAAAAAATGTCCGATAAACTCATTTTTTTCTTTTTTGATAACGGAGATTTTCGGAATTAAATAGCACTTTTATGTTCTTCCGTTATTTATCAAAAGATTCATTAAGTTTTTAACTATGTGTAACAAATGTCCGATACACTATTTTTTTTTTACGGAGTTTTTCGGAATCAAATAGTACTTTTATGTTCTTCCGTTATTTTGGGGCATTTAAAAACTTAATAAATCTTTTGATAAATAACGGAAGGACATATATAAAACTGCAATATGCCTCAGAAAATCGCTGCCATTAAAAATAAAGTATCAGACATTTCTAAGAAATCTTGTAGAACACGCAAAAAACGTTTCTTACCTTCGGAAATGTTTGGCATATTCGAAAATATTATTGCGCGTTTGAAAACTTCATGAATCTTATGATTAATAATGGAAGAACCTAAAACTGCTATTTACTTTCCCAAATCTCCGTCATTAAAAAGTAAACATCAGACATTTTGTTAAAAATCATCTAGAATATTTTGAAATGTTTCGGAAATTTTCGTGTATGTTCGAAAATATTTTTGCGCGTTTTGAAACTTCGTGAATCTTTTGATAAGTAACGGAAGAACGTAGAACTGCTATTTACTTCCAAAAATCTCCGCCGTTAAAAAGACATTATCGGACACTGTTTAAAAATCATCTAGAATATTCGAAATGTTTCAGAAATTTCTGGGCAAGTTCGAAAATATTTTGCGCGTTTCAAAAATTCATGAAGCTTTTGATAAATAACGGAAGAACATAGAATATGCTATTTACTTCCAAAGTCTCCGCCATTAAAAGGAAATTATCGGACATTTTTTAAAAATCATTTAGAATATACGAAAGTGTTTCGGAAATTTATTTTTGTTTGAAAACTTCATGGACCTTTTGATTAATGACGGAAGTACACATTACTGATATTTACTTCCCAAATTAGCCTTCATTAAAAAGAACTGAATCAGACTTTCGTTCACCCGTTACACTTGACACGTGCATGCCAATGATGACCGTAAACCATTGCATCTTAGAAGGGTAAGCTTCGGCCTGATCGTTATTTTAAATATCAAAAATGTGCAAACCAAAGCTTCCATCGACGTTACAGAATTTAAGTCGGTCTAACGCAGTTAACGCTAGTAGCGTTAGGAAGCGCAGAAGTTTACTGCAATTAACGATCCTAGCGTTACTAGCAGTAGAGCAGCCCTCTAACGCTAGTAACGCAACTATCGTGATCGTTACTAGCGTTAGACTCGTATCGGTGGGAATTTTATTTTCTAACGCAAAATTTCTAACGCTTAACGCTACTAACGTCCATTTTATTCTGAGCTGTACTGTATTAAACTCATTGTTACTACAGTATACAGCAGCATGTCTTAAACCAGAGAGCAGTCCAGGAGTCATTTGGAATCCCTGAATCTTTAGATTGGGCATATGTATAGTACATTTTAATGCAAGAATTTCACTAGCAGTACCTGTATGGACTCCCTGAGCTCACTCCCTGAGCTCACCATCCTGGCTAAAGCCCTGCACAGTAGCGCTAGTATACACTTCAGTGACATTTTAAAACCCATTGGTCCTACAGCACGAAGTATTGTATTGTATGTAATAAGTGTACACTGTATGACTAATTGGGGCCAGTAGGACCATTGGGGTCTCGTGGTACATGTAATACTAATGGAAGTTTTACTGTGGGCTCAATGAGCTGTACGATGGGTTCCATAAAACTCCCTGGTTAAGGCATCAACAATTATGAGACCCGGTACCCCTTCCTAATCACATTAAACCCTCACTTAACCAAAGACATACCTGGCAAATGAAAAGATAGCATAGTAGAAGGGAGACCACTGACAGAAAGTTCCTTCAATTCTTCACTTGCCAGTAGGTTATCATTTCATTGCTAAGAACAATAGCCTGTAGTACCAATGGGCTGCAGATATGGGAAGTCCCCAGCACTGGTGTGAATTACACATGTAAATAGGAGGTATGGAGGGGCAAAGTAGATTGAAAGAAGCTCGAACCAGTGTTGACCAACAAGGGATTCTGTATATGACAGGTTTTGTTTTGATACTCATAAGGGTTACGGAAACCCCTATCCTCAGGGCTGGGTTGAGCGATTCTTTTAGCATCACTAACTACTGAAGTCTGAAGTGATTCACCCAGCTACCCCCTGTTTTGTGCTACATTGTTAAAATAAATAATAAAGCATTGTACTGCAAAAAAAAAAAAAAAAGGGAAAGAGTAAATATTTGCACATTTTCATTTTAAAGTACTGGTAATTCCCCACAACTTACTGGTGTGGGTATTCACGAGCGACTATACTTACCCCTTGCTGCCTACAATATGCATTATTCCCGAGCAGAGCGAGGCCCCCGAAAATCATTTTAGCACCGCGCCCCCAATGTGACCGGAAGCCGGTCTCCCGACCCGCTGACCCGTCCTCTAGGACTGAGCGCCAGCAAGTAAGGAGTTAGCCTCCTCTAACCAAAAAGGAAATAACTTTGCCACTTACCTAAGGAGAGGGGCGATGCCTGTGAAGGCCCTGGCGTCAGCGCCGGAGGTAATGTCAAGGTAATCATTTGCTAGCGACTGCCGACGCCCCGTTCAGTGAAAATGGTAGCACATTTTTTTTTTTTTTTTTGCGTTTGCTAGGTTCCGCCATTGTAAATACCTGTGAGTCAGACTCTGAGAGCGTGGATCTCATAATGAATAAACCCTCTTAGCAGCAGAAGGACTGGTGCATGAAATAAAGTGTACTGCTCAAGATAAAGACACCAAAGTATGTCAGAATGGAATAAGGCTAAGATCTGACACAACGCATCCACCAGGAGCACTGCGCACCTGGACCCTCCCCGGGGAGGGTAGGCGGGCGGCAGCAAGGGGTAAGTATAGTCGCTCGTGAATACCCACACCAGTAAGTTGTGGGGGAATTCACTTCGCAGACATATACTTACCCCTTGCTGCCTACAATATGCATTAGACTGGCACGTCCCACACGGACAAGGGGGGTGGAGTCTAGCGAGGGCCAACACAGCCCGACCGAAGGCTGTCTCGGCGGCAAGCGTATCCGAAAGATAGCAAGCGACGAAGGTGGAGGGGGTCTTCCAATGCGGCCGCCTTGAGGATGTCCTCAATGGGGACGCCCGCGAAACAGCGCCTTCGACGCCGCCATCCCTCGGACCTGGTGAGCCCGGACCTTCCCCCCGGCATGCGGCGTGATCACCTCAGTCAGCCAACGAGAAATGGTGTCCTTAGAGGCAGCCGTGAAGGGTCTCCGTGGGAGGACGAAGAGTCTATCGGAGGCGCGCCACCTCCTTCGTCCGGGTGCAAATACCACTTCAAGGCCCTGACAGGGCACCACTTCCTGTCCTCCCGGCACGGAGGAAGCCGAACTGATCTCGGGGATGAAAATATCCCCCCGGTAGGAATGTCAGGGTTTGGTTCTTGGCGAGAAACTGGTGGTCTGGGATGAGCCGGACCCCATGGTTCTCAAACCTGACATGGCCCGGTCTGACTGAGAGCGCCTGAAGGCAGCTCCTGCGCCTGGCCGAGGCCGCCGCAACCAGGAAGAGGACTTTTGCGAGTCAGCAGCTCCAGGGGACATGAGTGAAGGGGCTCATATGGCTTCTGGGCGAGTGCCTGGAGGACCCCGTTGATTGACCACTGGGAGCCAACAATTTTGAGCGCCGGCCTCGAGTTACTCATACCCTGAAGCAGCTGCTGGAGGACCGCACTTGTCCCCACCGTAGATCCGTCAGGGAAGCCCTTGTGGACCGCGGCTATAGCCGAGCGATAGTTCTTGACGGTATTTACCTGTTTGCCTTCCTCAAACAGGACCATCAAGAACTCGGAGATTCGTGCCACGGACGCCGTATCCGGATAAGTCTGGTGGTTGGCACACCATTCGGCGTATCGGGCAAGTCTAGAATTGTAAGTGCGCCGGGTGGAAGGTCCTCCGTGCTGCGGCCGCCATGGAGGCAGCGTTGTCAGGAAGTCCCTGTGATCGGAGGGAATGCCTGACAGTCTCCATGCAGTCAAGTGCAGATCCTGGACCTGGGGGTGGAGCACCCTCCCCCGGTCCTGGGAAACCAGGTCCGGTACTGGGGGGAGCTCCACCGGTAGGTCCGTCAGCAGGTGTAGGAGGAGTGGGAACCATGGCTGCCGGGGCCAATTGGGAGCCACCAGCAGGATCCTGGTCCTGGAGAACTGAACTTTCAGCAGGACCCTGTGAACTACTGAAAACGGCGGGAACGCATAACCGTCGAACCCCTCCCACGAGAGGGCTAGGGCATCGGTGGCCCAGGCCTGAGGGTGGTGGGTTCTGGAGCAGAACACCGGGAGCTTCCTGTTCTCTGCTGTCGCGAACAGGTCCAGGTTGGGTCTGCCTAAGAGGTCGAACAGGCAGTTCGCCCACCTGGACGCCAGTTCCCACTCCCCCTGACTCGCCCGTCCCCTGGACAGTGCGTCGGCCAGTGTGTTCTCCTTCCCCGCCACATGGGATGCCCTCAGCGAAATGTTACTCTGGTGGCACCAGTGGAGGAGAGACCATATCCGAAGGCACAGCTGGGGGGAGCGTGTTCCCCCCTGTCTGTTGATGTAAGACACCACCGTCGCACTGTCCGAGAAGACCATCAGGTTCCTGCCGCGCATCTCGTCCTGCAGAGCCTTTAGGGCCCTTACGACTGCTTCGAGCTCCAGAATGTTGATATGGAGCGCGCCTTCGTCTGCTGTCCACACCCCTGACAGGGTTCTGCCTCCGCAGAAGGCGCCCCAGCCAGACAGCGAAGCGTCTGTAGTGACTGTCAAGGTGGGGGTCCAACCCCCGAATGGGGTGCCTGACAGAAGGTTGGATTCCTGACACCACCACTGTAGGTGCGGTAGAACAGGCGGAACCAAAGGTACCGGTGTTCGTAGATCCCTGGTTGCCGGGCGGAAGTGTGCCAGCAGATGAAATTGTAGAGGGCGCATGCGCAGGCGGCACTGGGGGACGACGTCGACCAGACTGGCCATAAGGCCTAGAAGCTTGAGCCAGAACCCCCGCCGAGCTTCGGGGCGGCTACAACCCGGAGAATAATCTCCTTGAGGGAGGTGATCCTCTCTTGGGAAGGGTAGGCCCTCCCTTGCCGAAAGTCTAGTCGGGCCCCCAGGTGGATTAGTTCTTGCGTCGGGGTGGGGTGCGACTTGTCCCAATTGATCACCCACCCCGTTCGAGAGAGGAGGGTGATGGTAGCCTCGACATTTCCTGCAGCCTGGGCTTCGGTTGTCCCCGAGGACTAGCCAGTCGTCTAGGTATGCAAAGAGCAGTACGCCCCGCGACGGCGCAGCTCGGCCACTACTGCTCCTGCAACCCGAGTGAAAACCCGTGGCGACGTGGACAGCCCGAAGGGGAGAGCTAGAAACTTGAAGCTGTCCCCTTGATACTCGAAAGCCAGGAACCGTTGAAATGCCGGGGCTATAGGGACATGCAGGTACGCATCTTTGAGGTCCAGGGACGCGGCCCACATCCCCTTGCGCAACGTGGGGAGCATGACCGCGAGAGTTTCCATCCGAAACTTTCGCGGTCGGATGTAGGCAGCGTTCAAGGGCCTCAGGTTGAGAATAGGCCTCCAGGAGCCGTTCTTCTTGGGAGCGAGGAAGAACGAGGACCGAAAAATGGGGCCCTCTGACCTTGAGGTCCGGGAGATGGCTCCCTTCCGAAGGAGGGAAGCCATCTCCCCCTCGAGGAGGGCTCTGCGGTCCGGGTCGCTGGGGGTAGGAGTGGGTCTCCCGCCCCCGTGGGACGGGGGAGGGGACGTGAACTCTAGTCGGTAGCCGCTCCTGACAACGTCTACCACCCAGCGATCCGGACAGAACGACTCCCAGATGTTGGCGAATAGCCTCAACATCCCCCCAACCGTTGGGAACACGTTCGGGTGGGCACCCCTTGGGCTGGGTGGGGGGTAACTGGGTTGAGGGTTGAAGGCCATATGAGGGCCGACCTGACTGACCCGAAGTTCCTCTCCCTCGGCCCTTGGCCGCTGGGCTCCCCTGCCACCCCGTCCCGCTAGACTGGGGGGGCCCGCCAGGCCGAGTTCCCGTGGGAAGAAGCCTGCTTGGGGGGCTTCCGAGCCCTTGGCCTCTTAGAAGACTTTGGCTTCCCTCGGGAAGCCGTACGGGAAGACGGGGGTGGCACCGGACGTGGAGGGGGCCTGAAAGTGGCCGAGCCCGTTTCCTCATGCCGCTTGACCTCTGCGGCCAGATTCTCCAGGAACTGACTGTTAAGAGGTCAGGGCCCACGACCGGAAGTTGCTCTAGGCGGCCCCTCGCCTCAGACGACGGCCAGGACGGGATAACAATCAAGGAGGTTGGATCTGCGCACCTGGACCGCCTTCAGGGCCACCCTTGTAAACTGGTCAAAGACCAGTCGTGACAGGGGACCTAGCAGATAAATCAGTTGGCCCATGTCCTCTCTAGAGAATTGGACCTGGTCCCCTGGACACTGTAGGTGGGCTCGTCTGAGGGCCTCTGCGACCAAACAGAAAAACAGAGGAGAACTTAAGGCCGGGCCCTTGCGGCAAGATCCGCCTGGTACCAGTCCTCCTCTGTCCTTCGTCGCAGAGGGTCCCGGAACATGCCCGAGGCAAGCTTCTGTTCAGCCCTCACCTTGTTCCGAGTCTCATCAGAAACAGATGGGGGCTTTGAACAGGCTGTTCCAGTGCTCCTCAGGGACCCGGATGGCCTTCTCCTGCTGGGCAGGGAAAGCTGTCCCAAGGTCTCTTAGCCGCCAGAACTCCAAAGCGTTGCTGACAGTGAGCATCGACTGGGAACTCTACTGGCGGTCCATCTCCACCGCCTCGTTCGTTGGCTCAGCCTAGACTCAGATGCGGAAAGGGGCTGGCCTAACAGGCACCTCAAAACCCAGTTTGGAGGTCAAGACCTCGGCTACTGAGTTCAGAAGGCCCTGGGGGAGGCTGGTCCCCCGGGGGGACTCAGCCTCCTCCGGGGTGGAAGTGGGAGCCGGTCCATCCTGGTCGTGGTCGCCCTCGTCCGTCTCCTCCTCCCCTTCTTCCTCGTCGAACTCGTCAGAGGCGAGAACTTCGAGGGAGTCTGGGTGAGGGGAGTGAGCGTCAGATGGGCCCGCCTGAGAGAGCACATGTAGGTGCGGTCGGAGGTAGAGAGGCCTGATCACTGGTGGTCGGGTGGAGTTGGGCCATTTGTTTGGCCACCTCTCCCGAAATCAGTGGATCCCAACATGGATGCAAACTGGGACATCCATGCCGGGTCCGACGGATCTAGGCCACTCTTGCGGTGCTCCTCCTCGCGGAGCGCCGGCGTGGGCCGGCCCCGGCGGAACCCAGCGTCGGAATCGAGCTCCGAGTCCGATGAACCGGACGAGACCTGACCTCTAGAAGGGCGGATCGAGTGGGAGCTCCTGGACCCTGGCCCCTGGCCCACTGAGTCTCCTCCCGAGCCTCGACTCCCAGAGGGACCCCTTCGCTCGTGGCCAAGGGTGCCCTCCGTCCCGAGGATGCTGGGTGTCCCTTGTAGCAGGAGGCCGGGACTGGGTTCCCGGTGCCCTCCCCTGGAACTGGAGCCAAACGTGTCTGGTTCCAGGGGCTGGCTCCCCCGTGGCTGGGTCCTGGGACCCGGTCTGGGGACCTGCACCTCCTTGGGCCTCCCTGTGGAACCTGGCCCCGTGATGGAACCAGCGGACCTGTGGGAGCCAGGGGAATCTGGCTGGACTCGGCCCCTGAACCCTGGCTCCGAGGAACCAGGGAACCAGAGCCTGGAGTCCGAAGCTCCCGAGTCCTGTGGAAACCGCAGTTACCGGAGAACGCCGGTCTGCGGGTCCGGTGGGGGCACTACTACCATCTGGGAGCCCAGACGGTATGACCACCCGAGCCTTCCTTCGCGGCAGAGCACGAGGCTCCGGCACTAGGGGCTCTACCTTCTTCCCCTGTGCACACTTTATCTTTGCTAGCCTTCTTAGACTTCTTCCTGGGGGCCCTGGGTCCAGGGTCCCCGAAGAACAACCCGCACCCCACCCCCTCCAGACCACAATAATCTTTCTTCGCCCACCCCACAATGAACTGCTGAAATCAACAGCAAAGAAACCTCACTCATCATTAGTGAAGACATAAAAAATTCCACTCCCACCCCCCCCACCTCCAATGCGACCCCACGAGAACTATCACATCACAGAGACCATAACTATAAATCCTACATCGCATAAGACAACGAAAAACGCAAAAGAACATAGAAAGGGTAAAAAGCACCCATAACTAGAAGACGAAAAGAAGAAAAACACTCAGGCTAATCACACCTGGGGACTAACACAACCTAAATAACAAAAACAGAAACAAAAAAAAAAAAAACAAAGATGGGGAATAGAAGGGAACAAAGATGGGGAAAAAAGTACAAATAGCACTACAAAAAGGAGTAAAAAACACCACACACACCAGTAATGTGATTCAGGGGAAGAGTGGAGGGGTGTAATAACACCAATTCACAATTATTATACACTCCACCACCGGAGGAGAGGTGAAGGGGAAGAGAGGGTGAGAGAGGAAAGGAGGGGGGAAGAATATGGACAATACCCCTCATCACTCACTCTGGCAAATCATCATAAAAACACGATACACATGAAAATAATAGGGAGTACAGTAAATAAGAAGTGGTACCAGATGAGAGTGTGAGGGGGTGTGGGATGTGAATCCACCGAATTGATAAGAAAAAAACAAGAAAAAGAAAGACGGAAGAAAATAAGAAAGGAGAATGAGAGGGAGGGTAAAATTAGAGATTAAACATTAATACGCAGGTGAAATAAGACAATAAGGTAAAGATAACGTAAGATCATAGATAGACTACACATAAGTTATGGTGAAAACGAAATAGAAAGTGAGTGGGAGGAAATGATAAGGCTACAAGTTTACATGGGTGTGATAGAGAGAATCGGTAGAGCAAGGATAAGAGGGTTAGGATAGAGGGAACCGGCTGGTTTACGGGGTCACATGAGGGGAGGAGGGAGGGAGGTATTTTTAGGGATAGATATGAGAGGTGTTTGTGAGAGGGTGTTTGTATGCGTGTTTTTTGTTATCATTACATTTGGATTATGTTTGCAGTTGATTTTGGCTTGTTTTATGCTCAATACATTTATGATATTTAATAGACTAATCCTATTCTGGGTTGCACTTATTCACCCATAATTCTTTACTTTAGTACTGTTGCTGTATCTCTGGAGTTGCTGTGGAGAGGGGAGACGGTTTGAGAGACTATGAATTCTTTGATTGCCAGACTCCTGTTTTTATCTCTCTGGCTTATGCAAAAGGGTGGTTTTAAGGAGGGGTCGGTCAAGGCTTTGAATTTGCCAGTTTGTGTTATGTTCAGTGAGTGCGTGATGGATAGGAATGATTAATGTTTTTTTTAGTACGGTTTGTAGAATAATTTACATCTTATATACACTTTAAATCCATCAAAATTATTCATCTTACTTTTTAAATTTATTTTTTTTATTCTCATTCTTTAATTATTTACTTATACACTTTCTATACTCTTTGCTTTTTTTTATACTTTCTCCACAATAATTATTTAAAATGGTTTGATTGTAAATTAGGATATAACTTCCTATTTAAAACTAATGTTTCTGTTTCAAGCATGAGTTATTTATGTTTATTTTTAAGTACAAAACATCATTCCTAGCAAATACAAGAATTAACACCATTTGCTTTATGTGGTTGGGATTTTCCATGCAGTTGTTTGGGGACCGTCCTAAGGTGAGTGGTTAACCCTTTTCATTTCCTGCCCATCATGCCTTCTCAAAATTTGAGGTCATTTTTCATCCACACATTGATCTTAACAAAGCTAGAGAGCTGCATTGTAACTTGTGACCTTTTTGACATTACAGAAAAGTGTTGGGGGTGACCTATCCAAATGATATCCAAATTGTTCTGTCAGATAAAAGAGTAAATTGTCACACCATACTCAGGACTTCCATCATGAACAGTACACACTTCTGGCTATTTTTCCAATTTTTTTTAAAAAAAAAAGAAACAAAAAAAAATGCAGCCATCCCATTATGAATTAGTGTAGTATTCTATCCTACTTCATGAATGGCTCTTGAGAATCATGTCACAATCATTTTCTCACTGAATTCTAAAATTATGGGATACTCCATTGGTGACTCCTTAACCTTCCTACCATATATTTTAAAGGTACCAAATTATCAATGAAAGGTTAACTTGAGAAGAGTAACAAAAGACACTCTACACTATCTAAATTAGGTCTGTTGTTTCAAAATGAGTTTGGGGGGGACTGCTCTTGCCCTTTAAGTACGTAATCTGCTATGCTCACAGCTTGAGTACAACCATCTTCACCTAGCTGGCTTGTTCTCCTCCGTCCTCTGAATCATTAGTCGAAACAAAAAGAATCATATTGACAAATTTCTTCCATGATCAAAGTTGCATTGACTGCCAACTGTAATGACCAATATATGCACGCATCCATTGTAACAGATACATATTATTAAAACACAGGAGTACGGGGCTGTGTTGTGTACGCTTGTTTTTGCTTGTACCAGCAGTAGGACCAGGCCTTATATTGATTCCTTTGGCTCTGTATGTGGAACCGATCCCAGGCAAACCCATTCACAACTTTACACTGCCTGGAATTTGGCAATTTGACTGTTTGAATACAAATTATTGGCTCTATTACGACAGAGAACGGGATTTATTTGCGAGGGACTTTCAAAGTAAAGGAGTCCCTAAGAGTTTGTCTTATTGTGGTAAATCCACTGACTGGTAGTATTGAACTGAAGTGAATAGTTTCCTCTTCACTTCAAAAAGAATGATTACAGTTATCAGTTTGTAGTCTTGTTGAACTGGTATTACAAACCAATTATACATAATAGAATAAGAATGAAATTGATATTGACATGACTCAAAATACAAGTGAAGTCAGCATTATGGGTATTATGCAAGACTAAAGAACTTTTTAACTTAATATCACTTGGCTTCTTACAGCATGAGGAGCTGAAATGAACTGCATAAGTTCATAACTGATCTCTTAGGCCTACTGTACTCGGTGTAACTATCTGGCCTAGGCCCTAGTGTTCTGTAGATCTAGCATCTACCTTGACCTGGGGCCCAGGCTCCTGGTCAGGTCACACCAACGGCTGTAAAATGGCACCTGTTGCCACTGGCTTGTGCTTACTGTACGGATATGCATTATAAGAGATAGAATAGAAAAAAGAATGATGACCACTGCATGACCCACTTGGAACCAAAATGCTACCAGTTAGCATAGTTGCATAATGGCTTTCAAAGTATTTGAAAACGAATGAAAAGAATTTGTACAACAGCAAACTTTGAAAAGTGCCCTGAAGCCCTATAGGACTCTACAAGCTCATGATTACTTTTATTATTTATAAAGAAAACTGAAACAACGTCACATCACTCACATACTCAATAATCGGTTTAATATGTGAATATCTACTCTTTCACTAGCTGGTATAATGCTTTAACTTAAACATATCTGCACTCCAAACTAACTTTTAGGAATGTACTCTATCGCAGTACACTGTAAGCATTCATAAAACTATTACGCAAAACAATATGATTTCATCTAACTAATGGTCGCTTTCTACCCATTTGTAATACCACCTTATAGCGAAGAGAAGGGGGGGGTGAGAGAAATGGAATAGCAGGATCAGAATAGTTGGACAGAAAATCGGGAAACGTTACTTGTGTCCTTATACATTTTCACTTTTGCGTCCTCTCAGGAATTTGAAAATTATTTCTCATATTCCCATCACTGTACTTTTAATAATTTTTTTCTTGGGAATTTGTATTGTGATTGGCTCCTTTATGCGCATAACCTGATAGCTTGGTAGAAGCGCTAACCTACCAGAAAGCAAGACCATTTAACCTCTGAATAATCACTAGATAGATCCACAGTAGAGTCCTTTTTTCAAGGCTTATGATTGGTATTTTGCTCCTTTCACACATAAACTTCAAAATAAGCCAGCCCTGGGAAAATTCTATTGACGCCTGTTGAACAAGGTATGAAAAGGTTTTAACAGGGTTCAGGGGGTAATTGGATACGGTATCAACAGGTTTCATAGATTATCAAAGGCTTACAGGACAAGTTCTAAAGCACCAGTTAGTTACCTGTTGGCAACTGTTGATTTCATTCACCCAACAGGAAAATTATAAACTACTATGCCTGTTCATCCCTGTTATACCAGTTGAAAACATGTTGAAATTTCAACAGGTGTCAACAGGAATTTTTTCTCTTGGTAGAGATACAGTATGCCCTCCAAAACCACATGGATCATTTTCATAGACATGCAGCATATTAAACACTTAACATGACTCACTATTATATTCAAATAAACTATTAATGGAATAATCAGTCTCCCCAACTCATTTTGGGGGGGGGGGGGAAATAACAGCTTAAATTTCTCAGACATATCGTCTTAATTCCCTTCAGTATCCATATGTCAGACTTATACTCATATTCAACATAATCTAAGGAGTTACTCCTGCATGATTTTCACAATTCAGTGAGAAAACTATTGTCACATGATTCTCAAGAGCCATTCGTAAAAAGGATACCTTGGGTACACTAATCCAAACTTCCAACTGGAGGGACTGCATTTTCCTTTAAGTACCTGTATAGGCAGGCTATACATTTTTAAAAGATAAAAATCACTTTTTTGAGAAAGTAGGCCATCCCAACAATAAAATTAATGTAAGTTTCAAAATATGCTTGACATAATGCATACCCTTAAAACCATGTGGATCCTGCAAAAGGCCCGTACCCAGGGGAAGGTTCGAAGTGGTTTCGTCAATGGGTTCCTTTTTTTGAATCGAACCTCCCTTGCCATCGACCCCATTTTTGTGTGTGTGGGGGGGGGGGGGTTCGTCACTACTGACTTCTTCCTCTTGTAATGCCAGAAAAACAGACATTGTTGCAAATTTAAAAAGCACATTCCATAATAAGCATGAGTACGTTCCTTCTCCGCAACACCTCCATTCTCGCACCCTTCGAGGCATTCATAATCATTGGTTCGAGTATATTGGAATTCAAAAAGAGGTTATGCCTACATGTACATTTGTGCTTTCTTTTGTTCACGGCACGTTCTTTTAAGACTCAGCTGGTTCTTCTTGATGTTATATCCCAGGAATGGCCCAATGGTTTTTATGTTTACTGATAGATAGACAAGTGAGTAACTGCGTCAGCTCCTTGGACCTGATTCAGTTTAAATGCTCTTCCCACCATACTGTATATGCACCCACGTCTGCAGACCTGCATTGCAATATAGTGAAAACTTGTGTTTTACAGAGAGCACTTTCAGCAATCTATAGAGCGTTTGTGATATCAAAGTTTCTCTTAGTACCTGCTTACCTCTGGAGAATTATGTATGATATACCAGCAAGTCTGCAATGACCCCTGTGTGCTTCAATAGTATTCTGCAGTCTAGGGCATTTCCAATCTCTTTGTTTTAAGCCTCAGTTCAAACCATGTTGAAGGTCAGATGTTAAGGTCGGGCGCCAAAGGTGTTTTAAGAGCCATAGTCCACGCATTGATGCTATAAAGTGTATAATCCCCTTCGAGGACATCTACACCCAACAATTTAACCTGTACTTTGCTTTGAAGGAACTCCTTTTCGTCAACAGGAACTAAAAATGTAATAGGTTTCTTCTTTTCCCTCATATTTTGGCAAATTTACAGATCAAGTCCTCACGCCTTACTAGAACGAAACCCTCAATCGCTTAGTTGTTATGCATCCTGTCTTGCGGTAATGGGTGAAAGAAGTTGAGATGGGTCCTTTCGTCCCCGTAGACGGGTAGACCCTGCAGTGGCATGCCCCTCCCCGATAGGGTTAGCTGGTTTCCGTTGAAAGTTTTTTTTTTCCTTTTCCTGAGTGATGAATTAATTCATCAGAACTACTACCTGATACCAAGTTTTTTTTACGGTTTTTTTTGGTTTTGCAAATGCTTCGAAACAATCAAAATTTCCATTCGCGTTATGCTCATGGCCATATAATATGGCTTTAATATAAACGAATACCGTCCAAAACGTATTGGCATAATTCCCATCAGGAGTGTGATATCATCTCCCTGTTTAAACGCAAGGGCGGTCAAACTTATGCCAGTTGTATTAATGTTATGCGTATTAGGGAGGAACACAGGGTTGTACTTTTGGAACACATATTTTATGATAATAAACTACTGAAAGGATTTAATTTCACCATGGCCCTCGTGGTATACATATTTTGTTTGGAAATTAAAGAGGCCTGTGCGCAAGGTCGTAATGCAACTTTGTAATGAAATATGGTTAGTTTATTCAAATTCGGGGCAACTTTGCCGCACATTCTTGCATTTACACTCTGCATCTAATGGCATAATATACAAGGAATAGTTTCTCGTGAACACTTATTCCAGAAATCTAGAGGTTCAATCGTCAACCCTCACGAAAGCCAGGCACTTTGAGGGCATCATAATACAATCTAATTCAAAGAGAACGGTAACGTGGACCAAAAAGACATGGACTTTAGAAGGAAGGAAAAGAGAAAGAGAAGAAGAGAGAATTGAAGTATACAATTCTTGTTCTAACATTCTTTTCCAAACACATTTCCTTCTTGCACTTCGCGACAACCCCCATTCTCTTTAGATCCCGAGAGTTAATATATTCAGGAAGAATGAAAAAGTATTCCTAAAACTTGCATATAATTGCTAGACCCTTCGATTATCGCTACCCCCCCCACCCCCACTTTCCCACATCCCGTGGGAAGGTATCTCTTAATTCCGGTTGTCCATGCCATTCTTCTGTCCCCAATTTTTGTAATCAACCAGAGCTTTCCCCATGATCCCCCATGGAAGTACTACCCATAACGGTTAACCAGGGACCGGCCATAAGCCTATGAACCCCATGTCTTGGAAAAAGGCGCTCTAAGTGCCAAGCCGAAAAAGGGATCAGTACTCGCGATCGTTTTCATTCAACCGGTCTTTCAAACTAAAGTGTAAATCTCTAGACACGATGCCAAAATATTAATGCACCTACGAGGGCCGTAAACAAGTGCCTTTTGCAACTGGAAGGCATGTTGGCAAAGTTTCCTCGGTATGTTTAATCCGCAATTAATGGATGTGCGCTTTGCTGAGATACTTTCACGTCTTTTTCCATTTTTTTTTTCAATCCATCAAACCACCCCGCTCTCAACTGAAAACTTCCTATAAAAGAGGCCTGCTTACTACGCATCTGGAGGATTGTGCCAAGATTGTCAACACCCTTTAAGCGCTTATGCACATTTTTTTTTTGGAGCTTCTGAAGGGGCTCACAGCATCCTCCCCCCTGTGCTGAACAACTAATGGCAACCCCTTGTAGTTCCCCTGCATATGAGGTTTTCACACGGTCCTATAGATCCATATCACCAACGCCAAATTTTCTTTTCTCACGACACTCAAAAAGCCTTTATACCGGGTATAAGCGAGGCGGAGATATCATAGTCAAATGGGAAATTAGTCCGAAGTCAGACACTGGTGTCCACCTCTGCGTGGTAAAATATGATGTCCATGCACGGTGTAGTGTATTCTTTGTGTGTAAGTGGAGAGATGCACGTGTTACAAAAGTGTTTGTTCCACGTGTACCCTCACGTGATGGTGCCGGGGAGGGAGGCGTAAACCAAAATTACGTCATGTGACACCAGTCTATTTGAACCCCTCTTTAAAATCCGCGTACGGGCCTGCAAAATTATTATATGCCTGTGAAGACCTCAGATGGTATCATTACAACAACACTGACAACTAGATCATGGTATCTGAAGTATCTCATTACTATTCTTTATTAGTAAGTTGTAAGAACTAGGTAGTTTCATTAATTAGGACCTTTTTGCACCTTTCAGCAGCGAACTGTCTTCATATTTCTTTTCAGTGATCACAGCGCATCTCATTTTTCAATGTAGCCCTGGTACCCCATAATTGCATTCATGACTGCAAGCATGTTTTCTTTCTCCGAACCGGACAAATGCTGATTTAACAACCCCACAACCTTCCAGGTCATCAAATTTACTGAAGAGGTATTTTCCAACCCCTTTTTGTTGATGTGCCATACTGCTATATAAAAACAGCTTACTTTACACATGTCTGTAAATGAAAGATGAACTAATTCTGTATGTAAGATAATACGTCTACAAGGGAGTGTTTCCAAGAGCCACTCTAGGCGATGAAAGGTCCATCGTCACGTCGGGCACTATAGGAATAGCCTGAAACTACTTAACCTATACTCAATGTCCCAGAAGTACTGGGACTAAGGGGATCCAAAACTCAGATTAACAAAAAAGCCTTCCGGCAACCCTTTGATAGTTTATCAAGAACTGTTTTGAACAGTTCAACAAAGTGTAATGTACGTTAATCTTGACAGTTGAAGGGAAACGGCAGCGACGGGGTGCGTCGGTGCACAATTTTGAAAAAAAGGGTTTAAGAAAAGATCTAGTTTGCTATAGTGCAAGACGTTGTCCTCGCAAACTTCAGTGCATTTTAGAGGCAAAAAGTACCAAAATTTAAGATGGAGCAGTAAACTAATTTTCTATGGAGGCTCTTTTAGCCACGTTCCAGTAAGTGCTAGAGGACGGCTGGTCTTAATTAGAGACCAACACTCATCTCGACAGAATAAACAACGATGTCATTAATTTGTTTAATCTGGAGCAAAGCGTTCGTCTAAGAAGGCTTGATTGTTGAATTTTTCTTGATGAGAGGGAGACATGAGTATTGTCATGTAGCTTGGTGTGTCCCTGTTACACCGTGTCACTAGAGATTAAAGTTGGATTAAAGGCTTGTCATTGCATAGATATCGACAGCACGTCCATAAAGTGATGCAAAATAAGATCAACATGGCAAGTCTAACAAGGGTGTCAAAGGGAACAAATTTCAACCATTAAATATCATTTACTTGGTTAAGACAGTCAATATTAATACAAAATATTGCAAAGTGTGGACATTTAACATGTGAAAGTCCAGTTGAGGAAATAAACGACTTTTTTAAAGGTTTGGGAATTCTTTCAAACTTTTTCCATGTCTTGTTACACAAGGGGGGTCCTAAATCAGCCCGGGTGGCGTGGATAAATTTTCAACCATTTAGTATTTTCTTCATACTTTTAAGAGGAAGATTAAAGACTGCTTTGGGGCCCGAGTCCCCCGTTTAATGATGTCAATTAACAGCATGTATAGGGTATGTTTGAATGAGTCCCCTCATGCATGCCATAATGCTGTATGTAAAAATATTTTTTTTTTCAAATGCTGATAATACTCTATCATGAGTGTAAATTTCACTCAGAAGGGGGTGGAAGGAGAGAGGGGATCAGAATGATTTTTAATTTTTGAACCTCAGTCCCACTTTTGGCCCCTAGTTTTTTGGAGAATACCCAGTATTGCATAAAGTGAGGTTAAGTATTGATTGTTTCTTACATATAACATGCTTGCTAAAAAAGTGTTAGCTTGGTCCAGATTTCTAGGTACCCATGGTAGCAAATGAAAAGACCTTCCTTTCTCAATAAGGATTCCCACAGGGAGGCAGTGGGAGAGACAATACCTAGGATAATCCCCAGGGATGGATCAGAATTTTGTCTGCGGATCAAGAGTTGTCTTGGTTGTCTATAAGGTAAACATGTGTCCAAAAGACTGGCAAGTTTGTAGGATGAGTCCATTTCGGAATACATAGGATTTAGATCGTGGACGGGGGTGTGGGTTAAACTGTGATGTGAGATAGAAACGGTGGTAGCCATGCAACTGGTAAGTAGCAAAGTGAAGGAGAGGGTTAATACAGCTTTTCTTAGGATGCCTTCTGTTGGTTTAGGGGGAGAAGAGTCATACTAAAGCGCATATTCGGGTCTCGTACTTGAGCAAACTGTTTCAAAAATATCTGCTGTGGATTTGATTGCGGTGTCGATTAGCCTATGATGGTTTGTGCGGCATTCCGGCGAGCGGCAAATTGGTGCAACTTGCCTTCTTAAAATTGGATAATCCTCCCAACAGACGCGAGGAAGGAATACTGTAGAATGGCGAGGTTTGCTTGCCCTGAAATAAAACACCACACTTTCATACCCTAATCATCAGCATACTGTTGGGAAAAAAAACCCAGGTTAGGTGCTGTCCGCCGTTTTGGCAAGGGAACCGTCGATGAAAAATACCAAACGGTGGGACTAGTATATGAAATGGTTGTTATTGTGACATGTGTTGTCGACAAAACATGTATTGCACATATAGCCGAGGTGAAAGTGGAGAAGTGCACAATGAGTCATGCCTGCAAATTATGCTTGCACTCAAAGCATTCGTGGTGTCACATGATCAAAGACTGTAAACTGTTTCGATAAAGTGGTGCACTGCAGGTATGTAATGTGTTCAAATTTGGATGACTGCATTAACCATAAATAACTAATAGTGACTATTGGAAACCAAAAAGTATTCATGTTTTCTCTGCTGTTCACGGAACGGGGTAACTGTGCTTTGATGTGTACGTACAAGGCAATATTCTGTACATCCTGTTCTTTCATACCCTCCAATTTCCAAGCGTTTTTCAGTGTCCAATAGTACGTGTGCATACTATCTCGATGTGCACTGAAATTTCAGCAGTTGATTCAGCAATTAGCTTCACCTCGAGGTCCTGAAGGACCCTTTAACCAGCTAATTGGTATAATGGTGTGGTGTGGCATGCTGTTGCGCTGAGCAATATAGGCCTTTCATGTACAATATCCTACGTGTTGTCATTGTTGGGCCCCCCCTAACATTTTTGCCTTGCTCTGGTGATAACATATACATTACCATAGTGCCTAACTTAATGTGTGTCAACGGGTAGGAGGTTGGGGACGTAGAGGTGTTGTTGGGCGGTGATGGTTTTGATGTACTGTAGTGACGCAAGATCAAGAAAAGAAGAGGGATGAAATGAAGGGGCGCTGGGGCGCCCCCTCTGCAATGTCCAGGGCTTCAGCAGACTGCCAGGCAAGAGAGGAGAGGGGGTCACAATTAGGACCCTTTCAGTACTATAGGCCATAGAAAATGGTACAATGTGGAAGAATGCAGCACCTGTAGAAATGCTAATTAGGTTCTCAATGCCGGGAACAGCCTGATTTCATAATGTTTTTTATTCATAGGTTTCATTGTTCATAAGGGTCGTTATTCATCAACATGACAAACGCCAAAAACTACAAGGTTTCACTTGTTCATAAAGGTTCGTTATTCTAAAATAGATGATAAACCAGAATCAAAAATGCATGAGTTTTCGATGATTATGTTCTATTCCAATAATGCCATGATGTCCCATACCTTTCATTACTGGTCAATGCCTATCTTAACATGTTGGAAAAAACATTTTGTGTTTCCTATGTCATCTTGGTAATTCCTGGAAAAATTTGCGTTTTTGAACCTTGTGACCCGATATGACGATCTGGGAATTCTTGGGAAATATTGCTTGTTGAACTCTGGTGACCCCAGATGCCTTTTGACCTCTCCACAAACAATAGTTCATCTCCTCACATACTGCATCTACCCACCTAAGTATGAAATCTATCATAAGCTTTCCTGCCATAAGAATTATCCATGTTTACAAACTTTCAATGTTTGACCCCCCAGTGGCCCCAAAAGACCTTTGACCTCCACAAAAATAATAGGATTCATCTTCCTACCATAACACATCCCCATACTGTAGTATGAAATCTATCCAAGCTTCCTACCTAGAGATATTGGTGTTAACAAATTTTCAGGGTTTGACCCCCGGTAACCACAGAATGAGCTTTTGAAACCCACCAAAATGATAGGGTTCTTCCTCTAATATAGAGGCATCTACACAGTATGAAATTTATCCAAGCTTGCCTACTCGGCTATCATGTTTACAAAGGTTTTCAGAGTTTGACCCCTGTGACCCCGAGACCTCTGACTCCTTCCAAAAAGATGGGTTCTCCCTTACCATAACGCATCTACATACTATTGCATGAAATCCATCCAAGCTTCCTACTCATGATAATTGTGTTAACAATGTTTTTCAGGGTTGACCCCTGGTGACCCAAAGGTGACCTTTGGACCCCTACCACAAACAATACGGTTCTTCCTCTCAATATGGGCCGATCTATGTACCAAGTTTGAGAGCTGTCAAGCAATTCCCCTTCTTCAGATATCGTGTTTACGAGGTTTTCAGGGTTTGACCCCCAGTGTCCCTAATGACTTGAAACCCCACCAACAAAATGATAGGGTTTCTTCCTCTTACTCAAGGCATCTACATACAGATAGAAATTCATCTAATCTTTCTACCTCGAGATATTGTGTAAACAAGTTTTCAGAAAGTTTTGAACCCCCAGGGACCCCCCGTGCCTTTGACCCCAACAAAAACAATAGGTTTCTTCCTCTCATTATGGGGGCATCTATACCAAGTTTGAAAACGGGGCAGTTTCTTTTTGAGATACATTGTTAACGAGCAGTGTCACAAACACACATACATACATTACACCACACAGCACCCATACACACATCATACACACACACGCCATCATGAAGGCATAGGTTTCTCTTACCATCGAAACCAAAAAGGTTCATGATTCATAAGGTTTTGTCTGTTCATAATCGGAGAGTAAGGTTCGTTGTTCATAATCGAAAAAAGGTTCATGTTCACAATCAAAAGGGTTCATTATTCGTAATACAAAAGGGTTCCGCTATTCATAATTGTAACATGGTTTGCTATTCATGATCTGAAAAGGGTTCTGTTCCACTTCATTTGTTCATAATCGAGAATAACGTTTCGCTATTCATAATCCCAAAAAATTTCGACTAGTCTCTTTGAAAGGCCAATAATTCCAATCTAAATAGCCATATAAAACCCTGTCAACATTTTTGTAGACAACACATTGGCCTATCATCTCTGTGAGTTTCAAGGTATATTCCCCCTTCCACGAAATACAGGAAGCCTTTAAAGCTGGAAAAATGACCTTTATCCCATATTATTAATATTGAACACCTTTTCCTATTATGACCATCGAACCTTTTCTAGCCAATTATGATAACAAAACTTTTTTGTCTATTATGAATTATGGAACACCTTTTACGATTATGACCATCAAAGCCTTATTTTCCTATTATGAGTACAAACCTTTTTGCCTAATATGAACAACGAACCCTTTTTTTTTTACGATTACATAATACGACCCTTATGAATAATTAACCTTATGACTAAAGACCTTATGATTAAAAAAACTTATGATATCGGGTAGACCCCCTGATGCTGCATGTGCTAGTGAGAAATGTGTCCCAGGTTAGGTTTTTTTGTAAATACTGTAGCACAAGCTGTAAGCTCACCATTGTAGCTCAAATCTCACTGGTTTCCCCTTCAACCTCCGGAATGGGCTGTACACTGTAAGTCACTACAACAGATCATCAGCTTTCAGTTTTCTTTTCTCATGGATGTTGCCATTTTGTTTTTGGGGAAAATTGGGCCGCCTATATTATTTAAATGTTGTGCAATAGCCACCACCTGAGCTAGCTTATTTCATTACTTTTCATGTGGTAGGCAGGTGTGTGTATAATGTGAAATTTTCGCGCGACCTGCTAGCCTTGGCGGAAAGTAGTGGGCAAAAACACGTAAATGTTGCGTGGTTTCGAACTGAGTAATTATTTGGGAACACATAAATTGTACGTACTTTAGCTGCAAAGGGTTGAAGACAACCAAATCTGAAGGATGAAAACAAATTTGCAAAACGTACCTTACCACTGTACATGTAGTAAGGTGACCTCACATGCTGATTCCGTCTTATTTGTTCCACATAATGTCGTTGTGGTACATCGGTAATTTGTACTGGAGGTGCCTGAGCTGTTAGATCTCTTGCAATATGTCATTTCTATGGTGTTGTCCGGACACTGCAAAGCAGCAACATCAAAGCTGGGGTACTTTATCACATTGCAAAAGAAATACAATTTTCTCTTCAACAGTAACAGTCCTGAAGACTGTCTTTTTAGAAAGGGACAGCTGAAACAGCGTCTTAAAGCTACTGGTAATTTCAACTTATATGTCCGCAAATACACGAGTTGTATGCAGTAGCAGTGCATGATTGCATATGATGAACTGTTGGTATGCATAACGTATACTGTATACACGACTTTACAAGCCATGGGGGCTGGAGGCTTGAGGCTGCAGTCCTCCAATTCCGAGTCAACTGCGTTTCTCAGCTGTGATGTACGGAGCGAGCCTTGTACAAGTGGTTCCTCGTGTAGTTGAATGCGGTTTTTCAGCTGAGGCACAAATTCCCACTCCCACCCCTCCCTTTCCCATTCCGGACGAGACAAATAGGCTGATGACACTACAGTGCTTAATGAAGCACTGAGCATATTATAGGCCTACATAAACATTTCTGTTTCTCTCCTTTTGCAGAACTTTATACATTCTGGGGGGGTGGGGGGGGGGGGGGGTGGGGGGGGGGGGGGGTGGGGGGGGGGGGGGGTGGGGGGGGGGGGGGGTGGGGGGGGGGGGGGGTGGGGGGGGGGGGGGGTGGGGGGGGGGGGGGGTGGGGGGGGGGGGGGGTGGGGGGGGGGGGGGGTGGGGGGGGGGGGGGGTGGGGGGGGGGGGGGGTGGGGGGGGGGGGGGGTGGGGGGGGGGGGGGGTGGGGGGGGGGGGGGGTGGGGGGGGGGGGGGGTGGGGGGGGGGGGGGGTGGGGGGGGGGGGGGGTGGGGGGGGGGGGGGGTGGGGGGGGGGGGGGGTGGGGGGGGGGGGGGGTGGGGGGGGGGGGGGGTGGGGGGGGGGGGGGGTGGGGGGGGGGGGGGGTGGGGGGGGGGGGGGGTGGGGGGGGGGGGGGGTGGGGGGGGGGGGGGGTGGGGGGGGGGGGGGGTGGGGGGGGGGGGGGGTGGGGGGGGGGGGGGGTGGGGGGGGGGGGGGGTGGGGGGGGGGGGGGGTACCTTTTTGTTTCTGGCCTTGCCTGGTGCTGGTCATATAGCACGTACATCATTGGTCCGGCTGCAGCACATACTGCAGCACAAATTTCAACTGATATATGCAATCACTGATAACATGGACATGTAACATTTTTCTTTTTGGATCTGTCCCAGATCTTGCTGATTAGGTAATTTCAGTAGTAGCTGAAGTGTGGTTCTCAAAATTACCCTTTTGGATTATTTTCCAACACTCATTTAACGAGTAGGTAACAATATTTTGAGAATGAACCTCGATCTTTAATGCTATAATGACAAAAAACATCAAACATAGGCCTAATTAGTTCCTTCCTATGTAATGAAGTAGCCTCTTAGATGGCAAGATGTGGTACAAGATCCTTCTTTTTGAGTAATCATCTATTCAGACATACCAATTTTATGTCTCTGGCTTTTGGACAACACATCGAATCAATTTATATTGCTAAATTACTAAAAAACCTATATCAATGTTTTTTATTATGCTATATTTGGAGAGCAAATACTTGGAAGGTCAAGATAACTTAAAAGATTTTCCTGAAATCCTCCGTGAATCCAAATTACTTGCAAACTGCAGCATGCATTGCAAATGTTCGCACCAAGGACGTGAAAATGGCTATTTCGCCGGCCGGTACATTGGTACCCCCAAACTTCGTTTTTTTTCAATGGAAGTGTGGGGCCCCATTTTGCAAAAAAGTTTTGGATTTTAGGCAGGAATTTCAAAAAAATTAAAGTTACTACCTCCAGTTTTTGCCTCCAAATTATAGCAATTATGGGCTTTGTGTTTGGGGTTTTATTTGAGCATGTGAGATTAGAAAAAGGGGTTCCCGAAGTGTGGTCTCAGCCAGAGGTGGATTTATGTCTGAATAGATGATTACTCAAAAAGAAGGATCTTGTACCACATCTTGCCATTAAGAGGTACTATTACATAGGAAGGGAAAAATAATTGGGGTTTTTGTTTTTTTTTGCATTTAGCATTAAAGATCGGGGTTTATTCTAAAAATATGTTACCTACCGTTAAATGTTTGGAAAAAAAAATCCAAAAAGGGAAATTTTGAGAAACACACTTCAGCTACTAAAAATTCCCAAAAATAGCAAGATCTGGGACAGATCCAAAAAGAAAAATGTTGCATGTCCATGTTATCAGTGATTGCATATATCAGTTGAAATTTGTGCTGCAGTATGTGCTGCAGCCGGACCAATGATGTACGTGCTATATGACCAGCAGCCAGGTCAATAGGCCTCACCGAACTTAAAGAGGATGGCATCCCAAAAACCAGGGGTTTGCTAGCAACTCCCTACCCAAACATATTTAAGAATAGCCCTATAGCCCTATGGTCAATTCCATGTGAGGGGTGTTACCATTTAGAGATAATTTCTGATCATTCCCCAATTATATTTTAAAGACCAAGAAAGATGAGTCAAATGCTGTAGTGGTAAACACAGTAGTCTAGGTTGAGATGTAATCAAATAAGAAAAAAAAAAATTTTAGTTGGCAGCATATATCAACTTTATATTGCTCATACGGTGTGTGAGGGGTGTTACATCACAAAATCTGGAAAACTCTGATTAAAAAGTCCTTGTAAAAGTCTGTGAGTTTAAAACATTTACACCAAACTTGAAACTATTTATGAAAGGTACAAACATTGAAGTTAATGAACATAACCAGTTCTAAGGAAAAAAAAATCAAATCTATTAAATTCTTGAGTAGGGCTTTGGGATTTTTAAAAGCAAGCGTGGGGGGGACAGGTGGTTACCAAAAATGATGTGGGGAACGGTTGTTACGGTGTATGGGAAAAATACATCTGCTTCCCAAACCTAAGTTAATTAGTTCATAAGTTCTTTGAAAGTAGGTATAAAAAAAAATAATCAAAGTTGGAAGACCTACCATTAATAAAAAAAGCAACATACTAGAAGTTTGTCAAAATATAAAATTTTCTGTATTGAATTGTTACATTTTCCAAATATTTTGTACTTCAATTAAGTCTAACAAAATAGAGCTAAAAAACAAACAGTTTTTGATTCGCCAAAATGGTTAGGCATCCATTGGGAGGGATGAATCTGTTAAAAAATTGAATATAAACCCCATTTTTAAAACACAAAATATTTTTGGAAGTTAATACAAACCGGGGAAAAATTTTTCAAATTCAAGTGGATAATTTTCAGTATATTACAAGTAAAACCAATTAGTGTTCTTTCACTAAATTTGTTTTGTGGCAGTGGGTTAGGCCAGTTCATACACAGTGTTGCCATCATTGGGTAGGAGGGGTTTGATGTAGGAGCTTGTCCCCTGTTTCACTTTATTATTGGGGAATAAAATTAAACATTTTTTATAATGTGTTGAAAGGATGCCCCTTTTGTGGCAATAAATTTCTTTAGGGGAACTGTAGGTTAAGGCCTCTTGGCAAACATTATTATTTAAAAAATTTTCCTGTACATCTGGCCATTGATTGTAGTTACAGTTGTAGGGTATGGGACAAATAGACAAACATTTTCCTAGGAATGTTGGGAATTATTGTCTTTGAGGGGGGGGGCTTCCATAGGGTTGGGCAGGTCACTTTTTGGGGGGGGGGGAATTGTTTAGGATAGGGAATGCCCAACACCTAACCAACCTGTTGTAATACAAACAACTGATGAAAACATAGAGATGGGGGGGGGGGGGCCAACAATTTGAAATGGGAAAAAAACACCAGGTCATTCATAAACTATGGACCATTCGGTCAAAATTTAAAGGCTTTGCATGGGGGTGGCCAAAGCCTCGTTGCATGGGAAATTCAAGTATACAGCACAAATTTTAATGGTGAGTTTCAAAAAATGGGTGGTTCATTTCTCTCCAGTAAACATGAAAAAAAAAAAAATGGTGAATAGAAATGATGGTTATTGTCTTTAAAGGGGAAACGACAAGTTTAATCAACACCAAAGTATATTTTTTTGTAGTGTGGGGGTATCAAAATTTTCAGTTGGGGGGGGGGACTGCTCCTAGGAATGGGACATCCAAAGTTTGAAAAAATTTGAAAGTGCAGAGTAGTTCAACCATTTCAAACACCAAGGCAAAGAGGGGAGTATTTTATTTACATTTTATAGGCCTTTTTATGCTCAACAAGGACCATGGGACTAAAGCAAAAAAACAGGTTTTTCTTGGAGGCCACAAGGAGGAGCTTCATTACAGTATTGGGAGGTGGCTAGAAGTGTGCATATTGGGGAGCATTGGAACTGTCTGGGGATGATGGGGAAAAATTCCCCTTTAAAAATTTAAGCTTTTTTATTCTGTATTAATGGCTAATTGCCCAAAATAGGGCATGCTTTAATTTTATGATGGGAGATTGTCAACTAGTGAACAACAATTATGGAATGGTTGGGGGGGGGGAACTGGTTGACATTCCCAGGAAACTACAAATGAGGTAAACCACCCGTAACATTTTTGCACTGGCGTATAACAAGAGGGCAATTAAATTACTTTCATAAAATTAACTTTTCTTCTGTTTTTATTTTTCAGCTTGATTAAATTAGGGGCAGTCAAGGGGAGTATAAAAAAAGGTTATGTTATGTACTCAGAAACATGGCCTGCCATTTGTTACCGAACATTTTAGGAAAATATTTTCAATCGTTTACGTAACACCAATCAACTCATTTGTGGGGAACAGGTGCTAACAGATTTTTTAAATGATCGAAAAAATTAAAATTTGTCTTTTTGAAATAATTTTTGGAAAAAACTGATATGATGGCTTTACCAGGGGGTTTGTATGCAATTTAGGAAGATCCCAAAATAATTTTAAAAAAAAATTAAATGATTTCATGGGTCCAATTTTAGGCAACTTGTTTTTGTTCAAAAAAAAAACGTGGGACAGGGTGTTTTAACAGTGTTAACATTTTGGAAAAAATCCCACCCTTGTTTCAACCCATGGTGAAAATTGCCAAAAATTGTACAAGTCGCACTGCCAATTTCGCTTTTCCTCAATTTAACAAAAATGGTAATTGTTATTTTTCCACCAATTTATGGATAGTAAAAATTTGGAAATGAATCTACTGATTGTTTTGAGGGGCCACTTAAATCAGGGAAGTTGGTCTCAACAAAATTCATCCCATTTCCCTTGAAAAAAAAAATGGGATTGGTAAAATTGGGGACCGCATTGGAGGGGCCAGCATAAATTTTCTGAGGACAGTGGATTTACTGGGGAAAAAAAAAAATGTTTGGCCAAGAAAAAACTAGGGACATAATCGTTAATGGGGCCCCCCCCAAAAACCTATTAAAGAAAACCATTTCACTTTAGCAGTTTAACTTTTTGATTTTTTTTTGGGTTTGGGGCTGGAAATTTGAACCCCTATAGAGTTCTAAAATACAGTGGGATGGGAACTATCAACAGTTTGATTGCCAATTAATCATATCAAAACAGTATCATAGCTCCACTCTGTTCTTGGGTCAAAACCAAATCATGCCCCACAAGCTTGCATGCGGGCACGTGGTACTGTTAAGTTTCCAGTTGTTGTTTCCCAAATTATAGGGCTGAACAACACAAGATAAAGTTGGACAGTCAAAGTGGGTTTGTACCAACATGGGGGGGAAAGGGGGGGGGGACCCATTGGGCTTGGTGGGGGCACTAATCACTTGATTGCTGATTTTTTTTTTTTGCAGTTTCCTCAAACTTAATGTAAATTTTTTTATTTTCCTTGATGGAAAGGCAGGGTAAAGTGAAAATATATTTTACGGCCCATGGTGAAATTGTTTCCTAACCAGTATGTGTGTGTAGGTGTAAGTGTAGGTATATGTGTTTGTGATGCGTGTTGTAATCATAGATTTAGGTCCATGTTAAGAAGGCAAAAAAAAACCCAATTAACTTTTTTGGTCGGAGGTCCAAAGGTTATTTGAGGGTCACCAGGAGGGTTAAACTGTAGGAAAACCTTTTTTAAATGGGCCTTGTAAAACACGTCTATCTTAAGATAAGCAAAATACCGGGACAAATTTTCCCATATTTGGGTATAGGGCTTTGGTCATTGTTGAAGGAGGGAAGAACCCTTATCGTTTTTTTGGTGGCGGGTTCAAAAAGGGGTTATTTTTGGAAGGGGTTCCCTTGAGGACAACCGAAAAAAAAAACCTTGTAAAAAAACTTTTATATTTCAATACAGAATAGGAAGGGGAAAATCTTATTGTTTGGGGGAATATTAGGGGGGATGTGTCACAATGAAACAAAGGAAAGAAATTTTGCCTATTGTTTTTGGTGGTGGTTCAAAAGGTCATTCTGAAGGGACACCCGAGGTTAAAACTGAAAACCTAAAAAAACAAATGGGCTTAGATAAAACATGATAATCTCTAGATCGCAGTGGCAGGGACCACTTTTCATATTTTTTGGTTGTATAGGAATTTTTAAATGTTGAAAAAGGAAGGAAAACCCTGTTGTTTTTTGGTGGGGAGGTTCAAACGGCCAGCTTGAGGTCCACCAGAGGTCAAAAACTGAAAATAAAAAAACCTTGTAAACAAACCAAAAGTACATGCTTAAGATAGCAGTGAACAGGATTTTTTTTTTTTTGTAAGTAGTTTATATAGAAATTTTGTCATGATGGAAAAGGGGAAGAAAAACCTAGGGTCTTGGTTGGTGGGTCAAAGGGACAATCTGAGGTCACCAGAGGTAAAAAAAAAAAAAAACTGAAAAAAATCTTGTAAAAAAAACACGCTATATATCTCAAGATAGAACAATGCAGGACACTTCATTCAAGTATAGTTGATGGGGAAAAAGGAAAGAAAAAACCCTAATTGTTCATTGGTGGTGCGGTGGTCAAAGGTCATCTAAGGTCATCGGAGGTAAGGGAAACCATGTAAATGGCTTGTAACCATGATATCTCAAGATAGCAATGGCAGACACTTTTCATATTTAGTTCAAGTTTATTTTCTACTTTCCATAGAAGAAGAGTTTTGTTAACATAATTGTTTTTTCATAAAATTTTTAACATGCCAAGATTACAGGAAATGTATAAAAACAAGGCACAGAAAATTAACATATGAAAAGATGGAAGTAGAGGAACCAGAAATAAGTTTAAAATTTCTGGTCTGTTCCCTTAAATACAAAAACAACAACAAAACAAGAATCTGAAGAAGTGTTCAGGAAGAAAGATAGAGTTAGAAAAGGAGTAAAAAGAGAAAGAAAAGCTGCGTATTAGCTAACTATGTGTGCTTCTCAGAAGGAAATGTTTTAACCTACGTTTGATTCAATTAGTGAAGGAGAACTTTTAATGTCAGGGCTAAGAGAATTCCAGAAATAAACACCTGTGCTTCGTATTAGAGAAGAGTTTAGACTTGTTCTAGAGTAAGGTTGGTGTAGGAATTCTTTAGAACGAGTGTTAGTATAAGTTTGATAGCGTGTATTGTAACTGTAAAAGTGGTCGAAAGCAGAGGGGAGAAGTGAATGGTGAAATTTGTATAGAAAAATACCTAGCAGATAGTTATACAAATCGAGTGTTTTTAAGTGTATGAATAAAGGAGCAGTATGTGATAATTCACATGACTTATATTGTGGATAACACGCTTTTGAAGGTTAAATAAATTATCGAGTAGGCTGATATGAGTATTACCCCAAACAAGAAGACTATAATTAAAATGAGGAAGCAAAAGAGCATTATAAAGGGTAAAAAGTGCATCCCTGGGCAGATTTGTCATGTTGAGAGAAAGAACCTTATTGTTTATGGTGAAGTTCAAAGGTCATTTGGGGTCACCAGAGGTCAACAACTGAAATCCTTGTTACAGTATCATGATATGTGAAGATCGATGGAAATGGCAAATGCATTGCATACTTTGGATATAGATTTGTCATGTTGAGAGGAGGAACCCTATTGTTTCTGGGGGAGTTCACAAGTCATTTTAGGTCACCAGAGGTCAAAACTGAAACTTTGTAAACATAACATTACAAGGGAGGAAGCACAGACAAATCCCTTCTAAGAAATGTTTTTGTTTTCATTTTTGCATTATTCAAGCTTTGGTGGGAATCAAGGGTCATGTGAGGTCAGCAGGGGTCAAATGAGGACACATCGTAAAAAGTGATGTAGTCAAGAACTATAAACTTAAGGGATGGACCTTGATGTAACAAAGCACCCCACTTTCAGCAAGGAAGCCTTCGGGCTTTCTGGTTTCACACAAATTTTACCTTAAAAGGTAGCATATGTGGTGCCAGAGTGCATGTAAGGGCACCTAATTTTTCAAAAATATCCAAAGGGGAGGGGACACCCTCTCCCTTAGACTCCTCCCCCAGGCCAGCAATCACACAACATAACTGCATGCCCCCCCCCCCCCCAATGAGAAAAATCCTGGATACGCCAGGATATCTGGGTACACTAAGGATCGTTTAGGATATCAGTATAATTATCTTTTAGTAACTCCTATCTGATTTTTACTTGTAATTTTAGTTGAACGTATATTACCGTACTATTGGAAAAAAAGTTATGATGGGGTTCGACTGCTGGCTGGGTTATACCAAAGATTTAAATATGAAACCTAATGCCATTGTGCTAGGTGCTCAGCATAAGCAATGGCGTAGGGAAAACAAGCCAGTGAGCCACAACTGGAAAAAAAAAGCTGTGGCCGGCCCAACTTAAACCAATTGGTTAGAAACTGAGCTGTAAATCCTCATCTAGACCTGTCTTACATATCAAGGCAAACCATGTGAACAAAACCATGAAAGAGACTCAGATTTAAAACAGTTTTTCTAAGTGTAAAAGATGACTTTGTAAAATTGTCTTTTTAAACAGGTGACATCTCTGCATTTGCCTGTTAGTCTCCTGATGCAGTCAAGGGAATTATTACTTATGCAACTATAAAGTACTCCACAAGTAATCCTGGTTTTCAAAAGTCAATGTGAGAATACAGTACATGACAGGTCAGTGAATAAACCTTGTATTGTTAGATAATAGTGAGTGTGATCCAAAATTAGGTAACATTTATTGTAAATTTTAAAATCAGTCAAATCAATTTGATAGATGACCAGAATGGTAGTAAAGTGTCCATAATTTTTTAATCAGAGAAAAATTTCTGAATTTTCTTCGGAACATGGGTTCTACAGCTCGCACCTGACAGGTACATGTATGTTCCAGCGTGAGGGACGGACATCGGCAGGTCACTGATTGCATGTTGCAGTTGTATTTTCAAGAGAAAGTTCTGTATTCCTTATTACCATAGATTATGGGAGGATAGTCATATAACATTAATCATTTGGACTTAAAGTGGAATTTAATGTACCTCTGACTGAGATAAAGAGGGTCAAAGGGTCATAATAGAGACAGCTGTCTGTCCTCACGCAAAAAACAAAACTTTTCTCACTGTAAAACAATGAACAGAATGGCACCAGAACACATCAGGCCTATTGACATCTACATAGATGTACCCAATGATACACCCCATAATATTGTCAGACACACGTACAGCGAACTTCTGCGATTCAATGCTGAAATACAGTATGTTTGTCCGTCGCTCACACTTTTTTCCCCAGTTAGTGAAGCCTATCTAGTGTCAAGAATTTTGAAAAGAATGGAAAAGAGGTAGATATCCTAGATATCCTTTTCTATGAAATGTAAAATTACATGCACATATCAGGTGATTTTGTGGGAAATTGATCTCGTAATTACATGTAGTGTAAAGTTTCGTACAATAAGTCAATGGTAGTGCTGTGGCAATGCATGTCTGTACCTCACAAGCATTGTCCATCCCTCACTCTGGACCTGTCCATCCCTCATGATGCTGTTATAGGGAGCCTGAAATGGCACAAAACAGTTATGGATTTTCTTTATATGCTCCAGTTGTATAGTTAAGAGGTTAAGGAAGACAACAATATGGAATTTGATTTTTCTCAGATTTTCTGAAAATTTGGTAACATTTTGTCTGTCCTTCGTGGAAAGTGATGTCCGTCCATCATGCAAATTTCATGACCTCCCTTGAATTGAAGGAAGGAGATTGAACTTTCATTCTTTCTTAGTTATTGAGAGTTGATATCCTTTTCTCATACTTAGTTGGATACATTAGAATATGACTTTAAGTTTCAATAGAATATAGCAAGATATGCAGAAAAGTCAAAGTTGCAATTTCTATTGATGTCCGCCCCTCACGCTGGAAAAATTGCTCTGGTTCAGAAGATTGGTGGAATTTTAAATTTCTTGTTCATGGTAGTTTTTCACTATTAACATCCATAAATAAAAATAACAATATGAGTAGAAACCATTACTCCAATATTTATTGGCAAAGAATTAACTCTATTGTTGTACGTCCCTGATGTGAGGGACGGAATTGGATCACACTCTAGTAATTACACCACTCAGTGTTAAGTGAGGTGATAAAGGCATAGGGGGTCACACTCATGTATAGTAGTGTTTGGTCGTTTGTGTAGGCCTAATGATGCAACATGCAGGTCTGTATTCTACCTTTTGGTTGATAACCTTCATGTTTCCTTGTGTTTTTTTGTGTCAAGTAGTGTTACTATAAGTATTTTGCCATTGTATTTTGTATATGTGGGTGTGTTTGTGCATGTGTGCACGTGTCCTGTAGTGTATAAACAGTACATGCATGTGTGTGTGTGTGTGGGACAGCCTGATATTCATAAGGTTTTTTTATTCATAAGGTTCATTGTTCATAATGGTTGTTATTCATAACATGATGAACGGTAAAAATAAGGTTCATTATTCATAAGGTTCACTATTCATAATAAGGTTCTTTGTTCATAATTGAAAAAAGTTCAATGTTCCTAATCCAAACAAGGGTTCATTATTCATAAAAAAGGTCACTATTCATAATTAAAAAAAGGGTTCGCTATTCATAATCGGAAAAAGGGTTTGTTGTTCATAATTGAGAATAAGATTCACTATTCATAATCCCAAAAATTTTGACTATAGTCTCTTTGAAAGGCCAATTACAGCAAATCTAAATAGACCATATAAAAATGCCCAGCCTGTCAACATGTTGTAGACAACACATTGGCCTATCATCCCTGCGAGTTTTAAAGGTGCCCCCCTTTCACAAGATACAGGAAGCCTTTAAAGCTGGAAAAATGCCTTTTTCCTATATTATGAATATTGAACCCTTTTTCCTGTTATGAGTATCGAACCTTCTTTCCAGTTATGAATAAGGAACCTTTTTTCCTATTATGAATATTGAACCTATTTTCTGATTATGAATATCGAACCTTTTTTCCTATTATGAATAACGAACCCTTTTTTCTATTATGAATAATGAACCTTCTGAACAACGAACCTTTTTAGATTATGAATAACGACCTTTATGAGTAATGAACCTTATGACTGAAGAACCTTATGAACATTGAACTTTATGAATAAAAGACCTTATGAATATCCAGTAGACCCAGTGTGTGTAGGGTGGGGGCTGGCATCAAGTACTATTTATGTGATGCAAAATGTTCTGCAAATGTAATCTTGATCAATCAGTATATTACACAAAACACAATCTATAAGTTGTATGCTTTTGAATAATAGAGGTTCCAATACTTTCGGGCAATTTTCTCTGGCAATGGAGGTTTTTTCTTGGTCCGAAACAGTGTGCACAGCACCCTAGAAAAAGTATTGGGTATATATGCCTATTGTTATTATTAATGGTATGGAAATCCAAAGATGGTTGTTGAATTAAGACATATCCCTCATCTGTTTGCTATTGAGACCAAATCTTGTAGGTAGATCATTTTGCAGGGTAACATATCACTTTGATTCCTTACAGGCTAGTAGAGGGGACGATCATCTGCAAGTAATCTTACTTGAGATTGAAATACAGTCAGGGATGTCATTTAACAGTGGCCAAAGTACTGTCCTGTGTGGGACATGGGATACCTGTCAGATCTAGGTTTCTTCATCAAACACAACACACATTTTGGTGAGGAAAGGTGTTTCTTTTCCACAGGGCAGTAGGTTCCTGGGAAGAAATCAAGGAAATGAAAGGAGGAAAAATAATTTAAAAATACATAATAAAAAAAAACTTCACCAACTTTGAAAAATTTCCAAATTGTTTGTTGAAAGTAGCGTATTCTTTAGAAGGTTAGCCTATTTTACTTCAGATGATACGTGTTTTGTTTTACAACCTAATACAATTCTCAATTCATAAGTCAGAAGTTTATATCACTCTTTTCCGAAAGGTGACACTTTATGAATTTTCATATGAGTATGTAAATCATTTTCATCTTTCCTTCCTACAGAATACCAACATCTTCCTGTATCTAGTAAAGTGCCATTGCCTATGAGTGCCAGTCATTTGTCAGATTTTAATATTGAAAGGCAGCATTTAATACCTACAGGTATGTCCAACACTGTACTCATACAGTATTTTTCTCAGTATTTCTGATGACTGGGTGTCAATGTAATTTAAAATGAGTATGAGTACAGGTTGCATTTAACAGCTCTTTACTTTCAAAACCTTTAATAGGTTTGTACCCCTCCACAATAGTGTCACTATGAATATGTCAAGAGTACAGTAATGTCACTATGAGACTATCTAGAGTACAGTGATTTCACCATGAGACTGTCTAGAAGACAGTAATGTCAATACGAGACTAAAGACAGTATAATGTCAATACGAGACTATCTAGAGTACAGTGATTTCACCATGAGACTGTCGAGAGGACAGTAATGTCACTAGGACATCGAATGTTAGAGTACAGTTATGTCACTATGAGACTGTCTTGAGTACAGTAATGTCACTATGACTCAACTGAGTGGCTAGGATACACTAATGTCACTATGAAACTGTCTAGATTACAGAAAATGTCACTATGAGACCGAGTGTCTAGAAAAGAGTAAATGACCTTTTGAGACTGGGTTTGTAGACTGCAGCAATGATAGTGCCAAAAATTGCTTTACTTTAAAAACATTAGGGTTGTACCCAGGTAAAATAATGTCACTGGGTTTCTAAAGTACAGTAATGACATCGCACAAGTTGGTTCAGTGTCTGTGTTTTTCACTTTGTGAAATTAGATTCAGCAACAGATGTCATTCTAGGAAAATGAACTGAAAGAAATTCATATGAATCCTTAAAGTGGGCATGACACGGCCAAAATAACTTTTGTGTATAACAAGATTGGGTACAGTAATGTAAAAGTATCATCTCACACACAATTAAAACCGGCGCAGTTCGGCATAAATAGAATTTGAAGAGAAACGTCCAGAAATCCAATTTCAAAAAATGTCGCAACAGGTCACCTGACTTTTATGACGCAATTGGCGGCACCCCGCACCGTGCTATGTAAGGACGCGTATCTAGATGTGAAAATAATGCAACGCTTTGGGAAAGTTTCATCTTAGAAACTTCATGAAAAGGATTACATCACAATACCCACCCAACATACAGAACGCAAAGCGCGGAACATGTTGGGGGCTTCGAAGCATATCATTGGCCAATATGTTCGCGTGCATATTATGCGCCCGTGTTCTAGCTTTGTTTTTGTCCAAAAAGAACGCGGTCCGGGCGCGCTGTACAGAACAGCTATGAACATGTATGGACAGTCCATAACAAGCACGCTTTTACTCAGTGAGCTGTTCAGTAACGTTGCTATTGTGAATGGTAAGCAGTCACCGCACAACGACGCATAGTTCACGATGTGGTCTCTGGTCACGCGCGCTGCTATATTGTATCGTAGCACAGGTGTTTGTACCTGCTAACACGCGTTAGCATGCACATGATTCGATGTGTAGAACGATGGGTGAGCTGCCTGGTACAGTGTTACTAACCGTGCCTCCAATGACGTCACGATCTTGAGACACGCTCACATACTTTTTTTCACTTTTGGATTTAAGATGGCTGAGTCTGGCCTGTAAATGGGAATTCACAAGGTCGTATTACTGTGTTTATGGACGTAGTTGAGTCGGAAAAACATTTGCTTCATTTCAAGCTGTACCCAAAGAATATTTAAGGGAGAAACGTACTTTGGCCATGTCATACCCACTTTAAGATCCTAGAGGCACAGTACAGGTACGTATGAATGTACTATAGAAATTTTGCCCTCTGTTCAAAAGGTTTCTGTCAGGATATGACTCATATGTTTGAATCACTGTAGGTAGAAACTTGAGTACATAGTGCAGTCTTTATACTTTTAGTCTTGAGTCACAGCTCACAGGGAGTCTTTGGAGCTTTATAAATTAGAAACACAATGAATGGAACCTTCTAAATGGTGACTTGAGTGGAGTCTAGTGACTTAGACTCCAGTCAGATGTAAGTCTCCAAACTTTAGACCTGAGTAGCACAAGAATTGACTGGAATCTTAAATACAAAGTGTCTCTTTAGAATTGTTCAATATGTCACATTTGTATGCTATCTATGGTAGCCTGTCTATTTTTTCACCAGGTGTTTACTACAGTCTCTGGTGAAGAGTGATTTAAATACCTTTCATTATTCATCAAGTTGTTTATATGCTATAATTAAGGGAAGCCACACAAACTCGTTGCTGCGGATCCTCGCGGAGACGGATTTGCGTGTTCACTGGAGCTTGACTCATTATCTTTCTTGTCCTTCTCGGCACTGCCGAGCACTTTCCGAATTATGCACAGCTTCCTCCTAGCTTGTCGTAATCCGATTTCAGAGCACAATGGCCTAGTAAACAGCTTCCCAATTTCCGTCATGACCAGTGCCACAGCTTTTGTTCGAAATGTCTAAATAAACCCATTCAGCACAGTTTACACGAAGCTACGGTGAGCGAGCGCTCAAGTGTGAAGACCAGTTGCTTTTCTTTTGTTAAACTATTCACATGTTTTTTGAACCAAAATAAATTCTTGCGTTTGTGTTTGTGTCTTTCCTTCTTTGATTTCTTTTAAGAATTTTTTCCCTTTTAGATGAAAGTATGTTTTGCAGTGTTAGTTGCTTTGTTTTTTAAATTATCTGCTTCTATACATTGAAAGGAAAACTTGACCGTGACCATGGTTGGTCTTGTTTACAAACCAAGAATTTGTCACTATGTGAAGTGAAATTCCCGAACGAAATAAAAACAGGTTAAGCTCATAATTATTCAAACAATTACTGCTATAAGGATGGCATATTTAGTAAACCTTCCAATTTTGCCGAGGCCCTATAAGATAGGTCCATTGCAGTTTCCTTTTCTTTTCTTTTTGACGCTAACTGCAGGTGTGTAAATATAAAAAAAATGGATATCAGTCAGTCTTAATGAGCGTTCATACCAAAACCGAAGTCTGCTGCGTTTTGCGGGTGGGACGCGAAATTTGTTATCTTAGAACGGATGGGGCTATCTTTTAAATTTTCATGGAAATAAAATTGCCCCTATTTGTCCTGGGCAAATATTTCTGAGCCTCGCCCGCAAAACGCAGCAGATTTCGGTTTTGGTGTGAACGCACCTTTATCCCGTTTGGCTAAGGCTCTGTGGGTTTTATCCTTAAATAGTCCACGAAGTTCTGAATATTGTTAATATCGACGCCAATTTTGCAACCGAGTTTGCGATCCTACATTCTCAAAATAGAAACGCCCGTCGCACGGAAGGGAAATGCTGTCAATATTTCTGCAGCCATGTGAGAAGATCTTATGCCTGTGAACAGTGACTGCGGAGACGGTGGGACTACGGGGGCATGAGCCCCCGCACATTTTCTGCCGTGGGCCTTTTGAGCCGCCTTATAAACGGGTGAACTAGCTTTTTCAGATTAAACTTCGGGAAGGGACCCCGTGACTTGTAAAGGTGCATTTTAAAACAAATGTTTGCCATAAAACTTACTCGAAGATTGTTTTTAAAGAAAGTTCCAAACAACCATTATTCTAGTATTTCTCACTGCATGCGAAACTTCCTTCCGTTGCTTTACTAAGGGCCAAACAGCTTGCAGCCTGGTGGCATAAAATGTACGTGGCAGTGCACAAAAATTGAAGTGCGACGCACGGTACACTTCATGTAGCCGAAACTAAGCCAGGCCCGTATGTCGATTTTGATTCGTTCGGTGGTGCATCGTAACTCCGCCCGGTCCCTATTTTAGTCCATCCCATCCAAAGAATAACTCACTATGATTTGTTACAACGAATGACGTAACGACAAGACTGATGACGAAATGAGAAATTTATGACGACAATGATGAATGATAGATATTTATTGCATTCAAACTCCTGTACATTTTTACCCGTATAACGTGTGCGTACATGCAATATTATCCATATCACCTTTCGTAGTCAGGATTAGGCCTAGGGACCGTTCTCAATTTTGGGCCACAAGTTACCAAGTTAATTTTGAGGCTTTACTTCCAATATTTTTTGAGTAATAATACATACACAAACACTTCGGTCACACTTGTGTTTTCTCGTCATACTTCAAAGTTCAGGATATTCAGCAACGAGCGAGGGCTAAGGAGCTTTAATAAGCAAGGCCTACATTTTGAAGAACGTATTGCCTTGATAGAGCAGTCTCCCTATTGTTAGGCTGTAGTATAGGCCCGTTCGTGGTTCTTTGATTTCGGGTTACGTAGAGAAATTTAACGTATGAAGTGACTTTCAAGTTGTCGACTCGGTCAAATTACAACACTTCAGGGAAGTTCAGGCCTACATCCTAGAAATGTAGTAAGAGGTTCTCTGGAGGTATTTTTTTTTTCTTTTTTTGGGGGGGAGGGGGGGGGGAATTTATATTAAAAATACCATTACCAGTGGTCATGTCTTTAAGGAATCGGAAGTTTTATAAAGGAATAATGAAACGATGTAAGTTTCTTAACGATGTGTCTTTCCATCATAATCCAAGCAGTTTTTATTATGCGACATCACCATAAAAATTGCATTAACAGGCCAACAGACTTCAACAGTTTTTTGAAAACTTAGAAAGATATAAACTGCGTAACCAGGGACCACGGGTCCAGTTTTGAAGTGGGGCAGGAGAGGGGGTTGAATCATCGAAGCAGCCCAATATGTTCAAGAAAATAAAAGCGTATCAGCCCAATATAAGGCTGCCCAAAATGCCCACGGCAGAAAAAGTGCGGGGTCTAAGGCTCCCATAGCCTCCCTCACCTCCTCCTTCGTCGCCGCCGTCAGCTGTAATCGTAGAAAACATGAAACGAAAAATATTAGGCAAACAATATTCAGACAAATGAGAAAATAGGGAAAACACAAAATTATTTAAACGGTAGGTCGGTAGCCAGAGTAGTTCCTGAGAAGTCAAAAAATGTCAAATTTAAGCTGGCTTACTGTGCTGAATTTTACGGGAATGCCAATCGGCTGGAAGATGTATAAGTCTTTCAATTTGTAGAAGACTGCAGTGTTTGTAAGTTCCAGTATCCAACGGCAGCTCAGAACTGAATACTCATTCATTCATTAACGGCCAGCGCCCATTTTTGCGTGGCCTTTTTTGGAAGTCATGTGGCTTCCTCACTTCTCGAGCTCTTCAGACACAAGTGACGTCATTCATGTGGACCTGGAATATTTTTTCGCGATTGTTGAAGGTCGGCGCCATTTTGGAGTTTGCAATTTTCCGATATTTCACCCTGTACTACATGCTTTCCGAATACCTTTAGCAGTAGTGGACTTAAATTAAAACCACGAATAAGTCTCGGCATGAATCTGGATGGTAATTGCTAAAATTTGCCGATATTTCACGAAATTAAATTTCGCCCGTGGCAGGCTAGCTCCAACACGAGTGATACTGCGCAATATACTGGATATGACGTTTTCTTCGTTAGGTTAGCCACACTTACAATAGGTATATACGCGGAAGTGATAGTACGACCGTGAATCGGCAGCCGCAGGGCCAAAGAACATAAACACGGTGCCCATGTCTCTAGTTTGAATTAAGCCACGAACTGTTTACATGTTCGCTGGCCCGAACGATGCAGTTAATGTAAGTTTCCATTACAAGGGTGGGATGGCTGAGAACGGGGAAGAGTGAAATGGGGGAGATGAAAAACCGGAAATATGGACAGACTTCCAAAGGACTGAACCTGGACTGTAGGATAAGTTTGTAAATACGGAAATACTGGACTGGCCAGAGTATGTGTGTGTTGGAAGGGGTGGGGGGGGGGAGCGCACATTAACAAAGGGATCTTGTCTTTGGGAGGGAGATGTCCAGTGAGAGGGAGTTCCCCACCTCATTTGAAATTCGGAACTTTTCTGTCTTTCCCAAAGTTGATATTCTCTTTCTCTGAGTTTTTTTTTCTTTCCTTTTTTGGTTTGGTTTGTTGAAAATTAGTCAACGATATTTTTTGAGGGGGCTGGTAGGTCACATGCCCCCTCATGTTCCCTGTGGTTACGTGCCTGATACAGGGTCCAAGTGATGCTTAATACTGCAGTCTGGCAACCTGACCGATGGGGGCGAGGCTGGTTGCACTGTCGAATGGACGAAATGAAACCCAGACCTGAAGCTAGAAAAGGTTTTAAAAGGGGGCAATGCATTTTTGGAGGGTGATGGTATTTTCATGGGAATGCTGATGTTTGGGTTATCATTTTGACCTTTTCTTAAAAATGTCTACAGTGCGAAAACTTTTCTCGTGACATCGCTCTTCCTCCCCATGGCCATTGGCGTGCGGCTTTTTTTTATGAAGGTGAGACTGAGTTGACTTGATGGTCTTTACATCTGAGTGTCATGGGGTATGTTTGAATGTTGTTATACATAATCAATAATTTAAGAGTCTTGTCTTAGTCTTGGTGTCATCATGGTTCTCACTGCACTTATTGGCGTTGGATAATAGGAAAAGTCTGAAATATTTTGATGGTGGCCATACCATGGCAGACCCTTGAAAAGTTATTTGCGGCCTCAAAAGCTTGGGGACTAGTCGGACCATTTTCTGGACTGCTGCCTTAGGAAGTGGCTTTCAGGCCCATAGCCAGACGCACCCGATTCTTAGTTTTAACTGCACAGGCTATGAGAATCGGTTGCCAGACAAGATACTGAAGATGGGAAGGGGAAATGGTATGGTAGCTTCCAGGTGGACTAAATATTTTTTTCAGCGGGAGGGGGTGAGATACGTTAAGCTGCAATGAGGAAATGGTTACTTTAAAATTTCTCAGGCCGAAACTTTCGCTGCGCTCCGGCCCCGGCCCTTCCTCAGGAAGTTCCTCTGGCTACGGGCTTGGTGGCCTGAAGCAGTCATGTAACGCATGAGCATATGGGATCCTCCCAGTCAGGGTAGGTGATGGGTGGAAATGTTTACTTGAATTTTAAACCTTCATCGATAATTCAAAAAATATGGTGTGCGCGAAGCACACAGTCTAGGGGTTATTTCCAGTGGATATTCTTAGACCCATAATCACGTCTTCACTGTCAAAAGTAAAACGCAATATTGAAAGCAGTGAAAGTCCATGACGGCCGTGATGTGTCCAAAGTTTTAACTCTCACCCTCCCAGATTATCGCTACGATCCCACAACTAGACAAGAGCTGCTGCTCCTTGTAGGCCTACTATAGTTCACTTCCTACTGAGCCTGAGCCATTGGGAAAAGCCATATCAATAGTCGTAATCCCAATTGTCCAAAATAATTTTTAATTGGTATGATCCGAAAAATGTTTTCTCGATGTATGCAATAATTTCTCTTTTTTCCGATAATCCTAAATTTGTGTCAAGCTCAACTGCGCCGACATCTCCCGCGCTTTTCCGTATCGGTACCTTTCGTACAACTTGCAAAACACAAGCTTTGCACGAGTTGTCTCGGCGCACTAGTGGGGCGTATATCATTGCGGTCCAGTTAGGAGATTTCATTATTTGTATCCCGCTTATCATGAAAATGAACGTAAATGCGGCATGCTGGTTAAGTGAACGTTGGGATAAAGTATATCAAAAAAACTAATGAACAGATCGTTGCCAGTGTCGATGCTGCATTTGTTCTCAAACCATAATTAAACGCAACTAACGATGGAATCATTTCTTGGCTACAAGATTTCCAGTTTAGGTTCTAACGCAAGTTAACTTTAGAGTTTATTAACGAAACTAACGTTAGTTGCGTTGCCGGCGTTATTTGCAGTAAATTCTCTAATGCATAACGCAATTAATGTCCGATTTATTTTGAGCTGCACTGTATTGTAGGCTACCGTCGGCTGGTCGGTAAACATGTGCTGGAGCTCATGTTTTGTTTTTTGGACAGTTATCAACATAGTTAAGTCATCGGTAAAACCCCAAGTCGAAATAATCGGCTTATAGGATTAGCGAAGGTTTGTGAGGCTGAATGGCTATCACTTATTGACGTAATTGTGTGTGAGCTTTTGTCTGGACGTTACCCTCTTTGAATAGCAGTCTAGTAGGAGAACTATTCAGGGCTAGATCTGCAATTGTGTGACTGTAAGCTGGGTACAAAAGGGCAGGCCTCGGAAGGCTTATTAAACATCGGTGAACTTCGGAAATGGGTGTGTGACGTCAATAGGCATATTCATAGAATCTTGATGACATCAGCTTCCGCGCGGCTCCGCAGTAACGAGTTTGTGTGACTTCCCTAAAACAGTTGAGAGAAAGACTCTCACAATGGTTTGTTAACAAACATTTTCATCACTTTTGGTAAAAGATAAAATCAGAATGTAATCATGTAAAATACTGTGTAGAGTCACAGGTGCAGTTAATTGGTGTGTAAATGATTGATATATGTACTGTACTGTAGGTAACAGAAAGTGAAGGAATGTATGCTTCCATGTCTTTGCAGTGCAATTGAGCACCACCTATTGTACTCTGTGAGCACCCTAACTACAGTACCTAAGTCGCATACATCTTTTACTAACTCCTATCTGCTTTTTACTTGTAATTTACTTGTAAATTACCAAAGCTGTTATGTAACAGGTATATTTAGGGTTTGATCAAAACTAGGAATCAAGGCAAACCATGTGAACAAAAACCATGGAAGAGACTGGGATTTAAAACATTTAAGTGTGAAGGATGAATTTGTAAAATTGTCTTTTTAAACAGGTGACATCTCAGTCTGCATTTGCCCGTAAGTCTCCTGATACTTTGCTGGGAGTACTACTAGTCAAGGGAACTTACTGAACTGTAAACTACTCCACAAATAATCCTGTACCTTGAGAAGTCAATGTGAGAATACATTGGAGGTCAGTGTATATTAAACCTTTTATACTTAATAGTAATTACACCACTCAGTGTTGAGTGAGGTGATAAAGGCATATAGGGAATCACACTCATGTGTTTGTACACATGCTGCGAAGCATCCCTTAGCTACTTTTACAATTTACTCCCTGTCATAGCAGGCATATGCAGCGGGTGTCTTGGATTATTAAAGTCAAGTTCAATAGAGTATTGTGTGTGTGCATTCACCCATGAAGCCACTCAGAAAATGTCTGGGTGACCAGCACAATGGAAGCAGTGTGACTGCATTCTTCATTGAAGTAGAACACAATAACCACTGTGGCTGTCAAGATTTCTTGTTTATCTGCTTGGTTGCACTTTTTTCAATTGAGCTAAATTTAGGCACTTTCCTCTCATGAGTGTAACTTCATTTGTGTAGGCCTCAATGCAACATGCAGGCCTAGCATGTATTCTACCTTTTGGTAGATAACCTTCATGTTAAAATTTCCTTGTATGTCCCTTACTCCAAATCCATATGTGGACTGATATCTGGATATATCTGGCTAAATACAGCCTTCATATGGCCATACCAAGCCAGATGTACAACCAGATTTAGGTGCCTTGATACATCACATAAAGTTTTATATGGCCATATCAAGCCAGATATAACTTGATGAAATGCCAGTCCAGATATGTAAATACAGTTTTATATGGCCATATCAAGCCAGATAAAATTGATGAAATGCCTTTCCAGATATGTAAAGTTTTATGTGGCCGTATCAAGCCAGATATAAATTGATGAAATGTCTTTCCAGATATGTAAATACAGTTTTATATGGCCATATCAAGCCAGATATAACTTGATGAAATACCTCTCCACATATGCAAATAAAGTTTTATATGGCCATACGAAGCCAGATATAAATTGATGAAATGTCTGTCCAGATACAGTATGTAAAAACAGCTTTTATATGGCCATATCAAGCCAGATGTACAACCAGATTTAAGTGCCTTGATACATTAAATCAAGTTTTGTATGGCCATATCAAGCCAGATTTAACTTGATACAATGCAATTCCAGATATGCAAATAAAGTTTTATATGGCCATATCAAGCCAGATATAACTTGATGAAATGCCAGTCCAGATATATGTAAGTACAGTTTTATATGGCCATATCAAGTCAGATGAAATTGATGAAATGCCTTTCCAGATGTTAAGTTTTATGTGGCCATTTCAAGCCAGATATAATTTGATGAAATGTCTTTCCAGATATATATGTAAATACCGTTTTATATGGCCATATCAAGCCAGATATAAATTGATTCAATGCCAGTCCAGATATACAAATAAAGTTTTATATGGCCATATCAAGGCAGATATAAATTGATGAAATGCCTTTCCAGATATACAAATAAAGTTTTATATGGCTGTACGAAGCCAGATATAAATTGATGAAATGTCTGTCCAGATACAGTATGTAAAAACAGCCTTTATATGGCCATATCAAGCCAGATGTACAACCAGATTTAACTGCCTTGATATCATTAAATCAAGTTTTGTATGGCCATATCAAGCCAGATATAACTTGATACAATGCAATTCCAGATATGCAAATAAAGTCTTATATGGCCATATCAAGCCAGATATAACTTGATGAAATGCCAGTCCAGATATGTAAGTACAGTTTTATATGGCCATATCAAGCCAGATATAACTTGATGAAATGCCTTTCCAAATATGCAAATGAATTTTTGTATGGCCATATCAAGCCAGATAAAATTGATGAAATGCCTTTCCAGATATGCAAATAAAGTTTTATATGGCTATATCAAGCCAGATATAAATTGATGAAATGTCTTTCCAGATCTATGTAAATACAGTCTTATTTGGCCATATCAAGCCAGATATAACTTGATATGCTAGATATGCAAATGAGCATTTTGTTAGTTTGTTTTATTTTTTGGTTGATTTGATTCTTGGATTATGCTTGTTACAAATTAAGGCACCATAGATAAATTTCGCTATGCACCTAACTGTGTCTTGCTCCCGGTCAACTGGCAGTTCCATATCACAAGCCCCACTGCAGTTACAGGTAGTTAACCGCAGTCAGATTAAGCTCACGCTTGTGCTGCCAAGTTTGTAAAGAGGGGCGTGACCGACTGATTTGACAATAACCTTTTGTGTTTGGATTAGGAAGGCCTATTAACACTTTAACAGCAAAAAAAAAAAAAGACCAGATTTTGTGCTAGTTCAGTTTCCTTCTTTGTACACTTTCTTTGTTAAATTATACGACAGAAGTTGGTCGTAACTTCCACACAAAGAGTGAAGTTGCGGACGATGTTATAACTTGCAATTATGATGCAGTTCTGTATACACTTACATATGCACACACATCTCATCCTACAGTACTGTGAACGTCAGCTCCCGAGCATTATCGAAGAATCAAATTTCTACGAATTTATGCAATTTTACGCGATGTTATTCGAATCTCTGTGATTTTGCGCGATTTCAAAAATCCTGCAAAAATTCGACCGCTAAAGTTCGTACACAAATGTCTGCAGTTTTCGCGGTCAGTTTTGCCTTGCAAGATTGCTCAAAATCCGAAATCGTGGACAAGGTCTTTAAAAAAGCGAACAATCATTCAATTATCGTACTCGGAGTTTAAACTGTAAACTGTTGATCTGGAAAAGTGCCGATAATTCATTTAACGTTTCAGTTATTTTTCATGTAGCAGGATAAGATTTCATGTACTTCAGTTCAATGAACTAAACATGCATGTGGTCCATTCACTGCAAACACATTAACGTGTTCGTTACGTATAAAGTAATGCCAAAATTTCTTCCTTTTTTAAAAAGAAATTCCGTTTTGTTAATATTTTATTTTCAGTGATCTTCCCGTTTTCCCGCCATTTTCCGTGATTTGTCAATTTTTCAATATAGACTTTTTTACTGTAAATTGTGTAATGTATTTTTTCAGGCTGCTAAGCTATCTTTACTGGAGTAGAAGACCTTGATAAGCAGTAACATTATCCATTGTTCTCTGCTTGAAGTGTTCTAGAACAGAGTTTACAACATATGCTCGCATGTCTTTTTTTTTTTTTTCATTTTCTGTAACGTGGAAAAACGTTGGCTTAAGTATAAAGTTTTCATAAGCTGTAACAAAAAGGAAAAGCTGCATTTTCATATGCACATTAAAGTATTTGTGCCATCAAAGTATAGATTGGATTGCAATCATCAACAAGCACGTGCATTTGCATATTTTTTTTTTGGGGGGGGGGGAGCACAACAGCTTCTGCTTGAAAACAGTCTGCATTACCTAAGATATGTCCCAAATTTTGTACAATTCCTCCCAAGAAATAGGCTTGATATATGTTGGGAGTGACCCTGCTTTCCCCATCCTACCCGTTCTCAGCAACTGTACATGTTTTTGTGTTGGATGAGGCCTGTTTGTAGCATTTGCCCCCAAAATGTGCAATCCAGTGTGTTCCCATAAATTCTAGTTTGCAGAAAATTCTCTTACCTCAGAGAGCATATGAAAAGCAGTAAGCCGTCAATTCTTTGAATATATCCTATTATTTCCTAGTTGGTGAAACAAGTGACGCTTTCCTCCATATATCAGAGAATGGATCGCCTGTGACATGGTGACATTCCGTGACAAAACTTGCTTGCCTGAAATTTTGTGACAAGGTGTGACAAAAAAGCCAGTAAAATATTGTGACAGAACATGAATAGAAAATATTCTTGCTGTGGTCACTACCATTGACTTCACATCACCACTACCCAAGTTAATTGGTTTGGTACATTTAGCTCCAGAAGTGGCGTTAGGCAGCACTGTCAACATTATCTGAGATACTGTAGCTTTCTTCATTTTAGAGGAATGTCAATGTTCCCTAAACTCATGCTTAGTACATGCATGTAGCTACTTTGTTCATAGAATAGTACTAGTCCTAAGAATGGTCGTGGACCATCATGGTCTAATTTCTTAAATCAGGTGATAACCAGACAGAAGCACCCTTGTATATTGTGTATAGAAACAGAGAATTTGTCTGTTGATGATGAGTCAACAGAGTTTGTCGGAGCCTGATTTATCATTTCTGGCTTAACTCAAAATTGTTTGATCATGAATAGCTTTAATGGGTACTGTACAACAACATCAGTCTTTATTTGCCACATTCATCCAGACCAGTTCCAGGAAAGAGTAGGCTTTGCTTTTACCATATGAAACAGTTCTACATTGCCATATAGCATTGAAAGCAATGTTGAGCAGTGTCCATCTATAGCTTCTAGTGGCGGATTCAGGGGCGTGACAACCCCCCCCCTCCCATTGGTCGCATGCATGAAAAAATGGTTGAGACAAAAAGGAAAATGCTTCAAAATGTGTTAAATATAGCACCATTTTGCATCTTAGCCCTCTGTCAAAAGCAGAAAGTTTTCTAAGGGGAGGGGTACACCCTCCAGCTTGAACCCCCCTCCGGGACATTGGTCAGTGAAACTGTGCCCCCTCTATTTAAAATTCCTGGGTGTGCCCCTGGCTTCAATGATTTATTATGGTATTAACCAGTGATTTATCCCCTTCCCCCTCGTAAATAGGACCAAAGTGCATTTGATGTGACATTAAGTTGTCAAAAACACTATTAAAGAAGATGTGACAATTCTGGCTTGCCTGTGACAAATTGGTAATTTCGTGACATGACATATTGTGACTTGCCATCAGACATCAATCCATTCTCTGGTATATATATTCATCTTGAGAGCACAGTGTCATTTAAATGGCCACTGATAAAAATATTTCCATACACTTTTGCAGAGAACTGCAAATAATTTTCAGTAGTAATACGGTGCCGCATGACCCTTTAATAGATAATCAGTAGGCTTGCATTTTAATGAAACTATTAAAACCCACTGCAATGTCTTATTTTTATGCCCATCGTAGCACTGTCTTGCATTTGATAGCCCCATGCAGCACACATTATTCGCTTTCACTGCCTGGCTAGCTCGTTACAGTAATACATTAGTGTGTTCAGTTCCACCTTATCCTTCGAAGTTCGACTCAAGAATTTCCCAGGCTCCCAGCTTATTTGCATGCAACATTCTGTGTATTCCTTTGCTAGTGACGTCATTGGACTTCAGCTATTTTTCACGGATAAACCCATGTACAATTTCTATTGGAATTGTTACCTATCCACGTGAAGGTTTACGAAATATAATATATAATATAATAAACGAACAACTGCTAAACCCCGCCCTACTGGGCAACACCCACCTGATAAAAATGTACAGCACTCAGTACTGTCGCTTTCGCATGTAGGCCTGATAGTGGTGTAATGTACCTTACATAACCTAACAAAGTAAATTTCATATTCTGGGTATTGTGTCGCTCTACGTGTGTTGCGAACATGCTGTCACATGAGGCTATGTAGAATTCAATAGGAGGATTTAGCCATCAGGCCACTTAATACGTCTATATTTTTCACCCGGGAAAATGGCCTTTTCCCAGGGAACTTTGGCTAAACGAGCCTATTGAGTTCTAGCGGCATGATAGGCCAAAATTCAGTATGCAGATTTTCAGTAAAATCAACCATTACGAGCTAAATTTTGTACCTTATCTTATTCGTGGGTGTACAAGAAGTCCGATCTTGGGAAAAGTATATGGTAAGAGTTTGGTATCGAACAAAATATCACCTATGTGTAAGCAACAAGATGGCGCCATCTGCCAAAGTTGTAAAAACATCCGGAGAGATGTGTGACGTCACGTAAATGTTAAGGACAACCAAATGGGCATACGACTTCCAAAAAAGTATACACAAAAATGGGCGGTGGTCCCTTATGAATGAATGAGTATCAAAACCCATAGCAGCGATTGGATATTTCACGTAAGGGAGCTGCATTTAATTTTCCCAAGGCATTTGAGGTGGCTCTCATAATAATGGCGTGAAACATTTTGTAGGGCCCTATGTGCATATTAGTATTAGGCCCAAATGTAAACTGTATTGTACATGACCAAACCTGCAGACTAAGCATCTATAGCGTATACAGCGTGTGACAGTATTAAATGAGAATGCTGTACGGTTCCCCAAGGGCCGTGTTAAAATCGGATCATGTTAGCTGGTGAATTTTAGCGAGATCCTGGCAAAGAAAGGTAGGGTATATATGGTCATACATTCCGAAATTTCCATGTTCATTCTCTTCCTCTAAATGGACTATAATGGGATTAATTTTGTGCTATTAAGGAATCAGATTTCAAAGGTTTTGCCCTTGTAGGTAAGCCTTAAATTTTAGCAACTGCTTAGAGGAGGGTACATTCTATGTGAATGATAAATAAAATACGGCAAGCCTTTGTATTGTACCGGAACATGAGGGTGCCGGAAGTAAGCTGTGATACTATTGCAATGGCGTTCCCCCTGACTACTTTTTTGGTAGAAAACAGAATGGTTCAATTTTGTGGACTTGGCGGCCCTCCCCTTTGTCTTCCTTTGTATATAAAAGACTCAAGAAGTTTCAGGCTAACTGATATTATTTTCGGAGGTCACATGACTGATTTTTTTTTGAACATGAAAACAAATTGGAAGGTTTGAAAACAATTGTTCCGTTATGGGAAGGATCTACAAACGTGCAACAATATTCCGAACATGTGGGAATATGTACAAAAACATGTGGAACATTCAACCAGATCTTTTTTCTTTCCAAAGTTACGAAACGTACTCATAATTGCCAAGACAAATTGGAAAGCAAATTGGGGCCCTCCGTTTCTTTTCTATACTTTGTGTATAAAAGACTCATGAAGTTTCAGGCTGCAGGTAACTAAAATAAGTTTCTTTATTGACAATTTTTCTCGGAACATTCGAAAACTTTTTTGAACTTCAAAAAAAAAATCGTTCCGACACGGAAAACTTGCAAATGTGCAAGAAAAATTTCAAACGTGCGGAAATGGCTTCGATGCGAGGTAGGAAAACATTTCGAATGTTCCAGATATTTTCTTTGTAAACTTATGAAATGTATTTGCATAAGATTAAGAGAAATTTTAAAGTAAAATGGGGGCACTCTTTTTTCTTCCTTTGTATATGAAAGACTTATAAAGTTTCAGGCATACAAATAAAGTCTGCCGACAATAAGTGCAAACTTTCTTTCAACAGCTTGTCCACAGTTGCCCACTGTGTACCAAAATATTGCTTCTGTTGCCAGACTTGCCTGAGATCTTTTTCACGAAACAGCTTTGAAAATTCTAATTACCTTTCACTTCATCAGTTAACATTTCATTGTTTGTGTGCTTCATTGATCACAAATTCTTGTGGTCATGTGTGCGATTTTGTATGCGGTGAGTCGCACGAAATTTGGTTGAAATCTGTCACAGATAACTTCGACTTGGTTTGTTTTGTGAGGGCTCACTTCGGAAATAGCGGGTAGCACTCCTCAGGTCTGTTGTGTCACTAATCCTTTTGTAGTCAGTGGTTGGGACATGAATTAATCCCCTCATGCACGCGGGATATGTGTATAAATTTGCATAGCCATTGTGGGCGAGATTGTGATACAAATTTTGCTGTGAGGGTAGGGCAAAGTGCCTTAGTATGATACTAGTTGCGAGTCTTCGTCGAAGGGAGGAAGATACAACGGCGCGTTCAGTCCGTGGGCTTTATAGCTTTTGGGTATAGTTTTACCTGTTGCAACTCAGCCCAGTATGAGCTGCATATGCTCGGGCAAGTGTTATTAGGCCCAGAACCTCTACAATCAAAGAGGGGAAGTGCCGCCAGTGTTTTCAGGCCGTGAATCTCTTTTCGAGACTACGTGCCGTGAGTTTTAGGCCGAGAACCTCCTTTTCGAGGGAAAGTGCCATTCCTATAAGGCCGGGAGCCTGTTTATAGTTTGTGCCGCATAATCGACTAGCTGTAACTTCTAAAAACTTTCAAAGGGTCCAGGCGTGAGACTTAGCTGATGAAGGAGATTAAAAGGGACAGGTCAGAGCCCAAGATTTAGCCATATCTTGTAAGTTGTGTTCTCCTATTTTTTGTATTAAAGTTGTAATGATACTAAGTTGATTGTAAAAGTTTTAAGGAACTGTAGTGCATGTGTAGTAGCGTCGTAGCACAAGGTCGCCGAAAGTCACGGCTTAATTTTATTCTAAAAGGAGTTAGAGGTAACTGCATTATTTTAAAAGAGAAGTGAAGGAAAAGGTATTAAAGTTATGGGTAAAAGAGTCTTATAATTTTCATGTTAATTTGTAACATCGGTACATGTATAATGCAAAGTCAATTGATATGATGTCATAAGACTGCAGGGGTGCGTTGAGTGTTTAGCTTCTTTACTTAAAGGAGGCTTATGTTATGTAGGCTGTACACATTCTAAAATTATGTAAAGGTCAGCAAATGCTAGTGAAAGGTTGTTCTATTATTCTGAACAGGGGTTCCGGGGTAGGAACCATCTCACAGCTATAGCCGCCTGAGGAGGACTAGGACTATATATTGATGTTTCTCGACGACTCAATCGTGGAAGTACCGCGTATAGGACCGTTCACGGTACCCATAGGATAACATAGCTTTTCGCGCCTTTTAAAAAACGTCGTCGACTAATTTCGCCACCAAAACGGCTACCTTAGGGAAATAAGTTGAGCTTCAGAGCGGCACACCAAATATGACGTCATCATGCAGCTAGTCGAACAAGCGAACTAGAAGACTTCAAGTAACGACCGCCAATAACCAGGTTTCATAATTTATGTTGTAATATTATTTAAGTGTTATTTAGGTGTTTGTAATTATATATTGTTCTTCTACATACCTCGTGTTTATATGTCATTTCTTGTGTAAGGTGTTTCGAGTTCCACAGCTAGAATTTTATTAGGCTTTCTTAACGGGACCTATTATCACTAGGCGGACTTGACCTGTGACATTTTGGGGGCCTATCCGGGAAAGTTTACCATGTCTAAAAGTGAGGTTACTCGAAATTCGAATTGCTGTGGATATCGATCTCTTTGCACGGGAGATAGCTTGTTAGTATAAACTATGCATTGTGTCACCTTAACATGTATCTTTCTGACAGTTGTAGTACGTTTGTGGTATTGTTATGAAAGTTTTGACGGATGCTATAATTGTCATAAAAATATGGATTTTGAAAAGTTTGTTAAGATTGGCGAGAGCCTAGGCCTAGAAGGGAAGGAGCTATTGCAGTTTGCTAAGGAAGAGCAGGAGCGCGAGCACGCTCACCAGATAAGGCTAAAAGATTATGATCTAAAGATTGCTCATGAGAGGGCTTCCCTTGATGGAAGTCTGTCGATGCATCCTGCTATAGGAAAACTTCCTAAGTTACCTGTCTTTCGTGAGGGGAAAGATGACATGGATGCCTACCTCAAGCGCTTTGAGCGCGAATGCTGATAGTATGGGTTGGGGCGAATCTGAGTGGATGACCCCTTTAAGCGCCCTTCTTACTGGGAAGGCATTAGAAGTGTATGCGAGGTTACCTCAGTCTCAGGCAAGAGAGTACAAAACATTGCGCACAGCATTGCTAAGGCGTTATGATTTACATGAGGAAGGGTTTAGGCTTAAGTTTAGACGTGCCAAGATAGAGGAGGGAGAAACCTACACTCAGTTTGCGGACCGCCTTAAAAGTTATCTAGAGCGCTGGGTAGAACTAGGTGCAAAGAAAGACTATTCTAGTCTCGTAGATCTGCTCTTAAGGGAACAAATACAGAACGTGTGTCCTCGAGACCTAGGCCTGTTCTTGAAAGAACATAAACCCAAAGATGTGCTAGAGCTTGCGAAGTTTGCTGACCGATACCAGGATGCGCATGGAAGGTCATCTCAAAAGGAAAGAAATGGTAAAGATAGGAAATTCAAAGATAATGCAAGCAGAGAAGGTGTAGGACCTACCAATGAGAAATCTTTATCTAGTGTCAAGTGTTTTAATTGCCAGGGCAGGGGACATATTGCTAAAGATTGCCCTTCCCCAAAGGCAAAGCAATCGGGTAAAAAGGCTTCAGCTGGCTTGAGAATTAAAAGTAAAGATAGTAGGTCTGAGCAAAGTCAAAAGCCACCAGACGCTGGAGTAAATGAGAGTAACTCAAGTGATACAGGTGTAGGTGCAATGTGTATGTTAAAAGATTCTACAAGGAGTGGTCTTAAAGACGATCATATTGTACATTTGAGAGCAGCAGATTCTGCAAAAACAAAACTGCCGGTAGTCTGTGCAGTGAGTATAAGTACTGATATGCCTGTAGTTCAGGGAAAGATTGGTCAAGCAAATGTTACCGTCTTACGAGACACAGGTTGTAATACTGTTGTGGTACGTGACAAATTTGTTAGTTTGGATCAGTACACAGGGGACAAAGTTAGTTGTGCACTTTTGGATGGTACAGAGAGAGATGTGCCTGTCGCCAGGGTGATGGTTGACACCCCTTATTTTGTAGGTGAGGTAGAGGCTCTCGTGATGGTGACTCCGTTACAGGATCTGATTATAGGAAATGTTTCTGGCGCAAGAGAGCCTAGTAACCCAAATCCTGATTGGAAACCAGGTACAGAGCACACAGCTGACTCTGCAGACAGAAACAAAATCGGTGGTGTTGAAACTAGATCGCAAAAAGCAAAAGGTAGTAAACCATTTCAGTCACTCCTTACCGGGGTAAGGTCTGCCTCGAACATTTCTAAAGAGGACATTGTAGCAGCTCAGCATGCAGACACTGAGTTGAAAAGGTTATGGGAGTTGAGTTCCAAGCAAACGGAACCGAAGGTTGGAAAGAATGGTTCCAAGGTTACATTTGTAGTTAAAGTGGACCTAAAGTCAAAATACAAAGACATCTGACTATATTTATCATCCCTTGGAACTCCCGTTCATCCCCTCAAACGATTAACAGGTTTCTTCCATCATCTACCAACTGTGTTTGAAAATTGGCACTCTGTTGTTGTCACGTCCAATACAAGGGGCCATTGATATTATAATTAGGGTCACAGAGATGACCTGTGACGTCAATCTTGTACAACTTGGAAATCTCTTCGTCTCGGAGTCACACACAATCACTGTGCAAAAGAGTATCAGCGATCGTTGTATTTAAATCATTTTTTTCGTTCCAATTACCTCGTTGAAATTAGCAAAAAAATGGAAGGACCGCGACCTTATGACTTTGAACCGTTGCTGGAGGAAGGAGAAGGAGGGGGACGTAACGTAGAGGAAGAATTTGAGCTCGAAAGTGACGACGAGATCGAGTTGGAAGAAGCCCGATTGGGAAACAATGCCTGGTGTATGTGTGGGTTTTGTACAGCAATGCCTACCATTACGGAGTGCAGATGCTGCAACGAAGGAAGAGCCTTTCAACCTTTTTTGATCGAAGGCACGACATGTGTGACTCTTCACGAAGAGTTTGCTCAAGTATGTTTGGCGAAGCCAGTTCTGAGGGCTACTCTCATCATGAGGAATGATATTCGAGGACATACCGGGAGTACAATGGTTTTTTCTGTCAGTTTTGGAAGTTGACAGACAAGAGCATCCAAACACTCTCCGCTACCAATCCAGCTCCTTGCGTTTTATCATCCAAATCAGCCAGAGCTAACTATTCATCACAGACAAGTTTAGATTGGCAGTCAAATAGGGTTAAGTTAAGGGTAGCTTCTTGTGTAACTCTTGTAACAGTTCCAAGATGCATTACCTAATTGTATCCTTCAACCTCATGGCAGATGTTATTCTCTGATTTTACACACAACCTTTGTTCAAATTCATCAAGCTTTCCCTGGTGCCAACTAGAAAGAGGCCTCAGTAACATAGTGTTAGAAATATTTGGTACCTCACCCTGAACTGTTGGTGACAGAGTTACCCTGTCATATTCTTCTCCAGTTACTCTGTTATACTCTTTAGGGGTCTGAGGAAGATTATCAGGCACCTCCTTAGAAAATTCAGCTGGAATTTTGTCAGCTGTGACTTTGCATGCATGTTTGTCATTCAGCTTGATGGTGGTTTCTTTTCTCCTGTTCATTCATCTCCTCTTGGCTATGGGTGCACAAATTTGCTCTGTTCTATTCTCCTGTATTATGTCAAATGATTTCCACCTGAAATAAAATATAAAATGAACTATTAAAAATGAATGAATTGCTTTGAAAAAGAAAATGTCTGAAGGCTCCTGATCACATGTGTTAGCTATTCGTTTGTTTAAAGTATGTCAGCAATTCGAATTTGACAGTTATTAACAGACATGAACAGCGCCCTCTACTTGCTTCAGGTCCCAAACAATGCATTTCAACCCATTTAAAGTGCCACATAGCTGTTGCAAGCTATTCAAAATTGTAACGACAGATTTTGTGTGACCTATTACAACCACTCTTTACACTGCAACTTTTTGACTATGACTATGTTAAAGGTGATCTTTTCTCTCTTTTTCCCAGATGTGGTGTAATTTGGAATGAAGTACAGATGGCTTCCAATACATGACGCTAGAAACAAATAGCAAGCTTTAGCCATCTCTAGTTGACCACTCTTAATCCAGAATCTATCAGAGAACTTCCTGTTCAGGTATCTTGAGATCAATAAAGTTAAAGGGGTTTGAACCCCTTTAAAGACTGTTTGGTCAATGGAGCAAGTTTGTTTGTAAAAGGGATTACTGTTGCAATTAAAGAGATAAGCTTCACCCGGGGAAAAAGCCTTTTTCTAGGGTAATACTGGCTAAAATGTCCTATTCAATTCTAGCAGCATGAGCCTGCCAAGCAGGTGGGTGACAACTGCAAAGGGATAGGCCAGCAAGTCCCACTGTACCTTGAGGTAAATTACAAATCACTGTGACAATCATCTGGTCAGAAAATGTGCTGTTTGATGAGCCTGCTGTATGTCACCATTTCCATTCTCCCCCAATACACATGTTATTGGCAAAATTGTACACAAAACTGGCATTTGGGGCAACCCTGACAACCCCTGGAAAAAAAAGAAAGGGAACAAAAAGTGCAAAAAGAATTTCAATCATTATTAAGAAGCACAATAAGAATGTCCATACAAAATTTGGGTAATGTTTTCCCATCTTGATGTCTTGTTTATATGGGGACACAGCCCTTTAGAAAAACTGCCTTTCCAAGAAAGGTAGTACCAAAGTACACCGTCAATGTTGGGTCCTTTTTAGATGAGAATTTCTAATGTTAAGGTGATCGCTATTGCTTATTCTCATGGATGTGAAAGACAACATGATAATGTGTGACTGTTGCCAAACTGGGATGGATTGAAGGTAAGTTAGACTGTTTCAATACTTGGTGTGAAAAAGAGGCAATTTCTGTTACCTTTCAGATTAATATGGGTGGGTGTACACCCTCTAAACTTCTTCCCCTTGTAGCTCAAAATCTAAACGGTCATGGTATGGTGAATTTGTACTGCCATGATTGGCCAACACATTAGCTTTCATGTGAGGGGTAGAATATGTCAGCTGTGAACTTAGACAAGGCTGTGTGGGGCATGTAACAGAAGTGAATGGTGTGTATGAAGTCAATGGAACAGCTAATGGTGGTGTGCCCCCTTAAGCCTAAAGGTAGCATGCCACTTATTATTCTGACAATGAAGTACACACTTAATATGGTCCATTTTGCAGCCTGGTGACTATTGTGAAAGTTCTCCAGTTTTTTTCCATTCATACAAGCTACAGTACAGCTTGAAAGCTCACATACTGCACATACAAGAAGGCCAATCACCCTGCTTTCAAATTTGTGCACCATGACCACTGAAACATTGAGCTATGAGACCTTCTATAATTGGGTAGTAGTTCTCCTTTGATGCCTCAAATCAAAATGCCTCTCTCCACACTGGAAGGATACCTAAAATACCTTCAATTTCTGTCATTTCTATTTCCAGTACTTCATGTGTTCCCAGATTCAAACAAAAAATTAAGCACATCCCTTCAACACCATGGTCTACATTGGGCCCCCAAACAGTTTCAGGTGTTACATGTGTCAATCAACATTTTGGTACTGAGGAAATATCTTGAATTAGTGGCATGCTACTGTATTACATTACAAATACTACAATCTTCACTACAAATGTACAACTACATACCAAAAAGATCACTGAAGATGATCTACATGGAAAATGGGGAATACAGAGGAATGTGAGTGTAAGAGTGTATGACAAACAAAAGGGTCTGTAGCTCTTTGGCAGAAAGCAAGCAAGAATTTTAATGATGTTAGAAGATGTTGTTTGTGGCTTGAAATATATATATATATATATAAGTAGTATTTGATGTAGTTATGGTATCGTATAGGTGATATATATAATATATATATATATATCTTCTTATATATATATCTATATATATATATATGGTATATATATATATATATATAAGTATAAGGTATATAATAACAAATAATAAAACACATTCCAAAGATGACATACTAAGAGCACAGATACGATAAAAACAGCTGTATATTTTCGGACCACTCCTGTGTCCTTCTTCCTCAGCGCAAAATGGCAAGTGAAAAATTACAGCATTTTTTCAAAACTTAACGGAAAAAACAAGTACATACCAAAAACAAATGATAGAGCAGAAAGCCGTGGTTTAGTTGACCTTGGCAGCTTGGGAAGGTGTTATTAATTACAAAGTGGGAAGTCACTTAAGAATGCCAAGGTCCTTGTTCAGGCCCCTAATATGAGTTGACAGTTTAACGACCCCATGGCTGCTCTCAGATTTGAGGCGTTCGTTGACAGATTGGTATTTGAACCGAGCAAAATACACTTTAGATTTGAAATGGAATGGTTCGGTTCCACCACAGAAATGTTTAGCAACGGGGAAATTAACAGATTTATCCTGAATAGTCTTCTTATGGTTATTGAATCTAATCTGAATTTATTGCTTGTCTGCCCGACAATAGTCTGCCTTTGTCGCATATATTACCAAAGAGTAGTAAACACACATTGGGTGTATCGCAGTCAAGGGGAGGAGGACGAACAATGCAGCTTGTGCCGGGAGGGGTAAATTCTTTGTCTGTATAATAAAAATGACAGACCTGACACCTCGGTTTGCTACATACATTTTGCGTTGCCTATGTTACGGGCACCAAGCAGTCGGGAAGATGTGAGTACGTGGTTTTGAGACTGTGGGGCACCTGACGTCTGGCAGTTAAAGGGGGGTCAATTGAATAACTCAGATTAGAGAAGATCAGACTTAAGAATACTGTAATCTGAACGTATGGTTTTATGTAGCCGTTCAGTTTTGGGAGAATAATCAAAGACAAGGGGGATTCGAGAATTTTCAACCTTTGGTTTATAAGTCAGAAGTTTGTCACGTGGGTAAACAGAGGCCTTACGTATTCCTTCCTTGATAATGAAAAGGGGATAATTGTTGTTAAGAAAATATCCAACAAGATTGCATACGTGCTTGTCGTATTCAGAGGGTTAAGAATGCTGTCTACGAAGCCGCTTAAATGTTCAGTGAGTGTGCCTATACAAGATACAATAGGTCTACTGGGTGGGAGAATATCCAATGTTTTTGCCAAGTCGAAAATCTTACGAGGGCTAAGTTTGTCCGTACCTAGCGGATCGTTTCTACTTACGGAAGCTAATTTAGTTTTAACTAGTTTTGAAACCTTATGTAACTTAGGAATAGTGTAAAAGATACCAGGACTGGGTGAATTTTCGACTTGGCAAAAACATTGGATATTCTCCCACCCGGTAGACCTATTGTATCTTGTATAGGCACACTCACTGAACATTTAAGCGGCTTCGTAGACAGCATTCTTAACCCTCTGTTGCCTTCCCTTCGTAGTTATATCCAAGATACCACTCATTTCCTAAGGATTCTCAATGACATTAGGTCTCCCCCACCCAATTCGCTCCTGGTTACTATGGATGTTAGCGCCCTGTATACCAACATACCGCATGACGATGGTATTGCAGCATGCAAAAAAATTCTTGCTGCTAACGACTTCTCACGACCGTTCATTAGCGACTTTACTTCTATCGTTGAATTTATTTTAACTCACAACAATTTTGAGTTTAATGGTCAACACTTTTTTCAAACATCTGGGACTGCCATGGGTAGTAGAATGGCTCCCAGTTATGCAATTATTTTCATGGCTGACCTCGAACAAAGGATGCTAGCCGGTTACCCCTTAAAACCGTTACATTATTTCAGATATATTGACGACATTTTCTTCTTATGGCCACATGGCTTACCTTCGTTAAATGACTTTTTTTCGTTTTGTAATAACTTTCACTCTTCCATTAAGTTCACTTTTGATTACTCCGAGACGGAAATCTCCTTTCTTGATGTGCTGGTCAAATTAGGCAACAGTTCCATAGCGACCACGCTTTTTTGTAAACCTACCGACACTCACGGTTACCTTAATTTCTTCAGCTCCCATCATATTAGCGTTAAACGTGCTATTGTTTTTTCACAATGTCTAAAAATAAGACGTATCTGCTCTTCTCAGTCTGAATACGACAAGCACGTATGCAATCTTGTTGGATATTTTCTTAACAACAATTATCCCCTTTCCATTATCAAGGAAGAAATACGTCAGGCGTCTGTTTCCCCCCGTGACAAACTGCTTACTTATAAACCAAAGGTTCAAAATTCTCGAATCCCCCTTGTATTTGATTATTCTCTCAAAACCGAACGCCCACATAAAACCATACGTTCAGATTACAGTATTCTTAAGTTGGATTCTTCTTTATCTGAATTATTCAATGACCCCCTTTAACTGCGAGACGTCAACCCACCAGTCTAAAAACATTACTCACACCTTCCCGACTGCTTGGTGCCCGGAACATAGGCAACGCAAAATGTAGCAAACCGAGGCGTCAGGTCTGTCATTATTTTATTACAGACAGAGCATTCACCCCTCCCGGCACAAAGTGCTTTATTCGTCCTCCTCCCCTTGACTGCGATACACCCAATGTGGTTTACTTACTCTTTTGTAATTTATGCGACAAAGGCAACTTTGTCTGGCAGACAAGCAATAAATTCAGATTTGGATTCAATAACCATAAGAAGACTATGCAGGATAAATATGTTAATTTCCCCGCTGCTAAGCATTTCTGTGGTAAACCGAATCACTCCGTTTCGAATCGAAAATTTATTCTGCTCTGTTCAAATTACCAATCGGTCAACGAACGCCTCAAATCTGAGAGCAAGTGGGTCGTTAAACTGTCAACACATATCAGGGTCCTGAACAAGGACCTTGGCATCTTAAGTGACTTCCCCTTTGTAATTAATAACCCTTTCCAAGCTGCCAAGGTCAACTAAACCTGCTTGTCTATCATTTGTTTTGGTATGTACTTGTTTTTTCCGTTAAGTTTGAAAAATGCTGTAATTTTTCACTTGCCATTTTGCGCTGAGGAAGGACACAGGAGTGTCCGAAATATACGCTGTTTTTATCGTATCTGTGCTCTTATTATGTCATCTTTGGAATGTGTTTTATTATTTGTTATATTACATGGAGCATACGTGGATTTTTCTCATATAATGTATTTTGGACCTCGTCTTGACAAAAATTCTCTCCACGCTAGGAGGCAAGTTGAAAAGTTGCAGCAAAAACTTGTCCAGACTAGATCGAACATTGTCTTTTTAACTCAATGTAAGCGCTTGGATATTGTTCCCAAAGGACTCGAGATCAAGAACCCTCTACGTGATACCCCGAGTCTTTCCTTTGAGTCAGAGAGAATTTGCCATATTGCGTCTTCGAAACTCCGTAATCTTGCCCTCAAATCGTCTTACGTAAAACAGAGTAGCATTACCAACCAACTTTCCAGCAGTTCCAAGAAACTTTACGATTCTTTGCCTTCAGAGGAGATCATAGATGGAGTTAAAGGTGCTTTGGATAACATCTGGAGACGTCAACAACATAAACATTTTGCACAAAAATTGACTAAAATAAGGTCACTGACCAAAAAGGATCCTTTACTTTCCTCTCTCGAATCCTCCAACCACCCTTCAATTACCAGCTGTTTCCCTAGACATCTTCTTTCTAGGTCGATAGACAATCAACAAGATAATAAATTTATTAACTTGTCTGACCACGAACTAACAACCCATGAACAAGCCATCCTCAACAAAGGCCTCTCCTTTTGTCCCACTCGAGACCCGAATCCTATTGATTTGGTGTACGATCTTCATAGCTTCACCCGGAAGGTTAAACTCAGAGAATATTTCAAGGACACTGATGCCCCTCCACAACCGAGATACCCACCCATCACATCTTGCAAACCGGAATGGACGCCACTCCCTGGAAGAAATCCACACATTGATGCGTTTGTCAACTCGGCGAAGGCCCATTTAAACCGCTTCATTGAATCCAGTTGTAGAGACGGCAGCTCAGCTCAAAACGTTTCACGTGAAGAACGAGTGGCCATAAGAGATCTCAAATCCAACAGTAACATCGTTATAAGACAAGCTGACAAAGGGGGTGCGGTCACCATATTAAACACTGTGGACTACATCAAGGAGGCAGAATCTCAACTTAACAATTGTAGTTTTTATATAAAGAAGCTCACTTATAATCCATGTGCACAGTTCAAGAAAGAGCTTAAATCCATGATCAATACCTTTTCTTCTGAATTAGCTGACGAGGTAAATATGTACATTCCTTCTTCACCCAGTCCTGGTATCTTTTACACTATTCCTAAGTTACATAAGGTTTCAAAACTAGTTAAAACTAAATTAGCTTCCGTAAGTAGAAACGATCCGCTAGGTACGGACAAACTTAGCCCTCGTAAGATTTTCGACTTGGCAAAAACATTGGATATTCTCCCACCCGGTAGACCTATTGTATCTTGTATAGGCACACTCACTGAACATTTAAGCGGCTTCGTAGACAGCATTCTTAACCCTCTGTTGCCTTCCCTTCGTAGTTATATCCAAGATACCACTCATTTCCTAAGGATTCTCAATGACATTAGGTCTCCCCCACCCAATTCGCTCCTGGTTACTATGGATGTTAGCGCCCTGTATACCAACATACCACATGACGATGGTATTGCAGCATGCAAAAAAATTCTTGCTGCTAACGACTTCTCACGACCGTTCATTCGCGACTTTACTTCTATCGTTGAATTTATTTAACTCACAACAATTTTGAGTTTTAATGGTCAACACTTTTTACAAACATCTGGGACTGCCATGGGTAGTAGAATGGCTCCCAGTTATGCAATTATTTTCATGGCTGACCTCGAACAAAGGATGCTAGCCGGTTACCCCTTGATATTTTGCTGCCTGATGAAGGGTATGTACCCGAAACGTTGCGGAGTTTTCTCCTAAACTTTAAGCACTTTTTACTACTTTCATTGACCTATATATATATATATATATATATATATATATATATATATATATATATATATATATATATATGTATATATTGCTAATTTGGGATTTAGGTGAAAAACCGTATGAAAAAACGCGACTGTTGGGAGAACTCGACCCTTAGGCGAAAAAATCGTTTCGCCTTAACGTTTTACCCACTGTTTTATATAGGAATGGGCAACTCTATACACAAGTCCGATTGACCACATAATGTTTATGCAATTACTTAGCTGCACACCAACTTACATGCATGTGTCCGTTAACACTAAGGACTTACGGGCCATTGAAATAACGTGCATATATATCTCAGAACCAAAAGGGGAAATATAATCTTATGTATTTTATTGTTTTTTTCTTCGCCGGTTGTATTGGCGGTATACCGATTTCGCCAAACAGGTCGAATTAGCGTAATATATATATATATATTTATGCTGTCTCCGTAACGAGTTACATTTTGTGTAACAGTTACATTCACATCTCTGTAATGGAGCAACTAACTAGTAACAATTTTGGGTTAAAATAATTACAACTCTGTTACATGTTGGTTCCCTTACTTCTTCATTACAAATAGTCACAATGACTAGGAATTACATTTCATGTGTAAAAGTAACAGAAAATTTTCAAATTGATGGCACTTATGCACTTATCAATTGAATGACGCACCCCACTTCCCCCCGGCACTGTCAGTCAAATGTGAGTCATTGACCAATGACAGTGACTCACATGTCCTCATTGAACCACTATTGTCAGCCACCAGCATGACTGGGGGTGAGTCACATTTACCTCAATTGTCAGTCACTGTTGTGACCAAGGGGTGAATCATTGTGAGTCAATTGTTACACTTTGTACAGGGATATCAACTGGCATTCTCAATTTTTCAGTCAATATATGGTGACCCACATGTCAGTCAAAATTGCAAATTGTGTAACAATTTTGTGACTGAGATGTGAGTCATTTTACATTAAGTTGTCAGTCACAGAAGTGACTGAGGGGTACGTCATTGTACAAGTTTTGTCAGCACTTTTGTGGACAATGACTGACCATGTCCGGGGGTAGTGGGGTGGGTCATTCAGTTGATAAGTGCATTACGCATGATGTGTGCTGAGTTTCAGATCATTAATACAAAAACAAACATATCAATTGTCCCTACCCAACTCAGACAAGATAATCGTATCAAGTTAAAGTAACTAGTTGCTTTTGAAGGTAACTATGTACACTTTAGGCAAATGTAACTCTAACTTCTGTGTTATTTGCTGTTGCAATCAGGGTGCTGAAAGTGTGTACTTACGGTATCCATATCAAAGATCAGGGGGGATCATTGAGATCCTTTGCATATCACAAGCTAACTATTAGGTACAAGGAAGGATGTGACTGTACTCCCCACATGTCCAATCCCCACAGTATCGGTCCAGTTATCACTTCTCTCTCCCTCTTCCCCAACATGGATGAGATACAGGTAATCATATCAAGTTAAAGTAACTAGTTGCTGAAGGTAACTATGTAGATTTAATTCAGGCAAATGCTATTCAATTCAATTCAACTTTATTTCAACCAGTACAGAGCACACACACAAAAACATTTTACAGTTATCAGTACAGAATACAAAGAATTTACGGTAATCACAAGACACAAACATGGAAAGGAGCATTATTAAATGGTTGGGGGGATAGCACCAGGAAGCTACTGAAAGCTTGTGGGATGTGCATCCCCTTTACAAAAAGAAAGAATACAACACCACTTGGAAAATAACTTGGCGTATTAAACACGATAAAGGACAAAGGCATTAAACAAAAAGGAGGAAAAAAAGGCATGGCTAGATAACAATATCAATGCATTTTAAATGTAATTAGATAGCAAGTACGATTTGAAACTTCTTTTAAAGCTTAATAGGGAGGGAGAATTTCTTATTGAGTTTGGGAGAACATTCCAAGTGAACGGCCCTAAATATCTTATGTTACGTTGGCTAATTTCGAGTCTACAAAATGGGATGGTATAATAAGAACGGTCTCTGGTATCATAACAATGACGGCGAAGAGCAAAAAATTCGGAGAGTGAATTTGGTAATAAGTTGTGGTAGGATTGGAACATGAATACAGCTACTTGATGCTTAGTTATATCAAAGACGGTTAAAGAGTTGTATTTCTTAAAAATAGGTTTCGAATGGTCCAGATGTGACTTGCCATCGATTGCACGAAAGATTCGTTTTTGAACAACGAACAGTTTATTTACGTGTGTAGAAGCAGCATTACCCCAAACAATAGTACAGTAGGAAATAAAGGGCAAAATAAGGGAATTATAAATAATAAGAAGGATCTTCTTCGGAAGAAAATGTTTTAATCTTAAGATGATACCGGAGCCTTTGGCAAGCTTCCTGCAAATAATATTAATATGAGGTACCCAACTTAGATGACTATCAATAGTGACTCCTAGAAAGACAGCGGAGTCAGCAAAAGGAATAAAATTGTTTTGGATAGAGATACCTGTACTATTACCAAGACTGAGCCGTTTCTGATAGGGGCGAAAAAGGACAACTGTAGATTTTTTGGCATTTAAATGTAATTTGTTGGCAGAAAACCAAGTGGTAACGTTCCTGATGTCACTATTAATGTGATGAATGAGAGAATCAATATCGGAGCCCTCGTAAAGAATATTGGTGTCGTCAGCGTACAAGGTAAACATAGAACTGGGACTTGCTAGGGCAGATCGTTAATGTAAATCAGAAACAGTAAGGGTCCAAGAATAGATCCCTGGGGAACACCAGTGTTGATAGTAAGGAGATGAGATTTAAAATTGGAAATACTGACACGCTGCGTCCTGTTAGAAAGATAGTCTTTAAACCAGCTTAAGGCTGCTCCTCTTATACCGTAATGATACAACTTGTATAAAAGAATGTCGTGATCTAGCGTGTCAAAAGCCTTGGAAAGGTCAAGAAAAATGCCACATGAGAACTTATTACTTTCAAAAGCACTAATAATATTGTCAACAAAACTGATCAAAGCATGAGTCGTAGATTTCCCTGGAAGGAAACCATACTGATTTTTATAAATAATTTTACAAGTTGTCAGAAAACTAAATAAACGATTGTATACAATTCTTTCGAAGATTTTTGAAAAAGCTGGCAGGACAGAAATTGGTCTATAGTTACTCTTCTGAGTTCTTTCATTGTTTTTATAGATTGGGACGACTCTAGCTTGTTTCAGATCGGTTGGTATGATACCGTTTTTTAATGATAGATTAATAAAATAATAATATGACATAAGGGCTTAGCGATAAAATGAGCCACTACTTTTACAACTTTGCAGTTAATTTCATCATGTCCTGGGCTGGTTTCTTTTAAATTTTTAAGATATTTAAATACTTCCGACTCATCTGTGGGATGCAAAAACATACAGTGTTCATTGATGGGTGACAAGTAATTCACAAAAGAAATACCTGTATTAGCATCATTCACGATACTATTAGATAGGGTTTGACCAATACTTACAAAGTAATCATTAAAAATATTGCAAATAGCATTGACATCAGAAATATTCTTACCATTTTCATTCAGTTCGTTAACATGATTGCACTTACGAATACCCCCAAGCAGGACAGTGTTAATGGCGTTCCAGGTTCCTTTTATATTCTGATTGCTAAATTCCTTGTGATAGTAATTAAACTTGGCAATGCGAATAACAGTAGTAAGTTTGTTTCTGAATCTGTCATATGCAGCTTTATTCTCAGGAGTAGGATGCTTGACGTATTTACGGTAAAGTTTCTTTTTTGTACAACAAGAGTTTAAAATCCCACTAGAACACCACACTTTCCGAGCTTGGGGAGTTTTAACAGTGACGACAGGAAAACAATTAACATAATTTTTGTGAAAATTCTCCATAAATAGACTATAGGCCAAATTTGTATCAGTGCACAGTAGGACATTAGTCCATTCAACTTCTGAAAGAATATCGGCAAATTTATTGATTCCAGCCTGGTGCACCAGAAGTACACAGTTTTGTTCCTGATTCCCTCCATGGTCATGCTTAGGCAGTACAGAATCAGAAATGCAGAAAATCGGATAATGATCTGAAAGGTCATCGATAATAACACCAGAGGAAATATTGTGAAACGTATTTGTGAAAATATTGTCCAATAAAGTTCTCGTTTCATGAGTTACCCTAGTAGGTTTATCAATTAGAGGTTGGAATCCAAAAGAGGAGACTAAGTTTACGAAGTTCCGGACAACATTTGTAGAAATTTGTTGAGTATCAGTAATATTAAGAGTGTTGATATTAAAATCTCCAAGAATATAACATGAACTGTTGCCAACTTTGTCAAGTGTTTCTTCAAGCGTAGCTAAAAATGTATTTAGGTCGGATGATGGAGGTCGATAAATTACGCCTACAATTACCTTGCTATTTTGTTTGGTTATTTCGACAAAGAGCGATTCGAAAACATTTTCATGAAAAGTTGAAAGTTCATCTTGTATTAGAAAGTGGTGTTTAATGTTAACATAAAGACCAACCCCGCCACCGTTTCCTTGGATACGAGGTTCTATGGACGAATTTATAATTATCAAGTTGGAAAAGGTCTGTAGGGGAGTGTTCATGTAACCAAGTTTCAGAAACAGCGATACAATCAAAGTTAAAGTTTAAGATACGAAGTAATAAAGACAGATTATCGTGGTTTTTGTTGAGGCTTCTACAATTACAATGCAAAAGGCTAAACGATTTATGAATTTCTACATAATTTTTAAATGTGTTGTAAAAGTCCTCTGTATTCGCGAAATTACATGTTCTCTTGATTTCAAGTTGGATGTTGTTTTCTGGATCAAAATTATTCAATGGATTGATTATATTATTTCTAGCCATATGAACAAAAGAAAAATATAAATATACATACACATAAACGGATATAAATATAAACAATAGAAAGCATAAACAGAAAAGATTGGAACAATTACAGAAATGGTTGTGGCGAACTAAAAGGAATGGGAGAACAAAGACTGAAACAACAGGTCAGCATATATACAGTACCTCATATCACCTTTATAGGTTATCCAGTTCAGAAAGTTTGGTTATACGTTTCTTGAACTCTCGACCATCCTTTGTAATAAGGGCTATAATTTTGCCATCGTGGCTCCAGACGGTTTTAACAGTCGGGTATTCCTTCACTTTAAACAAAAGTTCTTGATTCGCCTTTGTCAAATCCTCTCTTACTACAATACTGGAGCCTTTCAGTTTCCTCCGAGCACGAATAAATCTATCTCGGGCATCATATGACGTAAACTTTACGATCATAGGTCGTTCTTTGCCGTCGTTGCGTTTCGGACCAAGTCTATGAGCTCTATCAATGTCATTTGGAGTAATGTTGGTGTCTAGTTTTGTTTTAGCAATGTCCATGATGAGTTGATTGCAGCTTTCGTTGTTTTCCTCTTTTACACCAGAAATACGTAGGCAATTTCTTCTAGAGTATTGCTCCAACTCATTTATCTGGTGATGGGCTTTGATTACATCTTCGTTTAGTTGTTTCTGAATGCACTGATTTTCTTCTAATTTGGTTTCAAGATCCAGTATTTTCCCGTTCATATTATCAAGTTGCTTTCTCAGAGGTTCGATCTTGGAATCCAGTGCTTCTTCAATACAGCCCTTAAGTAGATTGAGGAATTCTTGACTGCTCTAACTAGTTACTCTTCCAACGTTGTAATGAGTTACAATTTTATGGAAATAACTAATTATAACTAGTTACTTTCAAAGTGTAGCAGGCACAACCCTGCGTATACCTTTACGGAAATGTTTCAGGTAGAAAGTTCGATCTGCAGGGCACATCATATAAAGGTCCAGTTGAAGGTTGATGATGAGGTTCTGCATAAAAAGGTAGGGTACAGTTGAAGGGAAATGAGGACTGGGACAACAATGCAAAATGGGGCTATAAAATCACACATGTAAGAGATGGATTAATGAAAGGTACTGTATTATAGGCAACTTTGCAGCTGAGAAGAAATGCACTTGGATGACAATGAGGGCCAACCTTTGAACTGATGAATACATAGAAAGAAATTTATCCATTAGATACCCAAACCCACTGACACACAAGAATGGAGCAATACCACATTTGAACTTTCCTTCCACAAGTTGCACAAAATTTTACTTCTGATCAGAAAAATCTTTTTCTCATTTCTTCAGTTCTATGTAGTCATCAACCATCAACTGGACCTTCATATGATGTACTTGGTCCATACAGATGTAATTTGGTTATGTAACAGGGTACAATTTAGTGTTAAAAATTTGCACAGCAGTTTTGAGGTTTCTTGAGTTCTCTATATTAACAAAATTATTGAAACCCCTAATACTGTATACATACAAAAGCAGCTACACAATTTTGCATATTTTGTGTAGCAATTTGACCATTTTGTGTAGCAAAATGAGATGCAATAACAGAAAAATTACATTCCCTGTGTATTTTTTCCTATTAACTGCAACATCACAGGGACTGAAAATGTTCTTGTGCATGCTCCTGGTAATGATTTGCTCCTCAATGAGCTAAAGTGGCTTCTAGCCCTAATTGAAAGTATTAAGGTTTTGGATTACCGAGGCTAAGTTTTGATGTATTACACGTGTACCCAATCTATAAAAGCATTTTAGTTAAATTTTCATTCAATTCTAATTTTTGGTTTTTGAGATACCTGCTAAGTTGCAACATTTTCACCCAAAAGTGAACTTGAAGTAAACAGAGGTGATGTCATAGCCTCACACATATCCACACTTTTATGTAATTCATTTTCTGGTTATTGTTGTTGTTGTTATTATTATTACAGTATCATCACCATCACCATCACCATCACCATCACCATCACCATCACCATCACCATCACCATCACCATCACCATCACCATCACCATCACCATCATCATCATCATCATCATCATCATCATCATCATCATCATCATCATCATCATCATCATCATCATCATCATCATCATCTAATTGCTTAGGGCAATGTGTCATTATAGTGCAGTTTGTCAGTTTTGTAAAACAATATTTTGTTTGTGAATTCTTTATGTTCATAGAATTTCAATGCCATGTATTCACTGCAAATGCCAGAAGAAAGTTTTAAGATACTGTACAGTAGTGCACTTGGAATTTGTTGAGAGTTAAGACCTTGTGGCACAAAGCAGACTCTTTAGGGTGGGCATAGCTCCAGCTTCCCCGAGTTTGGTGAGTTGTCCAGCTTTTACGCAGCCTATCCTCTGTCGGGTGTACCTTTACTGCATACATTGATTTGCCCTCCTTTTTGACGTTTTGGGAGGTCACAATGAAAAATCTCTCATATTTTGAACGAAAAGAAAAATAAATCACAAATGGGATTTATTCCTATCACATATACCATGTTACCATGTGGAAAAAATCTGCAGGCCCATCTCAATTTCTCAAAGAAAAAGCAGTACTCTCATCAGCCACATTTGCAGATGACAATATTATAACCCCACACTTGCAAACCTTTTGATTAGCTAACACCTAAGATGTGCAGCCTAGTGGGTATATTATATCATATGGCACAGTGTGTAGCAGTGACTTGATTCCTAATGCTCTTGCAACATTGAGCAATACATGGCAGTAATTTTTGTGATTGTGCAAACATACTATAATGGAGCACACAGAGAGTACCCATAGAACTACATTTTAAAGAAGCAGGGCTTGAAATAACCGATGGCACCAATAGCTATGGCTATTGGGCCCTTACTGATGGCCATGGTGCCCCTAAGAAATGTCCTATGAAATGATGTAAGATGTATCATGCTGTGAAACATCACCAGTCATACAAAAGTGTTGAATGTAGAGTAAAAGTGGACAAGGAAATTTATGATGACTCATCAATACAGTACAGTAGGCATATGGTGAAAAATACCTGTGGCAGGACTAGAGCACAAGCCCTGTCTGAAAATATTTTGGTGCAATATTCTGTATAAGAGCATGTGGAATACATCATTGAACATGACTTGCCATTTTCAGTCACAACTGATGCTTCCAACAAAGGTAAAACAAAATTCTTTCCTATAGTTGAGAGATAATTTCATCTTGAGAAAGGGATTCAACATTATCTGCTTGATTTCTACAGCAAGAGCAATAAATCAGCAAAGGTAAATTTCTTTATTTCTTGATATGAAATTCAGAAATCCAGGAACACAAAGAATATACTTTTCTAGTAGATTCTATTTCTTGCCGACCTTCCTCTAAGAGTGCCACATGTAAAGTGATTCATGTGAAATAAATTATTTTGTCTAGTACCAACTTGTGTTGTGGCTTTCAAGCCACTGGAGGAGGGAGATGGAAGACAAGGACTAATCCATTGTTGCTACCAGGGGTGATAATAAAAATGAATGAAAGCATAGTACTACAGATATAACCAACCAGCTTTTGGCTAACTTCAGTTAAGGTCTGGATCCTAACAATGTGTTCACTATAAAGAAACTGCCAACAGAGCACGTGTTAACTATAGGAAGCATCTCAAGTGTTACCAAAAGTTGAAGGCGACTCAAGAGAACGTTTTTGCCATGAACTGTTTGGCTCACATCTCATGCCATGCAACAAGATTTGCCTGAGCAAAATTAGATATTGATATCAAAAACATACTGTAGTACTGAAAGAGTGTACAGCCATTTCGGTATGTCAGATTTAAAGGGGAATTTTCATGATCCCAGACAGTTCCAATTCTCCCAACTATGCATCTTCTAGCTCCTCCCATAACTGTATGAGGCTCTTCCTTGTGCAAGAATAAACCTGTTTTATTGCTTGAGGCCATGTCCTGGTGAGCACACAAGGCTATAAAATGTAATAAAAGTACTCTCTCTGCCTTGTGTGGAATGTGAGCTGCTCTGCATCTTTCAAATTTTCAAACTTTGATGTCAATCAAACAGCAGTCACCAACTGAGAATTTTGATATACATACACTAAAAATATACTTTGGGGTGATGACAGTCTGTCTTTAAGTGAACTCAGCAGCTAAGAAAATTCTGCGAGTTTATGAATGCTGTTCAAAAAATTGTAATCTGCTAAGGTATGCTGTCACCAGATGATTAACTCTCCTCCTACTGTCCCTTTTGACCAGATAATCAAGTAGGCTACTGGGAAGCCCAAAACTTACTTCCATAGTGTAAGAGAAGAGGAATGTCCCAAGGCCCTGTATGACGAATGATCACTGTACAGCAGGTAATGTTATGTAATATTGTGTGGTATAAATCACACCTTTGGTTTTGTTGGCATACAAACTCTGACACCTCGAGGTAACTTCAGTGTCAGCTCAACATGGAATGCACCCTGGTGAACCATCAGAGATGTATTTCTATTTTCTTAGTCACACTCTGAAATTGTTCACAGATACTACACTAAGTTTCTCACTATACTGTACATAATACTAGCTTTCAGCCTCATGGAAGAGATGAAAAAGAAACTGAAAAGAAGTGTAAAAGACTGTTTCTTGGATTTGTTGTAATGAAAAAACTCAGCCAGCTCAGCCCAGATGTATCAAAGAATCGCACAACTGACTTTGTCATGTTCTACTGTATGAAAAAGCCATCACTCATACTAGTATGTGTGCTAGTATGCACTAGCCTTGGGCAGAAGCACTGATCAGCGAGCACACCCAGGTATGACATTTGCCAAGGTACTACTGACCTTGTGACCCCACCAGAAGTACCACATTTCTGAATACACATGTTTTCATCAGTGGGAATCATAGGAACTTAGCCTAGGCCTACTAAGGCCTAGGCCTAATGCACTTATCAACTTCATGTAAAATAACTCACATCTCAGCCACAAAATTTATGCACAATTTGCAATTTTGACTGACATGTGGGTCACCATATAGCCTAAGCCCTATTGACTAGGGCTGCGATGGTTAAACGGTTAACCGGTTAACCGACCGATCGATCGGTTAAACGACCACCAAATGTTGTTTCGTTTAACCGTTTTTGCATTCTAATAAATCTGTCGCCGCAGTTCACCATTATACCTAAACTCGTTTATGCAGTAAACCGCAGAAGTTGCTTGCCAAAAACCACGTAACAATGGGTAAACTTTGGATGAAAAATTACAAAAGGTTTAAAAAAAGACCTTTATAATGTCAGTTGCACAGTCTGCATTGCGTTGCTTTGACTGGTATATCGATCCGTTCGACCCTGATCTGGGAGTGGTTTGCCGAAATAAAGTGACAATAAACTCTTTCACGAAACTTTTGAAAAGGATTAAAATTATCAAGGGTGAAGGGATTAAACTATGCAGTGCACGCTACAACAATCCACCGTACCTTTTTAAAGTGTGGAGCAACGTAAACTTGATACAGTACCGCCGCATAGTCTGTCACGTTTTCAACGCACCAACGTGTATGGTGCGCCTCTCGTGCCATAAGTCCTGAAATCGACATATGTCGAATTAAATTGACATATGTAAGATTTCTCGTGATCTGATTGGATAAAACCGACATATGTAAGAGAAACTGACATATGTCGAATTAAAATGGACATATGTAAGGTTTCTCGTACTCTCATTGGACAATCTCAGTCACCTGTTCCTTTTCAGGGCTCTGATTGGACAAAACTGACATATGTGCAATTAAATCGTACATATGTCCAATTAAATCGACATATGTCAGGTTTCTTGTACTCTCATTGGACAATCTTAGTCACCTGTTCCTTTTCAGGGATCTGATTGGACAAAACTGACATATGTACAATTAAATCGTACATATGTCGAATTAAATCGACATATGTCTAGTTTCTCGTACTCTCATTGGCTAAACAACGTCACCTGCTCTTCTCTAGAGCTCTGATTGGACAAAACTGTCAGATGTGAGCTGAAATCGAACATATGTCGAATTAAATTGACATATGTCTAGTTTCTCGTACTCTTATTGGCTAAACAACGTCACCTGGTCTTTTCCAGAGCTCTGATTGGACAAAACTGTCAGATGTGAGCTGAAATCGAACATATGTCGAATTAAATTGACATATGTCTAGTTTCTCGTACTCTCATTGGCTAAACAACGTTACCTGCTCTTCTCTAGAGCTCTGATTAGACAAAACTGTCAGATGTGAGCTGAAATCGAACATATGTCGAATTAAATCGACATATGTCTAGTTTCTCGTACTCTCATTGGCCTAACAACGTCACCTGGTCTTTTCCAGAGCTCTGATTGGACAAAACTGTCAGATGTGAGCTGAAATCGAACATATGTCGAATTAAATCGACATATGTCTAGTTTCTCGTACTCGTATTGGCTAAACAACGTCACCTGGTCTTTTCCAGAGCTCTGATTGGACAAAACTGTCAGATGTGAGCTGAAATTGAACATATGTCGAATTAAATTGACATATGTCTATTTTCGCGTACCGTAATTGGCTAAACAAGGTCACCTGCTCTTTTCCAGAGCTCTGATTGGACAAAACTGACATATGTACAATTAAATCGTACATATGTACAATTAAATTGACATATGTCTAGTTTCTCGTACTCCCATTGGCCAAACAACGTCACCTGGTCTTTTCCAGAGCTCTGATTGGACAAAGCTGTCAGATGTGAGCTGAAATCGAACATATGTCGAATTAAATTGACAAATGTCTAGTTTCTCGTACTCTGATTGGCCAAACAACGTCACCTGGTCTTTTCCAGAGATCTGATTGGACAAAACTGTCAGATGTGAGCTGAAATCGAACATATGTCGAATTAAATCGACATATGTCTAGTTTCTCGTACTCTGATTGGCCAAACAAAATCACCTGGTCTTTTCCAGAGCTCTGATTGGACAAAACTGACATATGTATAATTAAATCGTACATATGTACAATTAAATGGACATATGTCTAGTTTCTCGTACTCTCATTGGCTAAACAACGTCACCTGCTCTTCTCTAGAGCTCTGATTGGACAAAACTGTCAGATGTGAGCTGAAATCGAACATATGTCGAATTAAATTGACATATGTCTAGTTTCTCGTACTCTGATTGGCTAAACAACGTCACCTGGTCTTTTCCAGAGCTCTGATTGGACAAAACTGTCAGATGTGAGCTGAAATCGAACATATGTCGAATTAAATCGACATATGTCTAGTTTCTCGTACTCTCATTGGCTAAACAACGTCACCTGCTTTTCTCTAGAGCTCTGATTGGACAAAACTGTCAGATGTGAGCTGAAATTGAACATATGTCGAATTAAATTGACATATGTCTATTTTCGCGTACCATAGTTCACAAATAGATTGCCAAAACTCCTGACTTACTCGGCAGGACCAAAAAATGTGCTCAAGGGTTTCAATGTCAAAATTGCAGAGAGTACACATAGGGGATTCCTTAACTTTAATTTTGTGTAAAAAAGAGTTGGTGCCAATAATTCTAAGAATAAAACGAAGTTGTAAATATTGGACTTTTGTAATTCGAACAACTACGTAAGGTAACAAAAATACCTCTCCAATTAATGTTAATAATACCATTTTCTTTCCACTTTACGACCCCTCTAGGAGTCGTAAATTTAGATTTAACTAAATAATTATAAACAATCTTAGTAGGACGTGGATTACTAGCATAACTTATAAGACGTATGACATTATCAGAAGGGTTTTCAGTCTGATTAATACTGGTTTTCCATTCCCTTGGGATTGCACTCAGGATTTCATAATAAAAGGTGAAAGGAAAGCTTCTGGTGATGTTGAATTTTGTAGTGAATTCATTATACGGCGATGCATTACCATTAGCATGAAAAGCTGCTTCACAGCATAGACTTTCTTAGACATTAACAAATTCGAATAAACAAGACTCTTTAATTTTGATACATGAATTGCTTAGAATATATTGATTTGAATACTGAGCTGGAGGGCGGAAATTAAAATCCGACCAAGCACTACAAACTGCAAAGATAATTTAATTTTTCTTTTATTAGAGATGACGATGTCAATTTTGTTGTAGACACATTCAAAGAGAAATTTACCACCAAAACTCCAGGTCAAAAAGAGCCTTCCACCCGCCCAAACCATCGTCAAGATAAAGTTTTACCCACTTACATTTTAAACTTTTCGAAAATAGTTCCAAGTCAATCATTTTAAGTCCACCATTAAATTTATTATTCAAAAAAAGAAAGAAAATCCCACCTGATATTTATATAAAGGCATAAACGCACGATGTTAGTGTTATATAATATAGTATATGAATAGGGAAGCAGTGTGTGATCTATAATTCACCTGACTGATGTTTTGGAGCTTAGCTAAATTATTGAGTAAGCAGAAATTTCTTCAGTTTATTAATTTTAGCATCAGATGTTGAATCATTTCTCCTAACCTCAGAAATATGTTTCTTCCAATTTAAGTTTTCATCTTTCTTGATGCCTACGAATTTTGTATAAGGTAAAGTAGTAACAAGATGACTATAGAGTAATGCAGTAATTTTACTGGCGCCAGTAACCTTATTATCAAAAGTCATTAATTTGGTCTTCAAGATATTAAGAGATAATTTGTTTGATCTAAGCCAATTAAAAATCTTCGAAAATTCGCAAGTATCGTCAGCAAAATTATGCTTAGATTTCTATTTTGGAGGAAAGCCGTAGTTTCTTCAGCAAATAAAATGAAGTTTGATTTGACGGAAAATTTATATTTATCATTTACATAAAGAATAGATACTTCTGGTCCAAGAAGGGAACCTTGTTGTACACCAGTTTTAGAGAAAGTGGGATTTGACGAGAAATTATTAAATTAAATATAATTACATCGATCGTGAATATAGCTACTGAACCAGTTGAAGGCAATACCTCGCTCAGCCTAACAAAAAAAAAATAATACTCCATGAAAGCTAATGATCAATGACTCTCAAAGGCCTTCGACGGTTTAATAAAAATACCTGCTGTTGTAAGTTTATTATCCAAACCTAATGGTGTACTTTGGCGTAGAATCTTTCCGAAGCTCTTTTCTTTATAGTATCATCAGCTCTCGGATCTCGAGATTGGTGTATTCCAACAGTTTAAAAACTGAGTGGAAAAGCAACGAGTAAACTAAGTTATACAAAAATTTCTACTCTCTTGTCGTGGGTTAGAATGGTCGGTTGATTAAAGCCATAAACATAGCTTAAAAGGAAAAACATCTTCTCAATATCGTAGATGCATATCGCCATCTTGTTATCAAACTTGTGCACCATTAACATAGTACTGATTGACATTGCTGTAGTCGGGACGCTCAGGACACTCTATCCCGAAAGGGTAATAGTAAGGGTAGGCTGCACGATCGCACTTATTATCTACAGTCCGTTCGACGCATGCTTTATCTTTTTTAGACGAAAATGAGGAAGAATCATTCACACTAGGTATTGAATGCGGGTAACCTTCATTAGGCGGTCTGTCGTAAAGATGGAATTCTGAGGCATCGCTCGTACATGGTTCGTTCCTCATATCACGTCTGTTGTCAACAAGTCTATTCCTCACTTTTATTCCTACACAAACTACTACCACAACTAATACCAGGATGAGAATCACGAGTAACGATGCTATACCTATGGTAACGAAGAGAAAGTCGTTCGGATGACTTGAGGGAATATTCGAAGTAGCAACTTTTACATCGAAATTTTCAGAGAGATTGCATTTTGGGGATTGAGTTGGGGTAGATGTAACTACATTATCTAAAGTTGAAGCGTTCAGTGGTTGGATTACACAGATTTGACTATTGGGGTATGACACATTTGAAATACATATGTATGTTTTCAAATGATCAGCTGGTAGGGGTTCTATAGGTCCCACGACGGTTTGCAACAAAATACGAGTTTCATTCAGAGGAGTCGAAGTAAAGTTTAAGTTTGTTTCTTGTACTTTCTCGCCGTCTGGGCCTGCAGTAATAACCGCTATCCACTTGCATAACTGTTCCATATCACAGACGCATCCTAATAGCAGTTTATCCCCAATGTTATAAGGCTGAGAAATTGTTCCATTTCTGTAACAGTATGGATTACCTGGTTCCTTGATGATATGAGGTGACCAGTATGCTTCTTTGGTTATCTCAGATGAAGATATGTTATACGTCACCACACATGTAAAGTGTAAGTCTTCTGAAACCACCGGAATGAGGTAGTCTATGGAATTTCCGATTTCACTGCGGCTTTCAGTATTGCTTACGCTTTTAATCTGAATGGAAGCTGCAGTGATGCAAGACACGTTACACGTAACAATTACGTTAGTTTCGTTGATATTCAAGACCTGATGACCGAGTTCTCTTTTGTGTTTCAACCCAAAGAAAACATCCTGTCCTTCACAGAAAAATAGAACATACGAACTCACTGTGAAAATCAACGTTACAACACCTAGAGAGGACATTTTTGGCAACTTTTAAACACCACGCTTTTTAAGTTTCTAGCTTTAAATTAGGTAGGTGTAGATAACGATTTCTCCGATTGCCGAGCATATGACATGACTGTCCAACTTTTCTGTTATTCTCAATTCAGAAGTAAGATAACTCGCTATTCTTTCAAAATTTGGTTCCTAAAAGACATTCGCTTTATCGTCAACACGATCGAGTAGGTGGGGCTCGTGGATACGAGTTCTTGGAAGGTGTAGCCAGCTATACCTTACTTTTAATACCGTGGCTTCTGGTTTTGTTAAAGGTTTACTTGACTTGGGTATTTCGAGCCACGACTGTTTCATGCTGTAAGGCTGTGTAAACGATGTAAAAAAAAACCATAAGAGGCTTCAAAGTTAAGCAGTGGAGCGTTTCATGTGAGTAAATACACCGATATTACAAAAGATAAGGGGAATTTTTAGAAATTTTCAGGTAGAAAACTGGACAAATTTTCGTCCAATTGCTCGCATTTCCCTCCAAATAACAAAATTTTCCTGCAAGGAGCTTCCCACATTCCTGACTTTTTCCACTCATGCAAAAGACACCAGATACCCCTTTGACAGTTGATAGAAATGCATGCAAACTAGTAAGAATCTATATTTAGGGAAATTTCTTCGAAGGCTTACGATATCTTGCAAAGCAAAGGTAGTTTGCTTAAACATTCCTGACTTTACAAACAACCTTTATATGCGTAAGAAGCGCGAGGAGAGTGTACGAGCCTCGTGTCCCTATTCGGGCAGAAAGTTTACTGTTTTGCGTGATAACAATATCACTAAAATGTAGGACATAAGTGCTCAGTCTCTCAATGAAAAGTAGACTCGTAGGTGTATTACAACCTATTATGTAGGTTACACTATTACATGGACCAATAAATACAGACAATGTAGGGGCCTTTTCAATTAATGGTGTTGAAAGTGGTGGGGTCACCCGAGAATATCAGTGTTGTAGTCGAGGCCACAGTTCGGAGGCCGAGGCCGAGCCCACGCCTCTGGGGCCGAGACTGAGGCACAAGGCCAGCCTACCGTATGTTACTATGCAAAAGTCCTAGCCTTATCTTCACAGTTTGTTATAGTCTATTTAGCCCGGGTGATGCCAGGATTTGCCCGACTGGGATGTGGAAGCTAGCCAGATGAGGCGGAGGGGGATGAAACCTTTTAACAACAATATTCCCGAATGTGGAGGTTAATTCATGGTCACTACAACATTTTACCATGACGACCGTACCGTCGAATGGTGTCTAGTGGGGTATACCGTTTTTGTGCAGGGGCAAAGACCAAAACTCTTCAGTAAATTGCTATCTTTAAATAACAATTTGGCGACTACCTCATTTGTAGCAGGTGTCTTCAATTTTGCTTTGCAAAAATTTTGAAGTTTGGCTGTGCCTTCAGTGCAGCTGTCTTGGGAAGGTCTTTGAAGAGAGGGACACCCCTTCTTGGGAAAATTTGAGGGTCGGGTATACTAAACAAATGAAATGCTGATATTGTGGGTAGTTTCTACATACACTTAAACAGGCACTAGGCGTCCTTAGAAACATAGCCTTTTGCTGTTGACAAACGATGTTTAACGGGGCTGCATTCTCGTAAGTGTGGCATATGAAGGTTTACAAAGCGAGCGTCGAAGGCGCCAAAGTGGAAGCAGGGTATCTTTCTTGGGGTCCTACCAGAGATGTTTGAATGACCATTTGTGGCTGTTCTAGACCATTTCTCTAGAAAATTCCTCGTCCTCCATTTGTAATTTAAATGTTAAAGAAATATTTTGGCTGACAATGATTGCAAAATAGGTGTTGACCCATAGCCATTGCGATAACAATAATTATTAACAAAGCAGCTGCTAGAGCGCTACGCTCTCCCCATGCCAGCGCGCCACCCAGGGACTACCTTATTGGTGGGAACAACGGCTTGTAGAAAGCGGTATTAATGAGCCACCTGTTGTTAATACTGGGTGCCGGTGGAAGACGCCGGGAATTTATTTCTAGGATTGCTTATAGGCTATGGTTCGATTTCTGAATTGAGTATATGCAAGGACTCTGTATTCCACACCTTTCTATGACCATGGAAGTAGTACTTCCATGCTATGGCCATGCGTTGTAAGAAAGTCTGGTATCCAAATCTTCCGAAAAGACTTTGCCCATTTGCCTTCCCCCCCCCCCCCACCACTCCACATTCTAGCTACTACATTGGACGTGTCTAAGATTGGTAGCTGAAACGTTCCACTCCCACGTTTTGATATTTTCCAAGGTAATTTTGGTTAATTCCAGTAACGATAAGCTAGCGTTTTGTAAATGACATCAATATTTGGTTCCCAATGAATTTTCAACTTCCACAACATGATTTTAGACCTCCCTGATGGACGTGGGCTGTGACCGCCCTATCATCTTTCTAATCAGAAGAACCACGTTCTCCTCTGGTGCCACCCCTGCTGATAACAGATTCAACACCACGAAACTCGAAAGACTAGGGGACAAACACTCTTACACATTAAGACAGGAAAAGTATTCTTTCGAAAATTATTACGCTTCATTGAACAGCTGGCCTCATTTAGCCTCGATAAGCCTTGTCTAAAGAATCGGAGGCTAGAGGTACGAGGCCAAGACTTAAGCCGAGGAATCGCCCCCTAGACCGAGGCCTCAAAACTTGGCCTCGAGGCCGTTGTCAAGGAGAGGCCTCGAGACCTCAAACACTGGAGATTATAGGTTTAGAAAAAAGACCTTGACGGTGTATAGGCTACTTCACATGACAACATTGTAAGCAGAGGACAGGTCACGCTAGCTCCTTTTCACATGCACCCGGTGTCACTAGGGAATTATTCGCTAGCAACTCCCGAGGCTCACATTGTTAGCAAATGATAGAACATATATAAGTACTGTATGTAGGCTGTGATCACTGGGATGGGGTGGATTCTGGATGAGGTGTTTCGTGCACACTGGGCAGTGTGAAAGGCTTAAAATTCCCCTTCACCAATCCGTGGTATTTTCGTATACTCCAGCTGTCTTCTTTGCAAGACCATTCTTGCTTCCTTAACCCAAGGTACCGATCCTACCCCACCTATAGAATAATCCGGGCAAGAGGTGGGTGGATGATAGAGGACATAGTCCTCCAATATTTTGGTTGGGGACGGCACAGTTTTTGTCCACCTAACATTTAATTATTTGCTGATTTAAATGATCACGAAACGGCTTCGAAACTACGTGATGATCACAGAACTTAATGTTGAGTCCCGCTTCGCCGAGTTTTGCGTTCATCTGTTGGCTCAAGCACAACATCCATAATTACTCAACATGTATAACGATGTACACGTAAATTTATATGAAAAGGTATTTGCATACATGCACACGTTTAATGAAGCAAGGCAGCAACCAGTCGGCTCATTAACTGTTCCGCTCGAAGGCAGTCGATGTCCGGCACGCAACCGACTTCGTTCTCTGGGCGAAAGATGGCAAGTCTCTGCCACTTACACTGTTAAAACGCTGGGCAAAGTTTTTGTTGGGCAAAAGCTATTGCTTAAATGTTGGTCAATGTTTGCTCACAAAATGGTTAAAATTTCCCTTCCATGCACGTGTATTGTAATACCCAACTTACTGGTTAAACTGACGACAACCTTCCATTCAACAGTTGGGCATATTCTCACTTTACCCACTTGTTGGGTGATTTTTGCTAATTAGTTGGGTAAATTGTTGGCTGCAGTGTTTGCACCAAACAACAGTACACTTGACTCGATTTGTTTGCATAATCAGCAATTGGTTCCAAAATCTGAATGATTCCCTTTGACATCTTTTATATTGGCCAAAGAGGAAAACTCGTACATTATTTTAGACCATAAAAGCGACCGCTATTTCTATAAAATTGTTAAAATAGTAGTACGAACTAGCACACATTTGTATGAGATTCGACGATTCGTATTTAGCGCAAAACGGCTATCCAATGAAAGTTCAGAATCTTGTATATTCTCTTTCACGTCCGAATAAGATTTTATATATTGTAATTTGAAACATTTCGGCATAAAGAGTAAACTGTCTTTGAATGCTGCGGAACAGCTAGTTCTCAGGATGACTTGTGTTTCTTATTGATGGAACTACAAGACTTCATAACATCATTTTACAGTGCCTTAGGAAAATGATAGTTTTGGACTAATTTATATACGGAGCTCGGTGAAAAACGAAACAGATTATTAAGCCAAAGATTTTTAACTGGGGCCGGTGGGTTGCCATTAACCAACAATGTACCTATCAATGTGTAGATGCATTTTCTAACGTCTTTTTTTTTAACGACTGTTGTGCATTAAAGACATTTCATGCAAAATATATTATAGTAATTAACGTATTTTACTCATTAGATATGACCTCAGTTACCAGTGATTCATTAAAACTATAAAAGAAAGCTCGAAAGGGATAGATATCATTAGCCAATATACAGTGCATAATATATATAAAAAAATAAGCCCCTGGGAAAGAAATTCCCAGTATGCTATACCTGGAGAGACTACAACCCTCCATATTTACCAAGTATTGGTTAATACGCTTTGTCCAACAAGAGGTATAAGCGCATTTGGCTTTAACCAACTGTGTGGGTAATATAGGATTCCCATTTATGGGTACACAATTTCTTTCAATAGTTGGTTAAAGCACTACCCAACTACTAGATAATAACTTAAACCAACTGAACTGGTTAAATTTTTACCCAATTTGTTGGGATGTTGATATTTGGACCAACGTTGGTTAAAAAGTTGGTTAATATTTGCCCAACATTTTTAACTGTAGGGGCAGCAAAGTCGAGCACCCGAAGGGAAAGCCGTATACCTTGTGAAACAAAGGGGGGCAAGGCGGGAGACTGCAAATCCCTAAAGCAAATTTTTCTTTTTTTTTCTAGCACTCAAGTCATATCGCTACTTTTGTGTGTAGATCGTCAACTTTTGTACATGAAAAATGGGGTTAAACATCAAGAGAATGTCCTGACAATGCAATTTTTCGGGCGCGCTTCGCGCGCACCCATCATGTGTATAACTTTTTCCATTATCACTTCATGTACAACAGTTTGGTGAAAACTGTTCCAAAGCAATAGGAAACCCTTACTTTTACCATCTACACTTAACCTGTCAAGCCCTATGGATTTTCAATCCCGACCGGAAGTTAGTCAGTTGGGCAGGATGAAATTTTTAGGGGGGCTAGGTAACAATTGGGGGGGGGCGGCACCGCCGAGGATCAGGCTTGTCAAGACTATCTAAGCGGAGCGCCACCATCAGTTGGCGCGGAGCGTGCAAGAAAATTTTTTGCTTTACAAACCCTCCACATGGCCGGAACCGCACTTCCCTCCCACGTGTTTTAAGCTGCATGTACCCAGCCTTGAAATTCGAATCTCATGTCTGCCATTTCTCAAATAATGGGAAAAAATCAATCCATTAAAAATGGTAATACACAAGGCCGCACATACACTTTTTTGCTGTGGGGGCAAAAAGTGGGCATTACTGATCTGTGGCCTGGGGGAGGGAACTAAAGGGAACGGGTGTCTCCCTCCCCCTTGGCGAAAATTTGTAATTTCAGGAGGACGTATAGATAGCAAATGGTGCAATATTTGAGGGATTTCAGCTTAAAAAGGAAAACGAAAACTAGTTGTGACTAAGTGCGACAAAAATCATTTTTGAGAGCGTGGTGGATATGATGTGAAGCATGACCTCAGCCATTGAACTCCGTTGTGGGGGAGGGTTTAAGGGAAGGGAGTGTTATTGGTTAAAAAACGTTTTTATGACTAAACTCTCACGGTTTAAAAACGTTTTGTGTATATTATAACTGAGAAATTCCTTAAGCCATTGATGATTGAAGCTACCTATAGCAACAACAGCAACACTGTAGCTATGCATAATTGCGCGTAGCGCGAAAATTTTAGAAAAGTAGGGTAGAAATACATCCTAATAGAGCTGAATGGCTGATGATGTGTAGGCTACAGATATAGGCATGAAAACATTGATCTGCCTATTTGGAATTGTTTAAGTTCTTTCATTACGAGCACAGCTATTTCTTATATTTTACTGCGTTTTCTCTGTATATTCTCAAAGTTGGGAACAGTGCACTTTGAAAATTTCTCGGGGCAAGGGCCCCCTGCCCCTGCTATGTACGCCAATGGATATCATATGAGCTGAGATAATACAAGAATCATACTGAATTATGCATCCCTTTTCATTTATTCTGCCTGCAATTCTCCCATATTCACCTTCTAGTATGTCTCTGTTACATTTGTCCATCACCCTGTCCATAGGCTACACGTCCACTACTCAATTACATATCCCCTAGATCATACCATCTGTCTCCAACCTAGGGTTACCATATTTGTTTTCTAGCAAGGAGGACATAGATCACTGTCCTGATGCAGGGGTCTAAGGGTGTCCCCTTCCCTTTGGAAGTTTTTCCGGTTTTCAATGGTGTCTAGATGCAAAATGGTCTAGTATTTGTTCACGGACTCAAGTCATCAGTATATTACTTGGTCAGACCTATAATACCACCAGTAAATCTTTCAAACTATTTAACCCGCAGAGCAGAAGTAGGGATCATGTGGGAAACACATGAAATCCGGACCTTGTTGGCAATTTTACAAATCCGCCCGGACGCCAGTCGCCAGTGCGAACTAGTAAAAAGAGGACTTGTGGAAAACAATCGTTCTACAGTGCACTTGTCATCATGGGCAAGGAGAGAGACACGACTTTTGTTAAGGATAGAAGAATTATTCGAACACAGTACCTTACCCTACGGCATATTTTGTATATGATACCGTACAGGAATGGTCGTGTACTGTAAGAATGGTCTTCAGTGTATGGTTGCCATGTTTTCAGTAAATCAACCAGCCATCCGAAAGGCAGAAAGGGTCGAAACCTGACAATGTCACATCCGAATTTCGGGACGCTCGTTTCATCGTCCAAGTGAATTATATGCGAATTAAACGACAGTGCAGATTATATACCTAATTTAGTGAAAGTAGGCATTTTAAAGTTATAAGCTGATTTCATACGTGCGCAAAATGTGTTTTTCACACATTTACTCTTTCTTAATTCTTACATATTTTATTTATTTTTTGAAGGAAATACTTCAAAGTTTATTTCCGTTCAAACATTTATTTTTTCTTAATTCTTACACATTTTATTAGGACACAAAAAATCTGGGGGCCTAGGCCCCCCAGCCCCACCCCCGTAGCTATACGCGACTGGTTGGAGTAACGCTATAATTAAAAAGTGAAAGGGTATAATTAAAAGTTTGTCAAATTGTGTTTTCAGTGGTCTGTTTAGTACAAATCCAATGTCATTTAAAACAGGTTCAATGCATCAATCTAATGGCCATAATTTTATAAATACCCCAGAGCTCAGGAGAGCTTCGCCCAGGCCCGTTGCCAGGCTGAGGCACGGGGACCGTGCCCCAGTGCGGACTATTGTGCCCTTATATGGAAAATCGATCGAAAATAAAATTAAATTTATTTCCTGTAAACGGTGGCCGTGGTGTGGCTCCTGGCAATTTCTTTACCAAAATGATCCCAAAACGCGTATAATAATGAACGTATTTTGTTTTTTCTTACATTTTTTCTAAAATTACAAAAATTTTCGCGTACTACCCGCGCTTTCGCCTTCAGTTACATTTGCCTTTAGGCTACACCCGTTGCTGATATGCTGGTTTTGTAAAGGTAAAGGTTACATAATTATGCTATTGTTCTTCCGTGAAGGCGTGATCCTGGAGAAACACAAAACTGAATCGATGAGCAGTTCTATCCTCTTTTTCTTACCATTTGGAAGATTTTTAAATCAGACTCACATTCATGGTAATCATACTTTGAAAGAAACGTAAAGGATCTCAATGTTGAGTCCAGGGATGGTGGAAGAGGAAATCTCCCCTCCTCCCATGACCAGTCTCCCGGCATCTTGAGTACGTACTCGTACTCGCAATTACTCGAGTACGTACTCGTACTCGTACTCGAGTACATTTTTCTGTACTCGTACTCGTACTCTTACTGATGGCTTTGTACTCGTACTCGTACTCAGAGAATTTGAATATTAAGCACTCGTACTCGTACTCAGGATTTTGTACTCATACTCGTACTTTGAGAATTGTAGGGGAGACCGGGGTCAATTGGAACAAGTTTCAATTGTAACAGAAGTCTTACGTTAGTTTCACATTTGAGAACACCCTCCATATCAGTTCAGTTTATGCCATAGAAATAAAAGTAAGGACTTACTTTTATTTCTATGGTTTATGCAGTTTACGCGATTACACACCACTTGCGACGCAGCCTGAAGAACAGATTTCAGTCCAAGTGAGTAAAAAACATCTGATGAAGATTTTTCCGTCTACTATCCACATGAAGTTGCCAAACTGGTTCATCTTTTTACCATAAAATGGTCATATATAAGGTTCTTTCTACCACCTATGAATCTGAATCTGTCATCGAGCCCACACTTTCCAAGTATAACACATAACTGTACTGCCTATACTATATGGGGACAGTTGTAACGAATGTGGGGTTTTAGCATATTTTGACCACAAATAGGGTCTACAACTTGTTAACAGTTTTATCTTTCAGTTCAATACTTTTTCATTGTTGCTTCTGTCGTTTCACTGCCAGTTCATATTGTTTGCTAGGTGTTTGGAGACCCTGTAGCAGTGGCGCCGCCAGGATTTGGTGATGTGTGTGTGGGGGGGGGGGTAGAACAGATGATGACATAATGCCAACCTCAGTTTTTCCCCCAGCCTGCTTAAATTGTACCATTTTTGCGCGCTACCCCACGGTTGTATACAGCAGTGTGGAATCCTTTTTGTCACTACATAAAGGTGCCGTCCTTGGGAAGGGGTCTAAGGGTGTCCCCCTCCCCTTTGAGAAACTTTTGCTAATTTAAGGTTGCTTAGATGCGATATGGTGCTATTTTTAGGATATTTTTGGAACTGATCATATATGGCTGTAAAATATCCATAATTTAGTGAATTTTTAGTTAGGGGAAAGAGGAGAGTGTGTTGTCTTAGAGAAGGGTATGTTGTCAACAAACCTCCCCAACTCCCCCCCCCCCCCACCCCTTTGGCTAAGCTTTAACGCCTTCTATTCGGGGAAAGTTTTACGAAGAAATACGTGCGTGGAGTTCGCAGAAACATTCTTGGACTATTACGAAAAGTTTCCTTTGTCTCATTGTGCATTATAAAAGGGTATCTAATACTGACAGACACCTGCATAGTGCCTCCTGGAAGCTTTGGATTAATTATATAAAATGGGGCACTGATATAATGATTATTACCTGACATCCAAATGATACTATGATGCCGAGCACGTTACAACCATGGTATTTTTACTAAGTTTGAACGAAAATCCAGACGAACATCTTCCAGCAACGGGGAATGAGAGGGAGAGTATAGGTGCAGGGAAGTGATATTAGACCCCCTGATAGGTAAAGCAAAGGGGTTAAGGACTAAAAGGCGCGTTTCAGAATGTTTTTTCTTCGTAAATTTATTAACAATCATCATCTATACCGGTAAAGGCTGCGCGCGAAGCGCTCGGTAAGAAATTTTGAAAAATGTAGAACGGCAAATATACGCACTTCCAACCTTCGACATCATGCTGCAAATTAGATTGAAAGATCCCATAGGTCCCTACAGATGTTGTAGATGTACTTCTGTTTTTGGAAAAATGTCGTGATCAGAATAGTTGCATGTATTATAATCATAATAATGGTCATGAGTTGGAGTGAAAACTGTGACGAATGCGCGCGAAGCGCTTCGAAATTTTTCATTAAATGAGATAACCATGACAAACTTGCATTCATGCTCTGCTTCGAGACACTTTCAATTCCCCAACAAACCTAGTTGCCAATCACAAAACCAGTCCGAGTTTACCGGAGAATTAGTAAACAGCTTTCAACTTTTGTTGCTGTGCTTCTGCGGGAGTTGCTACCGGAAATTTTGATAATAAGGACAACATTGAGGTAAGATTTAAAGCGCGCGGAGCGCGCGAAAATTTTGAAAGTTTGCGAAGGATTTGCGATAATTCTGATAGTTTGAGAACCATTTGTGATAGAAAATGGTTACAATAGATCCATCACTCGGTAGAAAACACACCCACCCTACCCCATACAGAAATCTATAGCTTAAACGCCTTTTGGGATCATTTTAAAATTTTCAAAAAAAAAAATCGATTGGGGGGCACGCGCCCCCATGCCCCCCCCGTGCCGGTGCCACTGCCCTGTAGGCAATACAATATATTTCATTACATTTTATGTTTTGTTTCAATAACATTTTTCATCGTTATTTAATTGACCCACGCGTATGTTACAATTGACCCTGGTACCTGGGTCAAATGTAACCGTTTTCTTCCATTTTGAAGTTCACAGTTTCCTTACCCAGAACAGGAAACATCAAAAGTAAATATCGAGAAGGTGGAGAATGTATGTAACTTACTGAACAATATTTGGATAGTAAAAACTCATGTAAAATTTGGCAAAAATTTTAACAAAAGTTTTTTTTTTTTTTTTTTTGTTACAATTGATTCCTGTCTCCCCTACTCATGAGTACAGACTTTTCAGTCCAGGGTGTTAATATTCGTAATCTTCATTGATCCTTTTCTAATTTAACAAAACTTGTAATTATTTAAAGCTTCCTATGCTGATCAACACAGACTATCACAACACATAAAAAATAAACTGTGCTGCTATAGGGAGCAGTAAAAAACGATCAAAAGTAATCTGTCTTTGTGTAAAAACTGAAGAAGTTACTATAGTTTTAATCGCTAAGGGGTACTAAATAATGTTAAGAGCATCATCTTCTTATGCATATAAGTACTTTGGCCCCCTACTGAAAAAGTATCTTGTCTTGGTGTAGTCTAGAACTACAGTGTTTGAAATTACCTTCGATCAGTAACTTAGAGTCTAGCTTTCAATATTTAAAGACTCATCTGACATTAATCTTAGATGTTGGCAAATGTGCACCTCCAATAACAAAGTTTTGAGACAGACTGACATGTTTGTGGTAAGTATGGATTAGATTTTAAAAGCTGAAACTAAACTGACCAGTATTGGAATAGCCTACTTGGATCGATGCTAAAATCTTTAAAAACTGACAAACCCTAGGAATTACAAACAAGCCAAAATCCCAAACGAAAACCTGTGTAAGCAGTTTTCTTGAAATTGCTGGATTCAAACTTAATTTGTCTCATTTTACTGGTGAATACAAACCTTTGCCCCTCCACTGAATTTGAAAACCTGTTTTGCGGCAGCCTATGCTGTTTACCAAAAATATTTTTTTTCTCCGAGAAGTTACTTTGAAATAAATGTTTTAACAGAGGTTTCCATTAAGAACAAAATGACATTGACACGGCAGTTGGTTTTTTCTTTTACTTACCCAGTATTACTGCTCAGTATAACAAGATGACTTCCAAGTGACATCGCAAGTTTTCACCACAAAGCTTTTGCAAGATGTCATCTGTGCAATAGAAAATGACCTTTCTGCAAGTTGGTCATTAGGCTTCAAACCCCAAGTTTATATTCCTGCTTAAGGTCCAACAAAGTGGAGAAGACGTTTGCGTTTTTGATTCCTTGCCGAGTGCCGATGGCAGGCAAGGAATCTAGGCGATGGTGAAGTCGTGTGTGTGTGTGTGTGTGTGTGTGTGTGTGTATGTGTGTATGTGTATTTGCGATGCTTCTTGTAATCGCGATATCTCAAGATAGGAAGGACCGACACTTCATATTTGGTACATAGATTTGTCATGTTGAGAGGAAGAACCGTATTGTTTTTGGTAGAGGTCAAAAGTCATCTGAGGTCACAGGAATTTAAACTGCAAACTTGTAAATGGCTTGTGGTCACGATATCTCAAGATAGCAATGACAGACACTTTTAATATTTGGTTATAGATTTTTCATGTTGAGAGGAAGAACCCTATTGTTTTTGCTGAAGGTCAAAGGTCATTTAAGGTCACCGGCGGTAAAAATCACGATGTCTCAAGACAGGAATGGAGGACACTTTTCATATCTGGTATATAGAGTTTTCATGATGTAAGAAAGAACCCTTTTGTTTTTGGTAGAGGTCAAAGGTCATCTCAGGTTACGAGAGATTAAACGGCGAAAACCTTGTAAATGGCTTGTAAACACGATATCTCAATGTAGCAATGACAGAAACTTTTGTCATGTTGAGAGAAAGAACCTTATTTGTTTTTGGTGGAGGTCAAACACTGAACCGTCTGGTGGGGCTTTGGGTTGCAGGACCCCTTAGGGCATACCCTTTCTGAGTCTGCATGCAAGTTTTACCGTGGTGAATAATTTTCCTGAAAAAGTTCGGCGCTTTGCGTTCAGTTCTCACAAACGAAGTTGTATCATCAATGAACGTTATTAGCCCAAACTTTTCAGTGAACTGTTCTAGCCAAAGCTAGGTGAAGGCTCACAGTTAGAAGCCGGGCATCAAGGGGTCTTCATGTGGCAATCTAATACCTTGACTTACATTCGTAACGTGATGACTAAATGGTTTGAAGCTAGATTTACTAGTACCACAAATTTACTCAAAAATTTACTTTTTCACTTCATGCAAAATTTCATTCAAAGTAAAAGCACGATAATGACCATCTGAATTGTGAACTGTGAAGAGCTTGGTAGGCTCTGTCGTTCAAATTTCTGTTAAAAGCTCCATGCTAGTGTTTCCATTTGTTAACTCCTCCGACATTCGGAGTATTGCACTATGGACCCTACCAAGTCATACTGGACCACATCAAGCCTGCTATATGGTTGTCCTTGGTCCCCTCTCTGTTCGCAAAGTACTCAACTCTTCACCTGCGCTTGGGGAGCTGAAGAAGCATCATCGTGGTCACAGCCTTGTTCCCTTCACTTGTGGCGACTTTCCACGTCTCTGCATTGCAAGAGGAGGAAAACTTCCCACCAGAAGAGCGAAATTTTCGCGTGCTTCGCGCGCATGTCCACACTTTAAGCTAACTGTGGTAGGCTTGATGTATCATCTCCTGTGGTTCCCGCAAACCGTTATCATATGGTGGCACTAATTAGCCTAGCTCCGCCCCCTGGAACCCCTAACGGGGCCCCATGAACCACATACCCTGCGCTCCCACTGCACCTTCGGAACAGTTTTGTCATTCTTTAATCAAGGTCGGTTCAGCCTGGAATACGTCACCAATTATGCTGCAGGTATCACCACTCGGAACATTGTTAACAGGGAGACAAAATCGAAGCTTATAATAATGTCATTTAACTCGATGGCCAACTTTTTAACCCTTTCTACACAGTGCTGGAAATGCATGACGTCTGCTTAGGCCAGTATTTCTGCATGGGCTCAGTCTGATCAGAACACGGTGAATTAATATAGCTGGCAATATACGTTGCACGCCTTGCTATGACTTGTGGCTAAAGTTACGTACGGTTGGAAGGTTTTTCATTTAAATGTTCGGGTAAACGTTTTACACAGTCCAATAGGCTGTCACTGATGACTTCACAGTGCTATGACTAGTGACACTGACATGAGAATAAATAAGGAAGTTTCAAGCTACACAGACTACACGTACTAACACAGGTTTTTTAAAGGTAAAAGGAAGTAAACAGAGCTACACAGACACGGAACAGATGAAAGAAATTGGATGCTGAACAACTTTTTTTTTAAATTAACAAACTGTGGTATATTGGTTATGACAATGCGACCTGTGCCAAATTTAGTATCGTTATTCAAATGAGGCACTGACCGTAACGCTTGAGCATATTGGCTTATTCTTTATTTTTCCAGCATACTTCATATGCTAACAATGAAGCGTATAACAAATTGACAGTCATAGTAATACCACAACCAAGTTCAGGTTGAACAATACCCTTTTCAAAATCCATGTTGACTTTGAATGTTGAGTTCCTTGAGGTTTTATTTTTACATGTGCTTCAGCATAGGCGAAGGAAGCGGGGGTGGCTCGGGGGCTTTACCCCCAGTCAAAAATGTGGGGGATGAAGTATGCTTCCGCCCCCCCAGATCCAAGGGCAAAAACCCCTTATTTGTTTCTTCTGTAAGAAATGTCAAACATTTGCAGTAATTTTTTTTAAAGTTTAAGGGAGAGGGACACCCCCTCCCCTTAGACCCCTCTCCAGCACGGCGATCCGAAACAAGGTTCAGCTCCTCCCCCCGGTCTCGAAAAGCTTCCTACGCCTATGCGCTTCAGTGTAAAATACATTTTACCAAATAACCTTCACATGGGCATCAACGGGTGGGGACATGCAGGGGGACAAGTTTCCCACTTTCGAAAGTAGGGGGATATGATATCGTTGTTCCAGAGCCCTAGTAGAAGATAATAACACATGCCACATTCTCTAGCTTACAATTATGGCTGTTCCCCAGGTGACATACCCGTTATAAATTCATAAGGGCACCACATAGGCCAGCGAATGGGTCCCATGTGGGTAAACTCATATCGGCTCCATTAATTTAATACCAATGATTCAGAAGGAAGCTGTGTGGAATTGTTCTAGAGCCCATGTAGGCAACTTTTATCTGAGTTAAATTTGGGCAAAATGTGGGATATCCCGGCATATGAAAACCTCATAGGAAAACATGTGGGACCCTTAAGGGCACCATATTACCCATCATATGGGTTTCATATGAGGCAAACCATATGGAAAGCGTTAAG